>CM038147.1:440519924-441719924 GCA_021437245.1 Aegilops speltoides
ATGACGATAAGTCTGGCGTGCATAATGTTCGGCATTGCAAGGCGGGTTCCTCCTTATATAATCCGAAGAGAACAATGGCGCCAGGATAGTGTCCGCTCGCAAAATAATTTCCACATTCCAAGCGTAGAGAATAAGACACATATCTTGATCCGATCTGTGACGTATTTATGCGGCGTGACATCACACCGCACCAAGCCCTTGTTTGAATTCTTGTACCACCTCGGCACATTTAGCGAAGCGGTTTCAGCAACGCGTCTGTCGAGCGGAGATCGTGTTACCCCTTATTCGGATTCTCATCAATACGTGCGTGGGTAACCCAACGCGCCATTGATGGTGGATCTTGGGAGATAAGCGAGTTTTACCAGGGCTGGTGAGGGCGCATAGTTTTGTCCGCCTATATATAAGGGATAAGGATTTACCTTCTCACCTACACCTTCTTCCTCCTTTGCTTATCCATCCTGCGAACTCAAGCTCCAACGCCCAAGCTCGCATCTCACCTCAACCTTTCTCCGAATATGTCCGGAGGGAGGCAAGTGGATGGCCTCCACCGCGAAAGAGGAGGACATCACCAAGATCTTGACGCGGATACCTCTCCGGTGACATCAGCGTCGGGCTGCCCGACGCGGGCAGCTCATCCCCACCCCAGTCCTCATGAGAGGTCGTCTTCCTTCCCCACTTCCTCCGTGGATGGGCTTTCCGCTCCATCCATTCGTCCAGGGGCTCATGTTTTACTACGGCCTGGATTTCCATGATCTGGCGCGAACCGTCCTCAACATCTCGGCGTTTATCGTCGTGTGCAAAACCTTTCTCGCATCCGGCCCCACTTCGCCTGTGGCTCAAGACCTTCAACGTCAAGCAAGATTGTGAAGGGGCATAAGCGGAATCTTGGGCGCTATGTTGGGCAAGTTGCCCAACATCCCTTAACTAGAAGGGACCTTCGTGGACTCTGTCAAGGGGTGGCAATCGGGGTGGTTCTATATCACGAGAGCGCAAGCCCGCATCAGGCGGCCCCAATTCAGATCTGGAATCCCTCGCAGCTCACCTCACGGAAGAAAGGGCTTGCGGTGGGGTGATCCGGTGGAGGTGACGGGACTTGAGCTGCATCAAGAAGCTAGTGAGCAATGGGCTCCGGCTCGTCGGCGTGGTCCAGTCATGCTCCTCCGTGGATTCTCCCATGCCAAGAAAGGGCATTTAATCGTGGGAGTTTAATCGAAACAGCACCAGACGTTGGCGGGCTCTTGACACAACGCACGAAGGTGCACGGAGGTGCTGTTCAAGAGCGCCGATCGCGCATCCGCGACCGAAGACCGCTGATTCACCTGCGATCTCCGTCGACGGGGTAAGTGATTCGACCCCATTACGGGACACTTGTAGTAATTAGATTGACTCTAGCGAGGTTTTTAATCGGCCTCTTCCTTTGGCGAGAATGGATGGAGAAGGCCGAGCTGCTCATCAGCCCGGCTCCCATGCGGAAGAACCAATGAGCGCCCATTTAGCAAGGCTGCTGGTTCGGCACCATCGTGGTCTTGGGAGAAAAAAACCAAGAAGGTGGCATGAGGGGACTCGAAAGAGTTCCCGCAATCAGGCGTCTGATGACGACGACAAGGACTCCTCCCTCGAAGACGAGGAGGAGGAGGAGTACTCTCTCCCGGAGGGGGGAGAGAAGAAGAGGAAGGCCTCCCCAAACGGGGCGGCCGAAGGGTCCAAGAGGGGGAGAACTATTCCCACGGACAGTTTTGCCAGCATTAATGTTGGCGAGGAAGAGTAGCCTCCAAGGGCCCGGCGTCCGGCAAGATCGTAAGTATTCGGATCATTCATATGCCATATATTGTATGTCACGTAGTGTCCCTCTAATGCCGCATTGTTCCTTTAGTCCGGCCGGTGACGACTTTCCCGACTCGATGGCGGGTCGTTGGCGCCGTCGGATGTAAATTCCATCCCGATGCCTCTACCCCACGCGCCGAGGGCACGAGGCGGAATCCTGAGGGGCGCGCCAGAGGAGGCTCGGGCGCCGTCGGGCAGCCCCGGACGTTATGCGGACTCTACTCCGGAACCCGTGGCGGTTCGAGTCCGACAAGCAGCCCTCGAAAGAGGGGCAGGACCGTGACACCGGCGGCCTCCGTCAACTAGAGCACGGACAACCTCTTTGGGCGCTCAAAGCGCCTCCATCGAGAAAACACCGCACTCTCATGAGTGCGGTGATTGAAAAGGTCCAGCTTCATGAAGGGCGGGCTGACCAAGCTCGCAACAACCTTCTAACGAGGCTTTGAGGTAAGAAGGTTAAAATTAAGTAATATAACACCGCATAGACGGTAGCCCGATGCTTAGTCCGGTGTTGGAAGGAAAAGCGGACTAAGGATCTAACAAGATATCTGTGAGGTTGTTAAAAATATGTTGATATGGGTTTTGCGAGGCTGCTTGTTGTTGACCTCTGCCGCGTTAACGGCGAAGGTGGAGGCGCTGAAGAAGGATCTTGGCGGTCGGAGCAAGAGCTCGGCCACGCCAAGAGGCAGCTCAAGGAAAAAGAAGGTGAATAACACCCTTTAAATAGGTACCTTCTGAAAAAGGGTTTTGGTTGCAAACAAGATTAACCAGGATGATATATGTGATGCAGGGCCACTAACGAGGTGGCAGCCTGAAGAATGTCGTGTCCGTGGCGAGCATAATCTGCCCCGTAGCGGACTGAGCGAGAAAAGCAAGCGGCTGCGGTGGCGGAAGTTCGGCAAGAGCTCCGGCTCTCATGAAAAACATGAGAGTTTGGGCGTGACTCAAGACTCGAGTCGAGCTTGCCTCGGCTCTCGATAGGGCCGAATCCGCCAAGGCCGAGGCCCAAGGCCCATATAGAAGCGAGAGGACATGAGGAAGATAGCGGTGGGTAAGGCGTTTTCATGCGAGCAAGCATGTTAATGTAAATTACGGATACTTACCGAATTCGAGCTCTCGAGGCGTTTGCGGATCTGCCAGCGTAGTGCGTCGATGCCGCCGCTTTCTATCGTGGCGGAGGGAGCTCAGCGGAGAAGGTCTTACGGTCTCGATCTGCGAGGCCGGCCATCCGTGCCCCCAAGCGACCAAATGAAGCAGCTGGTTGAACTCCACAAGGTAGCCGAGGAGGCCATGAAGGGCCTCACAGTCCGGTATGGGCTGGGCAGCCATGCACAGCAGCTACTTTGGCCTAGTCTGGCGGCTGGTGGATGCATGCCCAGTGGATGTGATCAAGCGCTCCGCTTTGCATTGAAGGTGCTCGTCGGGCCCTTGCCCGCATAAAGGTGCAATGGGGCAAGCTGGATGCGGAGCTTCTCCGCGGATCCGCCGCCGCGGGCAAGGAGCACCGTCTGCCGGGCGATATTATAAAGTTGTCTGAAGGGAGCCCGCGATATTGCGGATGAGTGCCCCTTAATGTAATCCTTGAGTGAACTTCTTGTATATTTATCACATGCTTGCTGAGAATTTCGTTTTATGCGCCATGAGCAACGCTTTGTTGAATTTAAAATATTACCTTCATGCGGCCGTTTATTAAATCGAGAGATGGCAAGTCGTTGGCTTGACCCCCAAGCCACAGTCTTTGGGGTGTTCGGTGATAAAATTGAGCACTCTTGTTCCCATCTTTGGGTCCATCTAGGGGGCGCTCAACACGACGAACAAAGCGACCGGACTTATAATGCTTGAACACTCTCCTTAGCCATAGAATTCTATAATTTTAAATTTGGTGAAGCCCCGGTATTCGGAAGACCGAATCCGGGCGCTATCCACGCCGTCGGACATCATCCGAACTTAAGCTCGAGCGGCATGAGTCTTTAGGGACCCGAAAGACCTCTCGAACAGCGACCATCTCTCGCCTTATCATGCCGGTCGGTTTAGCTTTCTCCATCGAGGCGTTAACCGGCTCAACCGCGCAATCGCGATGGTTCTCCAGTGCTACCTTAGCCGACGGAGCGGAACATAAGGTACCAAAACATAGGGCAGCAAACCCAACTATTGACCCAAGACATGATTAGAGCTGATTCATATAATGCTATAAGTTCGGGTGCCGTACTTGTGAAAGTGTTAGGTCTTAATCACACCATAGCATGAGGAGCGGAAGCCCTGGTGTATTCGGCCGTACCAAAGTATCTGGTGCAAGATGTCATATAATGAACACATGTAAAAGATAACATAATTGCAATGAAAAAGTAATGTACTTGCAAAAGGAAATGTTGCCTTATTTATGAAAGAAGGTGCGCTAATAGAGCGGTGATACAAATAGTCTTGATAAGCAAGGGATTCGGACTAAATTAACATGTCCCCCTCGAGGGATAAGCTGCAGACTTGGTGTATGTAATTGAATTTAATGCTCATGAACGGGACCACACGAGTGTTAAATGCAGCCTTCTTTAATCCACATTTGTTGTATCGTGAGTTCGCAAGTTCGCCGTCGAGGCGGGGCTTCTATTTTGTAGAGTCTGTATATATAAAAGAAAAGATAAAAATAAAACCAAGGGGCGCTAGCACGAGCCCTGGTGTGGTCGAGCCGCACTCTTCAATCCTTGAGGTTAAGCCCTCCCTGCGCCCATGGTATCTCCAAAGCGTAATGATGTCGCCGAGTGTTATTCTTGTGATCATCTGTGCAGGCGAGGGTGGGGCCGCATTACTCTGGCGATGCTCCGTCGCGCTAGGTGGTCTTAGTTAGTGTTGCTCGGCGCGCTTTGATGCATCCGGCTTTTAATTGCGGACTAGATAATTGCCGTGAAGGCTGCTCAGTATACGCGCGAGAGCATTGTATGTTCCTCCGTTCGGAGGGCGTTCCGTATTCAATTGACCGTGATAACTCCACGAGGGCCCGGCATCTTGAGCTTTAGGTATGCATAATGCGGCACTGCGTTGAACTTTGCAAGCGGTTCGTCCGAGCAAGGCATGATAGCCGCTCTGAGCGGGACTATATCGAAGATTAACTCTTAACCCGAAATTATCAGGGATCCAAGACCACTTCGGTGTGTGAACTGTCTGATTGGCTTCCTTCTCACAGGATGACACCTTTAAAGGTTGTCTTAGTAAGCGATCTGGATGGGTCTATGCCCATTTTGCGCATTGTGTCTGATAAAGCAGGTTCAGTCTGCCGCCGTCCATCGTGGAATCTTGTGAGGTGAAATCCATCGGCGATTGGGTCTAGGACCAATGCGGCGAATCCGCCATGGCGTATGCTAGTCGGATGGTCTCGTCGATCAAAAGTGATCGGATAGGAGGACCATGGATTGAACTTGAGGCGGCTGGCTCCATCCATAGGCGTCCGTGAAGGCGCTTCCTCTCCCTCTTGGGTATATCGGTCGCGTAAATCATATTCACCGTCCGCACTTGCGAAAACCCTTCATCCTTTGTTGTTCGTGGTGGGTCTCTTCCTCGTCGTCGCTATTTAGCCCTTGTCATTGTGTTTGGCAATTAACTTGCCCGCCTGCTGAACACCCAACAATCTCTATTGGTGTGATTAGCTGGCTTTTCGGGTTCCATGTATCGGCATGGCGGTCGAGTATTCTGTCCAGTGGGCGGGCCCGGAGTTGTTCTTTTAAATGGCTTCTTCCATTGACGGGTTTGGAGCCTCGGAATCCGGCATTGACCGTCAGATCCTCTTTGTCGTCGTCATTAGTACGGCGTTTGTTTTTGATTCGACGTGGCCTGCCGTGGTTGTCCTTGATGTCCGGACTGCCAGAATTTTTGCGGAGATTATTGCTGCGGGCTAGCCAGCTATCCTCTCCCGCGCAAAAGCGGGTCATTAACGATGTGAGGGCTGCCATGGATTTCGGCTTCTCCTGCCCCAGGTGCCGGGCTAGCCATTCGTCCCGGATGTTGTGTTTGAAGGCTGCAAGGGCCTCCGCATCCGGACAGTCGATGATTTGATTTTTCTTCGTCAAGAACCGTGTCGAATATGCGGCGATTCGTCTGCTGCTGAATAATGTGGCTTAGGTCATCGGCGTCGGTGGTCGCATGCGTATGTACCTTGGAAGTTATCAAGGAACGCGGCCTCGAGTCTTCCCAACACCAATCGACTCTGCGGGCAGGCTGTTAAGCCAATGCCGCGCCGGTCCTTTAAGCTTGAGTGGGAGATATTTGATGGCGTGGAGATGCGTCGCGCGGGCCATATGGATATGGAGAAGATAATCTTGATCCACACGCGGGTCTGTTGTACCATCGTAGATTTGATGTTCACGGGTTTGAACCCTTGGGATCTGGTGATCCATTACTTCATCGATGAAGCATAGCGGGTGTCTTGGCGCCCTGTATTGAGCAATATCGCGATGCAGCTCGAGGGCGCTATGCTCTGCTGTATTCGGCCCGGCGGCGTTATGTCGGCGCGACGGTATTAAATGCGTGGGTCGTAGGGCGCCCGTGATCCATAGATGGA
This sequence comes from Aegilops speltoides, assembly GCA_021437245.1. NCBI lineage: Eukaryota > Viridiplantae > Streptophyta > Magnoliopsida > Poales > Poaceae > Aegilops > Aegilops speltoides. The sequence continues at coordinate 440,526,298 of CM038147.1, forward strand.
TCTAGATTGCCTTGCTTTGTCCTCAAGATGTCTCGCAAGTCCGGCGTGTTCCTTTTAACCCGTACTCTGGATCGATGTCGAATACGGTCTTGGCTGGGGCCTTGAATGCCTCTCTGTCGCGACCGCGGGGCGGTCGGTCAGACCATGTCGTCTTGTTGGTGATAAAGGTATGTATGCTTCCTCCTCTAATCGGGGAGCAGCTTGCGTCTTAGGTAACTTTTGGAGGGAGTTCGAGTTTATACTCTTGACGCGAGGACCTCGGTCCATCGATCGGCTAGCAGATCTTGATCAGCTTGGAGCTATTGCTGCTTTTACTTTAGGCTATTTGCCATGGCTATGAGCTGCGCTGAAGCGCTTTTGTTCGACGGGATCCTCGGGTATGACGAATTCATCATCGTTGAGGCTCGCCGTCTTGGAGGAGGCATATAGTTATCGTCCTCAACCCCTTAAATGCGCCACCTGTTGCGGGGGCTTGCCTGCGTCCTCTGCGCTGAATCTTGCGGGAGGGGGTCGTCTTCGGCACTCTCCGGAGTGTTATTATCTCCTATGCCGGAATCTCCATTATTGTTGTGGTGGGATTTAGAGCGGCGCCGCTCACGCCGGTGTTTAGGCTGCTTTTTCAAAGAATCTTCCTCCGCTGCTTTTTCGCCGTCCTCTTCTTTTGGGGTATCCACCATGTAGACGTCGTATGACGAGGTGGCCTTCCAGTGTCCCGTGGGCGCTGGGTCCTGATCGTCTCCGGCATCATCGTCCATAGCGTCGATGTCCTCGGAGTCATAGTCTAGCATGTCGGTTAGATCCTCGACAGTGGCTATAAAGTGGGTGGTGGGTAGGCTCCGAATTTCTTCGTCGTCCGAACTCCAACCGTCCTGGCCATAGTCCGGCCAGGATTCTCCTGATAGCGAGAGATGCTTCAGAGAATTCAGGATATCGCCAAAAGGCAAGTGTTAAAAGATGTCATGGCGGTGAATTCCATAACCGCGCCTAATCGCTTAACCGGGCGGGCGCGGGAGGCTCGAGTCGGCGAGTCGGCGCCTCGGGATCACGAGTTCGCGAGGGACAAGATTGGTATTCGGCTCCATCGTCGTAGATCTTTGAAGCCCCTGTGGCGTCTATCCACCGCCCTCGTCATGGGCGTCGATTTCGACTAATAAGCGGGCGGGTTCGAGTCACGGCCACCAAAGCACCGTCCGTGGCGAGCTAGATCATGCCCATCGTTGCGGTCTTGGCGCGCTTGGTACGTGGCTCGAGTCCGTCGAAGATCAAGTCTCCGCGATCGTCGGCCGTGAAGTTTAAACTTCGAATCGACTGGCGGCGAGCGTAGCTTCGATCTGCTCCAGATGGCCAAGAGAATTGGCCCGCATGCAAAACCGCCCGAATATGAAGATCTGTCCGGGAGAAAAGTCTCACCACGGACAGCGTTGATGGTCGAAGATGCCATCGAGCCTATCGGCGATGACAGGAGGAACTCTCAATGAAAGCACCAATGTCGGTGTCAAAACCGGCGGATCTCGGGTAGGGGTCCCGAACTGTGCGTCTAGGCGGATGGTAACGAAGCGAGGACACAATGTTTTTACCCGAGTTCGAGGCCCTCTCGATGGAGGTAATACCCTCGTCCCGCTTGATTAATATTGATGATATGGGTAGTACAAGAGTAGATCTACCACGAGATCAAGGAGGCTAAACCCTAGAAGCTAGCCTATGGTATGATTGTTGAGATGTAATGTTGTGTCCTACGGACTAAGGCCCTCCGGTTTATATAGACCTTTGGAGAGGCTAGGGTTACACAGTAGTCGGTTACAATGGTAGGAGATCTACATATCCGTATCGCCAAGCTTGCCTTCCACGCCAAGAAAGTACCTTCCTGGACACGAGCCGAGTCTTCAATCTTCTATCTTCGTGATGCAGGAGTCTCGCGGATATTGATAGTCCGCCGTCCGGATACCCCTAGTCGAGACTCCCTCACCCACCCACCACCCACTTTATAGCCACTGTCGACGATCTAACCGACATGCTAGACTACGACTCCGAAGACATCGACGGTATGGACGACAATGCCGGAGAAGATCAAGAACCAGCGCCTACCGAGCACTGGAAGGCCACCTCAACTCATGATGTATATATGGTGGACACCCCAAAGGGAAGCGATAACGAGGAACAACGGGGCGGCGAAGGATAATTCCCGAAAAACAACCAAAGCAGCGGCGCAAGTGCCGCCCCAAATCCGCCTCGATAAAAACAGCACCCATAATGATCCAGCCATAGAGCAGGGCAAACCAGTGGGCGACGAACATGCAACCAAGAAACCATCCGAATAGGATGAATCGGATAATCAACTCATCCTCGGCGAAAACAATAGTCGGAAGATCTCACACGGACACACCACGGGCGTAAGACCCTTGAAAAAGGCTTGTCGCCCTGCAAGAAGTTTGAAGACGGAGAAAGCGGAAGCTCAAAACAGCGGAAGACATACTCGAGAATGAGGTGGAGCAAAGTACTCAAGACCAGCGGACAAATATGGCAATAGCCACCAAACAAGAAGCTACCCAAGCGCAAGTTGCTGCGAGAATTGACGAGGAGGCCTAGAGCCCCCACAATCAAAAAGCAAAGAGGCCGCTGGCGGATAAGCGACAGATGATGAGGCCAAGAGCGCAAGCGGCGCTGCACATAAGCGGCACATGACACGCATAAAGATCCTCGCCAAAGCGGATGGCCCGGTCGAGGTCCATTTATGGGCCAAAAAGAGGGCCCAGGAAGGAACACAACACGCCGAGTGTTTGAAGATAACGCACACCTAAATCTGAGGCGCCGCACACCTATGTTTCACCGATGAGGTCTTTGGATCATGAATTCCCGGCGGGGTTCAAGCCCGTAAACATAGAGGCATCTGACGGAACAACAGACCCAGATGCGGATTGAGGATTACATCCTGCACATACACATGGCTAGAGGAGATGATCTCCACGCCATAAAATATCTACCCCTCAAGCTCAAAGGGGCAGCTCGGCATTGGCTCAAAAGCCTCCCAGAAAATACCATTGGAAGTTGGGAAGAGCTCGAGGACACGTTTAGAGCAAGTTTTCAGGGGACTTATGTCCGCCCTCTGGATGCAGACGATTTAAGTCACATAACTCAACAGCCCGGAGAGTCAGCACGCAAATTCTGGAACAGGTTCCTTACAAAAAAGAACCAAATAGTCGACTGTCCGGACGCTGAAGCCTTAGCAGCTTTTAAACATAATGTACGAGATGAATGGCTGCTTGAACACCTCGGCAAGAGAAGCCGAGAACAATGGCAAGCTAACAAGCCTCATGACCTGCTTTTGCGGGGGAAGACAGGTGGCTAGCAAGATGCAGCACCGATGACCGAGTACATCGAGATCGAGAGATGGAAATGGAAAATCACGGCGCGAAAGGACCAGCACGAAATAAATAAAAAAGCCCAAAGAACACGGCGGTCGGCGCCGGATTCAAAAGCTTCGTGGCGAACAATAAAACACCGCCTCTTAAGGACAACGGTGGCGAGCTACCCAACCTAAACAAAATTTTGGATCGGATATGTCAAATCCACGGTACCTCAGGAAGCACGCAAACCACACCCACCGGGATTGTTGGGTATTCAAGCGATCCGCCGACTCAACGCCGAACATAAGGGGCTCGGCGCGCATGCGAGGATGACGACGAACCCCACCAGCAGAGCGCCGAAAACAAAAGACTTTCCCACAAGAAGTCAAAACAATAAACTCACTTCGATGATGATACGGAACAACAAAGGCGGCATCCGCCAAAGTAGGTGTCGCACGGTCCACCCCAATGGAACCTCGAGATTGGATGTCAAAACCAATTACTTTCGACCACGGACTATTCGAAGTATTGAAACGCAGGATGGACTGCTCTAATATTGGATCCTATAATCGACGGACTACAATTTATACAAGTCCTAATGGATGGCGGCGCGATTTAAACTGCTATATCCGGACACAATCCGCAAGTTGGGGATAGACCTTACTAAAATTAGCCATAGCATTTGTCGATTGTCAAAACCGGCGGATCTCGGGTAGGGGTCCCGAACTGTCGTCTAGGCGGATGGTAACAAGAGACGAGGACACAATGTTTTTACCCAGGTTCGGGCCCTCTCGATGGAGGTAAAACCCTCGTCTGCTTGATTAATATTGATGATATGGGTAGTACAAGAGTAGATCTACCACGAGATCAAGGAGGCTAAACCTAGAAGCTAGCCTATGGTATGATTGTTGATATGTATGTTTTCCTACGGACTAAAGCCCTCCGGTTTATATAGACACCGGAGAGGCTAGGGTTACAGAGTCGGTTACAATGGTAGGAGATCTACATATCCGTATTATAAGCTTGCCTTCCACGCCAAGGAAAGTACCTTACGGACACGAGCGGAGTCTTCAATCTTGTATCTTAAGTAGTCTTGGAGTCCGGCGGATATTGATAGTCCGGCTATCCGGACACCCCTAGTCGAGGACTCCTCGGTAGCCCACTGAACCAGTCTTCAATGACGATAAGTCCGGCGTGCATAATGTTCGGCATTGCAAGGCGGGTTCCTCCTTGAATAATCGAGAAGATAATGAACACCGGGATAGTGTCCTCTGCAAAAACAATTTCCACGTTCCACCGTAGAGAGAATAAAACATATACACCGATTCAACTGCGGCGTATTATGCGGCGTGATATCACACCGCTACCAAGCCCTCGTTTTTTACTATTCCACCTCAGCACGTTTAGCGAAGCGGTTTCCTTGGCACGTCTTGTCGAAGCAGAGATCGTGTCCCCTCTATTCCGGGATCCTCATCAATACGTGCGTGGGTAACCCAACCGTTCTCGTCGCCACGCCTCCTCTATCGAAGGGGAATCTCAAATGGTCACGGAGACGGCCCTTGGTATTTCTTCCCCTTTATAAGAGGACCAAGGCATGTCCTTGTTCTTTAATCTCGCATCGAATCTTTCCTCCGCTCCCAGTTCCAACACCCAGAGCTTCAGATTCCAGTGCTTCGGATCCTCAACCATGTCCGGCTCCGACCTCCAGGGCCGGTGGATGCCCTCCTCCGTCACGGAGGAGGACATATTGAAGTTGCGTGAGGCCAAGTACAGCCTCTGAGATTTCGACAGGTTGCCTGCCCCAGGGCAGGCCGTGTCCGCCCCCGAGCCCGGTGAATACGTCGTTTTCGTATCCCACCTCCGCCGGGGTTTAGGCTTCCCGACGGATCCCTTCGTGAGAGGGCTCCTGTTCTACTACGGGCTGGACTTTCACAACTTGGCTCCGGAGTCCATCCTCCATATCTCCGCATTCATTATCGTCTGCGAGGCCTTCCTCCGCGTCATTCCCCACTTCGCCTATGGTGAAGACCTTCAAGTGGAGCGAAGATGATCGGGGCGTCAAGCGAGTCTTGTGGGCGACCATAAGCAAAAAGGTCGATGCCCCATGGCCCGAGGTTCCTTCAAGAGGAACTTGGACTGTGGCGGCGAGGTGGTTCTACATCACGCTCCAAGGGGCACAAGCAAAAGCCGCCGCCCTCATTCCGCCGGGACCTCCATGCCAACCGATGTCGTGGGTCAACCAAGGAGCTCAAGCGGGGCCGTCCAGGGCGTGCCCTCACTGCGAGACGGATTCGAGACCTCCAAGCGAGGGAGATCGACTGATCAAGGTGATCACGAGTTATGCTAATCGAGGCATCTTCCGCCTGTAAACATCGTCCTCTCCGTCTATGGGAGTTCAGTCCGGAGGGACCTCGTATTCTCGGCATTTTATGGGTGCGACACCCACGGAGATGTACAAGCTGTTCTTGGACCGCAGGTGGCGTGTCGGATTCGGCCGAGGACGCAGCCCTAAGCCGCGATCGCCCGAGTACTCGGGTAGATAGCTCGAGTTCGGACATTCTATTTATATGCCTTTCAAAAGTTCGTCTCGACCCTTTGTTCTTCTGAGGAATGGGTGGCGCGATCCAGCTGATAAGGTGTCTAGCCCTCCCGAGACCGCCCGGAGCCCGTGGCTGGTCGAGAATGTTGGAGGTTGCGCCCACAGAAGGGGGCGATGGGGGAAATAAAGGAGCTAATACTTCGCCCAAAGGGGCGACTGAAGAGGAGGGAGCCAAGAACCCCACCCTTCAGAGGGAGAAGAGGACCGCCTCCGAAGATCCGGAGGCCAAAGCCCCTAAGCGTGGGAAGAAATCCTCACCGGGGGGTCCGGCGTCCGGAGAGAATCCGGACGCACAATCATCGCCGAAGGACCAGCCCTCCAATGAGCCGTGAGTATGAAAGAGGAAATTAATTAGTAAGGAAGTACCTTCATTTGTGCTTCTGTGGGTAACCGAAATATTTATATTGTAGTTCGGATCTGCAGCCTTCTCATATGAGTTCATCTTCGGGGGACCTTCTTCTGGAGATGATGGAGAGCGATACGCCTCCATCCGCAGCGCCACCAAATGAGGCGAGCGAGCCGAAGTGTCATCACGGAGGTATCCCGAGTCCCGAGGGCGAGAGAGTTCGCGCTGCTAGTGTCCGCCGAGAATCAAGAATCTGCTTGAGAGGCGCCCATTTGAGAAGATCATCGTGCGTTAATGCGCATGGTGATTGGAAGGATTTCGTTCGCCGAGAGCGGATTGCGTAATGCCGCCATGAGTTTGCTGGCGGGATTTGAGTATGCGAGAATGGCGCACCCCTTTGTTTTTTAATAGTTTTGCATATAAAAAATGGGCCCTGTATAGATAGTAGCCCCTGAGACTCGGTAGGTTGTCGGAAACGACAGCGTGCCAAGGATCGAAATCTCAAAATCTCAAGTAATGAATACCGCCGTCCTTGTATAGGTGGCGGATAGTCCGAGGGCTAGCCGGACTAATGAGTTTGCCGAATTAAGCCGGCAACTTGACGCGGCAGATGCTGACATCGCACTTGTCAACCGCGACTTGACGAGTCGCAAGGTAAATAAATTCTCCGCATTGCTTTATTTAAGGGGGTGAAAGCTCGCCTCGATAAATTATATCTTTGTTTATCTGAGACGGTGCTGCTGCTTGTGGAGAGCCTTGGACGAACTTGCTCTAGCTAAGGAGCAAGCCGAAGGAATGACGCGGCTGCCTCGAGGCGGCCGAGGAGTTAAAAGCGAAAAGGCGCGCCTTGCCTAAGCAGGCGGAGGTGGCCGAATTGGCCACGAAAGTAAAGATGCTACCGACCGCAATGAGGCTCTAGAAAAGGCGCTTATCGGAGCGGGAAGACTGAAGAAGGCCACCGCGAAGCCAAGGATGTCCGCTCTGCAATGCGGAGCTATGAAGGAGCTGCGCCATGGCGGAGAAATCGCGGTGGCAAGCCCTTCGATCGTCGCGGTTTATGGATTCCAAGTATGCTCAATTTGGCGGTTTGTTGAGTTCGGAGGATCCGTATATGGACTTAGCTGCGAGTGCGGTGATGCCGTTAAGCACTTCGGAGCCGGGGATCACGAGACGGAAGAGTTATATTGGTCTCAATTCCACAGTCCGGATCGCCCACTTCCGCCGACGGACGGTTGGCGAATGGGCGAACTAAATAGATTGTCCGGACTAGCCATGATCGACATCGTGGCCCATGTCCGCGAGAGAGGTCAAAGCGACGAGCTACTTTGGCTTCTGCAGCAATTCCTTGGGGCGGTGCCGCATATAAAGGAGATAAGCGGTTGGCTTGCATAGAGGGCGCGCGGATGGCTCGGGCGTGTGAAGGCGCATTGTCCAAGATGGGCGCCACCGCTGTTGTTGCCAGAGGTTCGATGAAAACCGGCTCCTGCCGAGCACTATTTCGGGAAGTTATGCGTGGCGCTTCGTGTAATAGAGTCGCGATGCTCGAAGAATGTAACGTTCAATTGAATGCATTAGCACGTAAATCAATGATTATGGTATAACCGCTTTTTATACTTGTGCGTCAAGTGGTAAAACTTCTCTGTCTCGGCCGTTTTAGTATACTTGTGTATAACTTTGAAAGATGCGATCTTGACTTCAGCCCCTCGCACAAAGTCTTTGGGGTGTTCGCAAAATAAGCGCGTTTTCATACTTAATCCGGCGTCTCGGTCTGTTATAAGGAGGTGGTAGCGTGGCGAACGAGGCAATCCGGACTATAATGCTTTATCACTTTCACTTAGCGGTGGAGCTCGAGGGTGGGGCTACGATATAGCCTGGTGGCCCCGCACGCCTCCGAATTCGGGGTGTGTAAGTGCTCGACCGAAACGGTCCTTCACGTCCATGAAATTCTAAACATTCCGATAGTCGATCGAGTGGTTGACTAGTCTCGTTGTATCATGACAATCGGTTTTGGCTTTCTCTCTTGAGGTGCTCGCCCGGCGAACCGGGGCACAATCGCATAGTTCTCCGGTGCCACGTTAGCCGATGATACGGACGTAAGGCAGCAAAACACGAGGCCGGGCAAACCCAACATTTGACCAAAGACATGATTGGAGCCGATGCATATAGTGCCTAACTTTCGAGGCGCGAACACTCCCTAAGGTGTTCGGTCTTTATAATAATGGGCGAGCGATGCCTGAGCCCCTAGTGTCGAATGCAGGGCATGGTCTTCGACGCGCCAATGCCAAGGCGTCGAGCTCCGCATTGGCTATAGGAAGAAACCAAGGAGAATAACAACAAGAGACAAAAAAAGGTTTACGCAGGTCTTAATCTGAAAAGAATCCTCTAACGGTCCCTCTGCACGTCTGCGCTGTGTCTCCGTTATTGCCGTTATCTGGACGGGTATGCACATTGTTCATCTGTAAAAAGAGAGGAACGTTTAGTTTAAAAACAATTTGTGCGGAAAATATGTAAAATAAAAAATATTAATAATTAAAGCAGGGTTTGTGTAGACCTGCGGTTGTGTGTCGCGCAGCCCCCAGTGAAGGGGTATGCGGCTAAGGAGCCCCTAGCCTACTGACGCCAGATTCGTCTATCCGAGTCCGGGGTCTTGAAGTGACCCTCACACTGAAATGATGCCACGTGGACCGGGCATCTTGAGTGTAAGAGAAGCGTAATGCGGTATGGCGTTGAAGCAGACAATAGCCTTACGTCCCAAGAGTGCTTGATATTCACTTTCAAATGGGATGATGTGAAAAATTAGTTTTTCTCGTCGAGAGTTGTTCGGCGATCCGAACACGACTTCTAGTAATATGGAGCCTGTGCACTTGGCGTGAGGGCCTGGCATCACTCCTTTGAAGGAAGTGCGGCTGTGTCGGATTTTGGCGGGGTTTACCCCCATCCTACGGATGGTTTTGGAATACAGCAGGTTTAAGTCACTGCCTCCATCCATTAGGACACTAGTAAATTGTAATCCGTCTATCATGGGATTCAATATCAGGGGAGTCCGTCCCGCGTTTCGAACACTTCTGGAATAGTCCAGGTGGTCGAAAGTGATTGGTTTTGATGTCCAATCTCTATTGTCTGCTGGGTTGGACCGTGCGGAGCTCTTTTTAGAAAGTGTCGCACTATTTTTTCGTTTTATCACATGAAGTGAGTTTACTGCTTTAACCCCTTGTGGGAAAGTCTTTTGTTTTCCGGTGCTCTGCTGTTGGGGTTTATCCTCTTTGCTTGACGCGTCGAGCCCCTTGTGTTCGGCATTTAATTGGCCGGACTGTTTAAAAACCCAACAATCCTTGTGGGTGTGATTTGCGAGCCTTAAAATATTGTGGATTTGACATATCCGACCCAAAATCTTCTTTAAGCTGGACAATTCGTCACTGTCATCCTTTAGAGGTTGTGTTTTATTATTGGGCCGCGAGCTTTTAAATCCGGCGTTGATCGTCAGGTTGTTTGGGCTTTTCTCTTTATTCGGCCGCTCTTTTACTGCTACCGTGATTTTCCGTTCCATCTCTTATCTCGATGTACTAGGGCGGCTGGTGCTGCATCTTGCTAACCAGCTGTCCTCGCCCGCATGAAGCGGGTCATGAGGCTTGTTAGTGCGGACATTGTCCTCGGCTTTTCTTGACCGAGGTGCCTGGCGAGCCATTCGTCTCGGACATTGTGCTTGAAAGCTGCTAAGGCTTGGCGTCCGGACGATCGACTATTTGGTTCTTTTGGTAAGGAACCTATTCCAGCAATTTCATGACTCTCCGGGCTGTTGAGTTATATGACTTAAATCATCTGCATCCGGAGGCCGGACATAAGTCCCTTGAAAATTTGCTCTAAACGCGTCCTCGAGCTCTTCCCAAATTCCAATAGTATTTTCTGGGAGGCTTTTAAGCCAATGACGGGCTGGCCCTTTTAGCTTGAGTGGTAAATATTTTATGGCGTGGAGATCGTCTCCTCTGGCCATATGTATATGTAGTATATAATCTTCTATCCAGACTCCACGGTCTGTTGTTCCATCGTAGGCCTCTATGTTGATGGGTTTAAATCCTGCTGGGAATTCATGGTCCAGCACCTCATCGGTGAAACATAGGGGGTGTGCGGCGCCCCTATAATTGTGTGTGTCGTTATCATCGGACACTTGACGTGTTGCCTTGCTTCTTGGGGCCTTCTCCTTTGGCCCATAAATGGCCCTGGCTGGGCCATCTATCCTTCCGAGTTCGTTGGTGGATTTATGTGTGGCGCCGCTTTCATAATTTGGCCTGTCGTCTGGCCGTCTATCCAACCAGGCAGCCCTTTTATGTTGGGACGGTGGAGGCTCTATGGCCTCCTCGTCGAATTCCGGTAGCAGCTTGCGCTTCGGGTAGCTCTTTGATTGGTGGCCATTGCCGTACTTATCTGCGGTGTTGAGCACTTTGCTCCATCTTATTCTGAGTGTGTCTTCCGCTGTTTTGAGCTTCCATTTTTCCTTCTTCAGGGTTCTTGCAGTGCTGATGAGTCTTTTCCGAAGGTTCTTACTCTCCGGCGACGTGTCTGGCGTATGGCCGTCCGGACTGTTGTTCTCGCCGGGCTTGGATTGATTATCGGACTCGTCCTGTTCGGACGGTTGCTTATTTGCATGTTCGTCGTCCGATTGTGAGCCCTGCCGTATCGCGGGCTCCTTGGGAGCGTTATTGTCGTCGAGGCGGGACTTAGGGCGGCGTTTACGCCGTCGCTTTGGTCGTTTATCGGCGGGGTTATCTTCTGCCATGGCCCGTTGGTCCTCGTTATCGCTCTCCTTTGGGGTATCCACCATATATATGTCATGCGACAAGGTGGTCCTGTCATGCTGTATAAGCTCTGTTTTTTGGTCGTCTCCGGCATCGTCGTCTATTCCGTCGATGTCTTCGGAGTCGTAGTCTAGCATGTCGGTTAGATCGTCGACAGTGGCTACAAGGTGGGTGGTGGGTGGGATCTGAATTTCTTTGTCGTCCGTGCCCCAACCATCCTGGCTATAGTCCGGCCAGGATTCTTCTGATAGCGAGAGATGCTTCAGTGAATTCAGGATATCGCCGAAAGGCGAGTGTTGGAAGATGTCCACGGCGGTGAATTCCATAACCGGCGCCCAATCCGAATTGATTGGCAGGGGCGCGGGAGGTTCGGAGTCCGGCGAGGAGTCCGGCGCCTCGGAGTCACGAGTTTCGCAGGGGACAAGATTAGTATTCGGCTCCATCGCCGTGGATGTTGAAGCCCCGGTGGCGTCTATCCACCGCCCTCGATATAGGCGATCGGCTCGGGCTAAAGGCGGGCGGATCCGTGCAGCCACCAAGGCCTTTGTCCGTGGCAGAGCTAGATCGTGCCCATCGTCACAGTCTTGGCGCGCTTGGTGTGGCTCGAGTCCGTCGAAGATCAAGTCTCCGTGGACATCGGCCGTGAAGTTTAAGCTTCGAATCGACTGACGGCCAGGGCGTAGCTTCGATCTGCTCGGATGGCCAAGAGAATTGGCCCGCATGCAAAGCCGCCGAATCTGAAGATCTGTCCGGAGAGAAAAGTCTCACCGGGACAGCGTTGTTGGTTGAAGATGCCATCAAGCCTATCGGTGGCGACACGAGGAACTCTCAATGAAAGCACCAATGTCGGTGTCAAAACCGGCGGATCTCGGTAGGGGTCCCGAACTGTGCGTCTAGGCGGATGGTAACAAGAGACAAGGGACACAATGTTTTTACCTGTGTTCGGGCCCTCTCGATGGAGGTAAAACCCTCGTCTGCTTGATTAATATTGATGATATGGGTAGTACAAGAGTAGATCTACCACGAGAATAAGGAGGCTAAACCCTAGAAGCTAGCCTATGGTATGATTGTTGAGATGTATGTTGTCCTCTTTGACTAAAGCCCTCCGGTTTATATAGACACCGGAGAGGCTAGGGTTACAGAGTCGGTTACAATGGTAGGAGATCTACCTATCCGTATTGCCAAGCTTGCCTTCCACGCCAAGGAAAGTACCTTGGGACACGAGCGGAGTCTTCAATCTTGTATCTTCGTAGTCTTGGAGTCCGGCGGATATTGATAGTCCGCTATCCGGACACCCCTAGTCCAGGACTCCCTCGGCCGCACTTCCTTCAAAGGAGTGGCGCTTGAGCCCTTCGCCAAGTGCACGGGCTCCTTACCACTAGAAGTTGTGTTGGGTCACCCGGCAACTTCCGACGCGAAAAGCTAATCTTTCATGTCGCCCCATTCAAAAGTAGCCATCAAGCACTATTGGGACGTGAAGCTTTTGTCCGCTTTAACACAATACCACACTACGCGTCTCTGACACTTAAAATGCCCGGTCCACGCGGCATCATCTCATTAAAAGGTCGTTCAAGACCCCGGACACGGCTAGACGAGTCCGGCATAAATAAACTAGGGGTTCCCTAGCTGCACATCCCTTCACAAGGGGCTGTGCGTATGAGCAATAAGGAGCCAATAAAAGCTCAACTTTATTCATTTATTCATGCTCTATTTTAAATACATTTTTCACACAATTTCTTTTCAAACTAAGTTCCTCTCTTTTACAGATGAACAGGATGTTACACCCGTCTAGGATCTGACTGCGGAGACACAGGTATGAGACGTGCGGTGAGGGACCCGTTACAAGGATTCTTTTCAGATTAAGACCCTGCGTAAACCTTTTTTTACTGTCTCTTGTTGCTATACATCCCCTGGTTGCTCATCATAACCAGAGAGGAGGCTGACGGTTTGGCATCGGCCGCGTCAGAGGACCTTGCATGTACCTGGACACTAGGGGCTTAGGGCATGGATCTGCCCGTCATCATAAAGATCAAACACCTCAGGGAGTGTTTGGCGTCTCGAGTTAGGCCTTATATGCATCAGCTCCGAATCATGTCTTTGGTCAAATGTTGGGTTTGCCCGGCTCCTGTGTTTTGCTGCCTTACGTTCCGTATCATCATTCTAACGCGGCACCGGAGAACTATGCAATTGTGCCCGGTTCGGCGGGTGAGCACCTCGATGAAAGCAGCCGATCATCATGATGTGGCGGAGACTGGTCAACCACTCGATCGACCTCCGGAATGTTTAGAATTCCTCCGCTTTGATGAAGGGCCACTTCCCAGTCAGGCACACACGCGCCCCAAATTCGGAGAGCGCAGTGCCCCTAGGGGCTATATCGTAGCCCCACCTTCGAACTCCTATGGCTAAGTGAAAGTGATAAAGCATTATAGTCCGGTTGCCTTGTTTGCTACGCTACCACCTCCTTCACAGGACCAAGACATTGGATTAAAGTGTGAAAATGCGCTATTTCGCAAACACCCCCGCACCATGTGCGTGGGGGCTGAAGCCGAAGACTGCCATCTTTCACGTTATACACAAGTATACATTAACGGCCGCACAGGAGATATTTCAATACTTGAATGCACAAGTACAAAAAGCGCTTATATTATAAACATCGTTTTACAAACCATAAAGTTCATTTGAACATGACATTTTTTGAGCACTGCGACTCTATTACACGAGCACCACGCAGAACTTCCCCAAAATAGTGCTCGGCGGGTAACCGGCTCTCGTACGAACCCTGGGTCGCAACATCGGTGGCATCCATCTCCGTCCAGTATGTCTTCACACGGGCTAGGGCCATCCGTGCACCCTCTATGCAGGCCAACCGCTTCATCGCCTTGATATGCGGCACCGCCCCAAGGAATTGCTGCAATAAGCCAAAATAACTCTTCGGCTTGGGCCTATCCGGCCAGACATGAGCCATGATATCCGTCATGGCAAGTCCGGACAATCTATTCAGCTCAGCCCACTCACCAACCGATCGGTCGTGAAGTGAACGCTCCGGACTATGGAATTGAGACCAAAAAGCTCTTAGTCTCGTGATCCTTTTGACTTGGAAGTGCACAATAGCATCTGCCGACTTTCGCCGCTAAGTCCATATAAGGATCCTCCGGACCCCACACCGGCCAAGCTGAGTGTACTTGGATCTGTAAACCTCTGCTTGCGCGAAAGGGCTTACCGACCACAATATCGCCGGCTGGCACAGCCTCCTCCTTTATAGCCCTCATTGCGTAGCAGGCATCCTTGGCCCGGCCGTGGCCTTCCTCGAGCCTTCTTGCTCCGCTCGGCGTTCTTTTTCAAGAACCTCATAGCGGTCGGTAACATCTTTCAACTTCACGGCCATTTCGTCCATCTCCTCCCTGCTTCGGCAGTGAGCAGCCCTTTCGGCTTCTAGCTCTTCGGCCACCCTCGAGGCAGCTGCGTCACTCCTTCTGGCCTGCTCCTTGGCTCGAGCAAGTTCTGCCCGAAGGCTCTCCACAGCAGCGACACCATCTGCATTGAGAACACATGTTGTAAGGAGTGGGCTTTGGCTCCCTTACTAGGTGACCACGGAGAAAAAACCTACCTTGTGACTCGTCAAGTCGCTTATTGACCAGCGCGATGTCCGCATCCGCAACGTCGAGTTGCCACTTTAGTTCGGCAACTCCATCAGTCCGGCTGGCCACCGGACTATCCGCCACCTGCATAGGAAAGGCGAAAATCAATACCTGCGATTTTGATCCTCGGCACGCTGTCGCTCTCGACAACCTATCGAGTCCCAGGGGCTACTATCTATACAGGGCGCACTTTATGTGTAAAGCTGTCAAAAGGTATGTCATTTTTACTTACCTCAAACCCCGCCAGCAAGCTTCTGACGGCATCATGCAACCCGCCTTCGGCGGACGAAATTCTTCCAATCACCATACTCATCAATGTACGGTGACCTTCTGAGATAGACGCCCTCTCAAGCAGATCCTTCAGCTCCCCCGGCCGCACACCAGCTGGTGTTGAACTCTCCGGCCACGCCGGACTCGGGGATACCCTCCGCGATGACACCTCAGGTTCGTCCGCCCTGCCTGATGGTGCGGCGGACGGAGGCGTCTCGCTCTCCACCATCTCCGGACAAAGGTCCCCCGAAGACGAGCTCATCCGAGAAGGACGGAGATCCGAACTACAAGGTAAAAACTTCGGTTATCCTTAGAAGCAAACATAGGGATGTCTCTTATTATAGAACCCCCCTTTTTCCTACTTACGGCTCGCTGGAGGGCTGATTCCTTAGGGGAGATAGTGCGGCCGGGGTCTCCCCAGACGCAGGACCCTCTGGTGAAAATCTCTTCCCCCGCTTCGAGGCCTTGGCCTCCGGGTTTTCGGAAGCGGTCCTCTTCTCCCCTTGGAAGGAGGGATTCTCGATGCCCCCTTTCTCCAAAGCCTCCTTGGTAGAGGCGGTAGTGTCCCTGTTCTCCCCTTCGCCTTCCTCTGATGGCGCAACCTTCAGCATCCTGACCAGCACGGGATCCGGTGCGGTCTCCGGGAGGGGGGCCGGACACCGTATCAGCCTCTCTTGCGCTATCCACTCCTATTCAAGAGACGATGGGTTAAAAGGCAAATTCAAGAAGGCGCAAACAAACGGTGTGTCCGGACGCAGGGCCACTTACCTGAGCATCCGGGCGATTGCAGCTTAGGCCAGAATCCTCGGTCAATTCCGGACACATCTCTTGTGATCCGAAGAACAATTTATACATCTCCACGGGTGTCGTACCCATGAAGTGTTGGAGAGCTCGTGGCCCCTCTGGATTGAATTCCCACAGGCGGAGGGGGCGGCGCTTGCAGGGCAGAAGACGCCGAATCAGCATAACCTGCATCACTATGACCAGATTGATCTCCCTCTCTTGGAGGTCTCGAATCCGGCCCTGCAATAGGGGTACGTCCTTTGACGGCCCCCAGTTGAGCCCTTGGCTGACCCATGACATCAGCCGCTGTGGAGGGCCCGAGCGGAAGATGGGCGACGGCTTCTGCCTGCTGCCCCTGGGAGCGGTTATGTAGAACCACTCCTGTTGCCACAAGCCGAGCTCCTCCTGGAAAGAGCCCTCGGGCCATGGAGCATCGGCCCTCCTACTTACAACCGCCCCGCCACACTCTGCTTGACGCCCCTCGATCATCTTCGGCTCCACATTAAAGGTTTTAAGCCACAGGCCGAAGTGAGGGGTAGTGCGGAGGAAGGCTTCGCAGACGACAATGAATGATGAGATATGGAGGATGGACTCCGGAGCCAAGTCGTGGAATTCCAACCCATAGTAAAACATGAGCCCTCTCACAAAAGGATCCATCGGGAAGCCTAAACCCCGACGGAGGTAGGACACAAACACGACGCTTTCGCCGGGCTCGGGAGTGGGAATGACTTGCCCTTTGGCAGGCAACCTATGCGAAATCTCGTAAGTCAGGTACTTGGCCTCTCTCAGCTTTTGCACGTCCTCTTCTGTAACGGAGGAGGGCATCCACCGGCCCTGTAGGTCGGAGCCGGACATTGTTGAAGGTCCGAGGCGCTCGAATCTGAGGCTCTGGATGTTGGAACTCGGGGCGAGGGGCAGATTCGATTGAGGATTGAAGAAAAGAAACGAGCCTTGGTCCCATTATAAAGAGAGAGAATACCAAGAGCCGTCCCCGTGACCGTTTGGGACTCGCCTCCGATAGAGGAGGCGTGGCAACGGGCACGGTTGGATTACCCACGTTCGTATTGATGGGAATCCCGGAATAAGGGGAACACGATCTCTGCTTAGACAAGACGTGCCAAGAAACCGCCGCTAAACGCTACCGAGGTGGTATAATAAAAAGCGATTCAAGTAAAGGCTTGGTGGTGGTGTGACGTCATGCCACAAAATCGTCGTGATTGAACTTGTGTACATATTATTCTCTACTGGTGGAGCGTGGAATTTATTTTGCGAGCGGACACTATCCCGTGTTCACAATCTTCTATGAATTATTCGAGGAGGAACCCGCCTTGCAATGCCGAACAATATGCGCCGGACTCATCGTCATTGAAGCCTGGTTCGGGGCTACTCTTGAGGAGTCTTGGACTAGGGGTGTCCGGATAGCGGACTATCATCATCGGCCCGACTCCAAGACTATGAAGATACAAGATTGAAGACTTTGTCCGTGTCCGGATGGGACTTTCCTTGGCGTGGAAGGCAAGCTTGGCGTCTGGATATGTAGATCTCCTACCATTGTAACCGACTCAGGTAACCCTAGCCCTCTCCGGTGTCTATATAAACCGGAGGGTTTTAGTCCGTGGGACGAACAACCATTACAACAATCATACCATAGGCTAGCTTCTAGGGTTTAGCCTCCTTGATCTAGTGGTAGATCCACTCTTGTACTACCCATATCATCAATATCAATCAAGCGGAGTAGGGTTTTACCTCCATCGAGAGGGCCCAACACAGGTAAAAACATCGTGTCCCTTGTCTCCTGTTACCATCCACCTAGACGCACAGCTCGGGACCCCCTACCCGAGATCCGCCGGTTTTGACACCGACAAAGGGCAAAAGTGTTTGGAAAAGTAGATACGACGGAGACGTATCAGCAGTTACCATATTTTTATGAAATCTAGCAAATGGATGTCAAAATTGCATTCCTTAAATGGATATTTCTTAAAAAAGAGTTGTATATGATGCAACCAGAAGGTTTTGTCAATCCTAAAGGTGCTAACAAAGTGTGCAAGCTCCAGTGATCCATCTATGGAATAGTGCAAGCATCTCGTAGTTGGAATATACGCTTTAATAATGTGATCAAAGCATATGGTTTTATACAGATTTTTGGAGAAGCCTGTATTTACAAGAAAGTGAGTTTTCTGGAAAGCATAAAGGAGAGTTTGAAAGGAGATTTTCAAAGAAAGACCTCGGTGAAACTACTTACATATTGGGCATCAAGATCTATAGAGATAGATCAAGACGCTTGATAAGATTTTTCAATAAGTACATACCTTGACAAGATTTTGAAAGAGTTCAAAATGGATTAGACAAAGGAGTTCTTGCCTGTATTACAAGGTGTAAATTTGAGTAAGACTCAAAGCCCGACCACGACAGAAGATAGAAAGAGAATGAAAGTCATTCCCTATGCCTCAGTCATAGGTTCTATAAAGTATGCTATGATGTGTAACAGACCTATTGTGTACCTCGCCATGAGTTTGGCAAGGGGGTACAATAGTGATCTAGGAGTAGGTCACTGGACGACGGTCAAAATTATCCTTAGTGAGGACTAAGGAAATGTTTCTCGGTTATGGGGGTGATAAAGAGTTCGTCATAAAGAGTTACGTCAATGCAAGCTTTTACACCCATCCAGATGACTCTAAGTCTCAATCTGGATACATATTGAAAGTGAGAGCAATTAGCTAGAGTAGCTTGATACGTCTCCAACGTATCTACTTTTCCAAACACTTTTGCCCTTGTTTTGGAATCTAAGTTGCATGATTTGAATGGAAACTAACCAGGACTGACGCTGTTTTCAGCAGAACTACCATGGTGTTATTTTTTGTGCAGAAACAAAAGTTCTCGGAATGACCTGAAAATCCACGGAGATCACTTTTGGAAAATATAAAAAATACTGGCGAAAGAATCAAGGCCAGGGGGCCACACCCTATCCACGAGGGTGGGTGGTAACCCACAAGTATAGGGGATCAATTGTAGCCTCTTTCGATAAGTAAGAGTGTCGAACCCAACGAGGAGCTAAAGGTAGAACAAATTCCCTCAAGTTCTATCGACCACTGATACAACTCTACGCATGCTTAACGTTCGCTTTACCTAAAACAAGTATGAAACTAGAAGGACTTTGTAGGTGCTGTTGGATAGGTTTGCAAGATAATAAAGAACGCGTAAATAAAAAGTAGGGGTTGTTTAGATAAAGAAGCAATAAAGTAAATATAGCAAGTGTGGAAAAGTGGTGGTAGGAGTTGTGAAATTGTCCCTAAGCAATTGACTACTTTACTAGACCGATAGCAAGTTTTATGTGGGAGAGGCATAAGCTAACATACTTTCTCTTCTTGGATCATACACACTTATGATTGGAACTCTAGCAAGCATCCGTAACTACTAAAGGTCATTAAGGTAAAACCCAACCATAGCATTAAAGCATCAAGTCCCCTTTATCCCATACGCCACAACCCCCTTACTCGGGTTTATGCTTCTGTCACTCAAGTGACCCACTATAAGCGAATCATGAACATATAGCAACACCCTACAGCGGGAATCCCTCACGCTTGCGCGACACGGAGGGCACAATAGGACAGCAACATAACCACAAGCAAATTAAACCAATTCTAGCAATTCATCAATCACCGATAGGACAACAAAAATCTACTCAGACATCATAGGATGGCAACACATCATTGGATAATAATATGAAGCATAAAGCACCATGAACAAGTAGAGGGTACAGCGGGTTGCGGGAGAGTGGACCGCTGAATATAGATGGGGGAAGGTGATGGACATGTTGGTGAAGATGGCGGAGGTGTTGGTGTAGATCGCGGTGATGATGATGGCCGCCGACGGTGTTCCGGCACCACTGGAAGCAAGGGGGAGAGAGGCCCCCTTCTTCTTCTTCTTCCTTGACCTTCTCCCTAGATGGGAGAAGAGTTTCTCCTCTGGTCCTAGTCTCCCATGGCGTGGGAGGGGCGAGAGCCCCTCCGAGATTGGATCTGCCTCTCTGTCTCTCTCTGTTTCTATGCTCTGGATTCTGCCCTTTCACTGTTTCTTTTATATCCGGAGATCCATAACTCCGATTGGATTGAAACCTTCGCCCAGCTATTTTTCCAAAAAATAGCTTTCTTACAGCCAAAGAAGAGCAGCAACCGCCTTACGAGGGGCCCACGAAGGTCAGGGGTGCGCCCATTATAAGTGGGTGTGTGGGCCACCCTTGTGGGAACCTCGGGCACCGTCTCGCGTTGATTCTTCCTCCCAAAAATCATAAATATTCCAAAAATAAGCTCCGTCCGTTTTTATCCCGTTTGGACTCCGTTTGATATGGGGTTTCTGCGAAACATAAAACATGCAACAAACAGGAACTGACACTGGGCACCTGATCAATATGTTAGTCCCAAAAATAATATAAAAAGTTGCCAAAAGTATATGAAAGTTGAAGAATATTGGCATGGAACAAACATAAATTATAGATACGATGGAGACGTATTAGTGGGGGCGGCGCCCCCTCCCCCTGGGCGTGCCCCCCTGCCTCATGGGCCCCCTGGATGTCCACCGACTTCAACTCCAACTCTATATATTTGCTTTCGCGGAGAAAAAAATCAGAGAGAAAGTTTCATCGCGTTTTACGATACAGAGCCGCTGCCAAGCCCTAATCTCTCTCGGGAGGGCCGATCTGGAGTCCGTTTGGGGTTCCAGAGAGGGGGATTCGTCGCCGTCGTCATCATCAACCATCCTCCATCACCAATTTCATGATGCTCACAGCCGTGCATGAGTAATTCCATCGTAGGCTTGCTGGACGGTGATGGGTTGGATGAGATTTACCATGTAATCAAGTTAGTTTTGTTAGGGTTTGATCCCTAGTATCCACTATGTTCTGAGATTGATGTTGCTATGACTTTGCTATGCTTAATGCTTGTCACTAGGGCCCGAGTGCCATGATTTCAGATCTGAACCTATTATGTTTTCATGAATATATGTAAGTTCTTGATCCTATCTTGCAAGTCTATAGTCACCTATTATGTGTTATGATCCGACAACCCCGAAGTGACAATAATCGGGATACTTCTCGGTGATGACCATAGTTTGAGGAGTTCATGTATTCACTAAGTGCTAATGCTTTGGTCCGGTACTCTATTAAAAGGAGGCCTTAATATCCCTTAGTTTCCATTAGGACCCCGCTGCCACGGGAGGGTAGGACAAAAGATGCCATGCAAGTTCTTTTCCATAAGCACGTATGACTATATTCGGAATACATGCCTACATTACATTGATGAACTGGATCTAGTTCTGTGTCACCCTAGGTTATAACTATTACATGAGGAATCGCATCCGACATAATTATCCATCACTGATCCAATGCCTACAAGCTTTTTATATATTGTGCTTTGCTTATTTGCTTTACCGTTGCTACTGTTACAATTAGTACAAAACTGCTATCGTTACTTTTATCACTGTTACCATTACTATCATACTACTTTGCTACTAAATACTTTGCTACAGATACTAAGTTATCCAGGTGTGGTTGAATTGACAACTCAACTGCTAATACTTGAGAATATTCTTTGGCTCCCCTTGTGTCGAATCAATAAATTTGGGTTGAATACTCTACCCTCGAAAACTGTTGCGATTCCCTATACTTGTGGGTTATCAATACTATTTTCTGGCGCCGTTGCCGGGGAGCATAGCTCTATTCTTTGAATCACTTGGGATTTATATCTGCTGATCATTATGAAGAACTTGGAAGACGAAAGAACTAAGATTTTTCCCTCAACTACAACGGGAGTTAAGGAACTGCCATCTAGCTCTGCACTAGATTCTCCTTCTGTTTTGAGTAAGCTTGCGGCACCTAAACCTGCTACTGCTATGAATTCTGATATGTCGCATGTTATTGATGATGCCACTTCTGCTATGCATAATACTTATGATGAAACTACTTCTATGCTTGATACTACTTTGCCATTAGGTGAATTTTTAGATGAACAACTTGCTAGGGTTAGAAAGAATGAAATTATCGAAGATAGTGATGATGAAGGTTCTCCCCCTAAATATGAATTGCATGTTGTTCCAGAGGGTTATGTTATGGATGAAGAAACTGCTAGATATCTTTTTGCTTGCAATGATAGATCTGATCTTAAGAAGTTACTAGCTAAACTAGACAGAAAACTCTAAATGCTAGAATGAAATATGACCCTGCTTTTGCTACTTCACCTATCTTTGTTACTGATAAGGATTATGAATTCTCTGTTGATCCTGAGATAATTACCTTGGTTGAATCTGATCCATTTTATGGCAATGAATCTGAAACTGTTGTGGCACATCTTACTAAGTTAAATGATATAGCCACCCTATTCACTAATGATGAGAAATCTCGCTATTACTATATCCTTAAGATATTTCCGTTCTCATTAAAGGGTGATGCTAAAACTTGGTTTAATTCTCTTGATCCTGGTTCTGTGCGTAGTCCCCAGGATATGATTTATTACTTCTCTGCTAAATATTTCCCTGCTCATAAGAAACAAGCTGCCTTGCGGGAACTATATAATTTTGTGCAAATCAAAGAAGAGAGCCTCCCACAAGCTTGGGGGAGGCTTCTCCGATTACTTAATGCTTTGCCTGATCATCCTCTTAAGAAAAATGAAATACTTGATATCTTTTATAATCGACTAACTGATGCTTCCAAGGACCACTTGGATAGTTGTGCTCGTTGTGTTTTCACGGAAAGAACAGTCGACCAAGCTGAATTGCTATTGAATAATATGTTGACTAATGAAAATAATTGGACTCTTCCTGAGCCAATTCCTGATCCAATTGAGCCAATTCCTGATCCTATTCCTAAACCAACTCCGAAAAAGAGGGGTGTTCTATTTCTCAGTCCTGAAGATATGCAAGAGGCAAAGAAATCAATGAAAGAAAAAGGTATTAAAGTTGAAGATGTTAAGAATTTACCTCCTATTGAAGAAATACATGGTCTTAATATACCACTTATTGAAGAAACACATGGTCTTGATAACCCGACACAGGTAGTAAAGGTAAATTCTCTCTATAGATATGATAAGGTTGAAATCCCGTCTACTAAATTTCCTAGCCAATGTTTAGATGAATTTGATGACTTTATGGCTAGACAAGAAAGTTTTAATGCTTATGTTGGTAGAGAATTAAAGAGTAATGCTTACATGATTGCACGCTTGAGTGATTATATGGCTAGAGTTAAAGGTGAACTTAAACTCATTAGCAAATATGCTTCTATGGTTGCCACTCAAGCAGAACAAGTACTTAAAGCTCAAAGTGATTTGCTCGATGAATTAAATAATAAACATGATTTTGCTGTTAGAGTGGCTATTAGAACCGGTAGAATGACTCAAGAACCTTTGTATCCTGAAGGCCACCCTAAGAGAATTGAGCAAGATTCTTAGAGAAATAATGTAGATGCACCTAGGCCTTCTAAAAAGAAGAAAAAGGAAAACGATAGGACTTTGCATGCTTCTAGTGAACCTTGTTGTAGACACACCTGAGAATCCCAATGATATTTCTATTTCTGATGCTGAAACACAATCTAGTGATGAACATGAACCTAGTGATAATGTTAATGATAATGTCCATGTTGATGCTCAACCTAGCAATAACAACGATGTAGAGATTGAACTTGTTGTTGATCTTGGTAACCCACAATCAAAGAATCAAGATTATGATAAAAGAGACTTTGATGCTAGGAAGCACGGTAAAGAAAGAGAACCATGGGTTCAGAAACCCATGCATTTTCCTCCTAAGCCATCCAAGAAAAAGGATGATGAGGATTTTGAGTGCTTTGCTGAAATGATTAGACCCATCTTCTTACGTATGCGCTTGACTGATATGCTTAAAGTAAATCCTTATGCTAAATATATGAAGGATATCATTACAAATAAAAGAAAGATACCAGAAGCTGAAATTTCCACCATGCTTGTTAATTATACTTTTAAGGGTGGAATACCAAAGAAACTTGGAGATCCAGGAGTACCAACTATACCATGCTCCATTAAAAGAAACTATGTTAAAACTGCTTTATGTGATCTTGGAGCCGGTGTTAGTGTTATGCCTCTTTCTTTATATCGTAGACTTTAATTGAATAAGTTGACTCCTACTAAAATATCTTTGCAAATGGCTGATAAATCATCTGCTATACTAGTCGGTATTTGTGAGGATGTGCGTGTTGTGGTTGCAAATGTCACTATCTTAACGGACTTTGTTATTCTTGATATTCCCGAGGACGATAGTATGTCGATTATCCTTGGTAGACCCTTTTTGAATAGTGCAGGAGTGCAGGGGCTGTTATTGATTGCAACAAAGGCAATGTCACTTTTCATGTTAATGGTAACGAGCATACCATACACTTTCCGAGGAAACAACCTCAAGTTCATAGCATCAACTCTATTGGAAAAATTCCAACTATCATTATTGGAGGTTTTGAATTTCCTCTTCCTACTGTCAAGAAAAAATATGATCTTCTTATTATTGGGGATGTTCATATCCCTGTTGAGGTAACCGTGTTATTCAAAATTTCTCCAGTTCCATGTTATTTAGAATGAGTTTGTTAACAAGACTTGATCAACCTTGTTAGTGGATTCCTTTTGATGATCATGAGATGGATGAAACTAGAAGGCACAACCTTCTGTGCCCTCTTTTTACTTTCTGTTATTTATTAAATAAAGCAAAATAGTATTTTCTGTCTGTTTTCTGATTTATCCATGCAATAAAAAATATCCCGAAAATAAAAGTTCTGCAAATTTAGTATGATTTTTTATAGAATATTTGAGGATTTTAGGCACTAAGAACACAACAGGGGGGCAAGCACCTGGCCACGAGGGTCTAGGGCGCGCCCACTCTTACTGGGCGCGCCCCCTGCCTCGTGGGCCCATAGTGGCTCCCCTCCACTTATTCCTGCACCCACACACTCCATCTTCCTCCCAAAAAAATCCCCATCCGGCTCAAGCACGAGTTCAAGCTCATTTTGCTGTGATTTTCGATCTCCTTGCTCAAAGCTCCATTCACAAAACTGCTTTGGGAGATTGTTCCTTGGTATGTGACTCCTCCAATGGTCCAATTAGTTTTTGTTCTAGTGCTTTATTCTTTGCAAATTTTTGCTGCCTAGGTGACCCTGTTCTTGAGCTTGCATGTCAAATTTATGAGGTCCCAAGTAATTCTAATGCATGATATAGGCTCTAGGCACTTGAGGGAGTAGTTGCTATCAGTTTTGTTTAGTTTGATTCACTTTTATTTTGAAGTTACTAAAAATTTCAGAAATTTTCAGAAAATGATAAGGAGATTATTGAGGGGCTCTTCTAGCCAAGGCTCCAAGGATAAACAAGCTAAGGAGAAAGAAAAGGCCAAGTATAATCTTCCTTGTGTAGCGGAAGTAAGGCCTTGTGAGTGGCCTGTGATAATTTCTTGAGAGCAGCCGAGATTTATGAAGACTTTTATTCCTTGGCTGATAATGCCGGCCTCACTGACTTCCTCCATGACCGGATCGAATAGTATCTCTTACTTACTAATACTTTCGTGCAAAACTTTTGCTATTATCCTAAGAATTCACCTCCTTCAGTAGCTTTTCATTTATATGATGAGACTAAGGAAACGTCATTACGTAATTTTTGCGCGGTTTGTAGAATACCCTTTGATGGCAGCCTAGATGAACCACATCGTAAATGTGGATGGTTTTATTGACACTACTACTGTAGGGGAATCAAGGAAGGTTTCCGATGCGAGAATAACTAGCATATATTTTCCTGTTTTACGCTACTTTGCCATATTTGCTAGTCGATGCTTAATTGGTCGCAGAAACTGTGGAAACCTCAGTGTTCCTGATATTATTATTCTGTTCCATGCCTTATTTGGTGATAACACTTTTATTATGGGTGCCGTTATTGCTAAACGATTAAGTCTAAACTGTACAAAGGGCCCCATCTTTGGAGGTATCTATGATGCATGCCTTGCTAAACATTTTGAGATACCTATTAGGCATTATGAGAAAGAGGAGACACTGCTACCCCTACCTTTTTAGATTACAGGAGCATGGTAGCGCATGAGTTTATTGTTGACAATGATGATAAGATGCTTCTGTATAGCCTGAGATTTAATAAGAAACACAATGAGATTATTACCTGCCTGCACCTTCTCTGTTTGATTTAACTGCAGGCCCTTACCTCGTCTTGCCGTTAGTTGTGTATGCGCACTGAGGCCAGACATCAGCTCCAGAGCCTCAGCCGAAACCACCACTGGATCCTTATCGTCCATCATGTTATCAGTGGGATCCAGGTGACACTCCTCAGTACACCGGGGAGAGTAGCCGCGGTCCTTGGCAATAGACCAACTTAGGCCAAAAGCCTAAGCTTGGGGGTGTATGTATTTCTCACCGACATTACATTCATGTTCACACACTCATTTTAGTTGTCGGTGTTCATACTTTTTCATTGTATTTTCCATTCTAGTTTAATTTCTTTTTCTAGCTTTCTTCTTGTGTGTTTGGTAAACCTTAAGAAAAACCAAAAAAATTAGTTAGTTTAATCTCCATGCTTGTAGTAGTAATTAAAGAAAACCCAAAAAGATTTCTCGTTCTTCTTTTGCTTGTTGGGAGCTTTCCCGTGTAAATAGTTTTATTTCTTTTCTTTCCCTTGGTGTCGAGAGGAGAAGACCATAATGAAAAATGCTTAGTGGCTCTAATATGCATGATTGTTTATTTAACCAAGAGCCATATTACCTTGTCTTCTCCCTTGAATTGAATGCTTGCAGATTCTAGCTTAGTCCAATGCACGTGCACTATTATTATTATTATCCACATCGTTCGGTCGTGCAAGTGAAAGGCAATAATGACGATATATGATGGACTAATTGAGATGAGAGAAACTGGTATGAACTCGACCTCTCTTGTTTTTGTAAATATGATTAGTTCATCGTTCCTGATTCAGCATATTATGAATAAACATGTTTGCAATGACAATTAGAGATCATAGTTGCTTATGCCATGCTTAATTAGCTAGGAGCTTATAATGGTTTACCTTGCGTGCCAACATGCTATTAAAATGTTTGTGATGTGGTATGATAGGGTGGTATCCTCCTTTGAATGATTCGAGTGACTTGACTTGGCACATGTTCACACATGTAGTTGGAACAAATCAACATAGCATTCACGATAATTATGTTCATGGTGGATTATATCCTACTCATGCTTGCACTTAATTTTAATGCATGTTCAAAATCGTTGTCGCTCTCTCAGTTGGTCGCTTCCCAGTCTTTTGCTAGCCTTCACCTGTACTAAGCGGGAATACTGCTTGTGCATCCAAACTCCATAAACCCCACAATTATTCCATATGAGTCCACTATACCTTCCTATATGCGGTATTTACCTTCCGTTACAAGTAAATTTGTATGTGCCAAACTCCAAACCTTCAAATGAAATTCTGTTTTGTATGCTTGAGCAGCTCATGTTTCAACTAGGGTTGTCTGTATCTTCCATGCTAGGTGGGTTATTCTCAAGAGGAGTGGACTCCGCTCCTCATTCACGAGAAAATGGCTGGTAGCCGGGATGCCCAGTCCCATGATCAACAAGATCAAAGCAAATCGATATAATTAAACAAAACTCCCCTGGGGCTGTTGCTAGTTGGAGGCACTCGTTGTTTCGAGCAAGCCATGGATTGACGCTTGTTGGTGGTGGGGGAGTATAAACTTTACCATTCTGTTTGGGAACTGCCTATAATGTATGTAGCATGGAAAATATTGAGATCTCATAGTTGTTGCGTTGACAGTGAAAGTATACCGCTCAAAATGTTATTCATCTCTATTTCAAAATCGAGCTCTGGCACCTCTACAAATCCCTGCTTCCCTCTGCGAAGGGCCTATCCATTTACTTTTATGTTGAGTCATCACCCTCTTATTAAAAAGCACCCGCTGGAGAGCACATTGCCATTTGCATGCATTACTATTAGTTTATATTGGGTATGACTTGACTGGATCTCTTTTACCATGAATTACAATGTTTAGTCAGTCCTTCATCTTTAAAGGTGCTCTGCATTTATGTTTTGCGATCTCAAAAAGGGCTAGCAAGATACCATCTTGTTATATCATATTATGATTGTTTCGAGAAAGTGTTGTCATCCGAGTTTATCATTATTGCTCGTTAGTTGATTATGCCATTGATATGAGTAAACATGAGACCTAAGTGTTATTGTGAATATGGTTAGTTCATAATCTTTGCTGAAAACTTGAATGTTGGCTTTACATATTTACAACAACAAGAGCAAACACATTTTGTAAAAGTTTTTCTTTATCACTTTCAGTTTGTCAACTGAATTGCTTGAGGACAGGCAAAGGTTTAAGCTTGGGGGAGTTGATGCGTCTCCAACGTATCTACTTTTCCAAACACTTTTGCCCTTGTTTTGGACTCTAACTTGCATGATTTGAATGGAAACTAACCCGGAATGACGTTGTTTTTAGCAGAACTGCCATGGTGTTATTTTTGTGCAGAAACAAAAGTTCTCAGAATGACCTGAAAATCCACGAAGATCACTTTTGGAAAATATAAAAAATACTGGCGAAAGAATCAAGGCCATGGGGTCCACACCCTGTCCACGAGGGTGGGGGCGCGCCCCCTCCCCCTGGGCGCGCCCCTGCCTTGTGGGCCCCCTAGATGTCCACCGTCCTCAATTCCAACTCTATATATTTGCTTTCGCGGAGAAAAAAATCAGAGAGAAAGTTTCATCGTGTTTTACGATACGGAGCCGCCGCCAAGCCCTAATCTCTCTCATGAGGGCTGATCTGGAGTCCGTTCGGGGCTCCGGAGAGGGGGATTCATCGTCGTCGTCATCATCAACCATCCTCCATCACCAATTTCATGATGCTCACCATCGTGCGTGAGTAATTACATTGTAGGCTTGCTGGACGGTGATGGGTTGGATGAGATTTACCATGTAATCAAGTTAGTTTTGTTCGGGTTTGATCCCTAGTATCCACTATGTTCTGAGATTGATGTTGCTATGACTTTGCTATGCTTAATGCTTGTCACTAGGGCCCGAGTGCCATGATTTCAGATCTGAACCTATTATGTTTTCATGAATATATGTGAGTTCTTGATCCTATCTTGCAAGTCTATAGTCACCTATTATGTCTTATGATCCGACAACCCCGAAGTGACAATAATCGGGATACTTCTCGGTGATGTCCGTAGTTTGAGGAGTTCATGTATTCACTAAGTGTTAATGCTTTGGTCTAGTACTCTATTAAAAGGAGGCCTTAATATCCCTTAGTTTCCATTAGGACCCCGCTGCCACGGGAGGGTAGGACAAAAGATGTCATGCAAGTTCTTTTCCATAAGCACGTATGACTATATTCGGAATACATGCCTACATTACATTGATGAACTAGAGCTAGTTCTGTGTCACCCTAGGTTATAACTATTACATGAGGAATCACATCCGAAAATTATCCATCACTGATCCAATGCCTACGAGCTTTTCACATATTGTGCTTTGCTTATTTACTTTACCGTTGCTGCTGTTACAATTAGTACAAAACTGCTATTATTACTTTTATCACTGTTACCATTACTATCATACTACTTTGCTACTAAATACTTTGCTACAGATAGTAAGTATCCAGGTGTGGTTGAATTGACAACTCAACTGCTAATACTTGAGAATATTCTTTGGCTCCCCTTGTGTCGAATCAATAAATTTGGGTTGAATACTCTACCCTCAAAAACTGTTGCGATCCCCTATACTTGTGGGTTATCATAGCTCCATGCAGAGCATTGTAGACATAGAATATTTGCAAAATACATACGGCTCTGAATGTGACAGACCCGTTGACTAAACTTCTCTCACAAGCAAAACATAATCACACCTTAGTACTCTTTGGGTGTTAATCACATAGCAATGTGAACTAGATTATTGACTCTAGTAAACCCTTTGGTTGTTGGTCACATGGCGATGTGAACTATGGGTGGTAAGCACATACAGATGTGAACTATTGGTGTTAAATCACATGGTGATGTGAACTAGATTATTGACTCTAGTGCAAGTGGGAGACAGAAGGAAATATGCCCTAGAGGCAATAATAAAGTTGTTATTTCTATTTCCTTATATCGTGATAAATGTTTATTATTCATGCTAGAATTGTATTAACCGGAAACTTAGTACATGTGTGAATACATAGACAAAACAGAGTGTCCCTAGTATGCCTCTACTTGACTAGCTCGTTAATCAAAGATGGTTATGTTTCCTAACCATGGACATGTGTTGTCATTTGATGAACGGGATCACATCATTAGGAGAATGATGTGATGGACAAGTCCCATCCGTTAGCTTAGCATTATGATCGTTACAGTTTCATTGCTACTGCTTTCTTCATGACTTATACATGTTCCTCAGACTATGAGATTATGCAGCTCCCGGATACCGGAGGAACACCTTTTGTGCTATCAAACGTCACAACATAACTGGGTGATTATAAAGATGCTCTACAGGTGTCTCCGAAGGTGTTTGTTGGGTTGTCATAGATCGAGATTAGGATTTGTCACTCCGTGTTTCAGAGAGGTATCTCTAAGCCCTCTCGGTAATGCTCATCACTACAAGGCTTGCAAGCAATGTGACTAATGAGTTAGTTGCGGGATGAAGTATTATGAAACGAGTAAAGAGACTTGCCAGTAACGAGATTGAACTAGGTATGATGATACCGACGATGGAATCTCGGGCAAGTAACATACCGATGACAAAGGGAACAACGTATGTTGTTATGCGGTTTGACTGATAAAGATCTTCGTAGAATATGTAGGAGCCAATATGAGCATCCAGGTTCCACTATTGGTTATTGATCGGAGATGTGTCTAGATCATGTCTACATAGTTCTCGAACCCGTAGGGTCCGCACGCTTAACGTGCGATGACGATTTCTATTATGAGTTATGTGTTTTTGATGACCAAAGTTTGTTTGGAGTCCCGAATGAGCTCACGAACATGACGAGGAGTCTCAAAATGGTCGATAGGTAAAGATTGATATATTGGAAAGTGGTATTCGGACACCGGAAGGGTTCCAGAGTGTATCGGGTACAAACCGGAGTACCGGAAGGGTTACCTGCTACGTCTTGAGCTTGCGTTGGTTTTCCTTGAAGACGAAAGGGTGATGCAGCAATAGTAGCGTAAGTATTTCCCTCAGTTTTTGAGAACCAAGGTATCAATCCAGTAGGAGGCTCCTCAAAAGTCCCACGCACCTACACAAACAAACAAAGAACTCGCAACCAACGCAATAAAGGGATTGTCAATCTCTTCACGGCCACTTGCGAAAGTGAGATCTGATAGAGATAGTATGATAAGATAAATATATTTTTGGTATTTTATGATATAGATTGGAAAAGTAAAGATGCAAATAAAAGTAGATTGAAAACTTATATGATAAAAGATAGACCCGGGGGCCATAGGTTTCACTAGTGGCTTCTCTCAAGATAGCATAAGTATTACGGTGGGTGAACAAATTACTGTCGAGCAATTGATAGAAAAGCGAATAATTATGAGATTATCTAGGCATGATCATGTATATAGGCATCACGTCGCGACAAGTAGATGACTCACTCACTGCGTCTACTACTATTACTCCACACATCGACCGCTATCCAAAGATGCATCTAGAGTATTAGGTTCATAAGAACGAGTAACACATTAAGAAAGATGACATGATGTAGAGGGATAAACTCATGCAATATGATATAAACCCCATCTTTTTATCCTCAATGGCAACAATACAATACGTGCCTTGTTGCCCTCATCCATCGGGAAAGGACACCGCAAGATTGAACCCAAAGCTAAGCACTTCTCCCATTGCAAGAAAGATCAATCTAGTAGGCCAAACCAAACTGATAATTCAAAGAGACTTGCAAAGATAACTCAATCATACATAAACGAATTCAGAGGAGATTCAAATATTTCTCATAGATAAACTTGATCATAAACCCACAATTCATCGGATCTCGACAAACACACAGCAAAAAGAGTTACATCGGATAGATCTCCAAGAAGACCGAGGAGAACCATGGTATTGAGATCCAAAAAGAGAGAAGAAGCCATCTAGCTAATAACTATGGACTCGAAGGTCTGTGGTAAACTACTCATAACTCATCGGAGGGGCTATGGTGTTGATGTAGAAGCCCTCCATGGTCGATTCCCCCTCTGGCGGAGCGCCGGCGAAGGCTCCAAGATGGGATCTCGCGGATACAGAAGGTTACGGCGGTGGAAATTGATTTTCGTTGTCTCCTCTGATGTTTCCGGGGTACGTGGGTATATATAGGAGGAAGAAGTAGGTCGGTGGCCGCCTGAGGGGCCCACGAGATAGGGGGCGCACCCTGTAGGGGTGGGCGCACCCTCCACCCTCGTGGCCGCCTCGGTTGCTTCTTGGCTTGCACTCCAAGTCCTCTGGATCACGTTCGTTCCAAAAATCACGCTCCCGAAGGTTTCATTCCGTTTGGACTCTGTTTGATATTCCTTTTCTTCGAAATACTGAAATAGGCAAAAAAACAGCAATACCGTTTGGGCCTCCGGTTAGTAGGTTAGTCCCAAAAATTATATAAATGTGTAAATTAAAGCCCATAAACATCCAAAACGGGTAATATAATAGCATGGAACAATCAAAAATTATAGATACGTTGGAGACGTATCATTACCGGAACGCCCTAGTCAAAGATATGGGCCATATGGGCCATGGGAGGGAGGCTAACCAGCCCACAAGGGGCTGGTGCATCCCCCACAAGGGAGGAGGCCGAATTGAACTAGGAAAAGGGGGCGCCACCACCCTTTCCTTCTCCTACTCCCTCTCCTTCCCCCCTTTCCACCTCCATAAGAAGGAAAAAAAGAGGGGGGCCTAATCCTACTAGGAGTGGAGTCCTAGTAGGACTCCCCCCTCCCTTGGCGCGCCCCTCGTAGCCGGCCTCCTCCTCCCTCCTTTATATACGTGGTAGGGGGCACCCCAAAGGAACAACATTGTCTTAGCCGTGTGCGATGCCCCCCTCCACCATTTACTCCTCCGATAGTATCATCGTTGTGCTTAGGTGAAGCCCTGCACGGATCACATCATCAACACCGTCATCATGCCGTCATGCTGACGAAACTCTCCCTCGACCCTCTGCTGGATCAAGAGTTTGAGGGACGTCATCGAGCTGAACGTGTGCTGAACTCGGAAGTGACGTACGTTCGGTACTAGATCGGTTGGATCGTGAAGACGTTCGACTACATCAACCGTGTTAACCTAACACTTCCGCTTTTGGTCTACGAGGGTACATGGACACACTCTCCCCCTCTCGTTGCTATACATCTCCAAGATAGATCTTGCGTGATCATAGGATTTTTTTTTGAAATTACCACGTTCCCCATCACTTATTTGCATTTTTCTGATTTCCTATGAAATAGTTATGAAGTTTTCAGAGTGACGGTCAAATGGTCAAAGGGCAAAAGCACAAGACGCCAAAGTGGGTTGGGCAAGACCATGTGTTTTCAGAAAGTCGGGGCAATCCCGACGAGAGGGACACAACTAAGGGTATAAAATCAATTATCCCTTCCTGCATTGAATCATTAATGAAGTAGCTCCCTGAGACTTGGGTCGGGCAACTTGGTCGACCTGAGGATCAAATCTCTTCGGAAACTAGCTTCAACCGATAACCGACGTTTGCGCTTCGTCATTGCCGTGGTGTAGCTCGACAGGGAAGATGCTGAACCGAGGATCCGTTTCCCACGCAGAACTGCAATGCAATACACCTCGACCAAGAAGATGTCCTATCTCTTGGATAAAAATGAAACATTAGGTCACGAGTGTCATAAGCTCGGAAAAAGCAAAAAAACCTTACATACAACATTACGTTTGAATTAAATCAAGTCTTTTGGTGTCATCTGAGTTGGTCTTAAGATTATTTTGTGCTTTTGTCATGCTTTAACATGATATCTCGGCTTCAAACTCCTTTTCCCGAAGGCGCATGTGGAGCTCTTCTCATGCCAATTTAGGTAAACTAAATTTAAGTGGCACAAAGACAAACCGGACAATGTGGCTATTGGCCGAGTACTCAAGCCAAAAAATGAGTAGTAGAGAAAGACTTCAAAATGACTAAAGGAAGAAAACACTTAGGCTAAAAATGACGCATATTAAATTAAGAGCAACCAAGTCCGATGAGACTCGAGTAAAAGAAAGTTTTTTTAGAAAAAAATGAACAATGATTTTATCGTACACAAACATAATGCTTGGTCAAACCAAACAAAATACAAAATTGAAAAAATAAGCATGAAAGTGACTTAATTGGTTTATACTCCCAGTGTTGATGATGCGGTCTGGGCTTGTGGCGGGATGAGGTCCCAGCCCCAAGCTAGTCCCGACATGGTAGAGCGATGAGCTCGGCTCGAAGAAGTGACGCCACAACACCGTCGACGTGGCGAGGTGGAGCCCTCAATCTAGCTGGTGTGTTGAAGCAAGTCGATGGGGTAACGATGAAGCCCCCATGGCATCTGAGGTGACGAAGCAAGTTGATGAGGTGACGCCGGAGCCCCCACATCAACCGATGTGATAGAGCACACCGGCTTGATGAAGCGACGACGCGGGATGCTGACGCACCCGATCCGTGGGGTAGCGACTTGACCTTGTCACTGACGAACCCTTGGTCGGCTAATTGAGATGGCGATGTGACGTGATTAACGTCGGCCGGACAAAGCGACGACACGGTGATGCCGACACAGGTCGGCATTCATGGACTCTCTAGGTCAGATTAGTGTGACACTGTCATGACCATGAATAACACCTCAAAAAAGGCTCAAAATTTGTAAGCACATGTTTGAGAACAAAACACAATACCCTACAAAAAAATCCTCCAAGAAAGATGTCCGGTAGTCTCTTCATGAAAAAAGATGAAATCGGGTTGGATATTTTTCGCCCGAAGTTTGCACCGTTGGGACGTCCTCAAAATTTGAGGGCTTGTCGGCATGAAATTCCGCATGATCTGAACGGTTAGATCTCCAAAGAATGTCGGAGTTAGCATCTGGACTCTTTCTTCCTAATTCACACGGATTTTGGTCCAGATCCACTAGGGTCTCAGTATATTGGCAAATGTTAGAGATTCTAGCTTCGGAACTCGCTAAGATTTTATAGGGTTGTTTATACTCAATTTCGCACAATCCCACCGAAGGAATCATCAAAACTATGCTCGAGGAGGCGGGGACAACAAAAACAAATTGGTTGTTCGGAAAATCTTGCACGCTCTCGCGTGAGGGCAAAATTGACGTTAATCCCCTAAGCTCCATGGACAAATTTTCTCGTGATCCTGGTCGAGATTGGAGCTGATGTTGATAAAGACACCCGTCGATCTCTCACTGATCCAACATGGGGTGCAGTTCTTGACCTGGCCGAGGTGACCAGTTGAGTCGGCGACGAACGAGGTCGCACCGAAGACGAAAATCTATTCAGGCGAAAAATCGCGTCGAAACAGATCTGAACTCCCATCGAATCGTTGTCATTACGTAGCAGGACTTGCATGGACTACCAATGATGGAGTCAATTCTGTCAGATCTCAAGCAAGGAGTGTTGAGCTACTAGCCTAGATGTGATGATAACAAGGACACGAGGTTTACCCAGGTTCAGACTCTCTAAATAGATAAAACACTACGTCTTGTTGGTGTTGTATTAATTTGGATGAAGTACAGAGTACATGTTGATCACCACAAGATCGTTGTGTCTCATCTCTAAGATGTTGTTAGATGTTCTATCAACTAGTCTAGCCTTGGTTTATGTAAGATACCGGAGGCCTAGGATAATAGGAAACCTAGTTGGCTATTTTCGTGGAGAGGAGTCATTGCATTGAACGACAAGGCTTCTAGAATCTTCCTTATACGCATCACGGGCTGCCTAAACTTGACATGGTAGAGGCCCCTTAGAACATGTCTAGTAGAACCCTCAAACCCTTAAAGCAGTTTTAAGGGTTGAGAAGTGCCAGTTTTTGGCACTTTTAAGGGTTGAAAAACATGGGCAAAGACTAGAACCCTCAAACCCACCCCTTAAACTGCTTTAAGGGTTGGATTTGAGGGTTCTAGTCTTTGCCTCAACCCCAACCTTTAAAACTGTCATTTCATATATCACACATCTGATCATATGACATATCACAAATTCCATTACATTTGACATAAAACAATAATCATTCTAGTTATTATTACACCACCGAATAAAACAATAATCATTCGAATTATTACAACAATGTTTGAGCAAATTACAATAATTGTTCGAATCAAATAGGACATAGAAAAGTAAAACAAAGATACATCATGGGCCAATGCGCCGCCCATCCAACTGCCAGTGGTGCTCTACTAGATCATCCCGGAGCCGGCCATGAGTGGTTGCATCCTCAATCTCACGTTGTGCTTGCAGAAAAGCGTGTATGCGAGAAGGGTTTCTTTCCGGTTGCACACGGGTACCAACATTGTCATAGAAACAAGGGAGGTTTAACCCTCTCTCATCCTCTAGGATCATGTTGTGTAGAATCACACAACATTTCATGATGTTCACCAAGGTTTTTTTGTCCCAAACCCGAGCTGGACCCCGAACTATGGCAAACCTTGCTTGCAAAACACCGAAAGCTCTCTCAATATCCTTGCGGGCTGCCTCTTGTGCCTTGGTGAAATGAGCCTCTTTTCTTGTTAAGGGCACCCCATTTTTCTCCTTGATGGACTTCACAAGAGTTGCCCATTCAGGATAGATGCCATCGGTGAGATAGTATCCCATTGAGTACTCATTGTCCATGATTTTATAGTTGCAAGCTGGAGCATCCCCAGAGATTAATCTTTTGAACAAAGGAGATCTATTGAGGACATTGATATCATTGAGTGTTCCCGGCAACCCAAAGAATGCATGCCAAATCCATGTGTCCTCTGATGCTACGGCCTCAAGCACAATGGTAGCATCACGGCTTTTACCGCAATACATTCCGTGCCATGCCTTTGGGCAGTTTTCCACCTCCAATGCATGCAATCAAGACTACCAAGCATCCCCGGCCATCCCCTTTTTTCATTCATTCCATTAATCTCTTTGTATCTTCCTTGTTTGGTGCCCGAAGATACTGCTCACCATACAACCGGATGACCAACTTGGCAAACCTACGGACGGACTCTGTGGTTGTATCTTGCACAATGCGAAGATACTCGTCGATATACTCTGCGGGTATGACATAAGCGAGTACCCGGATTGCCGCCGATATATTTTGATATGCACTAAACCCCATGATACCGGCGGAGGATCTACGACGTTTAAAGTAATAGGAGGCGGCCTCACAATCGATGACAATCTTCACAAACAAACTATGACGCATTCGGTACCTTCTGCGGAAGAAACGAGGAGGGTATGTAGGTACCTCCGCGAAGTACTCTTGCATCAAATGCTCGTGTCCGAGAGCGCGGTTCCGGTAGATGGTGAGTCGCCCCATCTTCGACCCTCTCCTCTAATCCTTAAGCTTCACGCGGTCTTCAAACGCTTGCACGTCAACAAGGAGGCTCATCATCTCGACGTCGTCGTCTTGCAACAACTCGTCGATGTCCGAATCATCGGATGATGACCAATCCGACGAAATGGACAACGAGTCCATGTCGTCGTTGTTCACCTCCATCTACACAATACAACAAACAATAAATTGTGAGTGCCAACAATGAATCAGAAAGGAAAAAAATGAAACAAAAAGAAAGAAAAGGAGGCATACCTGCGGGGAGCTCGGGGCGGCGCCGCTGCCTCTGGCCCGCCTGCCTGGCCTCGGGCCGCGGGCCGAGAGAGCTCGAGGAGGCTCGAGGCCGGCCTGCCTCTGGCTGCGGGGGAGGCTGCTTTGGGGCGGAGGCGGCGGGGGCGGGGCGGAGGCGGCCGAGGCGGGCGGCCGGGAGGTCCAGGAGGTGGACGAGAGGTTGAGGAGGCCGGGTGGCGGCCGGTCGCCAAGGAGAAAGCTCGGGCGGCGACGGCGGTCGCAACAGCACGGGTGGGTGATGCGCGGGGCGGGAGGCGGTGGGGAACGGCCGATCTGGTGGCGGGGAGTGTGGCGTAGCCGGCGACAGGCGGCGTGCGTCGAGGGGAGGCGAGGGCTGGCCGGATTGGCGGCGGGCGGCGGGCGGTGGCTTGGGAGGGAGGAGGCAGGAGGTTGGGGACGGGATTTTTCCCTCCCGCGCGACGTGGGAAGGGAGTGCGGGTTGGGGTCGAGTGCCCCTCTCCAACCCTCACTTCTACAGGTTGGAATTGGGTTTGAGGGTTGGACCCTTACTTTTTTTTGAGGGTTTGAGGGTTTAGGGGTTCTAGTCTTTGCGTTTTTTTGTTTCAACCCGGAAAAAAGCGGTTATTTCTGAGGGTTTGAGGGTTTAGGGGTACTACTAGACATGCTCTTAACCGGCACACCATCACTCCCCACATGGCAGCTCCCGGATATTTCCAAGATCAAAATGTAATGCACGAGCTTTTGGACAGTTTGCTAGAGCATGAAAAAATCCCCTCATTTGCATTAAATATTGTAGGTGTTACAGGTTGCCTAATTGCTGCACTTCCAACTATCAACGGCGGCTTCACACATGTGACGCCCCCGATTCAATCGTACACTAATCATGCAAGCAAATGTGTACGATCAAGATCAGGGACTCACGGGAAGATATCACAACACAACTCTAATGACATAAATAAGTCATACAAGCATCATAATACAAGCCAGGGGCCTCGAGGGCTCGAATACAAGTGCACGATCATAGACGAGTCAGCGGAAGGAACAATATCTGAGTACAAACATAAGTAAACAAGTTTGCCTTAAGAAGGCTAGCACAAACTGGGATACTGATCGAAAGAGGTGCAGGCCTCCTGCCTGGGATCCTCCTAAACTACTCCTAGTCGTCGTCAGCAGCCTGCATGTAGTAGTAGGCACCTCCAGTGTAGTAGTCGTCGTCGACGGTGGCGTCTGCTCTGGGGCTCCAACCTCGATTGCGCATCCGAGAAGAAGAGGAAAACGGGAAAAGAGGGAGCAAAGCAACCGTGAGTACTCATCCAAAGTACTCGCAAGCAAGGAGCTACACTACATATGCATGGGTATATGTGTAAGGAGGCCATATCAGTGAACTGAACTGCAGGATGCCAGAATAAGAGGGGGATAGCTAGTCCTATCGAAGACTACACTTCTGGCAGCCTCCGTCTTGCAGCATGTAGAAGAGAGTAGATTAAAGTCCTCCAAGTAGCAACGCATAGCATAATCCTACTCGGTGATCCTCCCCTCGTCGCCCTGTGGAAAAGGGATCACCGGGATGTCTGTGGAACTTGTCTGGGTGTGTTTTATTAAGTATCCAGTTCTAGTTGTCATAAGGTCAAGGTACAACTCTGGGTCGTCCTTTTACCGAGGGACACGGCTATTCAATAGATAAACTTCCCTGCAGGGTGCACCACATAACCCAACACGCCGATCCCATTTGGCGGACACACTTTCTGGGTCATGCCCGCCTCGAATATCAACACGCCGCAGCCCCACCTAGGCACAACAGAGAGTCAAGACGCGGTCTAAATCCTATGCACGCAGGGTCAGGCCCATCGCCCATTGCACACCCGCACGCTAAGTAGGGCGGCGGAAGCGCACCTAGCAACCTCCATTACAAAGGAAGTTGCATTACGCAGTCCAACCCGCGCCGCCGCCGCTCCACACCTTCGACGCCAAGAAGGCTTCGTGATACCACGACGCCGAAAGTGCCCATATCTTTCCGCGTAGTTGGTTAGTGCGTATAGGCCAGTGGCCAGACTCAGATCAAATACCAAGATCTCGTTAAGCGTGTTATTATGAAGTAACCCCAGATGCCGACCAGGGCCAGGTGAAAGTGCAACTAATCCCCGGGTGGTTTTGGTAATTAATAACAACATATATATCATTGAACTAATCATTTCTTGAGAATATTTCGAAAGTTCAAGGATATGGGTATGGCAATGACCGATGATGTGGACCCTCAAAATGCTAAGGAAAACATTGGCAAAAGCTCAAGACTCTATTTTTGGTTTAGTGATCCAAGATCACATTGAGTCCATAGGAAAGCCAATACTATTAAAAGGGGTGAGGTTATGATGATGATCTGGTTGCTCAAAGTGCTTAGTGATTTATCTCTCAAACTATCAGCAATCTTTCACTCCAACATAAACCCATAAGTAATCTCGGTCCCACCGATTCCAAACCCACCACACCGAGATGAACCACCTCACCATATACCCAAACCCTAAGAATTTCGGATTTTCCGATTCCAAACTCGGTCATATCGAAATTGGTGTTGCCAAGCTTCAGAATCCTTCAGACTCAAATCGGTGTCACCGAGATGAGAAAGTCGGTCCCACCGAGATTGGCAAACCCTAGACTTTGGAAGAATCGGACTAACCGAGATTGTATTTTCGGTCCACCGAAAATCCCAACGCTCACAAGATTTGAACTTTCGGTCTCACCGAGTTGTCAACTTCGGTCCCGACCGAGATTGGTCAAATGTGTAACGGTTGAATTTTGTGTGGAGGCTATAAATACCCTCCACCTCCTCTTCATTCGTGGAGAGAGCCATCGAAAGAACTACCACTCCTACCTTACATTTACGAGAAGAAAACTACCTACCCTTGTGTTGAGATCAAGTTGCTCCACTCCCACCATATGAAACTTGATTTCTAGCCTTCCCAAGTTGCTTTCCACTCAATCCTTTCTTCCACCACAGCCAAATCAGTGAGGAGAGTTGAGTGTTGGGGAGATTATCATTTGAAGCACAAGAGCAAGGAGTTCATCATCACCAACACCATCTATTACCTTTTGGAGGGTGGTGCCTCCTAGATTGGTTAGGTGTCGCTTGGGAGCCTCCGTCAAGATGTGGAGTTGAACCAAGAAGTTTGTAAGGGCAAGGAGATCGCCTACTTCGTGAAGATCTACCCCGAGTAAGGCTAGTCCTCCGTGGACGTAGGCCATGATGGCATAGACAAGGTTGCTTCTTCGTGGACCCTTCGTGGGTGGAGCCCTCCGTGGACTCTCGCAGCCGTTACCCTCCGTGGGTTGAAGTCTCCATCAACGTGGATTGACGATAGCACCACCTATCGGAACCACGAGAAAAATCTCCGTGTCTCCAAATTGCGTTTGCTCTTCTCCACCTCTTATTTACTATATGTGCAATTTACTTTCCGCTGCCATAACTCTAGAATTGCATGTGTAGGGTGATACTTGACTTGGTCATCATTGTGAACTTGCTAAAAACCTACTCTAATCAAAAGGCTAAACTTTTAAGTTGTCAAGTAGTCTAATCACCCCCCCTCTAGACATACTTCCGATCCTACAAGTGGTATCAGAGCTTTGGTCTCCATTGGATTGGTTTCATTGCATTGACTCCATAAGCTTGGTTTCACAACCTAGGAGAGTATGGCGTCTAGTGAGGGTAATTTCCGTGAGGTCCTTACTTTGATGGTTCAAATTTTGCTAGTTGGAAGCACAAAATGAAAATGCATATTCTTGGACATAACCCCGCCGCATGGGGCATTATTTGTGTTGGCTTGCAAGGTGAGTTCTTCGAGGAAGGAAAAGTTCCGGATCGCGAAGCTCTGCGGATGAGTTGCGGATGTTCTGAAACAATGCTCAAGCTTGTGACATTCTCTTCAATGCTTTGTGTCCCGAGGAGTTCAACAAGATCAGCCGCCTTGAGAATGCAAAAGAGATTTGGGATACTTTGGTCGAAATGCACGAAGGTACCGAGTCCATGAAGGAATCAAAGCTAGATGTTCTTCAAGGTCAGCTTGACAAGTTCAAGATGAAGGAAGGTGAAGGAGTCGCTGAAATGTACTCTAGGCTTGCTCTCATTACCAATGAGATGGCAGGCTTAGGAAGCGAAGAAATGACCGACCGATTCATCATCAAGAAGATTCTCAGAGCTTTGGATGGAAAGTATGACACCGTGTGCACTTTGATCCAAATGATGCCAAACTACAAAGATCTCAAGCCTACCAAGTCATTGGAAGAATTGTTGCTCATGAGATGACACTCAAAGACAAGGAAGAGCTTCACAACAAGTCAAGTGGTGCTTACAAAGCTGCAGTTGAAGCTCCCACAACCTCAAGTGACAAGCTAGTTTCCAATGAAGAGATAAGCCTAATGGTGAAGAACTTCAACAAATTCTACAAGAGTAGAAGCAAGGAGAGAAGCTCAAAGTCTAGATCATATGATGAAAAGAGATCTTCTAGTCGTGATCGAAATCTGCTACAATTGTGGAAGACCCGGACACTACTCAAATGAGTGTTCGACTCCCACAAGAGAAGAGAAGAATCTCCAAGAAGAAGAAGCTCAAGAGAAGAGTCGCCTCGAAAGAGAGAAGGAGTAGAGATGATCGTTATGAACGAAGATCCTCTCGGAGAAGCAAGGATTCGGAAAGGAAAGACAAGTCATCAAGGAGCTACACAAGAAGAAAACATCAAGCTCATGTTGGTGAATGGGTTTCCGCTCCGACTCGACAATCACTCCGAAAGAAGCTATCACTCCAACTCCGAATACAGTCAAGATGAAGGTGTTGCCGGTCTTGCTCTCGTGTCCTCCAACTCCAACTCCTATGACATATTTGATTCACCAAATGAGGGAATTGGAAGATGCTTCATGGCAAAAGGCCCCAAGGTATCACACCCTGAGTTTATTGACTTTGATAGTGATGAGGATGATTTGCTTGGTGAAGATGAGCTTTTACATGACAAATCTAGTGAGCTTAGTAATGATGAACATGCAAATAGTCTTTATAGTCGAGAAGAGTCGAATGACAATGCTATGAAGGAGATTGAGCGTCTAACTAAAGAACTAAACACTCTTAAGTTAGCTCATGAAACAACTCAAGAAGATCATAGAGAGCTCCTAAGATCTCATGAGAAGCTACGCTCGAGAAGCTCAATCTAGAGCAAGAACATGAGTTTCTAAAAGCTATCAATGACGATCTTGAAAGAAGAGTTCTTCATATCTTGCCAAACGACTTCTCTTGTCTAATTTCTTGCCACCTATTAAAACTAAGCATGACAAGCATAAGAAAAATTCTTCATCTAGTAGTAACAATAATCATGCCAAATCAAATGTTGTTACTTCTAGTAATTCTCTTGATTCCACTAACAATGTTTCAAGCCAAGTTTCACTTGAGCAAGAAAATAGTCTATTGAAAGGGATTATAGAGAAAGGTGTCTACAAGAGTCTTGCCGGAAGCAAGAGCTTTGAGGAAATTGTTCGCAAGCAAGGAAGACACCTAAGAATCAAGGAATTGGTTTTGAGCGAAAGTTCAACGCCGAGGGTGTTGAATGGGAAGAAGGTCAATATCCCACTCCAAAGTTTGTTTCTCAAGAGAAGAAGTATGATCCTACTTCTTAAAATGAGGAACAAGCTCAAGATGACCTTCCACCACAAGACCACAAGCTAAAAGGCAAGGACAAGCTTCAAGAGGAGATTGATGCATTCATTGAAGCACCCAAGGCCATGGTCAAGTGGGTTCCC
Source organism: Aegilops speltoides (assembly GCA_021437245.1). NCBI lineage: Eukaryota > Viridiplantae > Streptophyta > Magnoliopsida > Poales > Poaceae > Aegilops > Aegilops speltoides. The sequence goes on from CM038147.1 coordinate 440,569,599, forward strand.
AAGGCTACTTCAAGTTCTACTTCGACAAGCTCAACTACTACCCCAAGGATTCCCATCAAGATGATGTGGATCCCGAAGAAGAAGAACTAGAGAGTTCTTGAGGGTGACTCCGCCAACATACTTCACTCACATTCATTTTGGCAAGAACTTGTGCAATCAACTTCCACATCTTGCACTAGTTCATGGAGTCACAAACCCTCATGTTGGTAAGTCAAGGGACAAGGTAATCATTGCTTTCATGGACATCATCTATTGTGTACTTCAATCTATGTCCATGGATATCCTTGTTTGTTCCTTGTGGGACTAACCCATGTAGGTATTGAAAGTGCCCAATCCAAAGGATTGCTCCCAACTCTTGATGATCTTCATCAACATTGAGCATCCACATCTTCAACATCTACATGAAGTCTTCAACGACAACCCAAGGTTAGTTTGACCCTTTGAAAGGGTTCTCACATCAAGGGGAGCTTTGCTCTAAAGAAATGAGCTAAAGCATCTTTTAATGATGTGAACACATTAATGCTTTATGGAAAAGTGGTAACCCCACTTGTGCTTAAACGATGAGTATGACCTATGATCAAATGTTTCTCATTTGACTCCTAAGTCAATATGCTCATATATAGATGACCTAGTCATCGCCAAATTGTGTGCTAGCTGCTAGTGTTTTGTTTGTGCATGTTTGACACATATTTCATTTGCTATCTTATTGTGTGAGCATGTTGGATGCATGATTTTATCCATTCGAGGACATCCATTTGTTGCTTTGGTCTTTTGGATTTCTCTTTTTGACCAAATGGATGGACAAGAATGCCTAAGTTCCTCCCCTAGCTATCTATGCTTTCTTGTCTCAAACTCTATTCATGCTTATATCACAAACTTTGAACAAGACTTTTTCGGACAGACCGAGTGAGGAGCACTCGGAGCCACCGATCCGTCAAAAGCCTAACTTCCAAAACCTTCTAAGTACTTTCGGTCAAACCGATATACTCAAATCGGACGCACAAATCACTTGGATTGATCTAGGTTTTCACCTCGGTGAAACCGAAGTTACAAATTTCGGCGTGATCGGTGTGTAATCGCACGCAGCTAACCATCTCGGTCCCACCGAAGTTTTCCAACTCGGTCCCACCGACACCGAAGGGTATATATACCCGAGGACAGCGCTGCTGATTACTTCTTCAAACGCCGCCCTCAAACCCTTCGCTGCCGCCGCCGTGGTCTTTGGATCGCCTCCGCCGTCGCCAGGCGCCGCCATGGGTCTCCATCGCCGTCAACGGTCTTTCTCATCGCGCCGCTGCCGTAGTGAAGCTCCACCAGATTGGGTGAGTTTCATCCTCTCGTGCTTCAACCGCTGATTCAATGCACGATAGGTTTTGCCAGCTTCTTGCCAAGATTAAAATCTTCCTATCCATCGATTAGATCATAGAACAAAATTCGAGTGAAAATTTTAGGTTAGGTTTCCGCGAACACATCTCGGTGTGACCGATTCTACATTCTCGGACCGACCGATTTGGCCTCTGGTCATTGCATCGCACTTTTCGTTAAACCGAAGTTGTGCAAATCGGTAAGACCGAAGTGAGGATTTAGTGAAACCCTAGTGCTCTCGGCTAGATCGAAACCCATTTCGTCCAACCGAAAGTGGTGTATATGGTCTGTTTAGACACTTGGATTCACCGAATTTATAGACTCGGTCGACCGAAATGTATTCTGTGAAAACCTAAAACTAATGTTTGAACTCATTCTTTTGCAAAATCCTCTCGCAGCTTTGTGATAACTCTTCTATTCTCGCCTATACCTATTCTTTTCACAGTTGTCACCATGTCTCGATGGAAGTGACAATGTAACAGGTCCGAATTGCCGCTTGAGATTCCAGAGGCGCACAAGTCCCAAGAAAGCAGTTTTTAGATGATGGAGAGAGGAGCACTCCAAGTGGATTGCCTCCACTGCCACGGGGCGGAAGAAGAGGAATTCGATGAGGAGGATTCGACTTTGTTGCGATGAGGAGATAACTTCAAAGCCAAAAGGCAAGTGGTTGCCAAGGGCTATCAAGGGCAACAACAAAGAAAGGCACCAAGAAGGTGAAGAAATCCACACTGCAAAGAAGCTCAGATGGAAGAAGAAACCTCCAAAGAAGATCAAGAAAACTTCCAAGAGGAAGAGGCTAGTTCATGAAGAAGGCGATGATGATGACTCGATGAGGAAGCACCCCAGCCTCCTCGAAGCGAAGTTGATGGAGATGCCATCGTAAGGGAGCACCCACAAAAGCTAAGCCATCAGCTCAAGCAAAGGCAGCCCAAGCCAAACCTCTTGCCAAGCCAAAGAAGACTGTGAGAAACATACCGCTTCAGAGAAGAAGAAGGACAATGTGCCACCGCAGAATCGATGATGAGGCTCATGTTTTGCTAAAGCTCGCACAAAATTGCCAGCTCATAATGATGCTCATCCTCGAGCTGAAAATATGAAGGAAAGGAAGGACAAAGGTCTCGTGCTATGGAGGCAAGTTGATCCATATGCCACCAGAGAAGGACAAATGCTGACTCTAGATTCCACACTAGAGAGCAACAAGACTTTTATGAGACAAAGGCTCATGGATAAGAAGCCAATTGTTGCCGACACCGATATGTAGACCGGGATTACATTGACAAAGAAGAGCACAGAGACTATTTCCCACATGTGCATGAAAGCTTCACCGCATGTGGAGTTGCAGAGTTCGTTGGTCGAAATTGACCGCTTGGAATGATGAGATGATCATGCGCCTATGCCACCGCACACTTTTATCCAGATGGCGTAATTGTATGGATGATGAAGGACGTAGATTCCATTCAACCGTTGAGGAATGGAGAGCGTTGCTTGAATGCACCAAAGATCAAGGGATGATGATGTTGATGTCTATGGCATTCAAGAAAAATCACGAGTCAATGAAGAACATGTACAATGAGGTACCGACAAGGATGTTGAGATATGGAAGCTTGGATCAGTTTATCATCTTCAGCAGGTCTCCCAACCACTAACACCATTCTGAGGCATACTTTGATGCCTAAGTCAGGAGACCACCGCATGATAAGAGGGTATTCTATCAACATGCTGCACATTCTAGATCAGAAGGCACCTTTTAAGGTGATGGACCTGATAGTAGAGACTATCAAGAGGACAAAGCAGCAGACTGTAAGAGGTCGTGTGGGTTTGCTCCGCATATTCAGATGCTCATTAATGCCAAGTTTGGCACGGACACCTACCGTTGGATAGACCCCACTTGCCATTGCAGCCCGAACATGAAGATAATGAAGTTGTGATGACCGAGGATGCTCCCACATCCGTCAAGGACATGCTAAGGCTGAAGCTGCCAAACAAGCTAAAGCTGAAAAGGAAGCAAGAAGAAAGCCCAAGAGCATTGGAGAACAACTTCTTGAAGCCACTCAGAGAATTGAACTACGCCTGCCAAAGATAGTGCGCCTCGGGAGAGCCTAGAGAGGATCGTTGAAGATAAGTTCCATGCTCGGATGTTGTCGATCAAGTGCAGTCACCACAACAAGCTTGAGGCGACATTGAGGAAGCAAAGAGGAGAAGGCAGAGCTCATGAAGGAGATGGAAGGTGATATGGTTCAGATGACTATGAGCAGCTGCTGCAGTGCCACAAAGCCCAGATCACCGCTATTCCTGTGATGCACCCAGTGGCTACTACATCAAGACCTCCCACAGCTCCATCGGTTCCAAAGACCAGCTCCAAGTCCACTCCTCCAGCTCCACAGACTTCAGCAGAAGCTTTGCAGATGCAGCTATCTCCACTCCATCGACGCAGACAGAGCCGCCAAAGAGTCCCTAGTGACGATTAGCTCTATACCTTTCGAACTTTTGGTAACTTGTTGCCAAAGGGGAGAAATTGTATAGATCATAGGACTTCGAGAGAGAGAGTGCTCGTTTTTCTCTTTCGCTTGCGGTTTTCCTTGAGATACTTTTGAGTTCTTTGAGACATTTCGTGTGTTTGATACTACGCTTGTTCTATCTTGATGAGTGCTTGATCATACTATGCTTAATGTGTGCTTAATGTTTATCATATTCCATTCATATCTTGTATGATCACTTACTCATGTCTTGGTGATTGGGTGCATGTTATTCATTCTTATCATTTTGTGCGCTCCACCAAGATGTATGTGACATGGAAGAGTGACCCATGATCCTAATCGATTGTGCATTTGCATTCAAACGCAAATCTTAAATAATGCACAAATTTAGGGGGAGCTCTTGCTTATCACATACTTCTCAAAGCGACGATGTTATTCATTGATTATATCATTTGTCGAAGCTTTGATCTATATGTTGTCATCAATTACCAAAAGGGGAGATTGAAAGTGCAACTAATCCCGGTGGTTTTGGTAATTAATAACAACATATATATCATTGAACTAATCATTTCTTGAGAATATTTCGAAAGTTCAAGGATATGGGTATGGCAATGACCGATGATGTGGACCCTCAAAATGCTAAGGAAAACATTGGCAAAAGCTCAAGACTCTATTTTTGGTTTAGTGATCCAAGATCACATTGAGTCCATAGGAAAGCCAATACTATTAAAAGGGATGAGGTTATGATGATGATCCGTTGCTCAAAGTGCTTAGTGATTTATCTCTCAAACTATCAGCAATCTTTCACTCCAACATAAACCCATAAGTAATCTCGGTCCCACCGATTCCAAACCCACCACACCGAGATGAACCACCTCACCATATACCCAAACCCTAAGAATTTCGGATTTTCCGATTCCAAACTCGGTCATACGAATTGGTGTTGCCAAGCTTCAGAACCTTCAGACTCAAATCGGTGTCACCGAGATGAGAAAGTCGGTCCCACCGAGATTGGCAAACCCTAGACTTTGGAAGAATCGGACTAACCGAGATTGTATTTTCGGTCCCACTGAAAATCCCAACGCTCACAAGATTTGAACTTTCGGTCTCACCGAGTTGTCAACTTCGGTCCGACCGAGATTGGTCAAATGTGTGTAACGGTTGGATTTTGTGTGGAGGCTATAAATACCCTCCACCTCCTCTTCATTCGTGGAGAGAGCCATCGAAAGAACTACCACTCCTACCTTACATTTCGAGAAGAAAACTACCTACCCTTGTGTTGAGATCAAGTTGCTCCACTCCCACCATATGAAACTTGATTTCTAGCCTTCCCAAGTTGCTTTCCACTCAATCCTTTCTTCCACCACAGCCAAATCAAGTGAGGAGAGTTGAGTGTTGGGGAGATTATCATTTGAAGCACAAGAGCAAGGAGTTCATCATCACCAACACCATCTATTACCTTTTGGAGGGTGGTGCCTCCTAGATTGGTTAGGTGTCGCTTGGGAGCCTCCGTCAAGATGTGGAGTTGAACCAAGAAGTTTGTAAGGGCAAGGAGATCGCCTACTTCGTGAAGATCTACCCCGAGTAAGGCTAGTCCTCCGTGGACGAGGCCATGATGGCATAGACAAGGTTGCTTCTTCGTGGACCCTTCGTGGGTGGAGCCCTCCGTGGACTCTCGCAGCCGTTACCCTCCGTGGGTTGAAGTCTCCATCAACGTGGATTGACGATAGCACCACCTATCGGAACCACGAGAAAAATCTCCGTGTCTCCAAATTGCGTTTGCTCTTCTCCACCTCTTATTTACTATATGTGCAATTTACTTTCCGCTGCCATAACTCTAGAATTGCATGTGTAGGGTGATACTTGACTTGGTCATCATTGTGAACTTGCTAAAAACCTACTCTAATCAAAAGGCGAAACTTTTAAGTTGTCAAGTAGTCTAATCACCCCCCCTCTAGACATACTTCCGATCCTACACCAGGCCCACCTCTCGCCTAGGTGGTCTCAACATGCCCTGTCGCTCCGCCACATAGTAACAGTCGGGGGCCGTTAGGAACCCAGGCCCACCTTTACCGGGATGGAGCCACCTGTCCTTTCAGCTCCCACATTAGAATCACTTGCGGGTACTCACGAGCCAACCCGACTTTAGTCACCATCTGTATAGTATGTATATATGTATAATATATACCTGTGATCACCTCCCAAGTGATCACGGCCCGATAGTATAGCAAGGCAGACTAACAAGAATGTAGGGCCAATGATGATAAACTAGCATCCTATACTAAGCATTTAGGATTGCGGTAAGGTATCAATGATCGTAGCAACAATGACAAAGGCTATGCAATGAATAGGAGTAACCAAACAAGAACATGCTACACTACTCGAATGCAAGCAAGATAGAGAAGAATAGGCGATATCTGGTAATCAAGGGGGCTTGCTGGTTGCTCGGGCAAGGAGGGGTCGCCAACTCCGTAGTCGATCTGGGGTCGCCGCAGCCTCGGTTCTCTGGGAAAGAAGTAACAGAGGGGGAACACAATAAATAACAAAGCAATCAAAGCATCACAAAACGTAACATGGCAATACGCGGTGTTAGGTGTGCCCTAACGCGGTAGTAGGTGATACCGACGAAGGGGGATACATCCGGGAAAGTATCCCCGGCGTTTCCCGTTTTCGGACAGATGAATCGGAGGTGAAATGTTGTAGGTTCGCTATGCTAGGGACGTGTGGCTGACGAACTAGTTGCGTATTCGGATTCGTGTCGTCGTTCTGAGCAACTATCATGTACAAAGTAATTTCATCCGACTTGCGGTTTAATTTATATGATTTTCTAAAGTTTTATTGATTTTTGGAATTACTGGATTTATTATTAATTCGAAAATAAAGACTAATTTGCTAGGGGCACCTAGCACGGGGTACACGGAAGTGTACCAGTGGCTGACAGGTGGGCCAGGGGGTCCCGGTTGACCAGTCAACCTTTGATTGGTCAACAAGGGGTGGGGGCCCCTGTCATTGACTTACCTAACTAATTACTTCATTAATTAGGCTAACTAATTCATTAGTTTAACTAAACCAATTTAATTAAGTTAACTAATTGATTAACTAACTAATTAATTATTTTACTAATTTTATTATTTTTATTTTGTTTTATTTTGTTTTTTGTTCTAAAGACCAGGTATTTGGGCCCCAGCAGCAGGAGTGGCTCAAGGGAGCCAAAGGGCATAGGGCACTGCAGGGTTACTGGCAGATGCGCCAGCGCCTGACGGGCGCAGCCCGGCAAGACGGGCGACGGCCAGCGGGCCGGAGTTCGTCCTTGGTCATGGTGGTCGGTCTGAGCTCGACTGGAGCGGGCGAGGAGCGAGGCGTCTTGGCAGCATAAGGATCATCGCGACCGGAGGAGATGGGGAAGAGGAGGAGAGACGAGACAGGGGAGGTGGCACCGACGACGGCGAGGTGGCGGGCGACTCAGCTGGGTTTCGGGCGGCGGCGGCATCGAGCGCCGATTCGGCGAGGAGGAGGTCGAGATGGAGCGTGACAGTGCGAGGCGGTCCGTGGCGGTGCGCGTGAGCGGAGAGACGGGCGCGGGCGCGCCATGGAGTGTTGAGGGCGCGAGGCACGGCCACGACATGATGAGCGTCTTGGGCGGGGCTGGGGTGCGACAAGCGTCGTGGCGTGCTCGGACGAGGAGAGGAAGAGGGTGGCGATGCTCACAGGGCCGTAGGGATAGGGCGTGGGGTTGAGAAGGTCAACGGGACGACCAGCGATGGTGGAGAAGCAGGGCGGGGAGTGCTCCGGCGACGGCGTCCAACGGCGACGGCAATGGGGCGGTCGTCGAGCTCGAGCGGCGGCGGCCTCCTCCTCGATCCCGATCCAATCGGGGGGAGAGGGGGAGGATATATTTTCATGGGGGAAGTGGGGGTGTCGGTGGAGTGGGAGGGGTGTGGTGAGTGGATAAGTAGTGGGGGGTGGGTGGCCGGCTCGGCCTGGTGGGTTGGCCCAGTTGGGCCATGGCCCGGGGGAGGGGGTTCTTCCCTTTTTTGTTTGTTTTTTCTTTTGTATTTTCTTTCTTTTATTTATTTTCTTTTCTATTTTAAATCATTTTAAATTACTTAGGAATTTTATAAAAATGTGTTTACTACACCATATTTACCTATGTAATATTTAGTCAAACCAAACATTTTTATTTTAATGTTTGGAAACTTTTATTATTTACCAAACTTTGAATTTGAATTTTGGACCGGCTTTGATCTAACAATAGATTAGCAGCAGTAACCGTGGTGACGTGGCACCATTAGCGTGGGATCACTGTAGCTTAATTATTCGGGCGTCACAATTCTCCTCCACTACAAGAAATCTCGTCCCGAGATTTCAGAGGTAGTGAAAGGGGGGAGGTTTGGTAACGAATCTAGTAGGTCTTCTCATTCTGGCTTGCTCTTCTCGAAGAGGTCGATCCATTACATTGATGTCTTCACTTCTCTGCTTCAAGTCATCATGATGATGTCAGCGTCCTTACTTCAGGAACTCCATCGTACTTACGAAAGAATAAGGGGGTTATTCCAGGGGAACAGACCTCTGTAAGGCTGACTATCTAGTCGATAACATCGGGGAAGGTGGCAGAAAGTAACTCTCGAACCTGAAACTTAGAAAATATCGAGAGCAAAGTAAGGCGTATCATGGAAAGTTTCAAGCGGGCAGAATGTTCGATGCCCGTTACGTATGCGTGAAAGGGGTTCAAAGCAACGGGAACAAGTATTGTGTCTGATATCAGACTTGAAGGTGGCTCGTGAATTACATACGAGGCCACGGACGAGGAATAACTTTGATAATAAGGTGTACAGGAAAGTCGGGTTTCGATCCTGTGGAACTGTGGGTTATGGGCCCACCATGTGGGTTGAAAGTAGGAAGGGTGGTGACATCTTGCACAACCGCGATAGGGAGGCATGTTAGTGAATAGCTTGTCAGCTATGCCGGCAACAATGTCGGTACCAAGGACGAGGGACGAAGAGAACCATTTTCCTGCTCGTTGAACGAGGTGGACCCATAGGCAAAGTTCTCATCCATCGGTGGTTACCAGAATGCTATCGACAAATGCAACAGGGTCTTTCTGACAGAGTGGTACAACGAGGTGCTTACCTAAGCAGGGAATTATCACTGCTCGGCTAAGTCAGATTACACGAAAGGTTAAACAAACAATGGAAAGGAAAATGTGATTATCAGATTAAACAGAACAAGGGAAAGGAAAATGTGTTTAAACACATCTTTCAAGGTTATATCCTTCCCAAGGACAAGCTGAGCATGATATGCATGACAGGATATAATGTAAGGGGAGAGAATTTTCATGACATTAACCATACAACGGTGTTTGGATAATTGAGCAAGAAACATATAGCATTGGGCTTCAAATATTCTTATTGAAGATCGGAGTACCACAGAAAGGCTTCGAGATAGCATTGACAGGGTCTTTGTCGGTGTCAAAACCGGCGGATCTCGGGTAGGGGGTCCCGAACTGTGCATCTAGGCGGATGGTAACAGGAGACAAGGGAAACAATGTTTTTACCCAGGTTCGGGCCCTCTCAATGGAGGTAAAACCCTACGTCCTGCTTGATTAATATTGATGATATGGGTAGTACAAGAGTAGATCTACCACGAGATCAAGGAGGCTAAACCCTAGAAGCTAGCCTATGGTATGATTGTTGAGATGTATGTCATCCTACGGACTAAAGCCCTCCGGTTTATATAGACACCGGAGAGGGCTAGGGTTACACAGAGTCGGTTACAATGGTAGGAGATCTACATATCCGTATTGCCAAGCTTGCCTTCCACGCCAAGGAAAGTACCTTCCGGACACGAGCCGGAGTCTTCAATCTTGTATCTTCGCAGTCTTGGAGTCCGGCGGATATTGATAGTCCGGCTGTCCGGACACCCCCTAGTCCAGGACTCCCTCAGTAGCCCCTGAACCAGTCTTCAATGACAATAAGTCCAGCGTGCATAATGTTCGGCATTGCAAGGCGGGTTCCTCCCTTGAATAATCCAGAGAAGATCATGAACACCAGGATAGTGTCCGGCTCTGCAAAAATAATTTCCACATTCCACCGTAGAGAGAATAAAACATATACACTGACTCAATCTGCTGACGTATTATGCGGCGTGAGATCACACCGCTACCAAGCCCTCGTTTGAATTGTTTTTTTACTATTCCACCTCAGCAAGCTTAGCGAAGCGGTTTCCTTGGCACGTCTTGTCGAAGCAGAGATCGTGTCCCCTCTATTCCGGGATCCTCATCAATACGCGTGGGTAACCCAACCGCTCCGTCGCCGCCACGCCTCTATCGAAGGGGAATCCCAAACGGTCACGGAGACGGCCCTTGGTATTTCTTCCCTTTATAAGAGGACCAAGGCCTGTCCTTGTTCTTAATCTCGATCGAATCTTTCCTCCGCTCCCGGCCCAACACCCAGAGCTTCAGATTCGAGCGCCGGATCCTCAACCATGTCCGCCCGACCTCCGTGGTCGGTGGATGCCCTCCTCCGCCACGGAGGAGGACATATTGAAGTTGCGTGAGGCCAAGCACCGCCTACAAGGTTTCAGATAGGTTGCCTGCCCGTGGCAGGCCGTGCCCGCCCGAGCCCGTGAATACGTTGTTTTCGATCCCACCTCCGGCTGGGTTTAGGCTTCCGACGGATCCCTTCGTGAGAGGGCTCTGTTCTACTATGGGCTGGACTTTCACGACTTGGCTCCGAGTCCATCCTCCATATCTCCGCATTCATTATCGCTCAGGAGGCCTTCCTCCGCGTCATTCCCCACTTCGCCTATGGTCAAGACCTTCAAGGTGGAGCCAAGATGATCGGGGCGCTAAGCGGAGTTCGGCGGGCGACCATAAGCAAAAGGTCGATGCCCGTGGCCCGAGGGTTCCTTCCAAGAGGAACTTAGATCGTGGCAGCAGGAGTGGTTCTACATCACCGCTCCAAGGGGCAGCAGTAAAGCCGCCTTATTCCGCCGAGACCTCCACGCCAACCGATGTCGTGGGTCAACCAAGTGCTCAATCGGGGCCGTCCGAGGACGTGCCCTCACCGCAGGACGGATTCAAGACCTCCAACCGAGGGAGATCGACCGATCAAGGTGATGCAGTTATGCTAATCGTGCATCTTCCGCCTCAGAATGCCGCCCTCTCCGCCTATGGGAGTTCAATCCGGAGGACCTCGATTCTCCAAATTTTATGGGTGCGACACCCACGGAGATGTACAAGCTATTCTTCTGACCGCAGTGGCGTGTCCGGATTCGCCGAGGACGCAGCCTAAGCCGCGACCGCCGGACACTCGTGTAGATAGCTCGAGTCCGGACATTCTATTTATATGCCTTTCAAAAGTTCGTCTCGACCCTTTGTTCTTTACAGAATGGGTGGCGCGATCAAGGCTGATAAGGTGTCCGCCCCCCCCCGAGACCGTGACTGGAGCCCGTCTGGTCGAATGTTGGAGGTTGCGCCACGTAAGGGGCGGGGGAAATAGAGGAGCTAATACTTACCCAAGGGGCGATCAAGAGGAGGGAACAAAGAACCCCTCCCTTCAGAGGGAGAAGAGGACCGCCTCTGAAGATCCGGAGGCCAAAGCCCCTAAGCGTGGGAAGAAATCCTCATCGGGGGGTCCGGCGTCCGGAGAGAATCCGGACGCACAATCATCGCTGAAGGACCAGCCCTCCTACGAGCCGTGAGTATGAAAGAGGAAATTAATTAGTAAGGAAGTACCTTCATTTGTGCTTCTGGGGGTAACCAAAATATTTATATTGCAGTTCGGATCTGCAGCCTTCTCAGATGAGTTCATCTTCGGGGGACCTTCTTCCGGAGATGATGGAGAGCGATACGCCTCCGTCTGCAGCGCCGCCAGATGAGGCAGGCGAGCCCGAAGTGTTGTCACAGAGGGCGTCCCCGAGTCCGGAGGGGCCAGAGAGTTCGGCACCTGCTAGTGTCCGGCCGGGAGAACTGAAGAATCTTCTTGAGAGGGCGCCCATTTCAGAAGATCATCGTGCGTTAATGCGCATGGTGATTGGAAGGATTTCGTCCGCCGAGAGCGGATTGCGTAATGCCGCCATGAGTTTGCTGGCGGGATTTGAGGTATGCGAAAATGGCGCACCCCTTTGTCGTTTAACATTTTTGCATATAAAAAATGCGCCCTGTATAGATAGTAGCCCCTGAGACTCAGTAGGTTGTCAGAAACGACAGCGTACTGAGGATCGAGATCTAAAGTAATGAATTCCGTCGTTCCTATGCAAGTGGCGGATGGTCCGGGGGCTAGCCGGACTAGTGATTTTGCCGAATTAACTCGGCAGCTTGACCTGGCAGATGAGGACATCACACTTGTCAACAGGCGACTTGACGAGTCGCAAGGTAAAATAGTTCTCCGCAGATTGCTTTATTAAGAAATCAAAGCCCGCCTCGATAAATTATATGCGTTTATACGAGCGTGTTGTTGCTGTGTGGAGAGCCTTTCGGGCGAACTTGCTCTAGCTAAGGAGCAAGCCCGAGGAGTGACGCTGCCTCGAGGGCGGCCGAGGAGTTGAAAGTCAAAAGGCGGTGCCTTGCCTAAGCGGGCGGAGGTGGCAATTGGCCACGAAAGTAAAGGATGCTACCGACCGCAATGAGGCTCTTGAAAAGGAGCGCTTATCGAGCGGGAAGACTGAAGAAGGCCACCGCCGGTTAAGGATGCCCGCTCTGCAATGCGGGCTATGAAGGAGGAGCTGCGCCAGCCGAGAAATCGCGGTGGCAAGCCCTTTCGATGCATCGTCGGTTTATGGATTCCAAGTATGCTCAATTTGGCGGCTGTGGAGTTCGGAGGATCCGTATATGGACTTGGCTGCGAGTGCGGTGATGCCGTTAAGCACTTCCGAGTTCGGGGATCACGAGACGGAAGAGTTATATTGGTCTCAATTCCACATCCGGATCGCCCACTTCACCGATGGACGGTTAGCGAATGGGCGAACTAAATAGATTGTCCGGACTAGCCATGGTCGACATCGTGGCCCATGTCGGCCGAGAGGTCCAAGGCGACGAGCTATTTTGGCTTACTACAGCAATTCCTTGGGGCGGTGCCTCATATAAAGGAGATGAAGCGATCGGCTGCATAGAGGCGCGTGGATGGCTCGGCCCGTGTGAAGGCGCATTGTCCGGAGATGGACGCCACCGCTATTCTTGCCCGTGGTTCGGATGAAAACCGGCTCCCGCCGAGCACTATTTCGGGAAGTTATGCGTGGCGCTTGTGTAATAGAGTCGCATGCTTTCGAAGAATGTAACGCTCAATTGAACGCATTAGCTCAAATCAATGATTATGGTATAACCGCTTTTTATACTTGTGTGTCCAAGTAGTAAAACTTCTCTGTCTTGGCCGTTCGTATACTTGTGTATAACCCGAAAGATGCGCCTTGACTTTAGCCCCTTGCACAAAGTCTTTGGGGTGTTCGCAAAATAGCGTTTCACACTTAATCCGACATCTCGGTCTGTTATAAGGAGGTGGTAGCATAGCGAACGAGGCAATCCGGACTATAATGCTTTATCACTTTCACTTAGCGGTGGAGCTCGAGGGTGGGCTACGATATAGCCCTGGTGGCCCCGCACGTTCAATTGAAGTGCGTAAGTGCTCGACCGAAACGGTCCTTCGTCAGCGAAATTCTAAACATTCCGATAGTCGATCGAGTGGTTGACCGGTCTCTCAGTATCATGATGATCGGTTTTGGCTTTCTCTCGAGGTGCTTGCCCGGCCAACCGGGCACAATCGCAGATAGTTCTCCGGTGCGCGTTAGCCGATGATACGAACGTAAGGCAGCAAAACACGTGAGCTGGGCAAACCCAACATTTGACCAAAGACATGATTCGAGCTGATGCATATAATGCCTAACTCGAGGCGTCGAACACTCCCTAAGGTGTTCGGTCTTTATAATAATGGGCGAACGATGCCCTAAGCCCTAGTGTCCGTGCACGGCATGGTCTTCGACGCGCCGATGCCAAAGCGCCAGCTCGCATTGGCTATAGGAAGAAACCAAGGAGAATAACAACAAGAGACAAGTAAAAAGGTTTACGCAGGTCTTAATCAAAAGAATCCTCTAACGGGTCCCTCTGCACGTCTGCTTTGTGTCTCCGTTCGCCGTTATCCCGGCGGGTATGCACATTGGTCATCTCAGAAAGAGAGGAACGTTTAGTTTAAAAACAATTAGTGCGGAAAATATGTAAAATAAAAAATATAAATAATGAAAGCGGGGTTTGTATGAACCCGCGTTGTTTGTCTTGCCGTAGCCCCACAGCGAAGGGTATGCGGCTAGGGAGCCCTAGCCTCTCGGCCGGATTCGTCTATCCGAGTCCGGGGTCTTTAAGTGACCCTCGCACTGAAATGACGCCACGTGGACCGGGCATCTTTAAGTGTAAGAGACGTGTAATGTGGTATAGCGTTGAAGCGGACAAAAGCCTTGTGTCCCAAGAGTGCTTGATATTCACTTTCAAATGGGACAATGTGAAAAATTAACTTTTCTCGTCAAGAATTGTTCGGCGATCCGAACACGACTTCTAGTAATATGGAGCTTGTGCACTTGGCGTAAGTGCCTGGCGTCACTCCTTTGAAGGAAGTGCGGCTGTGTCGGATTTTGGCGGGGTTTATCCCCATCCTACGGACGGTTTTGGAGTACAGCATGTTTAAGTCACTGCCTCCGTCCATTAGGACACCGTAAATTGCAATCCGTCTATTATGGGATTCAATATCGAAGTCCGTCCCCGCATTTGAACTCTTCGGAATAGTCCAGTGGTCGAAAGTGATTGGTTTTGATGTCCAATCTCTATTGTCTCTGCTGGGTTGATCGCATGCGAGGCTCTTTTTAGAAAGTGCCGCACTATTTTTTGTTTTATCACATGAAGTGAGTTTATCGCTTTAACCCCTTGTGGGAAAGTCTTTTGTTTTCCTGCTCTGCTGGTGGGGTTTATCCTCTTAAGCTGACGCGTCGAGCCCTTGTGTTCGGCATTTAGTCGGCTGGACTATTTAAAAACCCAACAATCCCTGTGGGTGTGATTTGCAGGCCTTCCGGGGGTACTGTGGATTTGACATATCTGACCCAAAATCTTCTTTAAGTTGGACAATTCGTCACTGTCATCCTTTAAAGGCTGTGTTTTATTATTGGGCCATGAGCTTTTAAATCCGGCGTTGACTGCCGTGCTCTTTGGGCTTTTCTCTTTATTCCGGCGCTACTCTTTTCTGCGTCGTGATTTTCCATTTCCATCTCTTATCTCGGATGTACTTGGGTCATTTGGTCGCATCTTGCTAACCACTTGTCCTCGCCCGCACGTAAGCGGGTCATGAGGCTTGTTAGTGCGGACATTGTCCTCGGCTTTTCTTGACCGAGGTGCCTGGCGAGCCATTCGTCTCGGACATTGTGCTTGAAAGCTGCTAAGGCTTCGGCGTCCGGACAGTCGACTATTTGGTTCTTTTTGGTAAGGCCTGTTCCGAATTTTGTGCTACGACTCTCCGGGCTGTTGAGTTATATGACTTATATCATCTCGCATCCGGAGGCGGACATAAGTCCCTTGAAAATTTGCTCTAAACGCCTCGAGCTCTTCCCAACTTCCAACAAGATTTTTGGGAGGCTTTTAAGCCAATGACGGGCTGGCCCTTTGAGCTTGAGTGGTAAATATTTTATGGCGTGGAGATCGCCTCCTCGGCCATATGTATATGTAGTATATAATCTTCTATCCGCACTCGAGTGCATTGTTCCATCGTAGGCCTCTATGTTGATGGGTTTAAATCCTCTTTGAAATTCATGGTCCAGCACCTCATCGGTGAAACATAGCGGGTGTCTTGGCGCCCAGTATTTGTGTGTGCCATTATCATCGGACACTTGACGTGTTACCTTGCTTCTTGGGGCCTTCTCCTTTGGCCCGTAAATGGACCTGGCTGGGCCATCTACCCTTCCGAGTTCGTTGGTGGATTTATGTGTGGCGCCGCTTTCATAATTTGGCCTGTCGTCTGGCCGTCTATCCAACCAGGCAGCCCCTTTATTTTTGGACGGTGGAGGCTCTATGGCCTCCTCGTCGAATTCCGGTAGTAGTTTGCGCTTCGGGTAGCTCTTTGATTGGTGGCCATTGCCGTACTTATCTGCGGTGTTGAGCACTTTGCTCCATCTCATTCTGAGTGTGTCTTCCGCTATTTTGAGCTTCCGTTTTTCCTTCTTCAGGCTTCTTGCAGTGCTGACAAGTCTTTTCTGAAGGTTCTTACTCTCCGGCGATGTGTCCGGCATATGGTCGTCCGGACCGTTGTCTTCGCCGGGCTTGGATTGGTTATCTGACTCGTCGTGTTCGGACGGTTTCTTATGTGCATGTTCGTCGTCTGATTGTGAGCCCTGCCGTATCGCGGGCTCGTTAGGAGCGTTGTTGTCGTCAAGGCGGGACTTAGCGTGGCGTTTACGCCGTCGCTTTGGTCGTTTATCGGCGGGGTTATCTTCTGCCGTGGCCCGATGGTCCTCGTTATCGCTCCCCTTTGGGGTATCCACCATATATATGTCATGTGACAAGGTGGTCCTGTCGTGCTGTATAAGCTCTGTTTTTTGTTCGTCTCCGGCATCATCGTCTACTCCGTCGATGTCTTCAGAGCCATAGTTTAGCATGTCGGTTAGATCGTCGACAGTGGCTACAAAGTGGGTGGTGGGTGGGATCTGAATTTCTTCGTCGCCCGAACCCCAACCATCCTGGCCATAGTCCGGCCAGGATTCTCCTGATAGCGAGAGATGCTTCAGTGAATTCAGGATATCGCTAAAAGGCGAGTGTTGGAAAATGTCCGCGGCGGTGAATTCCATAACCGGCGCCCAATCCGGATCGATTGGTAGGGGCGCGGGAGATTCGGAGTCTGGCGAGGAGTCCGGCGCCTCGGAATCACGGGTTTCGCAGGGGACAGGATCATTGTTCGGCTCCATCGCCGTGTATGTTGAAGCCCCCGGGGCGGCGTCTATCCACCGTCCCTCGATGTGGGCGATCGGCTCTGGGCTAATGGCCGAAGCGGATCCGGGTGCGGCCACCAGGGCGCTGTTCGGTGGCAGAGCTAGATCATGCCCGTCGTCACAAGGCGGCGCGGCTTCGGCCAGGGCTCGGTCCGTCGAAGATCAAGTCTCCGCGACATCGGCCGTGAAGTTTAAGCTTCGAATCGACTGACGGCGGGGGCGTAGCTTCGATCTGCTCGAGATGGCCAAGAGAATTGGCCCACAAAGGCGGCCGCCGAATCTGAAGATCTGTCCGGAAGAAAAGTCTCACCGGACAGCGTTGTTGGTTGAAGATGCCATCAAGCCTATCGGTGGCGACACGCAGGAACTCTCATTGAAAGCACCAATGTTAGTGTCAAAACCGGTGGATCTCGGTAGGGGTCCCAATCGTGCGTCTAGGCGGATGGTAACAGGAGACAAGGGACACAATGTTTTTACCTGTGGGCCCTCTCGATGGAGGTAAAACCCTCGTCCCGCTTGATTAATATTGATGATATGGGTAGTACAAGAGTAGATCTACCACGAGATCAAGGAGGCTAAACCTAGAAGCTAGCCTATGGTATGATTGTTGAGATGTATGTCGCCCCACGGACTAAAGCCCTCCGGTTTATATAGACACCGAGAGGGCTAGGGTTACACAGTCGGTTACAATGGTAGGAGATCTACATATCCGTATTGCCAAGCTTGCCTTCCACGCCAAGGAAAGTACCTTCCGGACACGAGCCGGAGTCTTCAATCTTGTATCTTCGTAGTCTTGCAGTCCGCCGGATATTGATAGTCCGGCTATCCGGACACCCCCTAGTCCAGGACTCCCTCAGTCTTCAAGCAAAGGTCAGACCTTGGATACACAAAGGATTTATCAGGAACCACTTGTAGAATAAGTCTTACCATTTCCTCATGGAAGAAAGGATAACCTTGAGGAAAGGAAACTATAAAAATAGGGCCTCCGGCCAGGTGTGTTAGGCATGACATCATCTTACCGGGTCATATAAAGACCAATGATATGACTCTAGGAAAATGTATCAACCATCATATCTGACTGAGATTCAGACCTGATTGGTGTCGGGATACCTCAGACTTAGGATACCTGAGAAGAAAAGGTACAATGCAAATTGACGAGATGACATTGTAAGATTCTCGGGGAAATGAACTATGGAAGCGAGTTCCGAAACAAGAGTTCATCATTAAACCAAGGAGAGGGTGAGGAGGTGGCTGATGGACTCAGCGACATTCCATTTAGATTTCAAAAGATGGATTTCCACGATTATCTGAACAAGGAGATAACCTTTGTCAGATCAAATGATATAGTGAGGTATGCTCGAGGAAAACATACATAATTAAACATTGGTTGAAAGGTGCACCCGAAATATGGGCTGGGTTGCACGACCAATGTTAGAATGGGGATTCAATAATCAATAGCCTAAGAATGAACTGTCAACCATTAACTTCAAATCAATAGGGTTGCTAGAAGTTTTGAATTGTTCACATCACAGTCCATTTGTTGGTATTCCGATTAGAAATGACACGGGGACTAAGGAATAAAGGGAGATGGCAAGAAGTATTACTTGTATCAAGAATTTTTAAGAGGTGGCGAAATTATCATGACATTCTTGACATAAAAGATAGTAATACTTCAAGGCAGAACACAACACTAGCTGGAGAGCAAGTTGTATTCATAATGTGGACAAGTTCGCGATGAAAGGAAGTCAAGGGTGTTGTCCATGATAACAAAAATCATTGAGGGCAAGGAGGGTATTTCTCATCATGAACACAGTTGGCATCTCGAAAGAAGTCAAAGTTTTGAAGGTGACCCGACACATTTGCCGGGAGGTTTCAAGAGGATGAAATCAAACAACAATGGCAACAAGCAAACGAAGTGGCAAGTTATAGGATCAATATATAAGATGCAAGCTCGGAACCAAAGTTTCCTTTCAAGACAAGTTACATGATGTTGAAAGCTCGACGTAAATCATGCTCACACACTGAAGAATTCGTGCACCAGAGAAGGACGAGGTAGCACAGTCAAAGGTAGCAAGACTAGGATGCAGCCGATATTCTAGAAATGACCAGATTGAGTTCAGAATTTCCTAGTAAAAATACTAGGGGTATTTGATTTGTAGTGCGGAATAATTTCACTAGTCGGTGTCCTCGGTTGACAACAACCCAGAACCCATAGAGTGATTTCGACAAGGAAAGACATTACTTCAACAAGGTTAGTAAGATGTGGTGCAATGGCAAGACATCTTCGAGGTACCAGGGGTAATACTCGAAGGTAGAACATGATAGAAGTAGAACCGGTTCATTGGCCTATGACAGTAGATACTTCAACATTGCCAAAAATAGGCGAGGCCTTCGGAATGGATTCCCATCGGATATATCGGATCGGGACAAAGATGGTGGAACCATAACTCTAAGGAATCAATTTCAAGAATACCGAAAGAATCATACAATTTGGATAATCATTTTGCAAGAAGCTTCCGAGACGGTCTACATCATTTTCATGGGCATGAACACAAAGTTCAAGGTCGACTCCCACTTCTTTAATGCATATCATTTCATTCACCTCTCGCTTGATATAACTGTAGTGTTGGAATTTTATCTGGTAGAACACCGGAAGAGTATGACTCGTGAAAACTCCCGGGTTTGCACAGATCAGGGAAGGCATTGGTCCAACCCATCGGGTATCTTAGGAACATATACTACAAGGTTCAGAAGTAAATAACTCAAGCTCTAAAGTAGAGCGTCGTTGGCCATATCAGAGAATAGAGCTTACCAATGGCATTATGTATCAGGGAAAGAACTTCTCGAGGTTTTTGTATACAAAGGACACTGTCGGATTGATAATTCAACAAAGGATCCGACGGCACACAATCAGAAGAAGAAACAATTCAAAGGCATTGGGGTATAAAAACAACTGACTAATTCAAGGCTCAATTGCAAAGGAATTTATGATTTCCAAATCAGGGGTTCAAAAGCAAATGTTCTGATCGAAAATGAATAAGTTCAGTAGACTTAGAAGCACAACCGATCAAGGCATTGATTGGTCAAGAACTAGCTCATATCCAAATGATGTCTGAGTCAAAAGGATGAATTCTAGGATCTGACTGAGGATTGCAAGCATTCGCAACATATTGAATCAACAGGCTCAAAATGATAATGACAAGGGATGCCAATAAGGTTACGAGACTTATGGGATTAACCATAATGCAAGCAAGCAAGAATTTCAAGAGCAATAGGTTGTTCAGGATTTTTAGAAGAATGAACGGTATTGCGAAGACTTTTGTGAAATACCTGAATCAACTGGGGGTGAGCGGATACTCGGTAAGTGCGAGAAATTATCTGTAGGGGTATTCAGGTGACAAAGAACAGCAAGGCACTAAGCTCAAAGGATTCTCAGAACAACAGAGAGAATTTCAGGGTATCTTGTAGTAACAAGATCAACTGGGAAACATTGTATGAATGGCGAGTATACGTGGTTATCCATAGGGGTTTATCCATGGAAGGGAATTGCAAAAGCGATGGCACAAAGTATCGATGGAACATTGGAGAGTATCTCCGGAATCTTCTAGTGCAGCAGGCGATCATCTGAAGTGAGGGGCTCTCCGGGAGAAAGTATTTTCGAGAACCTGAAGTTAGTTTTGTTTTTAGCAAAATCATTTAACCCGAATAGAAGAGAGATCAGAATCCCAGGGTATAGATGAGGAATAAAAGATCCTAATACCACCCAATGGCGATGTGGGCCCGTAAGGCACATAGCCATGTTAGTAAAAGTTTTGTAGTGACTAGACTCGACTTCGGCCAAGGAGTGTGGAAGGGGGATTCCTACAGGCAGTCGGCTCTGATACCAACTTGTGACGCCCCCGATTCAATCGTACACTAATCATGCATGCAAATGTGTACGATCAAGATCAGGGACTCACGGGAAGATATCACAACACAACTCTAATGACATAAATAAATCATACAAGCATCATAATACAAGCCAGGGGCCTCGAGGGCTCGAATACAAGTGCTCGATCATAGACGAGTCAGCGAAAGCAACAATATCTGAGTACAAACATAAGTAAACAAGTTTGCCTTAAGAAGGCTAGCACAAACCGGATACCGATCGAAGAGGTGCAGCCTTACGCCGGGATCCTCCTAAACTACTCACCGGTCGCCGCCGCCACTCGCACGTAGTAGTAGGCACCTCCAGTAGTAGTAAATGCCGACGGTGGCGTCGCTCTCAGGCTCCAACGTCTGGTTGTGGCATCCGAGAAGAAGAGGAAAACGGGGGAAAGAGGGAGCAAAGGAACGTGAGTACTCATCCAAAGTACTCGCAAGCAAGGAACTACACTACATATGCATGGGTATATGTGTAAGGAGGCAATATCAGTGGACTGAACTGCAGGATCCCATAATAAGAGGGGGATAGCTAGTTCTATCGAAGACTACGCTTCTGGCAGCCTCCGTCTTGCAGCATGTAGAAGAGAGTAGATTGAAGTCCTCCAAGTAGCAACGCATAGCAAAATCCTACCCCGCGATCATCCCCTCGTCGCCCTGTGGAAAAGCGATCACTGGGATGTCTGTGGAACTTGTCTGGGTATGTTTTAAGTATCCAGTTCTAGTTGTCATAAGGTCAAGGTACAACTCCGGGTCGTCCTTTTACCGAGGGACACGACTATTCGAATAGATAAACTGCCCTGCAGGGGTGCACCACATAACCCAACACGCCGATCCCATTTGGCCGACACACTTTCTCGGGTCATGCCCGCCTCGGAAGATCAACACGTTGCAGCCCCACCTAGGCACAACAGAGAGGTCAAGACGCCGGTCTAAATCCTATGCGCTGCAGGGTTTGGGCCCATCGCCCATCGCACACCTTGACGCTATGCGAAGCGGCCGAAGCGCACCTAGCAACCTCCATTACAAAGGAAGTTGCGTTCGCAGATCCAACTCGCGCCGCGCCGCCCATCGCCGACGCCAAGAAGGCTTCGGCTGATACCACGACGTCGAGTGCCCATATCTTTCCCGCGTAATTGGTTAGTGCGTGTAGGCCAGTGGCCAGACTCAGATCAAATACCAAGATCTCGTTAAGCGTGTTATTATGAAGTAACCGCGAACGCCGACCAGGGCCAGGCCCACCTCTCGCCTAGGTGGTCTCCACCGCCTGCCGCTCTGCCACATAGTAATCGGGGCCGTCGGGAACCCGTGCCCACCTCTACCGGATGGAGCCACCGTCCTTTCAAATTTCCATATCGAAATCACTTGCGGGTACTCAACGAGCCAACCCGACTTTAGTCACCATGTGTATAGTATGTATATATGTATAATATATACCCGTGATCACCTCCCAAGTGATCATGACCCGATAGTATAGCAAGGCGATCGACAAGAATGTAGGGCCAATGATGATAAACTAGCATCCTATACTAAGCATTTAGGATTGCGGGTAAGGTATCAATGATTTATAGCAACAATGACAAAGGCTATGCAATGTAATAGGAGTAACCGAACAATAACATGCTACACTACTCTAATGCAAGCGGATAGAGAAGAATAGACGATATCTGGTGATCGGGGAAGGCTTGCTGGTTTCTCCGCAAGGAGGGGTCGTCAACTCAGTAGTCGCCATGGCGATCTCGGGTCTCACCGAAAGAAGTAACGGAGGGGGAACACAATAAATAACAAAGCAATCAAAGCATCACAAAGCGTAACATGGCAATATGCGGTGTTAGGTGTGCCCTAACACGGTAGTAGGTGATACCGACGAAGGGGGGAAACATCCGGGAAAGTATCCCCGGAGTTTCGCGTTTTCGGACAGATGAACCGGAGGAGAAATGTTGCAGGTTCGCTATGCTATGCTAGGGACGTCTGGACCTAAGCCTGAGACTAAGTGCTTCTACTGCAAAGGGACTGGTTACTGGAAGCAGAACTACCCCAAGTATTTGGCGGATAAGAAGGATGGCAAAGTAAACAAAGGTATATTTGATATACATGTTATTGATGTGTACTTTACTAGTGTTTATAGCAACCCCTCGGTATTTGGTACTGGTTCGCTTGCTAAGAGTAGTAACTCAAACGGGAGTTGCGTAATAAATGAAACTAGTTAAGGGTGAAGTGACGATGTGTGTTGAAAGTAGTTTCAAGATTGATATAATCATCATCGCACACTCCCTATACTTTCGGGATTAGTGTTGAACCTAAATAAATGTTATTTGGTGTTTGCGTTGAGCATGAATATGATTTGATCGTGTTTATTGCAATACGGTTATTCATTTAAGTAAAAGAATAAACCGTTGTTCTGTTTACATGAATAAAACCTTATATGGTTACACACTCAATGAAAATGGTTCATTGGATCTCGATCGTAGTGATACACATATTCATAATATTGAAACCAAAAGATGCAAAGTTAATAATGATAGTGCAACTTATTTGTGGCACTGCCGTTTAGGTCATAATGGTGTAAAGCGCATGAAGAAACTCCATGCTGATGGGATTTTGGAATCACTTGATTATGAATCACTTGATGCTTGCGAACCGTGCCTCATGGGCAAGATGACCAAGACGCCGTTCTCCGGTACTATGGAGAGAGCAACAGATTTGTTGGAAATCATACATATAGATGTATGTGGTCCAATGAGTGTTAAGGCTCGCGGCGGGTATCGTTATTTTCTGACCTTCACAGATGATTTGAGCAGATATGGGTATATCTACTTGATGAAACATAAGTCTGAAATAGTTGAAAGGTTGAAAGAATTTCAGAGTGAAGTGGAAAAATCATCGTAACAAGAAAAATGGAGTTTCTATGATCTGATCGCGGAGACAAATATTTGAGTTACGAGTTTGGTCTTCAATGAAAACAATGTGGAATAGTTTCACAAATTCATGCCACCCGGAACACCATAGCGTAATGGTGTGTCCGAACATCGTAATCGTACTTTACTTGATATGGTACGATCTATGATGTCTCTTACAGATTTACCGCTATCGTTTTGGGGTCAGGCATTAGAGACGGCTGCATTCACGTTAAAAAGGGGCACCATCTAAAGTCCGTTGAGATGACACAATATGAACTGTGGTTTAGCAAGAAACCCAAGTTGTCGTTTCTTAAAGTTTGAGGTTGTGATGCTTATATGAAAAAGTTTCATCCTGATAAGCTCAAACCCAAATCGAAGAAATGTGTCTTCATAGGATACCCAAAGGAGACAGTTGGGTACACCTTCTATCACAGATCCGAAGGCAAGACATCCGTTGCTAAGAATGGATCCTTTCTAGAGAAGGAGTTTCTCTCGAAAGAAGTGAGTGGGAGGAAAGTAGAACTTGATAAGATAATTGTACCTTCTCCCTTATTGGAAAGTAGTTTATCACGTAAATCTGCCTCGTGACTACTACACCAATTAGTGAGGAAGCTAATGATGATGATCATGAAACTTCAGATCAAGTTACTACGTAACCTCGTAGGTCTTCCAGAGTACGGTCCGCACTGTAGTGGTATGGTAATCCTGCTCGGAAGTCATGTTACTAGACCATGATGAACCTACGAACTATGAGGAAGCGATGATGAGCCCAAATTCCATAAAATGGTTTGAGGCCATGAAATCGAGATATGATCCATGTATGAGAACAAAGTATGGACTTTGGTGGAGTTGCTCGATGATCGGCAAGCCATAGAAAATAAATGGATCTTCAAGAGGAAGACGGACGACGATAGTAGTGTTACTATCTACAAAGCTAGACTTGTCGAAAAAGGTTTTTTTACAAAGTTCAAGATGTTGAATACAATGAGATTTTCTCACTCGTATCGATGCTTAAAAGTCCGTCTGAATCATGTTAGCAATTGCGCATTTTATGAAATCGGCAAATGGATAAACAAAACTGCATTCCTTAATGAAGTTATTAAAGAAGAGTTGTATGTGATGCAACCAAGAGGTTTTGTCGATCCTAAAGGTGTTAACAAAATGTGCATCTATGGACCGGTGCAAGCATCTCGGAGTTGGAATATACGCTTTGATAAGTTGATCAAAGCATATAGTTTATACTGACTTGCAAAGAAGCCTCAGATTCTTCGGAAAGTGAGTGGGAGCACTACAAAGATTTCGATAAGTATATGTGAATGACATATTGTAGATCGGAAGTAATGTAGAATTATTCGCAAAGCATAAAGGAGTGTTTGAAAGGAGTTTTCAAAGAAAGACCTCGGTGAAGTGCTTACATATTGAGCATCAAGATCTATAGAGATAGATCAAGACGCTTGATAAGTTTTTTCAATGAGTACATACCTTGACAAGATTTTGAAGTAGTTCAAAATGGAACAGTCAAAGAAAGAGTTCTTGCCTATGTTACAAGGTGTGAAATTGAGTAAGACTCAAAACCCGACCACGGCAGAAGATAGAAAGAGAATGAAAGTCATTCCCTATGCCTTGGCCATAGGTTCTATAAAGTATGCCATGCTATGTACCGATCTATTGTATACCTGACCGAGTTTGGCAAGGAGTACAATAGTGATCTAGGAGTAGATCATCGACAATGGTCAAAATTATCCTTAGTGGAATAAGGATTTGTTTCTCGATTATGGAAGTGACAAAAGGTTAAATCGTAAAGGGTTACGTTGATGCAAGTTTTGACACCGATCTGGATTACTCTAAGTCTCGATCTAGATACATATTGAAAGTGAGAGCAATTAGCTAGATTAGCTCCGCGCGAGCATTGTAGACATAAAAATTGCAAAATACATAACGGATCCGGATGTGAAAGACCCGTTGACTAAGATTCTCTCACAAGCAAAACATGATCACACCTAAGTACTCTTTGGGTGTTAATCACATAGCGATGTGAACTAGATTATTGAATCTAGTAAACCCTTTGGATGTTGGTCACATGGCGATGTGAACTATGGGTGTTAATCACATGATGATGTGAACTATCGATGTGAATCACATGGTGATGTGATCTAGATTATCGACTCTAGTGCAAGTGGGAGATCAAGGAAATATGCCCTAGAGGCAATAATAAAGTTATTATTTATTTCCTTATATCATAATAAATGTTTATTATTCATGCTAGAATTGTATTAACCTAAACATAATACATGTGTGAATATATAGACAAACAGTGTCACTAGTATGCCTCTACTTGACTAGCTTGTTAATCAAAGATGGTTATGTTTCCTAACCATGGACAAAGAGTTGTTATTTGATTAACGGGATCACATCATTAGTTGAATGATCGATTGACATGACCCATTCCGTTAGCTTAGCACCCGATCGCTTAGTATGTTGCTATTGCTTTCTTCATGACTTATACATGTTCCTATGACTATGAGATTATGCAACTCCGCTTCTGGGAGGAACACTTTGTGTGCTACCAAACGTCACAACGTGGCGGGTGATTATAAAGGTGCTCTCTGGTGTCTCCAAAGGTACTTGTTGAGTTGGCGATTTCGAGATTAGGATTTGTCACTCCGAATGCTCGGAGAGGTATCTCTGGCCCTCTCGGTAATACACATCACTTAAGCCTTGCAAGCATTTCAACTAATGAGTTAGTTGTGAGATGATGTATTACGGAACGAGTAAAGAGACTTGCGTAACGAGATTGAACTAGGTATTGGATACCGACGATCGAATCTCGGGCAAGTAACATACCGATGACAAAGGAACAACGTATGTTGTTATGCGGTTTAACCGATAAAGATCTTCAGTAGAATATGTAGGAGCCAATATGGGCATCCGGTCCCGCTATTGGTTATTGACCAAGAATAGTTCTAGGTCATGTCTACATAGTTCTCGAACCCGTAGGGTCCGCACGCAAGGTTTCGATGGCGGTTATATTATGAGTTTATGAGTTTTGATGTACCGAAGGAGTTCTGAGTCCGGATGAGATCGGGGACATGACGAGGAGTCTCGAAATGGTCGAGACGTAAAGATCGATATATTGACGACTATATTTGGAGTTCGGAAAGGTTCCGAGTGATTGGGTATTTTGAGTCTGGGAGAGTTACGGAATACGGGGAAGAGTATTGGGCCTTAATGGGCTTTAGTGGGAAGGAGCCATAAGGAGGCGCGCCTCCCAAGCCCAAATCAATTGGACAAAGGGTTTGGGGCGCCCCTCTTCCTTCCTTCTCCACTTCCTTTCTTTCCCTCGACCTAGTTGGACTAGGAAGAAGGAATCCTACTCCCATGGGAGTAGGACTCCTGCCCTCCTCCTCCTAGGGCCGGCCTCCTCCTCTCTCCTCCTTTATATACGGAGGCGGGGCACCCCATAGACACAAGTTGATCCTTGAGATCGTTCAGCCGCCGTGTCTGGTGCCCTTCCACCATATTCCACCTCGGTCATACTGTCATGAGCTTAAGCGAAGCCTGCCTTGCCAGAGAACATCAAGATCGCCACCACGCCATCATGTTGACAGAACTCTCCTCGACACTCTACCGGATTGGAGTTCGAGGGACGCCATCGAGTGAACGTGTCTTTGAACTCGGAGGCTCCGTGACGTTCGGTGCTTGGATCGGTCGGATCATGAAGACGTCGACTACATCAACCGCGTTGTTAACGCTCGCTTTTGGCTCACGAGTGCGTGACGAACACTCTCCTCTCGTTCTATGCCATCACCATGATCTTGCGTATGCGTAGGAAAATTTTGAAATTACTACGTTCCCCAACAAGGGCACCTAGCACAGGTACACTAAGTACCAATGGTCGACAGTGGGCGGAGGGTCCTTTGACCAGTCAACCTTTGACTGGTCAACAAGGGGTGGGGCCCCCCTGTCATTGACTTACCTAACTAATTACTTCATTAATTAGGCTAACTAATTCGTTAGTTTAACTAAACCAATTTAATTAAGTTAACTATTGATTAACTAACTAATTAATTATTTTACTAATTTTATTATTTTTATTTTGTTTTATTTTGTTTTTTTGTTCTAAAGACCAGGGCGCTGGGCCCCAGCAGTGAGTGGCCTGAAGGGAGCCAAAGCGGGCACATGGTGTTGCAGGTGGGTTACGGGCGCATGCGCCAGGTGCCCGACGGGGCGAGCCCGGCGCACGGGCGACGGCCGGCGGGCCGCCGGAGTTCGTCGCAGGGCCGCGGTGGTCGACGCGAGCTCGGACTGGAGCGGGGCGAGGGAAGCGAGGGCGTGCGCGCGCGTGCAGGGATCACGGCGATCGGACGAGAGGGGGAAGAGGAGGAGAGACGGAGATGGGGAGGTGGCACCGACGACGGCAAGGTGGCGGGGCAGCTCCAACGGGGTTTCCGGGCGGCAGCGGCGTCGAGCGCCGATCTGGCGAGGAGGAGGTCGAGGACGGAGCGGTGACGGGTGCAGAGGCGGGTCCGTGGCGGTGCGCGGTGAGCGGGAGAGACGGGGCGTGGGGGCGCAGCCATGGGCGCGTTCAGGGGCACCGTGGCGCGGCCGCCGACGTGGTGAGCGCGCGGGCGGGGCTGCGGCTGAGGACGGCGTCGTGGCGTTCTGGACAGGAAGAGGAAGAGGGGGCACGTGCTCACAAGGCCGGTAGGGATAGAGCAGCGGGGGTTGAGGAGGTCGACGGGGACGACCGGGCGACGGTGGAGAAGCAGGCCAGCGGGGAGTGCTCCGGCGACGGCGTCCAACGGCGACGGCAATGGGGCGGTCGTCGAGCTCGAGCGGCGGCGGCCTCCTCCTCGATCCCGATCCAATCGGGGGGAGAGGGGGAGGAGATATTTTCGTGGGGAAGTGGGGGTGTCGGTGTAGTGGGAGGGGTGCGGTGAGTGGATAAGTAGTGCGGGGTGGGTGGCCGGCTGGGCCTGGTGGGTTGGCCCAGTTGGGCCACGGCCCGGGGTTCTTCCCTTTTTTTTGTTTGTTTTTCTCTTTTGTATTTTCTTTCTTTTATTTATTTTATTTTTTGTTTTAAATCATTTTAAATTACTTAGGCATTTTATAAAAATGTGTTTACTACACCATATTTACCTATGTAATATTTAGTACAAACCAAACATTTTTATTTTAATGTTTGAAAACTTTTATTATTTACCAAACTTTGAATTTGAATTTTGGACCGGTTTTGATCTAACGATAGATTAGCAGCAGTAACCGTGGTGACGTGGTACCATTAGCATGGGATCACTGTAGCTTAATTATCCGGGCGTCACAACACAAACACTTCTAATTTTTTTGGACATTCATCTTACAAATAAGGTTCCAAACATCTCTATTTTCGTCCATCACCTCATTGTTCTAACCCACCTCCTCGGCCGCCATTTTTTTGTGAGTTGCCTCATACCCACTCTTCGTAAGAAAAAATTTATGGATTTTCCTTATAATACTATGCCACCGAATCTTCACCCGTAATAGAATGGAAATGAAATCTCATGATCGACTCAACATGATGGGAGTAAAACACATACCACACCACATATCCTCATCATATCTCCTCGTACGCAAGGCAAAAAGGTTCAAAAACCCATTTCAACTGCGCTCTATCCCCCTTTCGAGTTATTTTGAGACCAAAATTCCCTTGTATCCACTTATCCCATCATATATTAACAATTTCCCCATTATAAACTCCCCAACCAACTCCTTGCTTGAGAAGGTCCCGGCCATGAAACAATATCCCGCAACGAGGGAGAGGCACTACGCGTGAAAGCTATATCTAGAAGAAGTCTATTTAGATAATTTTTTGCCTTAAGAAGACAAGCACATGGAGAATTAGTATTATCTAGAAAACACCAAGCCTGTCTAGCCAACAGTGTATGATTAGATAAGCACATGTCTCAACATCTTGTGCATCCATGCCCCTTTGGTCTCACCACTTTATCCCAGGCGAGCTGATGAAAGAAACTTTATCACCCTACCCCCATCCCTACCAGGAATCTCGAATCAAGGGAGATAGTTCATATCAGAGACTACCCGAAATTTAAAGACCCACATAACATAGGTTGGCAACGCCTGAAAAACTGTTTTCTATAAGAATTTATTTAGTCTTGTACAACATGTTCTGCTCCGTACAATCCAATGCACGCTTCATAAACCTGTCCATGGTGGACTGGGATATTCTTGTTTCATACATCACTCTGGACTGGCAGACCCAACTATTTATGTTCAAAACTATCTCCCACCACTTTGAGAAGCACTAGGACCGGAACTTGGTTTTCAATACTACACTTTTTACCAGATGCGATGGAACACTTCGAAGAGTAACCAATGCTTGATTGAGGACTAAAATTGTTATCCAATAGCCAGTTCATAAATTTCTATAGCCTTCTTGGTAACCAACGCCTTGATCCAAAGTTGCTTTAAAGAACAACATTGTCGCATATCTGAAGTTATGCAATAGTATGAGATCGGCTCGATTTCCCAACTCAAAGCTTGCTACTCTTTCTATCCGAGTATGCAAAGCATGCATGGGTTCTTGGCGACACATAATACACATTTCGTTAGTCAAATTGAGAATCTACTCGTGCACGCCTTATGGATCCGGATAGATGGAGTACATGTCTTAACCAACATGCACGATATATGCACTAATAGTCTCAATACCTTTCATTTGTCTAACTTTTGTTGGCATGTCTTAAGTGCAACACATCTGGTCCCTAAATCTTAAACCCTAAACACACTCGATCTATGCACTAATAGCTTCAATCAGGTCGAGGCCCTAGCATGTCTGACTATGTTGACTTTGAGTGATAATGTTGCTTTGTGTACTCACCTAGTGGGCGCTTCAAGATTACAACACACAAAATGCACATACTATTGAAGATGTAATAATATGTTTCCCATTTCTCTTACAAATGTGGTTAACTTTGGTTTTGGTTGTTGCAGTAATAAACTTTTAAGGTTGTTCAAATTTTGTTAAAGGGTTTCCAAAACCGAGATATCATAAGATGGTGATGACCAATGGACGAGAGAGAGAGAGAGAGAGAGTATGATATGTTTGTTGTTCAAAAACATAGTGTTTCCTTTTTTTCATTCAAAAAGGGCTTTCCTAAAAAATATAGGAATTTTCCTTTTGTACTATAAGTTTTTTTTTTCATGTATTACATTTGTTTGAAAAGTTCTTTGTTTTCTTATAGTACAAACTTTTACACAGATACAATATTACTCCCTCCGTAAAGAAAGATAAGAGCATTCAGATAACTACTTTTATTTATCTAAACACTTTTATATTTTTTTATGGAGGGAGTATAATATTCAAGGGAATCTCTAGTGGAGAAGCCCGTTTCCCTCAATATGTTGGTGCGAACGTTTGAACGCAAAAACACATGCCAAACTATCTCCCCTAAAGCTGGGCTAAAAGTTCGGACTCTCTCAAACCTAGCTATACGTGGGTGAAAATAAGGTTGTCCGGGCATGTCAGTCGCGTTGGCCTGATACATCGGCCCTATCGCAAACCCAACGAAAAGATTCGTCTGGTCCTTACTCTCTCACCACTATACCAGCTGCGATGGAACACTTCGAAGGGTAACCAATGCTTGATCGAGGACTAAAATTGTTATCCAATAGCCAATTCATAATTTTCTATAGCCTTCTTGGTAACCAACGCTTGATCCAAAGTTGCTTTAAAGAAAAACATTGTCGTATATTTGAAGTTATGCAATACTATGAGATCGACTCGATTTCCCAACTCAAAGCTTGCTACTCTTTCTATCCGAGTTTGCAAAGCATGCATGGGTTCTTGGCGACACATAATACACATTTCGTTAGTCGAATTGAGAATCTACTCGTGCACGCCTTATGGATCCGGATAGAGCGAGTACATGTCTTAACCAACATGCTCGATATATGCACTAATAGTCTCAATACCTTTCATTTGTTGGCATGTCTTAAGTGCAACACATCCGGTCCTAAATCTTAAACCCTCAACACACTCGATCTATGCACTAATAGCTTCAATCAGGTCGAGGCCCTAGCGTGTCTGACTGTTGACTTTGAGTGATAATGTTGCTTTGTGTACTCACCTAGTGGGCGCCTCAAGATTACAACACACAAAATGCACATACTATTGAAGATGTAATAATATGTTTCCCATTTCTCTTACAAATGTGGTTAACTGTGGTTTTGGTTGTTGCAGTAATAAACTTTTAAGGTTGTTCAAATTTTGTTAAAGTGTTTCCAAAACTGAGATATCATAAGATGGTGATGACCAGTGGACGAGAGAGAGAGAGAGAGAGAGAGAGAGAGAGAGAGAGAGAGAGAGAGAGAGAGAGAGAGAGAGAGTAAGATGTGTCTGTTGTTCAAAAACATAGTGTTTCCTTTTTTTTCCATTAAAAAGGCTTTCCTAAAAAATAATATAGGAATTTTCCTAAGGATTTTTTGGTACTATAAGGTTTCTTTCATGTATTACATTTGTTTGAAAAGTTCTTTGTTTTCTTATATTACAAACTTTTACGCAGATACAATATTACTCCCTCCGTAAAGAAATATAAGAGCATTCAGATAACTACTTTTATTTATCTAAACACTTTTATAATTTTTTTGGAGGGAGTATAATATTCAAGGGCATCTCTAGTGGGGAAGCCCGTTTCCCTCAATATGTTGGCGCGAACGTTTGAACGCAAAAACACATGCCAAACTATCTCCCTTAAAGTTGGGTTAAAAGTTGGGACTCTCTCAAACCTAGCTATATGTGGGTGAAAAATAAGGTTGTCCTGGCATGTCAGTCGCGTTGGCCTGATACATCGGCCCTATCGTAAACCCAACAAGAAGATTCGCTTGGTCCCCACTCTCTCACCACTATATTCTATCCTCCTCCGCCCCCCACCCTAGCCCAATGCACCCCAAACCCGCTCCGTCTCTGCTCGGTTGATCGAAGCAGAGAGGAATGGATAGAATAGAAAGAGAGCGTGGACCAAACTAGGGTTTTGCCGGGTTTGGGATTGGCCCGGGTGTCGGGCTGATATAGCAAACATGTTCAAACAACTGCACTTCGCTCATCCACGTTTGACCATTGAAAGCAGATATTTTGCTCAATTTTAGAAAACCCGTTGGGCGCACGTTTTTTTTATCGGGACTGTCCACGCGGACATAACGGAAAATGGGCTTCGCCTTCGGAAACATTACATTACATTGCGGTCCTGCATTTTGTTGCCCATTGAAAAACAATATTTTGGACTCAAAAAACGTTACTTTTCATAATAAGAAGGAAAAAAAAACTCACAACACCTTTTTTCTGGAACGGAAAACCTACCATCTTTGAGACCCCTGCGTAGTCGATCGGAAAAGCCCTAGCACGACCTTTCTATTTCAGTTCCATTCCATCCCGAGAAAACAAAACAAAAAGAAATACTTTCTCGGAGAGCAACAAGAGTCCACTAGTCCTACTCCGGTCCGGCCCTCCCCGCAGCCGCCGCGCGCACAGGCACAGCCCCACAGCCCCAAACCAGAGCGAGCGGTCGGCGGCGCGGCGGAAGCGGGAATGATGGATGCGCGGCGGTGGCAGTCCCCGGCGGCGGCCGCCGCGGCGGCCGAGGCGGCGGCGGAGGACGCGTCCGGCGGCGGGGGCGGGCCCTCGAGGCGGCCGCCACGCCGCGGGCTGCAGCGCGCGTCGCCCTACGGGCTGGGCCCCCGGCGCTGGCTCCCGAAGCCCCCGGTGGCCTCTAGCGTCTTCGCCGCCGCGTCCCGTGACCACGCCGCCGCAGGTATATCCTCTCCCCCACCATTGTTATGTTCCGCGATTGACACCAATCTAGGGTTGTATAGGCACCGCAGAAGCCCGCCGATCCGGTCCATTTTAGCTGATTTATTCATGCCTGAGAACTTCATTTTGTTTTATCTATTTGATTGATATATGGTTTGGTACCGTTCCATTTTCCTCCTTGGAACGTGCATAATATGGTTTGTTTGCCGAGTCAGCATGAGGTCAAGCTTGTGAGCTGAATCCTTGCCGTAGGTACAGGTTTGTGCAAGCGTCCAGCTAGCATTGTAGATTTGTAGTAGAATTTCTGCAGCAAGAAGAGTAGTTTCCACGAGTTCAGTTCACTATTGGATACTAATTCATCCCGTGTCTTGTGTTCACCGATGAAGCGATTCCTTATTTGATCTGGGTATTGGATAATATACACCTCTTTGCACCATTTATTATTGTTTCAATTTAATCTATGACGTGATCTAAAATTTGGATTGTCTCATATGCTTGCTGC
Source organism: Aegilops speltoides (assembly GCA_021437245.1). Taxonomy (NCBI): domain Eukaryota; kingdom Viridiplantae; phylum Streptophyta; class Magnoliopsida; order Poales; family Poaceae; genus Aegilops; species Aegilops speltoides. Next base: position 440,603,523 of record CM038147.1, read on the forward strand.
CTCGTCGGTTAGTGATTGTTCCAATAAATAAATGCAGAAGTAGTTACTTCTTTTTCTTGCAAAGCATGTCTAAGGTGGATCCCTTGTTGCTGCTTGTAATGTTTGCAGACGATAATCGGATGGGTCAATATGAATCAATGGATGCTGCGCATGAAGCGAGCAGAGTAACACATGAAGTAAGCAGGGTACATTTATATTATGCATTGAATGCATTAGCTTGCCTTCCTATGATTTGTATAACTTAATGGATCTGCTATATATAGAGCTTCTTTGCATACTTTACGTTGTCTCCAATGCCATGCTGCCACAGTTATAATAAACTGTAGGCCATGTCAAGTATTGTGCAGAGTGATCTATTCAATTAGTGGCACACAGATGTTTCATGACAAAGGAATTATAATACAACAATGCATCCTGTAGAAGTTCTCTTCCGTTAGTAAAAGAACCCACTATTCAAATGATTTTCTTTCATCTGTCCAGATCATTAGAAAATAGTCCATTTGACATTTTCCTCGTCAGGTTAATGCCGGAATTGGTTAATCTTTTTAAGTGCATGTACTGGTGGAACTGAAAGATGATAACCATATATGTAATTCTGAGCTGATATATTGTTTGAGAGCTGCAAGGTCAATTGTTTACTTTGTGATTTTACTCTGTTAGCATGGTTGGCCACTAGTATTACATTCAACCTCCAGTTATGATGTATCTGCTGGTGATTTTCTGTAACCTCTGATCTACCTGAAACTGCAGAATAAGTCTATGAAACCAAATACCAATGCTATAACCAATGTGGCCCTAACGTTTCCAAACAATGTCAACCTGCTGCCTGATGGTGATGACATAAATCGGAGCGATGTCAGTGGACTTGCTGAAATCGAGAAGATCATCAAACAGAAGCAATTTTCTAGGTAAGTTTTGTGGTGTGTACTTTTAGACTGTTTTAATTAAATCTTCAAATATATTTTGCTGGATCCTTTTGTAAGTGTGGAAATGTGGGAAACCAAAACCATATTTCCTTTTTGTCCAGAAATAATAGGGAATTTTTTTTTTGCCACTCTAGATTTTGCCAAGTTTCCTTATGCCATTCTAGATTTTGACATTTCACTTTTGCCACTCTTTGTTTTTGACAATTATCATAATTGCCATTTTGTGGCAAAAGCAGAATAATTTTATTTCATTTTTGCCACTCTTAGCTTTTGATAATTATCACAATTACCACTCTGAAAATTTTGCTTTTGCCACGGGAATGTCAATTGTGATAATTGTCAAAAACTAAGAGTGGCAAAAGTGAAATGTTAAAATCTAGAGTGGCATAAGGAAAAAAGGCAAAATCTAGAGTGGCAAAAACAAAATTTTCCCGAAATAATACCCCCTTACACAGCTGTAAGATGGGGAAAACAATAGAAACATTTTATGTGGGGAACCACATATGGTCGGAGGACCCTAGCCCCGTTCGCACCCCCCCCCCTCCCTGGTCCAGCCCAAAGTGGTTAGGATTCCTGTACTGCTACAAGTTAATTATTAAGGTTCAGATTCGTATTAGGTGCAGAGTCCAGATTAGTTATTAGGTTCAGATTCGTATTAGGTGCAGAGTCCAGATTAGAACCTGTTTCAGAGTCCACATTGTATTTCCTTTGAGTTGGTTTTTCAGCCAAGCTATTCCTGTTATGTATGGGGCTTCTCCCACGTCAATAAAGCATCAGAATTCAGAGTATTACTATCTATTAGGCCTAGAGTAATTAGAGTTTGTTCCAAACACAAGTTAGAAGTTGAGAGCCATTCTTTGCAATGGGTTGTTTGCATGTGTCAATAAAGTTGAGAAAAAGAAGAATACATTAATAACTCTATTTTACAACTAATCTGATAGATGAAATGCTTGGGTAATTGATGCTGGGTAATAAAGATCTAATTTTACAACTAATCTAGTACTAGATTACATCTTTGGGTAATTGGTTGCGGCCTTTAAGATTGTACTCATAATTATTTTCCCCATTGTCAGATTAGTATACTGCTGTTCTTTCTTATGGGGAGCCTTTTCCTCGCTGTAGTGGTGTAGTCTTCTGAATTCTGTTCTGCCTATAAGAGAGTTTACTGGAGTGTTCCCTCATTATTATTTTCATCTTGCCAGGGGTTTCTTAACTGGAGTAAACACACACCATTCAAATTTTTTAAAAATATGTCTCTTACCCTCTTTAGCTTTCCACTAGCTCCATAGCACATACCAATTGGTTATCTAGTCTCCGCCTTAATTCTTATTGACTGAAAGCACTTAAGTTTTACTTTTGACCAAAAGCACTCAAGTTTTACTTTTGACCAAAAGCACTCAGCTTTTGCGTTTTGTTCATTGAAATTTGAAATCTCAGCTGAATGGATTTATTTATTTTGCCTTACAGGGATGAAACAGAACGTTTGATAGAGATTATGCGTTCGAGGACTCCTGATCTCCACGGCGACGATCAGAGAGCTACGCACTCTTTTGCGAAAGAAACTGAAACTACACCATTTTCAAACAAACTGGTGATACCTGCAAAGCCAGATGAACGAAATTGGGGGACTGATATGTTTGCACAGTCAAATGTAAGATCATCATATCTCTACAATTTCATCTCCTAATTATTTCTGTACAAACGGTCCTTAAGCATATGCTGAGACTATTATCCCTGTTATTTCTTATCTGTATGGTATACGATTTTCATGTTCCGTCTGTTTGTTTGTGAAATTCAAATGTGTATGACTGTATAATACTAGTTTCCTGACCATGCTGCCAATATGAAAATCTTTATAGTTTTCTTCATCTACAATATTTTGAATTGATTTATTTTTGTCTACTAGTAAATTTCTATGTGGTGCAGGAGCAAAATTTATGCAAATTATTTAAAAAAATATCATAATACCCGCTTTTCCTGCCTGATTTCTTGCTCATCTGATCTTATGATTTTCATTGGCTTTCTAGGTGCATGATGCTACTTCACCCATTGAACTTGCTAGAGCTTATATGGAAGCACAGACCTCAGCAAGTGTACATGAATCTCAAAAGAGAAAATTCAGAGCTTTGAGTCATGGAGTTGAAATTGAGAATTCAGCATCAAAAATATTCCCTAAAATGGCCATGGACTCTCCTGTGCGCTGGCCAGGTTCAGTTGTCCGAGACCATACAAACCACTACCTTACACCACAAAGTAATAAACGAAGAGCTCTTCCTCCTGCATCCTCTCGCTCACCATATACTGGCTCAGTTTTCCGAAGATCTGTCAAGGTCTGTCCGGTTATGATTTTTATGTGATTCCTGCCACGTGTCACATTTCTGGGGCTGTAATTGTGTCTGTTTACTGGTATGTGCTTACAGAGAACAGGACAGCTTGATACCTATAGTAACTCATCTGGGCGGCCACAGCTTTCAACACCTTTTTCCTTTGGAAGTAAGGTATTGCTTAATTACCCATGGTTTTTTGTTCTCACCATGATGTATCACTTTTTTCTTTTGCTTCATTAGTTCGTTGATATTCAGTTTTGAGTAATAAGCTCATTAGGATAGGTATGTCCATATGAGATCATCCATCATTTTGTTGGTTGGTGGCATGGCTTGACATTTTCTTTATCTTCTGTTGTCACTTCAGCCATGAATTTGGCATTGACAGACCAACTGATACCTCATACCAAACAAGAAGGCTAGGTTGGAGTTAGGATCATACACTCCTAGAACAATCCACTCTTCAAACCAATCACTCCAAATCGTATATTTCCAGATTGCAATATTCATTGTTGGGAATACTGTGACCCAGTTGATCATTTAAGATTGGAACTATTGTGATAATTACTGAAGCTAAGATGACTTCTTCTTCTAAGCCTTTTGTCCCAAACAAGTTGGGGTAGGCTAGATATGAAACCCTTTCACGAGGACTTCCCAGGAGGTCACCCATCCTAGTACTACTCTCGCCCAAATGGGTTCCATACCCAAAGGACTGGCTAGTTTTTGTGTTGGCTTGCCAAGCCTATCACAACCCTTATATATGAAACCCTTTCACGAGGACTTCCCAGGTGGTCACCCATCCTAGTACTACTCTCGCTCAAATGGGTTTCATACCCATGGGACTGGCTAGTTTTTACATTGGCTCGCCAGGCCTAACACAACCCTCCTCCTTTACCCGGGCTTGGGACCGGCTATGCCTAAAAGACATAGGCGGAGTTGAAGCTAAGATGACTGCATTGAATTATTATGTAATTTTGTGGCGTCATCTTTCATATTGAAACCTGAGTAGATCTGCATTCCTGTAGTTCATTCAGTATATCCTCAAAAGTTTTGGACTACGATTCGAAACTGAAAGTGGGTTACAATATATTCGCTATCTTTAAAACCTTTAGTGCTGACTGTTGACTTCCTATCTTTAAAACTTCAGTGCTGACTGCTGAGGTCTGAAGGCATTAACTGTTTGGATTATCTTACAACTCATAATTTGCATACATAATTCATCTGTTCTGACCCCTTTTCTGAAAATATAGGCTATGCTAGAGGATAAAATGACATCAACTGATGGTGTTCTTGGAGTGCAACCATCAACCTCTTCCGAAAGAGTACATGTAGATGCGGTTGGCACTGATACTCCACATACATTCACCCTAGAAAGACCTCACGGCAAAGGCACCATAGAAAGCGGTTCGGGTACTGGACGTATACCAGTGGCAGACAATATTTCCAAGCATGCTGCTGTATCTGTTCACCCGAAATCAAGCCAGACAGCTCATAAAATACTCCAGCATCTTGAGAGGACAATTCCATCCCCTACAGTAAAGCCAGAGCTAAGGCGAACTGCAAAGAGAACTATTTCCCCTGTTGTCATCAGCAGCCCGTATAAAATGCCCGACTCCATCACTAATAACGCTCCCAGACAGAACAGCCTCAATGAGCGTGCCAGTGCTTATCAGGCAATTTCAAATGTGAAGAAGGTATATATCTCAATGTATTTTCCAGCGTAATAATCTTACTATTTGTGAAATGCATCTACTGAAGTTTACAATTCAGGATTCATATTTATCACCAGCCATTGGCTAATGTTTGTATAATCAATGGCTATTTAAACTAGGCTGAAACACTTGGAAGAATTATGTTAGTGCAATGCAGCTGAATAGTGTTTCCTTGCAACGTTTTCTTCTGACTACAGGCTACTTGTTTAAGTTTTATGTAGTATTGGTACTGTTTGTTAGTCATTGAGCAGATGCTTGGCAGAATCATACTATGAACAGTTATTTACTCAGATAGCTGTGTTTACTTCTGTTCAGGTTCAGGAACCCCCAAGCAGCTCCAATTGTGAGGAGCTGGCTCCAAAGGTCCAGAGCCCAGTGGCCGCCCCAGAAGTCGCTGCAATGACCAGCTCGCAGCATCCTTCAAAACCTGACGTGGCAACTGCACCAGCTGCGGCAGTCTCGGATAAAAGCGCGACCAATGGTTTCATGTTCTCGTTCCCTGTGACCAAAACCTCAGTTTCGCTTCCAGAACCGCCACCCACACCTACTTTCTTCTCACCGCCGAAAAGGAGCCCGCCAGCTGACATCCAATATATCCCCAAGTTCAACTTTGGCTCACCAAGTTCTACGGACAATCTCGTTTTCTCCGTTGATCCAGCGAGCGGCTCTGCTGGTGCAGAGGAAGTGGCTCCAACCTTCAAGATTGGGTCGGACAAGAAGCAAGAACTGTCCTTCGATGTGGCTGGGAAAGATGCAGTTGTCTCTTAGAGATGGGCATCCTCTGCTATCCGAACCCGCTCACGCTTGTTATTTGCTGGGATGACGGCACCATTTATAACAAACAATACGTGACTTATACAAGAAAACATGGGCCTCGCATACCCCAGTATTTTCTACGTACTATATTTTTGTGGATGCTCCTGTCCTGAGTTGTGTGTCATTTGCAGGATCTCCCTACCCCCTGTGTTTCTCAACCAAGCCACGCCTGGAGTCAGTTGGGCATCAGCCAATTTGGTGTCCACACGGCTTTGGTATGCCTGAATAAAACTTCATAAAGCAATACCTTTTTGGTCCAAGGTATGCCTCTGATTATGTGTGTCTAATCTGTTGGAAAGGATCTTCTTTTCTCCGTGGAACCGCGTCTGATCCCGCGCGTTTTGACGCACCATCCGACTTGGAAAAACCAAAACAAACAAGGGGGATGATCTGGTTCCCAAAGACCCAAAGACAGGAGTCGAGTCCGAGTCATGAGGGTGACCGGCTGATGCAGAAAGGCATTGACTGATTGCGTTTTCGCGCTGGCCTGATGGTACCTTTGAACTAAGCATGGCCGAAACATAGGGTGTCACGCTCATTACAGGAGCATTATTAATAGTGATAGTCTATCTCATGCATGCATGGTGCTAAATAAAAGTTAACTTCGACGCGCTGGGACGTTGCCGTCGTGACAGCGTTGGTGGCCTGGAGAAAGGGGAATCTTGTCCGTGCCATTATTGTAGGCTTGTAGTTATATCTGCCCGGCACGGCGGGTGTGATTTGAGCGGCAGATCGTCCGATTATGGGGTCGATGATGTTTATGTCCCAACGGCCGATCACACCGTCTAGATTGCCCCTAAGCTATGTATCGATCAAAGAAGGCTAGGTGTCGTTGCCGTATGACGCGGAAAATTGAAACTGGAGCTCAGTAGCTTCAAGAAGCTGAAAAGTATGGAGGCACGACAGCAACAAGGTTGTACAAAGCGTGCATCTGTAAAAACTACTCGACAGTGAAATCCACTCACAGCATGCCAAAGGAAATTCGAGACACCATCACGACCTCGTGATCTCTTCAGATGAGAGGCGATCCCTACAATTTTTCTCTGTAACCAGGAGGGGACGCAGCAGAACCCCTTCATCTCTCATGATCACGCCGTGATGGTGATGATTCCCTACTGTACCTTTCTCCATGACTGTGGAGGACCAAGAGGAGGACCCAGAATCTCTCTCTGTGGCGCGGGCCCGGGCCTTTACCACAAAGGTCGTGGAATTCCGGGGCGCGCCCCATGCCACTGCTGATTCCAACGTGGTCGTGTCAGCGTCACGCCCGGGCCCTCCCTCCGTGACCGTGCGGGCGTGGCGAAAGCTTTCTTTGCGTTGCGGTACGGCGCAAATGCAAAGGCAAAGGCAGAATATGGGTCGCCGTCAAGGCATCAAACAAAACAGCCGGCCGGCCGACTAGCCAGCCAGCTAGGGTTTCCACGACTGCTTACGCACGCAGCCACACTGGTCGGCCTGCGGCTGCAGCTGATACGCAGGATCAGCGGAGGACCAAGCGCGTGGTGCTTCTCGTGCTTTTCTGTTCCGGTCCCCGAGCTCTCCTGATTTTCCATTCACATTTTCGCACAAAAAAGGTTGGGAGGGACCGATTTGTTTCGCGACATGATTTGTCATTTTTACTTAGCAACGAAGAAGAGAATTGCCCGGTTAATTAGAGCATGATGGCGCAGACTGCAGAGGGTCCTGGCCGACATGGCTGCCTACGTAGACGCACACCACACACACACACGACCGAGAAGAGGGCATCCGCCACACATGTACCAAGAGATTGTGACTTTGGTTGCTCATGAACTAGCTCGGCTAGCAAGACGGGAATGTCCATTGCACAGTTTGGCTTATTGGTGTCTCCGTTCAACTTGCATCGACGAGCTCCGCAAATTGGAGTGTAAGCATATCTCGAACCAATAAAGCTTTTGGTTTAGAAATAAAACGTTGTACTTCATGACCCTGGGTATAATATACAAGTTGATATTTTTGCCATACTTTCCTGCAAAAAATAAAAATAAAAAATCCCATCATGCTAAAAAGAACAAATCCCGAGAGACGACACTGTTTTTAAAATAAAACTTTTACCACAAAATCGTAAGAAAACCAAGTTAAATGATAACGGTGTTTAAAGGTAAACTCTTGCTGTCAAACAGACAACCGAGAAAGTAAAGCAGATGTTATTCTTTTAGTGAAATAGCAAATGCTTATGGTGTCCTGTCTTGGTGACTCTGAAAGGATGAGAATATTCAGATGTTTTTTTTCTCATTTGTGTCCTTTTCATATGTTAAGCCAATCATCAAGTCTTTGGTTGCAAAGCCACTTGTTGAGAAGCAACTTTAGGCGTGTGAATGTGATGACCACAGCCCACAGCTTAAAAGCACCACCTCACCACGGGATGGCAACTTACATCTAAAAAGAAGGCCTTGCAAAAAAGTGAGCATATAGCACAAAGTAGAAACACCAAAGAAAAAAAAAAAGGTGATGCTAACCACACGATGACTAACCTTTAATTAGTTGATCAACACGTCATCGAGTTGGTTGCCTATGTACTTTATTTTTTGATAGAAACATTGCAAAAAAAAGTCGCTGTTTCTCTTCGAACTGTAAGCTCTAGTTGCATCCGCGTTGCAACTTTTTCGCCGCTGCAACTTTAATTTTTTTATGTAAAATGCTGTTAGACAAAAAATATATAATGAAATGATCAACTAGCTCTGCATGTCGCAACGATGGACCCCATCAGGGATTATATATGCATCTTATAACTTTCTTTAAGTACACACGACAATACCAATCACGGTAACATCTCACCCCGACATTTCACCTAAAAGAGTGCTGACATTATACCGGTGAAGCGGGCTTACGAGCATATGTGCATGCATGTGAGCATCTGCGATCGTATTGTGTTTAGAAAAATACAGAAAAATCAGATTCTAAAAGAGAGAAAAATAAAAAAAACGCATAATTCCCCAAGAAAAGAAAAGGGAAAATCGCATGACTGGCCGATCCTCAGAAATTTGAGGCGACCACATAAGAGAAATGCGACACGCGGCACACTCGAAGGGGCAATCTGCAAAAGAACCGCAAAAGGACTAGCAGACGCGTCCGCCGTCCACCACCGGTCCACGACAGACGCGCACGCACAGAGCACCACAGCACCCCCACCGCCGGCCCGGCCCCGGTTAACCCCCCTCCTCCTCCTCCCCTTCCGTTTCAAAAATCAAACCTCCCCGACGGAAACCCTCTTTCCCCTCTGCCCCCTCCCTCCCGGCCGTTGCGGTGGCGAATCCGGGCTGCGACGCGGGGCCGGCGGCGTGACCCTCCGTCCGTCCCCTCCTCCGCCGCGTCCCCTTCGTCGGGTCGCCGATCCACCTCGTCCCGTCCAGTCCCACCCCCGCCCCGCCTCGCCTCCCCTCCCCACTCCCCCAACCTTTCCCGATCTCCTCGTCGCTAAGCAAACAAACCCCTTATTAACCCCACGCCGAAGCACAAGTTAGCCTGGAGAAAAGGGCGCCACTTGCACTGGGCTAGGCACTCTGCTCCCCGGTGCTGCTAGAGTAGAGTAGAGCCGGAGCGCCTGGTACGTGCCACTGGGTGCAGCCGAGATTCCTTCTTGTCCCCGACTGGGTTCCGGCGGATTGGTTGGTGCTGTTCTTGCGGATTCTTTCTCCGTTCTTGGCAAGTTGGCCGTCCTGCTCCTGTGCTACGGCGGCGGTGAGGAGAAGGCAGCAAAGATTGCTCGGGTGCGAGGGGGGAGCAGCCGCCGGTGCCCGGCCTCGGAGCGGCCGCCCCAGCCCGTCTATGGAAGTTGCCGCCCCGGCTCCACGCCACGGCCTGGAACCAAATTGCCGAGCAAGGCGCGGCTCGCCTGCCCTTCTGACGCTGCTGCTCACTCCGGTGCCCGTCTTCTGCTTGGTTCTTGCTCCGGATCGGCCGATTGCGGCGGGCCTGCTATGACGGTGGTCATGGGTCGGCGCCGGTGCGCTCGCTGGATGCTGCTGCTCTTCTGTTGCCTCCTCTTCACGTCCCCCTCACATGGTACACTTTTTTTAATCCAGTTCAATTTAGTGTTGTTTTGTCTATATCATAGAATTCATACATCAAGCTTATTGTCCACCTGAGTAAGGCTTTTGCAGCAAAATAACCACCGGCTCTGGTGTCACGAACTGAGATTTGACTGTTGGTGCTTGCTGTTTACCAGGTCGTCATCACAATCGACCCGCTGACGCGTTTGTCGGGGCATACGGGATAAACTACGGGAGAATAGCGAACAACCTCCCGTCTCCGGACAAGGTGGTTGAGCTTCTCAGGAAGTCCAAGATAAGGAATGTCAAGATATATAATGAAGACCACACTGTGCTCGACGCGTTCAAAGGGACAGGGCTCAACCTGGTCATTGCTGTCCACAATGGGTTGCTGAATGCTTTTGCTGCAAATGAGAGCGTTGCGATTGACTGGCTGAATGAGAACGTGCAGCCTTACATTTCTCAGACACGCATCGTTGGAATCACTGTGGGGAATGAGGTGCTGGGAGGCGATCCGAGCTTGGCCGCTCCGCTCGTTGGAGCTGTTAGGAATATGTACAATGGTCTCAAGAAACTACATCTGGATGACAAAATTGAGCTTTACACACCTCACTCTGAAGCTGTTTTCGCTACTTCCTATCCGCCCTCTGCATGTGTTTTCAAGGAAGAAGTCATGGTGTATATGAAACCGCTGCTGGACTTGTTTTCACGGATCGGCTCACCGTTCTATGTCAATGCATATCCCTTTTTAGCTTACTTAAGTGATCCGGGGCAGATCGACATTAATTATGCTCTCTTTCAGCCCAACCCTGGAATAGTTGATCCGAATACTAGTCTGCACTATGACAACATGTTTGATGCGCAGATAGATGCAGCTTACGCTGCTCTGCAGGCTGCTGGTTATAATGACATGGAAGTCCGGGTGGCAGAGACTGGCTGGGCTTCTAGTGGAGATCAAAATCAAGCAGGACCATCAGTTGAGAATGCAAGGACTTACAATTACAACCTCCGTAAGAGGCTCTTTTTGAGGAAGGGAACTCCTCTCAAGCCAAAGATACCAGTCAAAGCATACATCTTTGCCTTGTTTAATGAGAACTTGAAGAATGGAGATCCTACTGAGAAGCACTATGGGCTCTTCAATCCAGATGGAAGGATTTCATATGATATCGGTTACTCAGGTCTATTACCTTCATCAGCACCCGCATCCTTGCGGTCAATTAAGGTAAGCATTTACTTCTCGCCCATCTACTTGTTTGCCCACTTGTCTTTGTTTTCATTGTATTGTCTCGTTTGATGGTTATTGGATTATATTATAGCAAGGCCTTTGCTCCAGTAATCCACTTTCTCAACATTTATGAACTTTAAAGCAGATTAGAGGTGGATATAAAAAGTTCCAAAGTCATCAATTGCCACTCAAAAGGGTACAGTAGTCAATCAGACATAGCTTTCAAGTCCAAACCTCATGACATCTTTAACAAAAGGGGCCCTATCGATTTAATTTCTTCCGTGCATCATGGATCATGGCACTTTCAGCTGTCCAGCATCTGTATCACAGTATCAGTATTACAATTTGATACTTAGCTAAGTAAATCAATTTTAAAAACACCATCCCTGTCTTGGCGGAAGGATTCATGACGCCGCGAGGTCTGCTGGGGTTCCATCATTCACACATGGGATGAATGTGGCGGTCGATTGTTGGCTGTCCTTATCCAGGTCGTGAACATTGTAATATATGTTCGTTAACGAACAAGGCCTGTCAGTGTTGTGGATGAACGTCTTCTTTGGCAAACTGGATTGATACTAATGTTGTCCAGAGAAGAACTTCAATTGTACTAAATAGAAATAACACAGGCAGGCTGAGCAGTAAATACTGAGATACTCCATAAACTATACAAATGACAAGAAATTAACTTGCCTACTTCTGAAACTATTGCCTACTTCTGAAACGATTTAAATGCCAATAAGGTCTGAATAAGTTTCCTTTCCGTTTATATTATTATGTAACCTCTTTACCCAGTTGGGCTAAGCCAATTTCATTGCACTAATAAATGCCTAGCAAAAAAAATGGTTGACTCTCAATTCCTTTCTTCGAAGGTAGTTTGTTGTTATTAGTGTAGTGCATAATTGAATGAGGTATTGATCTGCAAGTTCATGTTCTGAATTCTCTAACACTTCCTCTGCAAATAATTTATGGGATTTTGTTAACCAAACTTCCTAGAATAATTGGCTTCCGGTACTTTAGCCTACTAGAACAACTGGCCACTTATATTCATTAAAATCGCCTCGGTTCAGGGTATTGCGTAATAAAAATGACCCCCAATTTGATGTACTGTATTTGTTATACTTCTGTTAGTCGGTTTTTCTATTGGATTCTGGTACTGCCTATTTCTTGCTTACCTTTGGTATATGATGATAGCACATCACTACGATAGAAGGTAACCTGGTTTGACATTGTGATTTATGTTTGCAGGAGATGCGAGCCTGGGGTTGGATTGCACACTATTCGGCTGCGGTTATCCTAGCTATTTTCTTGTTTTAGGCTTAGTGACTTGATGATTATAGAATAGCACATCTGTTAAGGGTACAATGAAGATGAGGAGTTAGAATGCCTGCCTGCTTGTACTGGGAAACTCAGAATGGAAATTCAAATAATGGTTCCCTGCACACCAACCAGTTTCGTTTGTGTTCCCCTCACTCCTTTTACCTGTGAAAAGAACATGGTTTTCAATTTTTACTGTATATATATTTATTTTAGCATTAGGAATGCAGTATGAAGCTTATCATCCTCTGCAACCTATCAATTTTTACCGTGCCAAGTTCCAAGAAAAAAAGGGCTTGGACACGTGAGATGCTTTTATCTTTTCTTCTTCCGACGACCTGGTGGACGTGGGTGCTTCTTCCCCAGTAAGCAGGGCTTTCTACTCCCTCCGATCTGAATTAATTGATGAAGCTGCGTCAATTAATTCGGATCGAAAGGAGTACTACCTCCGTCTCGTTGTATAAGTCATTTGCGTAGTTCTAGGTCATCGATTTGAGGAATTAAATATGTGCTATATGTCATGAAAAGTATATCACTAGATTTCTACACGGATGTAGTTTCTAAATATATATTTTTTGTCAAATATAATACATATTTAGATATTTAAATTGTCGACCTAGAACTACGCGAATGACTTATACACCGGGACGGAGGGAGTACTAGACTTTAGAACTCACTTAAAATCATGGAAACCACAAAACCATACGTACTCTGAATAATAATGTGCTCGACTTTCAGTGTCTTTCATACTGCTGCTAAGCTGGCCTGTACTCTACCACTTAGCTGAGCTAGGGGGACTGCAAAAGGTAATGACTGGACCGGCAGCATGGTCAGATGATTTTACTTCTTCCAATAATTGTTGTACGTACTTATGTCCATTTGGATCCACGTGGTAGTAAGCATGATGAGTCGTGATTTTTTTTTTAGAAAAAGCATGATGAGTCGTTGCTGAAGCAATCGTATCTTAAACAATCGTTCTTCACATCATCATCTCTGTAAGAAAAAAAAGAGAAGAGGCCTAGGCCTGCTTCAGTAGTGGGCAGTCCTTTATTCTCTCGCCGTCCTTTCTCCCCTTGCAACTTTTGATCCATCTTTTCTGCAAAGAGTATTATAATATCATCAGGGAGAAAAAGGAGAAGTGGGACTTTGAGGATGTGCCAACTCTTTTGAATTATGTGTTCTTTTTTTCTCGGAGGGGATGCCAGTGAGTGAGTGAGTGAGTGATGCAGTGGTGGGCATTGGATCCCACTGCACTATCATGTGATGATGATGTGTGAGGTTTACAGTATATATTATATTATTGTTATTGCAGGACTATGCACCACTGGCTGGCCCTCGGCTTTTGGCATGATAGATACGGTGGTGTTTAAGAAAGTACGGCAAATAATCCAAAACCTTGAGTGAGCACAGGAGCTATTCCTGAACCAACAAGTGACGATCCAAACAACTAAATAGGTTTTGGGTAGGGCACGATGGAAATCAAGGAACAGATGAGATGTGAGCTCGGCTTCGGCAACATTTCAGATTCATCAGGAAGGCATGTTGATATGAAGATTGTACTACTACATTGTAGTCAGTAATGATTGTAGTAATAGCCAGCATAACTGTACATCTTTCGAGCTTCTTCACCTAGTAGGTACAGTACGTACGTTCCCTAAAAAATGTACTGTACATACGTACTCCCTGCCGAAGAGAAAAGATCATGCATGCCTTTCTTGCCCTTCTCTTGCGAAGCTAAGCTTTAGTTGAAAACTCAGTCCTGTAGCCTTGCTCGTTTTCATGTTTATTAATAAATGCCATATATTTCTTTCGCTCGTTAAGAAAAACGTGCATGCCATGGCTTAATAGAAAGTTCGAGCTATGGAGACAAATCTTGGAATCAAAAGATTTTAGACTTCGTAGAACCAAAACTGAGTACATGAAGTGCGTTTTCAGTACAATTAGCCTGCTAGGCACGAGGAAGAGGTTAGTCTTGATGGGCATGTGATGCCTCGTAAGGATACCTTACGATATTTCGGGTCAATGCTGCAGAAGGATGAAAATATCGATGAAGATGTGAACCATCGAATCAAAGCCGGATGGATGAAGTGGCGCCAAACTTCTGGCGTTCTTGTGACAAGAGAGTGTCACAAAAGCTAGAAGATATGTTCTATAGCGGCGGTTCGTCCCGCAATGTTGTACGATGCTGAGTGTTGGCCGACTAAAAGAGACATGTTAACAATTATGTGTGACGGAGACGCACATGTTGAGGTGGATGTGTGGCCACACAAGAAAGGACCGGATCCGGAATGTTGATATACGAGATAGAATTAGAGTAGCACCGATTGAAGAGAAACTTGTCCAACATCGTCTGAGATGGTTTGAGTATATCCAACGCGGCCTCTAGAAACTACAGCAGACGGCTAAAACGTGTTGATAATGTCAAGAGAGGTTGAGGTAAACCAAACTTGATATGAAAGGAGTCCGTAAAAGAGATCTGAGTGTCACCAATGAACTAACCATGTGTCACCAATGAACTAACCATGAATAGGGGTGAGCGAAAGTTTGCTATCCATATGCGAGAACTATGAGTTGATTGCGAGATTTTATGGGTTTCATCTCTAGGCCAGCTCAACTTGTTTAGGAGTAAAGACTCTGTTGTTGTTGTAAAAAAAACGTGTATGCCTTACAAATCTCAATATGTTTTTTCTATACAATAACGGAATATCTTCTGACAAGCAAACATTCAGCCTCTGCCTTGAGCGAACTGAGGAACATATATACGCATGCAGGATAAAATCACTAGCCCTGACGAAAAGGATGAGAGATACAACAACCATCACAACCATAACTTTCTTATTATTCAGATGGACAGAACGAACTTCAGACACACAAACACACACACACACAATATATGTTTGTATACAACAGCAGCAACATCAATATTTACTACACCCAAATGTTGTACTATAACTGTAGACCACTGACGGGAGAAACCTCACACAGGGCTAATTCTTCATGCATGACTGTAGACCACTGTACTTCACACACACCTTCAACACAAGACCTAAAATTAATTAACACTTCGACACCCAACCCCTTTTATTTATATCTATATTACAGTGGGGTAGTTAATACATACAAATCCATAAGTAAGACAACAAAGACTTCACACAATCATACCGCGGCCTTCTTCACACCATAGGACAGGAGCAGGAGATACTTGCCAGACAAAATGAACCGTGTCGAAACGGAGGTCGGGCAGGAGGAAAGCCTTGGGCGCTAGAGCCAGCTGCTGCGACCAGAGGCGCTGAACTCCTTGGCAGGTTTGGAGCTGCGAGGCGCCGAGGTACTGGCCTCGGCGTTGTTGCTGGAGTCCTCCCCGAAGCTCAGACCATTAGCAAACATTGACACGATGTTGCCGCCGTGCACCCGGCCCTCGGGAAGAGGCGCACGACCAGGGGCCTCCACTGGAAGCATGGAGATGCTGCGCCTGCTGGTTTCCGAGGTTGCAGGGTGGCTCCGACGATCAAGGGAAGCAGCGCTGCTTGTAATGCTGAAAGCGGCCAGTGTTCGGCCACCGTGGATACGGTCATCATCCAGCAGCGGGTTGTGATGAACGCACATGCCTTTCTTGCCTCTTGCAAGGCGGTCACAGGGAGGACTGCCAGCTCCGAGGTCGGACCCTGGGTGGCCCCATGTGCAGCGTTTGCCCCCGCCGTGTGCCTTGCAGAAGTCGGTGCTTCCCTGTGCGCTCTTATCACACCCAGCAGTTATGCACCTCTTGCCCCCACCATGACCAACGCAGCGATCGGTACGACCTCGAGCGCTCTTGGTGCATCCTTCCACCACACACCTCTTGCCACCTCCATGCGCAACGCAGAACTGTGTACCTCCGTGCACACATTTTGTGCAGCCTTGAGCCGAACAACGTTTGCCTCCTCCATGCCCTTTGCAGAATGGCGTGCTTCCCTCAGCACCCTTTGTACAGTCAGGGTGCGTGCACCTTCTGCCACCACCATGCGATTTGCAGTAATCAGTACTTCCCTGGGCGCCCTTCGTGCACCCAGCATGCTGACAGCGAGGTCCGCCTCCATGGGCAATGCATAAGCCTGAACGCCCTTCCGCGCTCTTTGTGCAGTTCTCCTGTTGACACCTTTTCCCACCACCATGTTTGATGCAGCGGCCAGATTTCCCTCTTGCTGCTCTTCTGCAGCCGTCATGGATACAACGCCGACCACCGCCATGGCCTATGCAGTAATCAGTACGGCCTTCCGCACTCTTGGTGCACCCAAGGTGCCCGCAGCGCCGTCCCCCTCCATGAGCTTTACAGAAGATGGTCTTGCCCTCGGCGCCTTTGTTGCATCCCTCTTTACGGCACCTTCTCCCACCACCATGTGCAATGCAGCGCCCTGACGAACCTCTGGCCCCTTTTCTACATCCTGGATATGAACAAACTTTTGTGCTGCTGATGCGATGTTGTGGACTAACAGACCCGGAAGTACAGGTTACTGGACTTTCTTGTAGTTGGAGCAATGTTGGCATTGAAGCTGGACCCTGACTCTGGTTAGAGCTGCCTGATAAAACTTGCCTTGGAGAAAACCCGGTCATCCTTGCAGTCTTATTAATGAAATTAAGGAACTGACCACCAGACGGTCGACGAAGAGATGTAGAACCTTCGTCAACTCTTGGGACTAAGTCCATAATGTATGGCTGCAGAAATGTGCTGTTCTGTTTGGTTGCTGAAGTTAGGTCTTGGCCAGTAATAGCAGATTGACATGGTCCAACAGACAAAGATAACTCAAGATCCAGCCCAGCCTTCGCCGAAGTTCTCTTAAAATCACTAGCCTGCTTATCCAGCCTGGAAGTACCTTCACTGCCCAGCGTAAGATAATTTAAGCCCAAATCAACAGAAGAACCTTCATCACTGCCCTTAGGAGAAGATATGGTGCAGCCAGCACGCATACTTTGCTTGCTGGAATCTGAGTTTGATGAGTTGCCCAGACCAAGCGACAAGCCATCAAACTTTCTCTTGGTTCCTCTTGGTTGGTTGTACAAATAACCGTGAGCTTGCACATCAAGTTGAATATTACTGTCTGCGGGGTGACTGGCTACGTGGACGACAGGGAACTTGCTCACAATGGCCTTTGGATTTGAGAAACTTATAGTAAATGCTGACTGCCCGGGCCTGGGGTCCATTGTTCTCAGTGCCCAAGCTTGCCTCACTTCCGGGTTAAATAATGGTCAACAAAACTACCAAGTTAGAAAACCTAAGGCATTTAGCAGTACAAGTTATCTTTGCAACCACCGCTGACAAACCCTGAAGTATCTCTACGATCCATTTTCCAGTGCTCTATGCAGAGATAAAGTTATTTCTTCTCAAAGCAAAACAATGCTAAACTTCAGAGGAATCACACCAGGGTTTTATCTGACCAACTGAATCACAGCTGCAGAGAAGGAAAGGACAATGGTCAATCAATGATCATGAGTTGACATAATGCACAAACTCAATTGATATACAGCTAAAAGGAATATATTAAATTAGTGCTGAAGTATTGTAGGGTACTGTTCAATCATGTATCGCTACCACCTGAGACATAATGTCAACTTTTGCTAAAGGATAGGGACAAGACAACGATTTGAATTGCATGTCATTACGAAAAGAAAAACTTTAATTGTAGGTCTCTGAAATCTGTTCTAAACTTAAGGAATCGAAAGTATGACCCCTCTTACTGAATACTAGCAAGCATATTAAGTACATAGAGAAAAATTCCAACTGTGTCATTAAAGAGAATAGAATTTCAAAATTATTTTCATCGATCAAAGTGAAATGGTACTACATATGAAACAGCAAGAATCTAGTCATCGGAGGAGGCTGCCCTGGCAGCCTACCAAGCAGCGTTCGGGTGGGCTGGCCCAGCTCCCGTCTTCATCGACCTCACCGGCTGCAATGGCGATGGCAAGGGCAAGGGCAAGCGGATGTCTAGGGCAGCGTGCGGGCGCAGACCCTTTTTTTATGTTTTAATTATGTTTTAAGTGGACTTTGGCTGGCGGTTGACCGGCCACTTAATGTTTTATTATGTTTATTTCTGCGACATGTTTTTTTTGGACGCGGGTAAATTTGGGTCGGCCTCTTGTTGGGCGCACCAGTCGACCCAAACCGGACAAAAAGCGGACGGAACGCGCGTCTGTTTGGGCCGGCGCGTTGGAGTTGCTCTAATAGCTCAATAGAAAGACACAAATCAATCTACTCAGTATGGGGAGTAGTCACTGCTGGCAGTTCCTTAACAACAGAAGAAGAATATGAGCACCATGTCTCAATGACTGGAAAAAGGCGAGAAAAGAAACAGCATATATCTGCAAGAGATGACTTGATGCAACTGCACTGTTGTAGTACTATACAGGGACACTTTACACCTAAGGCACCTGCAAAACGCATAGGACAGGAATATTCTACTTTCTTCTCACCCCAACAAGCAAAATGGAATCTGGTTTCAGCTAATAGTCAAACTGAAGAAATTCTGCACACTTAAACATGAAACAGAGAGATGCCTATGACCTAATCACTTTGGAAGCTCAAATTGAGGATCGTTCGAAGATTCACCCAACAGGAACGGTCAAATGGGATGTTAGTTACTATACTTCCAACTCCAAATAGAAAAGGCGGTGCAAACAGGATAACTGTAAATACAAAAGCTTGATTTTAATCTCTTCACACAGATGCTCTTATTCCAAGAATATCATTTACACCTATAATTTTTCTGCCCTACAGATGGTACGTCACCAGCAAAACATTGCAGAGATATTCCCAACACACATGAAAACTAGGAATCCAAAACGAGAATTCCATTTCTACCCAAAACCTATGCAGCTCAACAAAGGTGATCTGTGAACAGTATAAAATAATAACAGACCGAACAACCACACGACATGCCGAACCGTGTAACCGGCAGCAAGGATCAATTCACGGCCCTCGCCAGCCCAGGGCCGGATCTAGGTGGTGCGCACACGGCGTAACGAAAATTCGCAGAGGTCATCACTGGATGGCGAAAAAGCTCATACCTCGAAGACGAATGTCCGAGATTGCTGACGAGGGGGCGGCGGCCAAGAACTGGAGCGGCGGAGGCGGCGGGGCGCGTGTGACGGGAGGAATCGGGCGCGTCGGCGGCGACGCTGGGCTGCGGCGCCGCGGCAGCGGGAGGGGGGGCAGAGGCGGCGGCCAGGAGAGGGAGGCGGAAGAGGAAAGGAAGGGGATGGTGGAGGGGAGCCGCTTATGTAGAGGATCCAGTGCTGCCCAGATTGGCGTTGTGGACGACGCCGCAGGCGCACGAGAGCAAATCAAAATCCTTTCTTTTTCTGTGTCTGTTTTCTTCGGAAATGGAGCGTGTGATGGATGGGAAGAAGCGACGGATGGGGAGGGGGGAGTGGTAGAATATTCTTTTCGAAGCTTTGTCATGTTGGTCCCTGTGGTTGCTTGTAATTGCTGAGAGCATCTTTGGATTGTCAGAATTTCAAAGATTTTTTTGCATGCCCTTTGAATCTAAGGCCTCATTTGGCAGCGATGTAGTAAATGGTACGGATAATTTTCATTTCGAATCCGTATCCGCATCCGTTTCAAAAAAATATGGTATGCACTTGCACGAATCCGCTAGACATGGATGCGGACATGGATTTTGGTCAACTGGATATCCGGCAGATATGATATCAGTAATATCTCGATATTTTTTGCGGATTATCCATGGTCATCAAATAGGATTATCCGATAAATCTAGGCCAATCAACAAGCCAAAATATCTAATTAGCCCACTAATTAGAACCACCACATATAAATTGTTGTCATATTGGTGTGAGTGTCTATAAATCTTTGTCATTCTCTAGTGTTATGCGGTTGGATAGAAAGTTGTGCTCATATTGTTTGCATAGTAGAAACAAAATCATGTCTCATTGCACGTATGACCCAATACTTTTTGTCAGTTTTCGCTCTGAATTTGTAGTCCTATAAATCCGCATTCAAATCCATATCTGGTCATTATCCACTCCGCTACAAATCCGACAAAATATACGGTAAAAATATGAGGAAGGCATTATCCGATCCATTTACATAACCATCTTTTGGTTCATATGATAGGAATGACTCTCAATTCCTATAGGGAAGAGATGTCATTTGAAGTATAGGATATGAATTGTTTCATCGAGTCTTGGTTAATGTTTTTTCCTTTGACTAAAACAATGCCCGTGCGTTGCAACGGGATATAAATATTCTAGCACGATAGCTTGTGATTGACCTATCAATAATATGTGATTATGTAAATAAATTTTCATCAAATTATGTTTGTGATTTATCTTATATTTTGATCAGAAGTGATGTACCTGCCATAGTATGCGATTGTGTAAATAAATGTTTATCAAATTCAGCCCATGATTTACCTTATATTTTGATCAGAAGTTTGGTAAGTATATTAAAGTGAAATTGGTTCAGAAGGTAAGTAAATTAAGGTGATTGATTATTATACAGGAAAGGTTGGACGAAGGGGTGGTGGGAAGAAAGGTGAAATGGAAACCTTACGTTCTTTTTAAGTAGTAGAGAAATGTGAAGGGTTGGTTTCTATCCTGCACAAAGAAAAAGCCCCCGGTTTATATTACTCCCTCTGTCCCCAAATTCTTGTCTTAGATTTTTTCTAGATACAGATGTATCTAACACTAAAACATAACTAGATACATCCGTATTTAGAAAAATTTAAGACAAGAATTTTGGGACGGAAGGAGTATAAAGCAACGACCACGGCACAAAGATACGGTAGCAAGTGTCCGACCAGCAGAGCACACACGGACAAACACACACAACAATACAAGTTACAAAAGTCTTGCTGAGGGATCAACACAACAAGCCCTGAAAGCAAATATCACAAGCTAATCTGGCTCCGGTGGAGGCGGGGGAAGCGGTAGTGTGAGCGACGGAGCAAGTCTGGATGCGAAGGAGCGGAGGGCGTTGATCATCCGGTTGATGGAGAGGCGGTCCTGGCGCTTGCTAAGTGGCCTCCAGAGCTGTAGATAGCCACACCGTTTGTATATGGCGTCAGTCACACGAAGCGGGATAATGTGTTCAATCACCAACTTATTACGGACATTCCATAAAGTCCACAACAGCGACCCAACCAACACCCATAGGGAGGGTTCGCTCTGTACTAGGAAATGTGAGAACCTCCGCAAACATATTCGAGAGGTTGGCATGGCACTAACTGCCACCCACCATCTCAGGAACGCAACTCCACAAGAATCTCGCCGAGGGACATACAAAGAAAATGTGATTCGAGTCCTCAGGGACCGAACACAGGGGGCACAACCCGTCTAAGGGGCCGTTGCGCTTAAGCACCTCCGTGCCGGAGGGGAGGCGGCCCCTGACTAGTTGCCACATGAAGATCCTAATCTTCAAGGGAAGCTTAATGTCCCAAAAGAGGTTAAGATCCACTGGTCTTGGGGTGGGTAGGATCGCCCAATAAAGCGATTTAGCAGAAAATCGGCCCGTCGGCTCGAGGTCCCACCGTGTCGTGTCCGGCCCCAGCGCCGGGGTGTGGAGAGCCACACATGTGATAAGGTCATCCCAGAGGTCCCGCTCTATGGGACCAAAGGTATGACGGAAGGCGATGCTACCTAGGTTAGTTAGGGCGGAAGCGACGGTCAGGTTTGGGTCCATGCAGATGTTAAACAACTGTTGAAACCGGATGGCAAAGGGTTGGGGGCCCGACCACTGGTCTAACCAAAATAGGGTGGTGGTACCGGCTTCAACCGAAATGGAAGACCCAATCTGAAGGATTGGCAATAATTGGGTGATCGTTTGCCAGAATTGGGAACCCCGCAATCTCTGCGCAAATGCTAGGCCGTGGCCAAGCAAATATTTCACGCGGATGATATCCAGCCAGAGCACACCCTCCCCTAAGGCGATCCTCCATAGCCATTTGGATAGGAGATAATGCCCAAGCCGCCTTGGTCCTTGGGTTTGCACATCTCGGACCATCTCACCATATGGTATTTCTACTCATTGTCCTTCCCTGCCCAGAAGAACCTGGATTGGTATTTGTCTATGTCATGATGGAGGGATTCATTTAAACTATAGAATCCCATGAGGTACATAAGCAAGCTGGTCATCGAAGAGTTGATTAGGAAACCCGAGCCGCCTTGGAGAGTCACATCCCTTGCCAAGTTTCAACTCGATACTGGACCATGGACACCGCCGGACGAAGGTCCTTTGCTAGTATGCGGGTGTCACTAATGGGCATGCCTAGGTAGGTCGTTGGGAAGGAACCAAGCCGACAGTTAAGCCGGCTCACGATTCGCCATTTCTCCTCATCAGAGTACCCCAACACTATCACCTCACTTTTATAGAAGTTAACCGTTAGACCGGACATCTCCTGGAAGCATAATAACATGAACATGAGGTGTCGGATGTCGCGTCTGACCCTTCCACCATCAAGAACGTGTCATCCGCATATTGAAGGTGGGTGAGGCTACCACCTGCTAGTAGGTGCGAGCAAATATCCTTGATATGTCCCGCTTGCTTGGCTGAATCTAATATCGCCGCGAGGGCATCAACGACCAAGTTAAATAAAAAAGGACATAGGGCTCCAATAGAATTTTTCCTTAAAAAATCCTATTCTATACAATTCCTACAAAAATCCTACAAAGCAAAGGAGGCCTAAAGAATGGTGATGTCTAAATTTCTATGCCCATTCCATAGGAATTCTCACTTGAACCTCTTTTTAGTTAAACTCGTTTGCATAAGAGTATTATCAAGCGATAATCCACATCTGAGCCCAGGCTCATCCACACCCAGCGAACACTAAATTAAAAATAGTAAAAAATAAAAAAATAAAAAAAATTATTTTTTGCCGTCAAAGTTGCTCGAGTGAACTAGCTGCATACAAAATTTCATCATGAATGAACATTTGAGTAGCTCTAAGGAAAAAAAATCGGTTCTCAATAGTGTCTTTTTCAAAGTTTCTTAAATATTTTTTTGATGAGCGCTCCTCAAATGTCTTTTCACCAACAAATTTTGCACACACCTAGCGCCTAGAGCATCTGCGATGCTAAAAGAATTTAGATTTTTTTGATTTATTGTTTTGCACGTACATTTCTATCAAATTGTTGTTTCTTTCCCCTATTTCTATGTCTCTTGATCCTACAAGTCAAAGAACTAAAGTGTTTATACTTTATTTATCATGCTAGGGACAGT
The DNA here is from genome assembly GCA_021437245.1 of Aegilops speltoides. Classification (NCBI taxonomy): domain Eukaryota; kingdom Viridiplantae; phylum Streptophyta; class Magnoliopsida; order Poales; family Poaceae; genus Aegilops; species Aegilops speltoides. The sequence goes on from CM038147.1 coordinate 440,627,059, forward strand.
GAAAGATATTTGGGCTTCAAGTCAAAAAAAAAGTGGAACAACCATCTTATTTCCTCCTTTTTTGAAGAGCCCACTTCTTATGTTGTTACCTATTACTCCCTCCGTCCGGAAATGCTTGTTAGGGGAATGGATGTATCTAGATGTATTTTAGTTGTAGATACATCCATTTTTATGCATTTCTGCGACAAGTATTTTGGGACGGAGGGAGTATATAAGATCACTTTGGGAACATTCTTTGTTGGGATCTACATTCTTCGGGTAAATCTAATTCTAAGAGCCCTTAGGCCTTGTACAATGCTAAATGCTTAGGGAGGTGCTTAGAAAAATGAACCTGTTTTTTTAAGCACCAGTGCATATTTCTAGAAGAGATGCCTAATTAAGTGTTTACCCTGTACAAATAAGCACCGGTTCTTAAAGAAACACCGGTTTATTTATCTAAGCACCTCCTCTAAGCACCTTGCATTGTATAAGGCCTTATAAGCTTTGCTTGCAGAAAATTCCAACCCCACCACACCAATCACCATAGGCATATATATTCTTTGGTAAAAGGAAATTGCGCAAGTAGGTTTGGAAATATAAGTAGATGGTGCCAAGAGTTCAAAATTTTGTCATGAGGCTCCTTCTAAAAGCACCATTCACAGGTATAAGAGCATGTAGATTCTCTATCCATACAACAATGTTGAATGTGTAATCAACAGGAGGGGAATTGCTTTTTTCTTTCTTTCACTGTCCTTTGCTAGAGCTGCATCGTTCAACCACCCATTGTATACAGATCTAATCTTCTTACCAAAAACCATGTCTTCTTACAAATCATCATCTAGAGTCTACTATCCATGAATCACCCACATGCCACCATTGAAATAAAAAATTACCTTTTTGTGGTGCCTGTGAAAAAGGGGTCTTCCTCACAAGGCACACTAAGATGAGAGGGCCATTTCATCATGCCTAGCCACTACTAGGGAAAACCTTATACACAGAAATATAGCAACAACGCGGGTCAAAAAACTGCGCTAGTGCTATATAGCGATGTGAGCAATTAAAAACCGCTCTGAGACACAAACTTAGCAATGGCGCTGTTGTAAAGAAAGCGCTACTACTAATATTCCCATTGGCGAATGCTAGGCTACGCATAGCGATGGCGAGCTTAATGTAAACGCTCCATCGCTAGAGCACGATTAGCGACGCTTCCGGAGAAGAGCGCTACTACTAACGGAAATAAAATAAGATGATAAACAAATAGAAATTTAAATGAAAATGAAAGAAATAGAAAAAGGAGAAAGGGAAAAATAAAATGTAAAGCAAAATAAACGAAAAAGCGAAAAAATCGGAGGAAGGCATAGCAGCAGCGTTTGTTTGTAAGAGGCGCTATAGCTAACGTAGTCAGCTGCGCGTGCCCTAGACCCCGCTATAGAAACAGAATAGGAAATTAGCTATAGCAGCAGCGTTTTGAGGAAAGCGCTATAGCTAACTTAGCTATAGCGCTGCTTTTTGCGAACGCTACCGCTAAGTTTGACTTAGCCAAAAACCGCTTCCTCCCGGCCACCACTTCCCCAAATCCTCAAACCCACCCAGCACAAGGCCATTGTCTCCCGATTCTCGCCCCACACTGCCGCCGCCGACGACGCCACCAGAGCCGTCGCTGCCGACGACATCGAGCCGCCCTAACGCCACGGAGCCGCGTGGCCTCGCTAACGCCACCGAGCCGCTGCCGACGCCACCTTCCTCGCCGTCACGGAGACGCCGCCTCCTCGCCGTCACCGGAGACGCCCCTGCCTCCCTCGCCACCACACTGCCTCCGTCGCCACCACCGGAGCCATCATCTGTAAGCCCCCACCCCTCCTCTCTCTCTCATGCATAGGTTAGCCAGTTTAATTAGGTTAATTATCTAGGTTAGGGCAAAAATTTAGTTAGGGCATTGACAAAGAAGTAGTTAGGTTAACTAGTTTAATTAGGTTAATTATCTAGGTTAGTGCAAAAACTTAGTTAGGGCTTTGACAGAGAACTAGTCAGGTTAACTAGTTTAATTAGGTTAATTATCCATGTTAATTAGTGCAAAAATTTATTTTAGGCTTTGACAGAGAACTAGCTGCGTTAACTAATTTAATTAGGGTTAATTATCTAGGTAAACTAGATTAACTAACTAGGTTAAATAGGTAGGTTAATTAGGTTCGTTGGATTAAGAAGCTAGGTTAAGTAGATTGGCAAAGGTTTTGATTTTTCAAAAGACCACTATTTTTCAAGGAAAAGAATTTAGGCAAATTTTATTTTTCATTGAAGTGGTCATGTTATATCTTTTCATTGAAGTTGTTCGATTGTGCCCAAGTGGTGGCTTTGTTGTTTCGAGTGAATGATGTTTGAGTGGCCTATGTTTTGCCTGAATGTTGATTCATTTCATTAAGCAAATTTCGTGTTCTCGATTTGTCCACTTTTTAGCAAAGGTCATGCGAAATTTCCGTGAATTTCGGCATGACTTGTGCTACAAACTAGGACATATTGAGTGCCCGGATTTGCCGCACCAAGAAGGAGTCAACATTCTGCAAAACAATAGTCCTTTTATGTCATTATTCATTTTATTAGGTCTAGAATTAATTGACTAGATTTAATCATAGGAAACATGGCTAGCAACGATGAAGGACAGGGTTACGGTGATTATGCGGCGCCTCTACGGGCGGCATTTAATTTTTAGCTTTACCGATCATCAACAGATGTTGTTCTTTGGGCCCAGATCGGGACTAAGACCGACACGCAGACCGGTCTTTGAGACCGACACGCAGACCGGTCTTTGAGATCCGACACCGACGCTGAGATTCAGACGGCATCAAGACCGCGGCCGAGACCGGTGCTGCCTCGGGAGCGGAGCGGTGTAGAACCGAAGCGCAGAGGCAACGGGTTCCTAACAAACTCAGGACTACTAGACTGGTGGTCACGGAGGTGGATAACGGCAATTTTGAGCCAAAGGCGCCGAGGAAGCAGCAAGCGCTGCTACGGCAATCAAATAGGCTACATCATACGGACAACCGCCACCATCAACGATGAGAATCTAAAGAAGATAGAAAATATGAGGAGCTCCTCCTAAAGAAGTTTCACCAGATATTCTTGTTCCGGGCCGAATGAGAAGGATTATGAAGATCCGCACAATGACCCGAATGAAGAAGATAAACAAACACGCCATGACCAAGTTTAGCAACGCGTTGGCCGCCTGGAAAAATCGAGTGAAAGCAAAGATCAACGACGGGAACCCTACTCCGAGATTGTAAAGGATAGTCCGACAATCATGGAAGAGTAGTTTCAAATATTCAAGGAGGCTTGCGAGGCCGATGCTACCAAAGAAAAGTCTAAGTACATGAAGGGGCTCCAAAAGAGGAACATTGGGACCCACCACCTCGGAAGCCGTGGTTACGACGGAAAGAGGTCCAAATGGGCCAAGGAGGACGCGAAGCCATGAGTCTGGCATCCTGCACCCTTGGCGGATTTCACCGTCCCGCAGGAGCGTGACGTCTTGAGGGCCCGCCACCGTTGGGACCCACTGAAGAAGGTTTATGAGACAACACCGGTCATTACGGAGTTCATGAGACTGCTGGTAATTTTAGTTTCTGATCAATTCGACTGCACACATTAGTCATATTTGTAAACGATCCTTGTGCCTTTTGCAGAGAGAGCAACACCGGATTGCGGCCGAAAGCGACTCGCCGTCTGAGGCATTGGCGAGGCCCAAGTGGGACACTCCATTCAACCGGGCGTTGAACATATTGAAACGACAACCGGTGGATACTCGACCGTCGTATGGACGCGTGCACGGTGTCGGAGACGGCGCCACGTGGAAGAAGTACTACCGTGAGACCACGGAGGAGAAAAAGGAAAGACGGAGGTTAACTGAAGAAAGCATCGACAAGAAGGTTGAGATTGCGGTTGAGAAGATATCATCTCGAGCGATCGCAAGAATAGCGTAGCTGCCGCCAAAACAGTGATTGCAGATATATCTACTTCCTTGGTGACGGGCGTTCACACTTGGACAAGGAAAATCCAAAAAATGCAGAGGACTTTCCCTTGCGACTTCTTGGCAGCACATGCTCCCTGACCGCTCCCTTTTGCTCCGGACCGGCTCCCGACTGCTCCCTTTTGCTCCCACACTGCTCCCGCACGGCTCCCGCAGACTGGCTGCTGCCGGACGTGCTCGGTGGTGCCTCCTCTTTAGCTGAGCTCGACGCCCTCACGGTATCTTCCACACCCCCCTTCAATATAAATGTATAATCTCCGTTTTCGTTGCCTTTCGGATGTCTCACGTCGCAGACTTTTATTTGCGAGCCGACGAAACCCGTGCACCATATTGTACACCATCGGCGAATGAAGGTGGGCGTGGGAAGGGGACGATAATAGAGCCGAAGGAACCATTGTTCCACGACGGTCGATCCCCGAACGTCTTCAAGGTTTCCGTGGCGATGTCAAACCGGGCCACGAAATTTGCCTCCTCTAATACTAGTGGGGATGACGACGAGACCCGCGGCGGCTTGGTGATTGTTGCAATGGGTGGGTCTGTTGTGGCCAAAGAGTCTGCTTCGTTGCGAGGCGGCCGGAGCACACCCACGAGCACGCAGCCTCGGCAAGGTATGAACATCAACACCCCACCTACCCAATTAGCGTCGGGTGTCGGGTTGGGTGATAGCGGACGGGGTAGCGGTGGCTCCATTAGAGGCTGATGACATCGCCATGGATGAGGATGAGGATGACGATGGCGTGAACAATATGTCTATCTTGGCGCCTCCTCGGTTTGAGCATCATGAGTCGGTGCTCAATTACCGTCTCAACGTGTTATTGACGACCATCCGGTGGTAAAGAAGCCTAGGAAGAGAGCGAGGAAAGGCAAAAAAGCTGATTCTATGATCCAGCCGCCTCAGCAGCCTCGGCTTCGGGACCGTGTAGATATCCCCGATGCGGATAAATGGCATATCCCCGTAAACCAATCCTACGAAACAACGCTACGGGCCAGATTCGGCGATCTAAGGAGACTTCATGACGATGTCTTTGCGGGTAGAGAAAGGCCTCATCGCCTTGAAAGATCCGGGATACCCACTCTCGTGGTTAACGTTCCGCAGCAAATGTCGTGACGTCAAGGGCTTCCCATGGATAAGTTCTTCCTCGATTCGATTACATATTCGACATGTTTCACGTGAAGAAGCTGGATTTTACTTTTGTCCGCCTTTATGCCTTGCACATGAGCTACATCATTGGGGTTGAGCAGATAGCTCATATCTGTGTCGCTGACCCGTACTACATGCACGAGGCCTTCTTGGGAGTCTGTGCACGCATCGTGAATACGCGAGGGATTACATCGTCGGTTTCATGCTCGCCAATAAGGACAAGGAGGCGATTCTCGTGCCTTATCATCCGTGTAAGTCATCCGCTGCTATCCTTCCTTCGATTTCAATAATTCATTTGCACGGTGGAGGCTAATTAATTTGAGGTGTACTTATTTTATGCAGCAAGCGGGCGCACCGTCCTCATCATCCTCTACCCCGATTCTCCCACGCTCTTTACTTGGACTCGTCAAGAACATTCACAAAAGGATTACACCCACATCAAAGATGTTCTCGATGATGCTATGTTTCACTACCAAGCAAGGGGTGGAGAGGTTAGGGACAAGAAGAAAAGGGCGGCAGGCACTCCTTCACCATAAGACCGACTTCTGCTGCATCCAAAGAACCGAACGATTCTCTTAATGATGGATTCTATGTCCTACACCACATGCTGGAGTACCGACGGGATCACCAGAACCTTCACATGGCACCTAGATCTAGCGATGCCCATATTCTGCAATGGGCAAAGGACATAGGAGATATCGAGGATCATCGACTTTGAGCTGAGTTCTATAACATCCAGCGCGAACTTGCCCAAATCATCATGAATGAGGTCGTCGGAAAAACAGGGATGTTCCATGCAGAAGGACAAATGTCGCGGGAAGACGTCCGAACATGGTGTTGGGGAACGTAGTAATTTCAAAAATTTTCCTACGCACACGCAAGATCATGGTGATGCATAGCAACGAGAGGGGAGAGTGTTGTCTACGTACCCTCATAGACCGAAGCGGAAGCGATCACAGCGTAGAGGAAGTAGTCGTACGATCTCCTCGCGATCCAACCGATCCTAGCGCCGTTACTCCGGCGCCCCGAGTTCTTGACACACGTGCAGCTCGATGACGCTCCTCGGGCTCCAATCCAAAGAGAGCTTCGGAGGGAGAGTTCCAAGACGACGACGGCGTGGTGGCGATCTTGATGTTCTATCGGCGCAGGCTTCGCCTAAGCTTTGCGGCGATATGACCGAGGTGGAATATGGTGGAGGGGGCACCGCACACGGCTAAGGAACGATCCGTAGATCAACTTGTGTGTTCTAGGGTGCCCCCCCTCGTATATAAAGGAGCAAGGGGGTGCGGCCGGCCCAAGGAGGAGGCGCTGAGGAGTCCTACTCCCACCGGAGTAGGACTCCCCCTTCCTAGTTGGAGTAGGATTGGGGAGGAAGAGGGAGGGGCGCCCCCTCTCCTTGTCCTATTCGGACTAGGGGAGGGCGTGGCCTGCCCCGGCCGGCCCTTCCTCTTCTCCCTCATGGCCCACTAAGGCCCAATAACCCCGGAGGGTTCCAGTAACCCTGTTCCTAAGAAAATCGATTTCACCCTAACCATTCGAACTCCAAATATAGGCTTCCAATATATCAATCTTTATGTCTCGACCATTTCGAGACTCCTCGTCATGTCCGTGATCACATCCGGACTCAACTTCTTCGTACATCAAAATACATAAACTCATAATATAACCGTCATCGAAACCTTAAGCGTCAGGAGCCTACGGTTCGAGAACAATGTAGACATGACCGAGACACATCTCGGTCAATAACCAATAGCGGACCTGGATGCCCATATTGGTTCCTACATATTCTACGAAGATCTTTATCGGTCGATCACCGCATAACAACATACGTTGTTCCTTTGTCATCGGTATGTTACTTACCCGAGATTCGATCGTCGGTATCCAATACCTAGTTCAATCTCGTTACGGCAAGTCTCTTTACTCGTTCCGTAATACATCATCTCGCAACTAACTCATTAGTTACAATGCTTGCAAGGCTTAAGTGATGTGCATTACCGAGAGGGCCAGAGATACCTCTCCGACATTCGGAGTGACAAATCCTAATCTCGAAATACGCCAACCCAACATCCGCCTTTGGAGACACCTGTAGTACTCCTTTATAATCACCCGATTCGTTGTGACGCTTGGTAGTACCAAAGTGTTCCTCCGTAAACGGAGTTGCATAATCTCATAGTTATAGGAACATGTATAAGTCATGGATAAAAGCAGTAGCAACATACTAAACGATCGTGTGCTAAGCTAATGGAATGGGTCATGTCAATCAGATCATTCAACTAATGATGTGACCTTGTTAATCAAATAACAACTCTTTGTTCATGGTTAGGAAACACAACCATCTTTGATTAACAAGCTAGTCTAGTGGAGGCATACTAGTGACATATTGTTTGTCTATGCATTCACACATGTATCATGTTTCCGGTTAATACAATTCTAGCATGAATGATAAACATTTATCATGAAATAAGGAAATAAATAATAACTTTATTATTGCCTCTAGGGCATATTTCCTTCAGTCTCCCACTTGCACTAGAGTCAATAATCTAGATCACATCACCATGTGATTAACATCGATAGTTCACATCATCATGTGATTAACACACATAGTTCACATCGCCATGTGACCAACACCCAAAGGGTTTACTAGATTCAGTAATCTAGTTCACATCGCTATGTGATTAACACCCAAAGAGTACTAAGGTGTGATCATGTTTTGCTTGTGAGAGAGTCTTAGTCAACGGGTCTTTCACATTCAGACCCGTTATGTATTTTGCAATTTTCTATGTCTACAATGCTCTGCACGGAGCTACTCTAGCTAATTGCTCCCACTTTCAATATGTATCTAGATCGAGACTTAGAGTCATCCAGATCGGTGTCAAAACTTGCATCGACGTAACCCTTTACGACGAATCTTTTGTCACTTCCATAATCGAGAAACATATCCTTATTCCACTAAGGATAATTTTGACCGCTGTCCAGTGATCTACTCCTAGATCTCTATTGTACTCCCTTGCCAAACTCAGTGTAGGGTATACAATAGATCTGGCACACAGCATGGCATACTTTATAGAACCTATGGCCAAGGAATAGGGAATGACTTTCATTCTCTTTCTATCTTCTGCCGTGGTCGGGTTTTGAGTCTTACTCAATTTCACACCTTGTAACACAGGCAAGAACTCTTTCTTTGACTGTTCCATTTTGAACTACTTCAAAATCTTGTCAAGGTATGTACTCATTGAAAAACTTATCAAGCGTCTTGATCTATCTCTATAGATCTTGATGCTCAATATGTAAGTAGCTTTACTGAGGTATTTATGTTTAAAGAACTCCTTTCAAACACTCCTTTATGCTTTGCAGAATAATTCTACATTATTTCCGATCAACAATATGTCATTCACATATACTTATCAGAAATATTGTAGTGCTCCCACTCACTTTCTTGTAAATACAGGCTTCACCGCAAGTCTGTATAAAACTATATGCTTTGATCAACTTATCAAAGCGTATATGCACCAGTCCATAGATGGATCGCTGGAGCTTGCACATTTTGTTAACACCTTTAAGGATCGACAAAACCTCTTGGTTGCATCACATACAACTCTTCTTTAATAACTCCATTAAGGAATGCAGTTTTGTTTATCCATTTGCCAGATTTCATAAAATGCAGCAATTGCTAACATGATTCGGACAGACTTTTAAGCATCGATACGAGTGAGAAAATCTCATTGTATTCAACATCTTGAACTTTGTCAAAAAGCTTTTTCGACAAGTCTAGCTTTGTAGATAGTAACACTACTATCAGCATCCGTCTTCCTCTTGAAGATCCATTTATTTTCTATGGCTTGCCGATCATCGGCAACTCCACCAAAGTCCACACTTTGTTCTCATACATGGATCCTATCTCGATTTCATGGCCTCCACCATTTTGCGAATCTGGGCTCATCATCGCTTCCTCATAGTTCGTAGGTTTGTCATGGTCAAGTAACACGACCTCCGAGCAGGATTACCGTACCACTCAGTGCGGATCTCACTGCTTTTACCTACGAGGTCCGGTAGTAACTTGATCCGAAGTTACATGATCATCATCATTAGCTTCCTCACTAATTGGTGTAGCAATCATCGAACTGATTTACGTGATGAACTACTTTCCAATTCAGGAGAAGGTACGATTACCTTATCAAGCTCTACTTTCCTCCCACTCACTTCTTTCGAGAGAAACTTCTTCTCTAGAAAGGATCCATCTTAGCAACGAATAACTTGCCTTCGGATCTGTGATAGAAGGTGTACCCAATAGTTACCTTTGGGTATTCTATGAAGACGCACTTCTCCGATTTGGGTTTGAGCTTATCAGGATGAAACTTTTTCACATAAGCATCACAGCCCCAAACTTTAAGAAACGACAACTTTGGTTTCTTGCTAAACCATAGTTCATATGTTGTCGTCTCAACGGATTTAGATGATGCCCTTTTAATGTGAATGCAGCTGTCTCTAATGCATAACCCCAAAACAATATTGGTAAATCAGTAAGAGACATCATAGATCGCACCATATCCAATAAAGTGCGGTTACGACGTTCGGACACACCATTATGATCTGGTGTTCCAGGTGGCATGAATTTGTGAAACTATTCCACATTGTTTTAATTGAAGACCAAACTCAGAATTTAAATATTTGTCCCATGATCAAATCGTAGAAACCTTATTTTCTTGTCACGATGATTTTTCCACTTCACTCTGAAATTCTTTGAATCCTTTCAACTATTTCGACTTATGCTTCATCAAGTAGATATACCCATATCTGCTCAAATCATCTGTGAAAGTCGAAAATAACGATACCCGCCATGAGCCTTAACACTCATTGGATCGCATACATCAAGATGTATTATTTCCAATAAGTCATTGCTCACTCCTTTGTTCCGGAGAACGGAGTCTTAGTCATCTTGCCCATGAGGCATGGTTCGCAAGCATCAAGTGATTCATAATCAAGTGATTCCAAAATCCCATCAAGATGGAGTTTCTTCATGCGCTTTACACCAATATGACATAAACGGCGATTACCACAAATAAGTTGCACTATCATTATTAACTTTGCATCTTTTGGTTTCAATATTATGAATATGTGTATCACTACGATCGAGATCCAATGAACCATTTTCATTGGGTGTGTAACCATATAAGGTTTTATTCATGTAAATGTAACAACAGTTTATTCTCTTACTTAAATGAATAACCGTATTGCAATAAACACGATCAAATCATATTCATGCTCAACGCAAACACCAAATAACATTTATTTAGGTTCAACACTAATCCCGAAAGTATAGGGAGTGTGCGATGATGATCATATCAATCTTGAAACTACTTTCAACACACATCGTCACTTCACCCTTAACTAGTTTCATTTGATACGCAACTCCGTTTGAGTTACTACTCTTAGTAATCGAACCAGTACCAAATCCCAAGGGTTGCTATAAACACTAGTAAAGTACACATCAATAACATGTATATCAAATATACCTTTGTTCACTTTGCCATCCTTCTTATCCACCAAATATTCGTGGCATTTCCGCTTCGGTGACCATTTCCTTTGCGATGTAAGCACTTTCGGTTTCAGGCTTTGGAGCTTCTTCATGGAGTGACAACTTGCTTGTCTTTCCACTTGAAGTTCCTTTCTTTCCCTTGCCCTTTTCTTGAAACTAGTGGTCTTGTCAATCATCAACACTTGATGCTCTTTCTTGATTTCTACATTCGCCGATTTCAACATCACGAAGAACTCGGGAATCATTTTCATCATCCCTTGCATACTATAGTTCATCACGAAGTTCTACTAACTTGGTGATGGTGACTAGAGAATTCATCAATCACTATCTTATCTGGAAGATTAACTCCCACTTGATTCAAGCGATTGTAGTACCCGCATAATCTGTACATGCTCACTAGTTGAGCGATTCTCCTCCATCTTTTAGCAATAGAACTTGTTAAAGACTTCATATCTCTCAACTCGGGTATTTGCTTGAAATATTAACTTCAACTCTGGAACATCTCATATGGTCCATGACGTTCAAAACGTCTTTGAAGTCCCGATTCTAAGCTGTTAAGCATGGTGCACTAAACTATCAAGTAGTCATCATATTGAGCTAGCCAAACGTTCATAACGTTTGCATACGCTCTCTGCAATAGGTCTGTCACCTAGCGGTGCATTAAGGACATAATTCTTACGTGCAGAATGAGGATAAACCTCGATCACGGATCGAATCCGCATCATTGCTACTAACATTTTTCAACACAATTTTCTCTAGGAACATATCAAAACAAACATATGAAAGCAACAACGCGAGCTATTGATCTACAACATAATTTGCAAAATACTACCAGGACTAAGTTCATGATAAATTTAAGTTCAATTAATCATATTACTTAAGAACTCCCACTTAGACGACATCTCTCTAGTCATCTAAGTGATCACGCGATCCAAATCAACTAAACCATAACCGATCATCACGTGAGATGGAGTAGTTTTCAATGGTGAACATCTTATGTTGATCATATCTACTATATGATTCACGCCGACCTTTCGGTCTCCGTGTTCGAGGCCATATCTCGCATATGCTAGGCTCGTCAAGTATAACTCGAGTATTCTGCGTGTGCAAAACTGGCTTGCACCCGTTGTAGATGGACGAGAGCTTATCACACCGATCATCACGTGGTGTCCGGGCACGACGAACTTTGGCAACGGTGCATACTCGGGAGAACACTACTTGATAATTTTAGTGAGAGATCATCTTATAATGCTACCGTCAATCAAAGCAAGATAAGATGCATAAAAGATAAACATCACATGCAATCAATATAAGTGATATGATATGGCCATCATCTTCTTGTGCTTGTGATCTCCATCTCCAAGCACCATCATGATTACCATCGCCACCGGCGCGACACCTTGATCTCCATCGTAGCATCGTTGTCGTTTCGCCATCTATTGCTTCTCGACTATCGCTACCGCTTAGTGATAAAGTAAAGCAATTACGTATGCGTTGCATTTCATACAATAAAGCGACAACCATATGGCTCCTGCCATTGCCGATAACTTAGGTTACAAAACATGATCATCTCATACAATAAAATATAGCATCACGTCTTGACCATATCACATCACAACATGCCTGCAAAAACAAGTTAGACGTCCTCTACTTTGTTGTTGCAAATTTTACGTGGCTGCTACGGGCTTAAGCAAGAACCAATCTTACCTCGCATCAAAACCACAACGATACTTCACAAATAGACTCGTTTAACCTTCTCAAGGACCGGGCGTAGCCACACTCAGTTCAACTAAAGTGAGAGAGACAGACACCCGCCAATCACCTTTAAGCAACGAGTGCTCGTGGCGGTGAAACCAGTCTCGCGTAAGCGTCTGCGTAATGTCGGTCCGAGCCGCTTCATCTCACAATACCGCTGAACCAAAGTATGACATCTTTGGTAGGTAGTATGACTTGTATCGCCCACAACTCACTTGTGTTCTACTCGTGCAAAACATCAAACCATAAAAACCTAGGCTCGGATGCCACCGTTGGGGAACGTAGTAATTTCAAAATTTTCCTACGCACACGCAAGATCATGGTGATGCATAGCAACGAGAGGGAGAGTGTTGTCTCACGCACCCTCGTGACCGGCGGAAGCGATCACAACGTAGAGGAAGTAGTCGTACGATCTCCTCGCGATCCAACCGATCCTAGCGCCGTTACTCCGGTGCCCCCGAGTTCTTGACACACGTACAGCTCGATGACGCTCCTCGGGCTCCAATACAGCAGAGCATCGGGGAGGGAGAGTTCCGTCAGCACGACGGCGTGGTGACGATCTTGATGTTCTACCGGCGCAGGGCTTCGCCTAAGCTTTGCGACAATATGACCGAGGTGGAATATGGTGGAGGGGAGCACCGCACACGGCTAAGGAACGATCCGTAGATCAACTTGTGTGTTCTAGGGTGCCCCCTGCCCCCGTATATAAAGGAGCAAGGGGGGGGGTGCGGCCGGCCCAAGGAGGAGGCGCGCCGGAGGAGTCCTACTCCCAGGGAGTAGGACTCCCCCTCCTAGTTGGAGTAGGATTGGGGGGGGAAGAGGAAGGGGCGCCGCCTCTCCTGTCCTATTCGGACTAGGGGAGGCGCGCGGCCTGCCCCGGCCGGCCTTCCTCTTCTCCTCATGGCCCACTAAGGCCCAATAACCCCGGGAGGGTTCCGTAACCCGGTGTTAAGAAAATCGATTTCACCCGAACCATTCCAACTCCAAATATAGGCTTCAATATATCAATCTTTATGTCTCGACCATTTCAAGACTCCTCGTCATGTCCGTGATCACATCCGGACTCGAACTTCTTCGGTACATCAAAATACATAAACTCATAATATAACCGCCATCGAAACCTTAAGCGTGCAAGGAGCCTACGGTTCGAGAACAATGTAGACATGACCGAGACACATCTTCGTCAATAACCAATAGCGGGACCTGGATGCCCATATTGGTTCCTACATATTCTACGAAGATCTTTATCGGTCGGACCGCATAACAACATACGTTGTTCCTTTGTCATCGGTATGTTACTTACCCGAGATTCGATCGTCGGTATCCAATACCTAGTTCAATCTCGTTACGGCAAGTCTCTTTACTCGTCCGTAATACATCATCTCGCAACTAACTCATTAGTTACAATGCTTGCAAGGCTTAAGTGATGTGCATTACCGAGAGGGCCCAGAGATACCTCTCCGACATTCGGAGTGACAAATCCTAATCTCGAATATCGCCAACCCAACATCCGCCTTTGGAGACACCTGTAGTACTCCTTTATAATCACCCGATTCGTTGTGACGTTTGGTAGTACCAAAGTGTTCCTCCGTAAACGGAGTTGCATAATCTCATAGTTATAGGAACATGTATAAGTCATGGATAAAAGCAAGAGCAACATACTAAACGATCGTGTGCTAAGCTAATGGAATGGGTCATGTCAATCAGATCATTCAACTAATGATGTGACCTTGTTAATCAAATAACAACTCTTTGTTCATGGTTAGGAAACACAACCATCTTTGATTAACAAGCTAGTCTAGTGGAGGCATACTAGTGACATATTGTTTGTCTATGCATTCACACATGTATCATGTTTCCGGTTAATACAATTCTAGCATGAATGATAAACATTTATCATGAAATAAGGAAATAAATAATAACTTTATTATTGCCTCTAGGGCATATTTCCTTCACATGGATAGCCTCTCAGCGTCTCAACATGAAGCCTTTCACAAAGCTCGATGACTATCTCCCTGACTTGGATGGATGGCACGACATGATGGAGTGATTGTCGATATATGACAATGTGTCCGTTTAGTCCATACTTTCTTTTATGACAAAACTTTGAGTTATGCACGGTGAAACTTTATTTGTGATGTAATTAAACCGTCCTCCTCGACTAGCGAAAATCACTCTAGTTAGGTCATTTGGGTACGATGGACTTTGTTATTTATGCTTATGATATGTTGTTTCTATTTTTGCCAAGTCTGTCTCTTTGTGTTGCTCAACTATATATGTTGCATATCATCAACTCATGTGACGATGCAGGTGCATAGATCATAAATGGCGAAGAAGTGCTACGCCAGAGTATATATATCGACAAGTCGCCGAGTGTCGTGCCCAGTGTACCGGTTTTCGGTTTCGAAGCGACACGATGATTTAGTTTAGGTTCACGCTAATGCGAGAGAGGGATACGAACTCATGTACTCAAAGTGATAGCTATTCTTGTGTATATCATTGTTTAGATGGATGACGATGTATTTGCAAGTAATTGAGACTTGTATTGCTATTTTCGAGATTGATGACGAGAGACCACTTTGTGTTGGATGATGATTATGATGATGACATGATTTGATGAGACTAATTGTATGTATATGCTATGATTACATTTGTATGTGGATGATCTGCTAAATATTATTGTATAAAGCCTATTCAAATGCAAAACAAATCTGCAGGAAAAAAACTAATAAAACTAGTAGTAGCAAGGGGGGGATTTAGCAGTAGCGCCGACTTACCAGTAGCGCTTACCTCTAAACGGCGCTGCAGATAATACCAGTAGCGTCCTTTTCTAAAGAGTGCTGCAGCTATTCATGTGTAGTAGTAGCGTGTGTCAACACGCGCTACTGCTATACGTTAGCTGTAGCGCCTTATTAGTAGCGCCAGTACCCGCGCTACTGAGAGGGCCCAAACCCGCGCTGCTGCTAGGCTTTTCCCTAGTAGTGAGCCCTCTTGAAAGATGTACATGATCATGGGGATGCGTCAGTTCAAGCGCAACACTCTCTTCCATTGCAGGGACATTGATACGTCTCCAACGTACATGATCATGGGGATGCTATTATATTATCAATCTTGTATGCTTTATATGCCATTATATATCATTTTGTGGACTAACCTATTAACTTAGTGCCTAGTGTTAGTTCCTGTATTTTTGCCTATTTCTTTGTTTCGCATAAAAACCATACCAAACGAAGTCCAAACACGATGAAACTTTACGGTGATTTTTTTGGACCAGAAGAGACCCTAGAAGCTTTGGGAAGAGACCAGAAGATGCACAAGGGAGTGACAACCTCACACAATGCACCCTAGGGGGGAGGCACGCCATCAGCGCTTGTGGGGTCCATGTGGCTCCATTTGACCTAATTTCTGGCCTATAAATTCCTTAATATTCCAAATCCCCCAGACCGAGAACCAAAATATTTTTTCTGCCACCGCAAGCCTTTGTTCTTCCATGATCCCATCTGGAGGCATTTTCTAGTACTCTGCCAGAGAGGAAAACCATTGGGAGGCAACTTCATCAGCCTTGCTGCCTCCGTGATGATGTGTGAGTAGTTCCTTCAGGACCTACGGGTCCATAACAGTAGCTATATAGCTCTTTCTCTCTCACCCCTTTTGGTCTTAAATACAATGATCCCTTTAGAGATCTATTCGATGTAATTCTCGTGGTGTGTTTGTTGGGAACTGATGAATTGTGGGTTTATGATCAAATTATTCATTGAAAGTATTTGAATCCTTTTGAGATCTATTTCTATATGATTTTATAGCCTTGTATTTCTCTCCAATCTATCCATCTTCTTTGGCCAAGTAGATTGATTTATCTTCAGTGGGAGTGGTGCTTTGTGGTAGGTTCAATCTTATGGTATCCTTACTATTTGACAGGAGGAGTTGCAAGACATGTATTGTATTATCACTACTAAGGTTAAAATGACGGGGTTTGAACATATTGCTTGGTCTCACTTTGTCTACATTATGTCATCTTGCTTAAAGTGTTACTCTGTTTATCATGAACTTAATATTTCGAGATGCATTGCTAGATAGCGGTATTGGGGTGGAGTAACAGTAGTAGATGCAATTGGATTATACGGTCTACTTGTCACGGATGCGGTGTGTATATATGAATCATGCCATGAAGAATCATCATAACTATCCGCTATTCTGTCAATTTCTCAATAGCAATTTGTTTACCCACCGTTGCTATGCTTATGAGAGAGCCCCCAGGTCCATTCTCCATATTTACTAAAACCCTAAAATATCAGTGCATACGCTGGCGTTGTCTCGCGAGGAGACTCGGGGCGACTAGGTCTTCCGCCTAGCGCCGCACACCTCAGATCCCCTCCCCTCGCCACCGTCGCCAGCGGCCACTGGCCGGCCTGTGGTGGCGGCGAGGCCACCCCGCCTCCTTCCTCCTCATATCCTATGTCTCCACCACTAGCTCCTCCCCATGCCGCGTCATGCGTCGTTGCTGGTCTGCGGCGGCGGTTCTCAACGGATCTCGTCCTGGGAGCTTGGGGTAGGGACCCCAACGTACGCTCGGGCACTTTGGAGCCGGCGACCCATGGATCTGACAGAGGGTCGGCTGATACGTCTCCGTCGTATCTATAATTTTTGATTGTTCGATGCCAATATTCTACAACTTTCATATACTCTTGGCAACTTTTTATACTATTTTTTGGGACTAACATATTGATCCAGTGCCCAGTGCCAGTTCCTGTCTGTTGCATATTTTATGTTTCGCAAAAACCCCATATCAAACGGAGTCCAAATGGGATAAAACAGACGGAGAATTATTTTGGAATATTTGTGATTTTTGGGAGGAAGAATCAACGCGAGACGATGCCCGAGGTGGCCACGAGATAGGGGCCCACGCCCACTTAAAGTGGGCGCCCCCCACCCTCGTGGGCCACTCGTAAGGCGGTTGATGCCCTTCTTTGGCCGCAAGAAACCTGATTTTTGGAAAATGTTCTGGGTGAAGGTTTCAATCCAATCGGAGTTACGGATCTCCAGATATAAAGGAAACGGTGCGAGGCGAAATTCGGAGCGAAGAAGAGAGATAGATCCAATCTCGGAGGGGCTCTCGCCCCTCCCAAGCCATGGGAGCCAAGGACCAGAGGGGAAACCCTTCTCCCATCTAGGGAGGAGGTGAAGGAAGAAGAAGAAGAAGGGGGGCTCTCTCCCCCTTGCTTCCGGTGGCGCCAACACCGCCGGGGGCCATCATCATCACCGCGATCTTCACCAACACCGCCGTCATCTTCACCAACATCTCCATCACCTTCCCCCATCTATATCCAACGGTCCACTCTCCCGCAACCTGCTGTACCCTCTACTTGAACATGGTGCTTTATGCTTCATATTATTTTTCAATGATGTGTTGCCATCCTATGATGTCTGAGTAGATTTTCGTTGTCCTGTCGGTGATTGATGAATTGCTACGATTGGTTTGAGTTGCATGTTTTATTATTGGTGCTATCCTATTGTGCCCTGCGTGTCGCGCAAGCGTGAGAGATTCCCGCTGTAGGGTTTGCAGTATGTTTATGATTTGCTTATGGTGGGTGGCGGAGTGATGAAGCCTGCACCGAGTAAGTAGGTTGTTTGCGTATGGGATAAAGGGGACTTTATACTTTAATGCTATGGTTGGGTTTTACCTTAATGAATCTTTAGTATTTGCGGATGCTTGCTAGAGTTACAATCATAAGTGCACATGATCCATGTAGAGAAAGTATGTTAGCTTATGCCTCTCCCTCAAATAGAACTGCAATAGTGATTATCGGTCTAGTAACATAGTCAATTGCCTAGGGACAATTTCACAACTCCTACCACCACTTTTCCACACTCGCTATACTTACTTTATTGTTTCTTTACCTAAACAGCCCCTACTTTTTATTTACGCGTTCTTTATTATCTTGCAAACCTATCCTTTCACACCTACAAAGTACTTCTAGTTTCATACTTGTTCTAGGTAAAGCAAACTTCAAGCGTGCGTAGAGTCGTATCAGTGGCCGATAGGACTTGAGAGAGTATTTGTTCTACCTTTAGCTCCTCGTTGGGTTCGACACTCTTACTTATTGAAAGAGGCTACAATTATCCCCTACACTTGTGGGTTATCAAGACCTTTTTCTGGCGCCGTTGCCGGGAGTCATAGCGTGGGGTGAATATTCTCGTGTGTGCTTATTTGCTTTATCACTAAGTAATTTTTATTTGCTGTTCTTAGTTGTTTTCTATCTTTAGCTATGGGTAGGAAACGCAAAATACCAAAAAAATTAGTTGTACCTACTGAACCAGTGGTTGAAGAACCACTCAAAAGCTATCACACTCCTGATGCTTTTTACTTGGATCATCTTCGATCCCTTTGTGCTCGTGCTGAAACCCCCACTAGTTTAGTTGAGGGCAAATCTTTAGATGAGCATGCTTGTTTTGTGTGAAACCGTATATCTGAAAAAGGGAAACTATTATGGGATCAAATTCAACGTTTGCAATGCTATGCTTGGAATTTATGTGAAATATATGAGTTTACTTGTTGTTCTGAAGACCCTAAGAAACACCTACCCTATCAATGCTTGTTTAGTGATAATGGAATCGTATCTTCGTATGATAAGGGTGTTTACAATTACTATGATGTTCAACAAATTGAAGAATTTGTTGCTTTTAAAGGTGCTTATGAGATTGCCTCTTTGATTGAAAAGTATGATGCTACTCTTTACAAATCTGAAAATTTTGCCATATTTCAATATTGTTATGATAATTATGCTTCTAATGCCTATGTTAAACCATATATTGAGGACCTCTCCGCTGTCCAAGAAGAGACTAATATTTTGCAGGAAGCTATGGAAGATGAAATTGATGAAACAGTGAGCTCATTGGATGAAAAAGATGATGAGGAGAGAGAAGAACAAAAGGAGGAAGAGCGGATTAGCTACCCGTGCCCACCTTCTAATGAGAGTAACCCTCCAACTCATACATTAATTAATTCCCCTTCGTGCTTACCAAAGGATGATTGCTATGATGATTGTTATGATCCCGTTGATTCTCTTGAAATATCCCCTTTTGATGATGCTTGCTATGCTTGTGGCCAAGATGCCAATATGAATGATGCTTATGGAGATGAACTTGCTATAGTTCCTTATGTTAAATATGAAATTGTTGCTATTGCACCCATGCATGATAGTCCTATTATCTTTTTGAATTCTCCCGACTACAATATATCGGAGAAGTTTGTGCTTATTAAGGATTATATTGATGGGTTGCCTTTTACCATTGCACATGATAATTTTGATGAATGTAATATGCATGTGCTTGCTGCTCCTACTTGCAATTATTATGAGAGAGGAACTCTATCTCCGCCTCTTTATGTTTCCAATATGATAGAATTGCAAGAAACTGTTTATACTATGCATTGGCCTTTACTATGTGTGCATGAATTGTTCTTTTATGACATGCCGATGCATAGGAAGAGAGTTAGACTTCGTTGTTGCATGATATATGTTACTTTGTGCTCACTACTAAATTACAAATCATTGTTAATTAAAATTGGCTTTGATATACCTTGGGATCCGGGTGGATCCATTAATTGAGCACTATATTCCTAGCTTAATGGCTTTAAAGAAAGCGCTGCCAGGGAGACAACCTGGAAGTTTTAGAGAGTCATTTATTTCTGTTGAGTGCTTTCATATAGTTTAAAAACAGAAAAATAAAGCGGGGAACCGAAAACTTTTCAAAAAGGAAAGTGAAAGTGAGAAAGACAAGCATTGTTGAAGTGGGAGCTAGCCTTGAACTTTGTTCATGCTCACGGAAACTTTGTGAATCTTGATTACAGAAACTTTTTCAAAAATAATTATCCCCTTGTACAATTCCATTGTATTATAAAAATAATGTGCCAAGGTTTGCCTTTAGGATGTTTACAATGCTTGTTGGTTTGTACGGTGCAGGACAGAAACTTTGGCTGTAGTGCGAGATTTTAAATTTTTAACTGGAAAGTCAAATGGTTCTGATTCTTTTTGCACTGTCTTACTGTACAACTTGTTTATTTTTTTCTAATTTTGGTAGAATTTTTGGGGTAACAGAAGTATGGTGAATGTTCAGATTGCTACAGACTGTTCTGTTTTTGACATATTCTGTTTTTGATGCATAGTTTGCTTGTTTTGATGAATCTATCAATTTATATTAGTGGATTAAGCCATGGAAAAGTTATATTACAGTAGACACAATGAAAAAAAAAATATGAATTGGTTTGTAACAGTACTTAGAGTGGTGATTTGCTTTATTATACTAACGGATCTTACCGAGTTTTCTGTTGAAGTTTTGCGTGGATGAAGTGTCTAAACGAGGAGGTCTCGATATGAGGAAAAGGAAGAGAGGCAAGAGCTCAATTTTGGGGATGCCCGAGGCACCCCAAGTAAATATTCAAGGAGACTCAAGCGTCTAAGCTTGGGGATGCCCCGGAAGGCATCCCCTCTTTCTTCAACAAGTATCGGTATGTTTTCGTATTCGTTTCGTTCATGCGATATGTGCGGGTCTTGGAGTGTCTTTTGCATTTAGTTTTCACTTTTCTTTTATGCACCATGCTGGTATGAGATATTCCTTGGTTGATTTATAGAATGCTCATTGCACTTCACTTAAATCTTTTGAGTATGGCTTTATGGAATGCTTCATGTGCTTCACTTATATCATTTGAAGTTTGGATTGCCTGTTTCTCTTCACATAGAAAACCGCCATTTGTAGAATGCTCTTTTGCTTCACTTATATTTGTGCGAGCGTGGGCATATCTTTTGTAGAAAGAATTAAACTCTCTTGCTTCACTTATATCAATTTAGAGAGATGACAGGAATTGGTCATTCACATGGTTAGTCATAAAATCCTACATAAACTTGTAGATCGCTGAATATGATATGTTTGATTCCTTGCAATAGTTTTGCGATATAAAGATGGTGATATTAGAGTCATGCTAGTGGGTGGTTGTGGATTGTAGAGACACTTGTGTTGAGCTATGCAAGTCCCGTAGCATGCACGTATGGTAACCGTTGTGTGACAAATTTGAAGCATGGGGTGTTTTTTTGATTGTCTTCCTTATGAGTGGCGGTCGGGGACGAGCGATGGTCTTTTCCTACCAATATATCCCCCTAGGGGCATGTGTAGTAGTACTTTGCTTTGAGGGCTAATAAACTTTTGCAATAAGTATATGAGTTCTTTATGACTAATGTGAGTCCATGGATTATACGCACTTTTACCTTTCCATCATTGCTAGCCTCTTCGGTACCATGCATTGCCCTTTCTCACCTCGAGAGTTGGTGCAAACTTCGCCGGTGCATCCAAACCCTGTGATATGATACGCTCTATCACACATAAGCCTCCTTATATCTTCCTCAAAACAACCACCATACCTACCTATCATGGCATTTCCATAGCCATTCTGAGATATATTGCCATGCAACTTCCATCATCATCATATACATGACTTGAGCATTCATTGTCATATTGCTTTGCATGATCGTAAGATAGCTAGCATGATGTTTCATGGCTTGTCCGTCTTTTGATGTCATTGCTATGCTAGATCATTGCACATCCCCGTACACCACCGGAAGCATTCATATAGAGTCAGATCTTTGTTCCAGTATCGAGTTGTAATACTGAGTTGTAAGTAAATAAGAGTGTGATGATTATCATTATAGAACATTGCCCCCCCCCCCAAAAAAAGAAAAAAAAAGAAAAAAAGGAAAGGCCAAAGAAGCCTAAATAAAAAAGGGGGCCAAAGAAGCCCACCGAAAAAAAGAAAAAAAGAAAAGAAAAGGAAAAGAAAAGGGCAATGTTACTATCCTTTTTCCACACTTGTGCTTCAGAGTAGCACCATGTTCTTCATATAGAGCGTCTCCTATGTTATCACTTTCATATACTAGTGAGAATTTTCATTATAGAACTTGGCTTGTATATTCCAATGATGAGCTTCCTCAAATTGCCCTAGGTCTTCGTGATCAAGCAAATTGCATGCACACCCACTTAGTTTTCTTTTGAGATCTCATACACTTATAGATCTAGTGCATCCGTTGCATGGCAATCCCTACTCCTCGCATTGACATCAATTGATGGGCATCTCCATAGCTCGTTGATTAGCCGCGTCGATGTGAGACTTTCTCCTTTTTTGTCTTCTCCACATAACCTCCATCATTATATTCTATTCCACCTATAGTGCTATATCCATGGCTTGCGCTCATGTATTGCGTGAGGGTTGAAAAAGCTGAAGCGCGTTAAAAAGTATGAACCAATTGCTCGGCTTATCATCGGGGTTGTGCATGATGGGAGCATTTTGTGTGACGAAAATGAAGCATGGCCAAACTATATGATTTTGTAGGGATAAGCTTGCTTTGGCCTTGTTGTTTTGAAAAGACATGATTGCTTTATTAGTACGCTCGAAGTATTATTGTTTTTATGTCAAATGATAGACTATTGCTTTGAATCACTCGTGTCTTAATATTCATGCCATGATTAGACATATGATCAAGATTATGCTAGGTAGCATTCCACATCAAAAATTATCTTTTTTATCATTTACCTACTCGAGGACGAGCATGAATTAAGCTTGGGGATGCTGATACATCTCCGTCGTATCTATAATTTTTGATTGTTCCATGCCAATATTCTACAACTTTCATATACTTTTGGCAACTTTTTATACTATTTTTTGGGACTAACATATTGATCCGATTGCTCCAAAGCCGCCTCTCTGTCATTGCATGTTTTATGTTTCGCAGAAACCCCATATCAAACGGAGTCCAAACGGGATAAAAATGGACGGAGAATTATTTTGGAATATTTGTGATTTTTGGGAGGAAGAATCAACGCGAGACATTGCCCAAGGTGGCCACGAGATAGAGGCCCACGCCCACTTAAAGTGGGCGCGCCCCCACCCTCATGGGCCACTCGTAAGGCGGTTGATGCCCTTCTTTGGCCGCAAGAAACCTAATTTTTGGAAAACAATCTGGGCGAAGGTTTCAATCCAATCGGAGTTACGGATCTCCAGATATAAAGGAAACGGTGCGAGGCGGAATTCGGAGCAGAAATAGAGATAGATCCAATCTCGGAGGGGCTCTCGCCCCTCCCAAGCCATGGGAGCCAAGGACCAGAGGGAAAACCCTTCTCCCATCTAGGGAGGAGGTTAAGGAAGAAGAAGATGGGGGGCTCTCCCCACTTGCTTTCGGTGGCGCCGGAACACCGCCGGGGGCCATCATCATCACCGCGATCTTCACCAACACCGCCGTCATCTTCACCAACATCTCCATCACCTTCCCCCATCTATATCCAGCGGTGCACTCTCCTGCAACCCGCTGTACCCTCTACTTGAACATGGTGCTTTATGCTTCATATTATTTTCCAGTGATGTGATGCCATCATATGATGTTTGAGTAGATTTTCGTTGTCCTATCGGCGATTGATGAATTGCAACGATTGGTTTGAGTTGCATGTTTTATTATTGGTGCTGTCCTATTGTGCCCTCCGTGTCGCGCAAGCGTGAGAGATTCCCGCTGTAGGGTTTGCAATATGTTTATGATTTGCTTATGGTGGGTGGCGTGAGTGACAGAAGCACAGACCCGAGTAAGTAGGTTGTTTGCGTATGGGATAAAGGGAACTTGATACTTTAATGCTATGGTTGGGTTTTACCTTAATGAATCTTTAGTATTTGCGGATGCTTGCTAGAGTTCCAATCATAAGTGCATATGATCCAAGTAGAGAAAGTATGTTAGATTATGTCTCTCCCTCAAATAGAATTGCAATAGTGATTACCGGTCTAGTTACATAGTCAATTGCCTAGGGACAATTTCACAACTCCTACCACCACTTTTCCACACTCGCGATACTTACTTTATTGTTTCTTTACCTAAACAGCCCCTACTTTTTATTTACGCGTTCTTTATTATCTTGCAAACCTATCGTTTCACACCTACAAAGTACTTCTAGTTTCATACTTGTTCTAAGTAAAGCAAACGTCAAGCATGCGTAGAGTCGTATGAGTGGGCGATAGGACTTGAGAGAGTATTTGTTCTACCTTTAGCTCCTCGTTGGGTTCGACACTCTTACTTATCAAAAGAGGCTACAATCATCCCCTACACTTGTGGGTTATCATCGGCCTTTGTTCGGGTGCGGGCTCCGATGAGCCAGATTTCATTGGCGAGT
The DNA here is from genome assembly GCA_021437245.1 of Aegilops speltoides. Lineage (NCBI taxonomy): Eukaryota > Viridiplantae > Streptophyta > Magnoliopsida > Poales > Poaceae > Aegilops > Aegilops speltoides. The sequence continues at coordinate 440,651,686 of CM038147.1, forward strand.
GCTTCGTTGGCCCATGCGGTTTAGAGCAGCGGCTGGTTCACCATGGCACGCCTGGGTGGTGGCTGCGATGTTCTGGCCCTGCTTATCCTCGAGCACCATTTCGCCAATTTGCTTCATGTTAGCCTCCTCGATCTGGACATCGACGAGATCCGGTCTTCCTCTTGGAGATTTCCATAGTTTGGCACATGACGTCACTGGATATCTTGATCGGAATCGATTGGGTCATGCCATTGTGGCTTCATGAGGGCGTGTTATGAAGCTTCGCTTTCTTGTTACTGCCATGGGACATGTCTGCATATTGATTTCTATGGTATGGACAGAGGTGAAGAAAGTTATGGCGGCTGTGATCGGAGGTCTGTGATTGCGGATAGGTATTTTGGTTGCGAGGAAGACTGGTGGCACAGATTCTTACTATGTGTCATGTGTTTGGTGACTTGCAGCAACGGCCTTGGCAAGAGGGGGTGGCAACATAGGTGGACTGCATTTTTTATGGTGCTCTTTGAGTACCGAGTTGCAATTTTCAGGGTGAAAGCCCAAGGTCTGGCCTTCAGTGCTTGTACCTGGCAATGGCCTTGCTGAAGGAATTGTTTTGTTAGCTCGTACTTCCTCCAGGGTGAAAACCCAAGATCTTCAATCGGATGACGACAAAGCTTGTGCATTGTTTCCTTCTTGGAGGCGTTACTTTTGGAGAATATCTTGTGTAGTCCTGGTGTTGTATTCGGTGGTGGTTTGAGTGTTGCTGTTGCAAGTGTTTCATCACCGTGACAGGGGCTTTGTTTTCTATTTCTCTGTTTTTATTTTCTTTTTTGGTTGTGTGTATCCTTGATGTTTTTGGACATCTTGTTGTTGCAGAGGCTGGGTGTAATTGGTATCTTCGTGATATTAATATATTCCCATTAACAAAAAACTAAAACCCTAAAAACTGCTCACTGTTTTATTTTGTTTTATTTAGATATCTACCACTATCAGATTTAATCCTTGCCGAGAACAAGGGGGTTGACAACCCGTTTGCCTTCGTTGGATGCAAGCATTTGCTTTATGCGTGTGTAGGTACCGTTCACGTTGTTTGTGTGGTGTCTCATATTGGTTCGATAAATCTTGATTCTTAACTGAGGAAAATACTTTCTACTACTATCCTACGTTTACCTTCCTCTTCGAGGAATCACAACAATAGCACAAGTGGCAGACAGGCAATTTCCTTCGATCATCTTATTGAGGGGCAAAAGTCTTCTCGAATGTTGCATTCAATAACACTGGGATTCCACGTTTGCTATTACAGGTACATGAATCCACAATTTTATCATGTCAACTAGTGGCTCGGGATCCCGTAAGATCAAGGTTCAAGCTTCTTCTGCTGCCACCCTTTCGTCCCTCTAGCCCGAAGCATCAACTCTACCTTTTGGAGCCAAGATTGCAACTTAATTTCCCTGCAACAAGCCACCTTCCCGTCTTATCCCCTCAATGTAACCAAGGTAGCTGCTGGCATGAATATCACTTAAAAATTGTGAGGTGGAAGATCAAGACTTTATTGTAGAATTCATCTAGGTTGCACAGATAGACCCCTCGATTTACCATATATCTAGGAACTTGAATGGGGTTGCCCACAACTATACTCGCCAGACTCTCAACTCTTCAAATGAGCTTGTTTCTTGCTATACAAATTCAATTCATAATGATAGCCATTGTCAGGTTGTCCAAACTATCTAGAATGCCAACATCGGTAGCTATGTAATTAACATTGTAATATGCTATTGAAATGAATGGAAGTTTGGCGCCTATCCATGTTCAAAAAAGGTAAAGCGTTGTTTTTCCTTAAAACAACAAGATTTGGGTATCTTTGGACCGTAACAATAAAAGTACGGGTATAGGAATAACATCGGAATGAAAATTCACATAGTATGAAATTTCCATAATATATCAAAGATATATTATTTAAAACACGATGCATCTGGTGGTACAGAGGGGGGTCGGGGGGTGGGGTGGGGAGGAGGGAACTGTGGACCGGATCAAATGAAGAAGAGATGGATAGGGGCCAAAATGCATTAAGGTGAATCCTATGTGGAAAATTTAGATCCTATGTGGTTTAGAGAAATTCCTTGGGAATTTGAGTGGTCTATAGTTTCGATAGGGATTTTTTTTCTGCATTAGTGGTCTCATTCCGCAGGAATTTGCATTGCACATTTCAGTGGGAAATTTGGCAACTTGTACTTTCCAGGGAAAAACAACACCCGCAAACGTCAGTATGCGATTGTTTTTCTCAGCCTAGATCAATGGGCACGTGTTGCAATATGGGTTTTCTTCTTCTTCCAAAAAGTAATGTTTTTCTTGTGTTGCGTACGTAGGGCGTCGCAAAGCAGCTCTGTTGGCCGGTTGTTTCCTTGTTGCTAAAAAGGAGACGGTGACCGGTTGAGCCGTGACAAAGTTTCTCCATCATCTGTGGAAACAAAGCGGCGTCACCTTCTAATTGCGAGGATCGATGAACCTAGCCACGATCATTGACCAGATCCAACAGCGAGCAAAATGATGCTTAGCTCCTCACAAGAAAATAGTAAAACATTGCACCGTATATGTACGTATAGACTATTCGGTCGCTGTAGCTAGCCTTGTAGGCTTCGATTACTTGTTCAACTTCGCGGCGTCTTTTCTATACCGTATGTAACATATCCTAGGCCAACCATGTATTGTGTGGCATTGTAAATTGGCGGCGTGAACGACTAGCCAGCTTGCTTTGGCGCCAAGTTGTTTGCATTTTTAATTCAGGGCTCGAAGCCGCAGGGGTCCTTCCGATCCGCCGATCACCGTTGGGTGAATGTGATTGGTTGGCTTAATTTGGACCTCTGCGATGGTGCGGTGCAAATGCGTGTGGCGTCGACCCCATCATCCCATGGCCGGGTTGGGTAGGAGACAAAGGTGGCGTCACTGTTTCTCCTTGTCGCCATGGAACTTGCACTGCGTGGTGGTGGTGGTTATAGTATACTACAGTAATTACCACGTAGTTTAAGGGTATCAGGTTGAGTGCGGGAGGATCCAACAATGCCTGCTGCGCCATGGGAGGGATGGGGACGGGGTCGCCGGGTACGTTCGGAGACGGCGGGAAAAACCTCGAAAGTTAAAAACGACGTACGCGCAAATCAGGGAGCGCCTGTGATTGACGCACTTGCTTTGGAGCTTGGAGTCAAGCTTAGACAGGAGGTCGCCGAGGCCCTCCTCCTCCTCAAGATACTGCCGCTCTAGGAGATTCCGAACCCGCCGGACGTCCTTGTCCGGCTCGACGTGGAATCTAGTCACCACGCACGTACTGTGGTGCATCAGCGTGCGGTTTTGCGGTTAAATTTACAGTGGCTACCTGGGACGCGACGCTTGCTCCCACGGATACCGCGGTGTTGTGAGTTAGACGTGTTCACCTACAAGAAAAAGAAAAAGAAGAAAACTCAGCCGCAACAAATGGAAAGCACTCTAGCAACAAATCTACATCAACGGCGAAGCCAAAATATTTTTGTGAAACAAATCAACATTGGGGACGGTTGTACTAACGGCTCGTCAGGGACTGTGGTATCCCCAACCCACTAGAGTTCAAATCCTGGTGCTCGCATGTATTCCTGAATTTATTTTAGGATTTTCGGCGATGCGCATTCGGTGGGAGGAGACGTTCCCGGCGACGACGGGGCGCCTAGGGTGACTTCGTAAATCTCAAGATGATATGCCGGCTCAGTCTTTCGGAGGCGCTCATAGGGGTAGGGTGTGCGTGTGTGCGTTCATAGGGGTGAGTGTATGCGCGTGTATATGAGCGCTTATGTCTGTACTGATGTTAAAGAAAAGACTCGTCGGGAGCAAATCCTAGTGTAAGGAGGCATATTCTTTTCATTGTCTCGTCAGTAACAAGATGTATACGATGACCTCATGAAAAGATGGACACACTTTCCTGCAACACAGCTTCGGATGACATGCGGTTGTCGATGCTCTACATCGCCGATCTCATGGGGGCGAGTGTGTTCGTCTACCCCCATGGGATCCTTGTCCGTCGAGGTGATCCTCATCAGCTGGTTCTGCTCAATGAGGACGACCGGATTGTCGATAACTCGATGTGCGGGCGGGCCGTGACGGTGAGGAGGTAAGAGAAGGTGTGGAAATCGAGTTTTCATGTCACCTTGCACGGGTTGGTGCGGTGCAGGGTGATACATTGCACATTTCGCAAATCGAGGAGAGAGGAGAGGGCGACACCAGACTCCACGTCTAGGTAGAGGAGTATTACACTACAAAAAAAGACACATCCGTGACATTTTGGGCCGAATGATTTTTTTCTGTCATACTTATGACACTTCTATGACGATAATTGTGACAAAACCCGGTATCATCATAGATGTGGTGGGCTCCTACTTCTATGACAAAAAATCATGACAAAAAATGGGCTTTCCGTCCTGGGCGGGCCGGAGACGTCCATGACGAAAAAAACGTGGTAGAAGCAAGGGCGAAGAAAATATCGGCCAAAATCACTATTCTGACCTTTTCAATAAGCTTTGCCACAAAATGAACTCGACATGAAAGTATTTCACGATCTGACCCTTTTAGCAACGCCACAGCCCGTGGCGTTTCTTCTCCATATAGAAACGCCGAGATATCTCGCGTTTCAATCCACATTCAAACGCCGAGCTAGCTAGCGTTTTCGCTCCACATGGAAACGCCAAGCATGTTGGCGTTGCTGCCCAGGCCGAGACGCCGAAGCTTGTGGCGTTGCTAGCTGAAAGCTAGTACTACATCTAGCTGTCCCTAGACCAAGAGACCCAAAGCTTATGGCGTTGCAGGCCGAGACGCCAAACCTGCACACATCTAGCTGTCCCTAGACCTAGAGACTACTACACAGCTGTTGCTGGTACAACGTACTAGACCAAAAGCTAGTACTACACAAGTAAGTCACGGCTGCTCCTTTTGCTTAGCTACTAAGCTACGGCAGCTGCAGTCATTTTCCATTTTCACTGCTGCCGACATGCATCTACCTAGCTAATAACTACCGCCGCTACATGCAAACATCGGAGACAAGGTTTGACTCAACACTCGCGTGAACACATCTTCCCGGCGAGCCCGGCCGTCTCGCCGGCTCCCTGCATCGCTTGAGCTGTCGCGCATCTACCTGCCACCGCTGAGCTGAGCTGAGCTGAGCTTAGTGCAGGGGAGGAGGACGAGCTAGTGAGCGACTTGACTAGTGTTTGTTGCTTTTGCTGTGGTTTTAGCCAGCCGGCCGTATCTTTCCTGATTTCTCCACGAAAAAGTTTGCATTATCCTCCTAGCTTCCCCAGCCCCTCCCTTCATGCCTTTTGTACGTGCCATTGCTCGCCGTAGCTAGCTAGCAACGCCATGAGCTTTGGCGTTTCGGCCTGGGCAGCAACGCCCAGATGCTTGGAGTTTCCATGTGGAGCGAAAACGCTAGCTAGCTCGGCGTTTGAATGTGGACTGAAACGCCACGGGCTGTGGAGTTGCTAAAAGGGTCAGATCGTGAAAAACTTTCATGTCGAGTTCATTTTGTGGCAAAGATTATTGAAAAGGTCAGAATAGTGATTTCGGCCGAAAATATCGGGGTGTTCCGGTTACGGTGGGTGGTCGGGGCCGAGCGAGCACGGAGGTTTGCGCGTTTCTCTCGTACACGCACACGCGTGGGTGCGAGACGTTGGGCTCTAACTGAACCCGAGCGAGGCGTTCGCCTACTGAATCCGAGCGATTGCACTGCAGGCTACGCGTTACTGAACCCTAGCGATTGATCGATGACTGTTAACTGAACTCGATCGAGCGATTCCTTCGCTACTGCTGCTAACTGAAGCCGATCGATGCTGCCTCTGGATGAACAGTGAGCGCTGCTGGGGGGGTGGATGAACAGTTCGGTTGGGGTGGATGAACAGGACCCTGATCGATTGAGTCCGTTGGGGCTGGATGAACAGGACGACTCCGTGGAGGGCTGGTTGAACAGTAGCCGGTGGAGGGCTGGATGAACAGTAGCCCGTGGAGGGGTGGTTGAACAGGAGCCCGTGGAGAGGGCTGGTTGAACAGTAGCTGGTGGAGTAGCGCGCGGTGGAGGCTGGATGAACAAGAGCCCGTGGATTAATAGTCACAGGTGGAGGCTGGAGGAGGTTGACGGTGGTGATGAACAGTATCCCGTGGAGTCCCGTTTTGCGGTACGCCACACCCTCCCGATGAACAGGACCCCTGTTTCGACTGTAGCGCTCCAACACAAATCTGTTTCCTCCGTTTTGCGGTACTCCACACCCCTCCCGATCAACAGGACCCCGTTTCAACCGTAGGAGGTCCAACACAAGTCCGTTTCCTCCGTTTTGCGGTATGCCAGACCCTCCTAATGAACAGGATCCCGTTTTGACCGTGGCCGGTCGAACACAAGGCCGTTTACTCCGTTTTGCGGTACGCCAGGCTTCATTTCCATCGGTTGTTCCGTCCAAGCCCTTCCGATGAACACGACGACGCATTCCGTCCCGACCCAGTTGGCTCCCCATGAACACGACGACGACGCAGTTTCTCCGTTCCGACCCAGCCATGTACACGAGTCCTGGCCGTACGTATGCGCGAGTAGGCGTTCGAGACCCCGCCCGTATGTACGTACGTGGCTGTATTTACTTTCTTGCACCCTGACCGTTGTACGTACGAGTATATGCTACGTGCGCGCCTCTACTATTACACGTGCGCGCCTCTACATCGACTAGTATGTACATACACGTTTGCGACCAGAATGTCAACGCTATGTACGCTTCGACCAGGTGGGTCCCGACTGTCAGGCACTTCCTGGCATGCAAAAATGTAGCTGGTGGGTCCCAGCAGTCAGGGGGCGAATCATTTTTTTTGCCCGGACGCACTTCTTTACGTGCGAAGATGTAGCTGGTGGGTCCCAGCAGTCAGGGGGGAAACGTTTTTTTTTTGCAAAATACGGTTGCCCGTCCGGTGGGTCCCTGCTGTCAGGTGGAGGAATAATTATTTTGCGCGTAATAAGGAGCCAATTCCTTGCGGCTGCCGTGGACCCAGCTGTCAGCCTATCAACGTACATGTTGGAGATATGCCCTAGAGGCAATCATGTATGATGATATTTCCTATGTGTTTATGAATAAAGATAGTCCTTGGACATTATCAATGATGTGTATCGGCAAGTACGTGAGTTGTTTGTGAGACTATGCATTGTATGGTGACTATCCTAAGAGGTCCCTAGTCGAAAGGGCTGTGTGGACACGCAGCCGACTAGACTAGCATATGACACGGTCGATGGCTTGGTCTCACTAGCCATGGAGCATTGGATGCTAACCGGATAATATGGACTTGGAAAGGTCTGGTCGGATTCGACGTAGTCGGATCCGAGTCGAGATAAGGTCCGAGTCGGACAGACCCAACTATGAGACGCAACGATATGTCATCTGTGAGTCTCTAGTACAACATATGTTCTATGTCCTAAGACCTAAGCGGACGCATGTACTCGGGATGGTGACAGACTTGCTTTGGGCCGACCAAACGCTACTCCGTGACTGGGTAGTTACAAAGGTAGGTTTCGAGTTTGTCGGTCCCCATGTCAGCGAGACATGGTCGAGCAAGATGGGATTGCCCCTCCGATCGGGAGAGATATACTGGGCCCCTCATGTGATCCGACCAGATAAGCATGGCTATGCGACGAGGATTATGAGATAATCCGGTTTGTGGTCGGTATCACCGAACGAGAAGAGGTCGGGCTAGCACAAGGATGGCAGTCTCGCCTTGAGCCCGACAACATATATAGTGAGGCAAAGGGAACAGAAGTGTGACACGTTGTACAGGTTCACCTAACCAGCTTCATAGTCTGCTTGGTGGTCGGCACACCTTGCTAGAGGCCCCTACCAACTGTGCAGGTCAGAGGTGATCCGAACTGCGACCAAACTGACTTGAACCTAAGGGGTCGCGCACTTATGGGAAGGAACCTACGAGGTCAGATCCGAGGACACTGGTCGGATGTGATCCGAGCTGTATTCGGATTGTGGCCGAGTAGACATGTGGGCTTTAGGGTCCGTGCGAGGCCCAAGTGTTGAGCCCGTGACGGACGCCTATATAAAGTGGAGGTACGGCACACTCAGGGTGTTGGTCGCTTCGGCGCTATGACTAGGGTTTGCATGTGTTGCGAATAGCCACCTCCACTCGCCGCCGACTGTGTAATCGGACCTAGCAGTCCGCCGCACGGTGCTCCTCCTGCACGCGCGGATACTGTTAGAGGCAGTGCACTTGCGCCGCTCCGGCGAACTTGTATGTGGGATCGGACGACTGACTGTTCGAGGAAGATCGGACGAGGAGGAGATGATCCACGCGGACGTGCTACCCCAACTCTTCTTCCGCTGCACGGCACCGCGCGTCTAGTGGTAACGAACTGTGATCCATCTCCCGTAGCATGTTCCTGTTGTTCTGCGCGCAGGAAAATTTTAATTTGCAATCGACGCACCCTACCGTAGAACACAACAGTGGTATCAGAGCCTCTGCTATAGGATTTGGATTCAGATCATCTGCATATTAGATATGTGGAGGCGGCAAATGAGATCTGTTGTCATTGATAAGATCGGCTATGTGCACGGTTGATGTGGTCAACTGCACATGGGGATTGTTGAGGCAATGTTTTCTGTCAATCGGGATCGATGAGGTCGTGACACGATCTACCCCTACCGGTCGGTCATCTGCCATCGGGGTTAACAGTGAAACGTAAATCCGAATCAGATTCGTGATGATCGATATGATTGGTCAGATCAGAAAATTCGGCGTGAACGGAGTTCAGATGCGATCTGTGATTTCCGAAAACATGCGTAGCGCCGTGTATTTCGTACCCGACACACAAACCGGTAGAATGCGATTCTATGCATAACTTTGTTTTGCAGGTTTGATGTAAATAGTATGGCTCATGTGTATGTGATGCATGTGTGTAATTTATACGTGGCCTGCGTGTCATGTTTGTCAGCCGGCGGGAGCCAAAGTGCTGTCATTATATTGTATAATGACCTGCGTGTCGACTTGTGACTCTATGTAAATTCATTACTAGTTGTAGTAGTTGGATAATAGAGATCAGGTTGGTGGCTTGGCGTCCCGGCGTGACAAACAAGATGGAGTTCATAGATGGTCATCGGAGTCGGAGCCGACCTGAAAGAACATCCATGAAGGAGCCATACTATTTCACAATATGTGATTATTTGTGATTGTTATGCTTCTTTGCTTCTATGCATGTTAGAATGGTAGAAAGACCCCTCATGAATATCAAGCGAATTGCCATCCCCGATGTTGCACCTTTGCATGTCAAGTACGTCTAGTAGTGGGCTCATAAAATTGGGGTGCTGCTGGGTGTCCTTGAACTGAAGGGTTCATGTCGGACACGGACATGCACTGCGTCAGGTTAGCTTGACAAGGCTATCAAAACAGTTTTGGGCCTTGTGGCAAAGAAGGTTGGGAGCCGGGGTATGAGATAACCTTCCTGACCGACAGGAGTCGTATAGAGATACGATTAGCAAGGAGTTGCTTACCGGGTAGGTATGTTGGCTAGCAATGATGCTAAAGCTCACTAGTCGCATGCGCTAGTCGGATCTTGAATCACTAAGAGTTTGCGGAGGGATGCCAACTTCAGTGGGAGTATTTCTGTTTAGGCTAGAATTACTCTACATAAACACATTGCTTAGTGATTGCATATTTTCTGTTGTAGATCAATGGCACCACCTGCTCAACCCAACTTTGCAATGAAATCAATTCTGGAAAAGGATAAACTGAATGGAACAAACTTTACCACCGGTATAGAAATCGAGAATTGTTCTCAAGCACGATAAAAGGAACATGTTCTAGAGGATCCACTTCGGAGGAACCTGCCGATAATGCGAATGCCACAACTAAGAATGCCTACCGAAACTCGCGTGATGAATCAATGGAGATCAGTATCGATGTCGGCTTGTATGGAGCCCGATTTGCAACAAAGATTTCAAAATGTTGAGGCTTACGATATGATCGAGAGTCTCAAGAGCATGTTTCGCATACGTGCTAGGACCGAAAGGTTCAACGTCTGGCGATCCTTGATGGAGCAAGCTGAAGGAAGGTGATCCACTGAGCCCACATGTGATCAAGATGATCGGATATGTGCAAGCTTTGGATCGTTTGGGCTTCCCGCTCTTGGATGAGCTGGCTACTGATGCTGTTCTAGGTTCTCTTCCGCCCAGCTATGGGATGTTCATCTCAAACTATCATATGAATGGCATGGATAAGAAGCTCACTGAATTGCATGGGATGCTCAAAGTGGCAGAGCAGGATATAAAGAAAGGCACACATCAAGTGTTGATGGTGCAGAAATCGGCTAAGTTCAAGAAGAGTTGGTCCAAGAAAAAGGCTTAGGCAAAGGGCACGGAGACGGTAACCTCTGCCGCTGCGCCGAAGTCGGGACCGGACTCGAAGACCATTTGCTTTCACTGCAAGGAGACCGGTCACTAGAAGAGGAACTGTAGCAAGTGGCTTGCAGAGCATGGCAAGAAGGCCGGAAATGCTTCTTCAGACAAAGGTGCACTTGTTGCATATGTTATAGACATTTACCTTGCTGACATACCTAGTAGCTCTTGGGTATTTGATACCGGATAGGTTGTTCATATTTGCAACTCGATGCAAGGGCTGGTAAGAACTAGGCGTGTGGCACAAGGGGAGATTGACCTCAGGGTTGGCAACAAAGCAAGAGTTGCTGCGTTAGAGGTCGGCACGATGCAGCTCCAACTTCCTTCTGGATTCATTATGGAATTGAATAATTGTTATTACATTCCTGCACTTAGTCGGAATATTATTTCTGCCTCATGTTTGATGAGTCAAGGTTATGAATTCAATTTAAAGGACAATGGTTGTTCGATATTTTTGAATGGTATGTTCCACGGCTATGCACCCATTATTGATGGGCTATTTATATTGAATCTAGAACAGGAATTGGTCTATAACGTGAATGTCAAGAGGCATAAGCCTAATGAGATAAATCCGACATACTTCTGGCATTGCCGGCTTGGACACATTAGTCTGAAACGCATGAAGAAGCTCCATGATGATGTGCTCCTAACATCGTCCGACTTCGGGTCGTTCGAGACATGTGAATCATGCTTGCTCGGCAAGATGACTAAGTTTCCTTTCGCAAAGAGTTGCGAGAGGGCATCCGAGCTGTTGGAACTTATACATAGTGATGTGTGTGGTCCAATGAGCACAACTGCCAGAGGTGGCTATCAGTACTTCGTGACTTTTACCGATGACTTGAGTAGATATGGATATATCTATTTGATGAGGCACAAGTCGGAGACTTTTGAAAAGTTCAAAGAGTTTCAGAATGAGGTTGAGAATTAGCCGGGCAAGACTATAAAGCTTCTGCGATCGGATTGTGGAGGTAAGTACATGAGCCAGGAGTTTGATGATCATCTGAAAAGTCGAGGTATAGTACCTCAGCTCACACCTCCGGGTACGCCAAAGAGAAACGGTGTGTCGGAACGGAGGAATAGGACCTTGTTGGACATGGTCTGGTCTATGATGAGCAAATCGGATTTACCCTTGTCATTCTGGGGATACGCTCTAGAAACCTCAACTTTCACACTTAATAGGGTACCATCAAAATCCGTAGACAAGACACCACATGAGATGTGGACTGGGAAGAGTCCCAGTTTCTCTTTTCTAAAGATTTGGGGTTGTGAAGCATTTGTCAAGCAACTTATGTCAGACAAGCTTACACTTAAATCAGATAAATGCATATTCGTGGGATATCCGAGGGAAACCTTGGGATATAGCTTCTACAACCGGGAAGAGAACAAAGTGTTTGTTGCTCGGAACGGGGTTTTCCTTGAGAAAGAGTTTCTCAGTCGGGAGGCCAGTGGGAGGATGGTTCGACTCGAAGAAATTCGAGGACCACTTGGGGACGGCTCGGCTGGTGATGAGATCATACCGGAGTCAGTCAGGAAACCTATAGTGGAAGCGGCACCGGAACCATGGAGGTCGGAAAGATTGCGCAGAGTGCGTGATGAATTGTTGCTAGAAAGCGACGAGCCGGCCACGTATGCGGAAGCGATGGTGAGCCCAGATTCCGAGGCATGGTTGGAGGCCATGAGATCCGAGTTAAAGTCCATGGATGAGAATCAAGTCTAGGACTTGGTTGATCCGCCGCCTGGCGTAACGGCCATTGGTTGCAAATGGGTCTTTAAGAAGAAAACCGGTGTGGATGGAAATGTTCAGATCCACAAAGCTCAGCTTGTCGCTAAGGGTTATGGACAAGTTCAAGGAGTTGACTACGACGAGACTTACTCGCCGGTAGCGATGCTAAAATCGGTGAGGATCATACTAGCTATAGATGCATATTTTGATTATGAGATATGGCAGATGGATGTCAAAACGGCTTTCCTACATGGAAATTTAACCGAGGACGTGTATATGATACAACCTGAGGGTTTTGTCGATCCGACTAGCACTAGTAAGGTATGCAAGCTCAAGAGATCCATTTATGGGTTGAAGCAAGCATCTCGGAGTTGGAACATTCGTTTTGATGAGGTCGTCACTAGTCTCGGTTTCATCAAAAGCGAAGAGGACTCTTGTTTATACAAGAAGTTAAGTGGGAGCTCGATAGTGTTTTTGATCTTGTATGTGGACGACATACTACTGATCGAAAATAATGTTTCGATGTTGAACTCAGTCAAGGAATCATTGAATGGCAAGTTTTCAATGAAAGACCTTGGTGAGGTAGTGTATATTTTAGGCATTAAGATCTATAGAGATAGATCGAGGAGGCTTCTCGGCTTAAGCCAGAGCATGTACATAGATAAAGTGTTGAAGCGGTTCAACATGAGTGAGGAGAAGAAAGGGTTCTTGCCACTCTCACATGTAGAAGGCTAAGCGAGACTCAGAGTCCTTCGACATCTGATGAGCGAAGCAGGATGAGTAGGATTCCGTATGCCTCTGCAATTGGATCCATCATGTATGCCATGATATGTACAAGGCCTGACGTTGCTTTTGCAATAAGTCTAAGAAGTAGATACCAGGCCAACCCAGGTGAGAGTCACTGGGCAGCGGTAAAGACTATTTTGAAGTACCTGAAAAGGACTAAAGAGATGTTCCTAGTTTATGGAGGTGTGGAAGAGCTCGTCGTAAGGGGTTACGCCGATGCTAGTTTCCAAACCGACAGAGATGATTGTCAATCACAGTCCGGATTTGTACGTCCTGAATGGAGGAGCAGTGCACTGGATGAGTTCCAAGAAGGATACGGTGGCCGATTCTACCACAGAAGCCGAATACATTGCGGCTTGTGAAGCTGCAAAGGAAGGTGTTTGGATCCGGCATTTTCTGGATGATCTTGGTATTTTCCCAGCCTCGGTGAAACCATTAGACCTTTATTGTGATAATTCTGGTGCCATCGCACAAGCCAAGGAGCCGAGGAATCACCACAAGGTCAGGCACATAGACCGGAAATATCACCTGATACGAAAGATCGTAAAGAATGGTGATGTAGAGTTATGCAAGATTCACATGGATGCAAATGTTGCAGATCCGTTGACTAAGCCGCTTCCACAACCCAAGCATGAGGGGCACGTTAGAGCTATGGGCATTCGATGTCTATTTGATTGACTCTAGTGCAAGTGGGATACTGTTGGAGATATGGCCTAGAGGCAATCATGTATGATGATATTTCCTATGTGGTTATGAATAAAGATAGTCCTTGGACATTATCAATGATGTGTATCGGCAAGTACGTGACTTGTTTGTGGGACTATGCATTGTATGGTGGCTGTCCTAAAAGGTCCCTAGTCGAAAGGGCTGTGTGGACGCGCAGCCGACTAGACTAGCATATGACACGGTCGATGGCCTGGTCTCACTAGCCATGGAGCATTGGATGCTAACCGGATAATATGGACTTGGAAAGGTCTGGTCGGATTCGACGTAGTCGGGTCCGAGTCGAGATAAGGTCTGAGTCGGACAGACCCAACTATGAGACGCAGCGATATGTCATCTGTGAGTCTCTAGTACAACATACGTTCTATGTCCTAAGACCTGAGCTGACGCATGTACTCAGGATGGTGGCAGACTTGCTTTGGGCTGACCAAACGCTACTCCGTGACTGGGTAGTTACAAAGGTAGGTTTCGGGTTTGTCCAGTCCCATGCTGCGAGACATGGTCTAGCAAGATGGTATTTGCCCCTCCGATCATGAGAGATATACTCTGGGCCGCTCGTGTGATCTAACCAAGATAAGCATGGCCATGCGACAGGGATTATGATATAATCCGGTTTGTGGTCGGTATCACTGGAACGAGAAAGAGGTCGGGCTAGCACAAGGATGACAATCTCGCCTTGAGCCCGACAACATATATCGTGAGGCAAAGGGAGCAGAAGTGTGACACGTTGTACAGGTTCGCCTAACCAGCTTCATAGTCTGCTTGGTGGTCGGCTCGCCTTGCTAGAGGCCGCTACCAACTATGCAGGTCGAAGGTGATCCGAACTGCGACCAAACTGACTTGAACCTAAGGGGTCGCGCGCTTAAGGGAAGGAACCAACGAGGTCAGATCTGAGGACACTGGTCGGATGTGATCCGAGCTGTATTCGGATTGTGGCCAAGTAGACATGTGGGCTTTAGGGTCCGTGCGAGGCCCAAGTGTTGAGCCTGTGATGGACGCCTATATAAAGTGGAGGTGCGGCACACTCAGGGTGTTGATCGCTTCGGCGTTGTGACTAGGGTTTGCATGTGTTGCGAATAGCCACCTCCACTCGCTGCCGACTATGTAATCAGACCTAGTAGTCCGCCGCACGGTGCTCATCCTGCACGTGCGGATACCTTTAGAGGTGGTGCACTTGCGCCGCTCCGGCAAAATTGTACGTGGGATCGGACGACCAGCTGTTCGAGGGAGATCGGACGAGGAGGAGACGATCCACGCGGACGCGCTGCCCCAACTCTTCTTCCGCTGCACGGCACTGCGCGTCTAGTGGTAACGAACTGTGATCCATCTCCCGTAGCATGTTCCTGTTGTTCTGCGCGTAGGAAAATTTTAATTTGCATTCGATGCACCCTACCGTAGAACACAACAGTACAGTACTCTTTCGATGGAAGTCGTTCCTTGACCACATTGACCACGCCATGCCGAGAGCACCAGGGCGATGGACGACGACGAGGCCTAGGAAGGGGACGACGTGGAGCCGGGGAAGACGTGACAGTGTATGCCCACGCGTAGAGGAGTATGAGGGTTCACTGGTTCGGCTGTGGTGTGAGGCTGTCGTCACCGCAGAATAACAGGGGGTGTGGGTGAGTAGAGGGATGGCCTGGCCAGCGGTGGGAGTAGTAAGGGGCGGTGAGGCCTCCACGACATCACAACCGGCCATGGGAGACAGGAGCGCGCGGCACGACCGGTGCTGGTTTGGGCGGATGGAGCAAGAAGAACAGAGGTTGAAGAAGCACTACGGACGTTGGATGAACATCGTATGGTAACTGGAGCTAGAATTGTTCATATTGACTAAGTTGACAAAGCCCTCCATCCCCGTCAACTTGGTAGGCCCACAAGTCAGCCTCCCACTATGCTGGGTTCCAGCTGGCAGGGGGAGTATTCATTTTTTTGTACGTAATAAGGAGGCACTTCCTTGCGTGCGAAGATAGCTGGTGGGTCTGACCTGTCAGCGAGGGGCACTTTTTTTCACGAAATACAGAGGCCCTTTTGGTGGGTCCCAGATGTCAGGTGGAGGAATCATTATTTTGCGCATAATAAGGAGGCATTTCCTTGTGTGCGGCCGTGGACCCAGTTGTCAGCCTCTCCACGTACAATCGACATCCGATGGATGTCGTTCGTTGACCACATTGACCAGGCCGCGCCGAGAGCTCCATGGTGGTGGACGATGGCGAGGCCTAGGAAGGGAACAACACGGAGCCGGGGAAGACTCGGTGATCGTTGCCCACGCAGTGGGGAGTACGAGGGTTTACTGGTCCGGCTATCGTCGCAGGAAAATAACAGGAGGTGTAGGTGAGTAGAGGAATGGCTTGGCCAGCAATGAAGTAGGGTGGGGCGGTGCGGCTTGTGTGGCAGCACAGTCGACACGGAAGGCAGGAGCAGGCAGTCCCACCGGCGCTGGTTTGGGCGGCTGGAGCAAGAAGATCAGATATTGAAGAAGCAGCAGGGCCATTGGATTAACATCCAACGGTCACTCCTGCTAGAATCGTTTGTGGACTAAGTTGACAAAGCCTTTCATACACGTCAACCTAGTAGACCCACAAGTCAGCCTCCAAATCTGTCCCAAACAGCATACAACCCGAAATTTCTAGCCAAATTCAAATTAATTTTAAAACTAAATATACCTTAATTTAAATTCAATGAAATTATACCCGCACTAAAACAATGAAATTTAAAATATCAAATCCGAAAGAAAAAGGTATTTTGGAACTAATTGCCTGTTTGTTTTATTTTTTCATTTTACAACCCATTTATTATTACTTATAGCCCATTTCTTATTACTTATAGCCCATTTTCTGGGCAAAATGCATCCCTCCTCGTCTTGAAAGATTTTCGGCCCAGCAAGGCGTAGAGCAAGTAGGCCTATGTTGGTTATTCTGCAAAAAAACAAAATAGCTGGCTAGCCATTTTCAGAAAGGAAAAAAACAAACTGGGCTGGTCATGTGCTAAACATATGAAATAAAAGCCTGGGCTAGACGGGCCACAGGTCCCGCACAACCCAGTTGATAACCTTCTCCGTCCTAAAAAAACAAAATTACTGCGCGCGCTGCTAGGTCCCTACTTTCATCCTCACCATGTACAGTCATCTCCTTATTCCTCTCGGTTGTTGACCATGTTGACAACACCGGAGGGCGGTGCCGCGGCGAGCGAACCAAGGCGGAGGACGATGGTGAGGCCTTGGATGGGAACGAACAGGAGCCGGGGAAGATGCATAGAGTTTTAGGGTGCGATGTGGCCACGATGCGTGCACGGCAGCACAGCCAGCCATGCAAGGCGGGAGCAGGCGGTCCTGCCGGCGCTGGTTTGGCGGCTCGAGGAAGAAGAGACTGAAGAAACACGATAGACATTGAATGTCAATCCAATGGTCAAGGTTGGCACAATCGTTTGTCGACTAAGCCGACACCAAGTAGCATACTTTTTTATATATAGGAAGAAAAGAAAAACTGGGCTCGTTCGCCTGATAGCATTCCCGAAACTGTGACCGTTCGATCTTGTGTCGCAACTAATACTGCGAGGAAAATGTGTTCGTCTGCCGTCCTCCTCCCAGGGAATGTTTGCCACATAAGTGACTAGCACCCTTGGTTTTCAACCAAGAGGTCTTGGGTTCGAGTCCCAGGAACTCTCAATTTTGTCCTCCTTCCTTCCTGGCAAAAAAGGGAAAGAAAATCAAAGACTTGAGAAGGCGTATAGAACAAGCTAGTGTACTAGTAAAGAGACGTTGCTGAGTTTTAGAAAAAAGAGAGACGTACTCCTGTAGCTGGTTTGAATCCAAACCTAGACTTTGACTATATATGGTGCTATGCTACTCTGCAAGTAATGAAACTGACATATCCAACGTTCGCTTCTCCTCTTCTCTACTTACTCTGCCTAGCATCAGAAGCTCTAGCCGCAACAACCATGTCCGCTGGCTACTTGTCCACCTGCTCTTCAACAGGCAACAACCAGATATGTGCCAAGTCGCCACCCGTACCATCGCCCGTGGGTCTCAACACACCCCCGCCGGTACGCGCACCGCAGCCGGTTGCTCATTGCAACCTGCTACCGTTGGTGTCGTGCCACTGCTGCAAATCACGCAGAGTCATCCATCGCGTCTCAACCACAATCCTCAACCCTGGCTGAGTCTTCTACAAATGCCCGAATCATGGGGTAATAATATGTTTAAGTGTTGTTCTGCTGCTTTCAGTTGCTGATTTTTTTAATAGTTTAGTTGATGATCTTCCAATTTGATTCGTGCACAAAAGGGAATATTTATGTGATTTGTATTTCTGGGAAGTTGCTGATGTGGGGGAATGCAACTACACTGATTATTTAGTTAGCCGTGGAATACCAATACCAGCAGGTTGGGGTGTTGGACAAGTAACTAAAGGAACGACAGAAGAGGAAGATGTAGAGCAGAAGGTTAAAGATGCAGTTCCTCTGATCATGGCCAAGCAACATCTCCTGAACGGCCTTGACAGCAACGAGGAGATGAAAGAGCTTGTGAAGATAATGGGCAAAATTGATGTACTATGATTGTCTCTTTATTTGCAGTGTATGTAGCACTCGTGATGTATTCAGTGACTATGACATGAGCACTTTGCTGAAACTAGTAATGAATGAAACCTGTGTAGCAGGCTGGGTGTAGTGTTGTGAACATCTAATGACTTCTATTAACGGAAATCAGGGGGTATCCCCTTTTCCTCATAAATAAATAAATAGCAGAGGCCCTTTTGGTAATGAATAAGTAAATTAGCAGAGGCCCTGTCGGATCAGCTTTGTTCTCATTTGAAGACGTCAAGCAAATTGCAGTCCAACAACAAACTATGCCATCAAATTCAAGTTTCATAGCCAAATATGAGTACAAATAAACAACAATGTCATCATGTTTTAGTCGTCATACAATCACCAAACACAAATCAGCATACATAACAAGTGATGTTCTCATAGCAAAATACTAAACAACATGTTCATCAGGTTTCAGTTGTCATAGCAAACATAATTTCACATAGTAGATAAAAAACGTCTTCTGACAGGCAAATACGACGAAAGCAATGTAATCATCATCCGCAGCAGCAGCGTCAACATCTTCACCATGTGTATCAGTCTGAAACATAATTCCTCACGGTGTCATCTTCTTCTTTGTCCTCAACATCCTCAAACATTGGCTTCTTCTTGATCAACTCTTGTATGTCCACAACACGACAGGCAACACGACAGTCAATCTTTTCGCTAGCGTCATTGACGTGATGGTTCTCAAAGATATTAGGAACATCTGTGTTATCTTGTACATCAGGGGCAGTGTAAGCATCATCTTGTTATGCAACTTCATTAAACAAATTCCTCTGCTCAAACCTTTGCAATATTCTCTAGTCATCGCTATGTGCAAATGTGTCTTCCAAGAAAAATATCTGTGTTGCTTGATTTGCCAAAATAAAAGGATCGTTGGTCTGGTATGCCGCCTTGAAATTGATGGATTTGAAATAATCATCAGCTCCGGGTTTTGCGATCCTGGAAAACAGGTTATACCAACGATAGCAAAACAGAACCACACACCAATGATCCTCGAAACTGGAGATATACTGCAGCTGAACAATGTCTGTTATGTTAGCATACATTTCAGTTGTCTCTTTGTCATACGTATCCATGCTCATGATGGCACTGTTTTGTGTCTTCCTGCTTTCGTCTCATGCAAGGGTGTTGTAGAGCACATCTCCAACAACGCAAGATTCATAATGTCTTACCCGAGTATAAGGACCCATTGCTAGTGAGTAAAGGGCATCATCAACTGCCTGCCCATCCTCCCACATCTTCTTAACCTATGGTTAGAAAATAGACAAGCTGATCATCTTATGTACTCAATATATTAAAATCTGACAGTGCAATTCAAAAGCTTACATGGCTCTTGAACCATTTTGCAAATCCTGCCATAACCAGTTTGTCAATGTTTCTTGGATTTTACGGCAGTAACTCCTTTTTGTAGATGTTGCACAACATAGTGATCACATCAAACATCTAAATATATAAGAATGTGTTGCAAGTTTAGTAGATTACGATGTATAAGCTGCAGTACTTAGCACTTACTTGATATAAGGTAGTATCTCAGGACAGTTATTCAACACATACCAAACCATTTTGTCCAAATCTTTAGGTTTGTCCTTTTGTCGACTCTTCCGTGTAACTCGAACAGAATAATCAAAAACATTGAGCCCGGAATTGTCTTCACCCACCTCTTTGCTAAGCTGATCAGGTGTTTCAATGTATTTTGAGTAGAATGTTAACGCTTCTGTAGCAATGTAGGCCACTGCAATGGAACCCTCAGGTCTAGCTCTGTTCCTAACATAACCCTTGAAAGTGCCTAGTCGCCTTTCAATCAGGTACATCCAGCCATACTGTATTGGACCTCTAAGTAGTGCCTCATCAGGTAGATGAACAGCCAAATGCACCATCACATCAAAGAAGGTTGGAGGATATATCTTCTCAAGGTCCAATAGGATAGTTGGTATCTTGTCTCTAAGACGCTCCAAAGCATCTATCCTGATATTTCTACTACAGAGTTCCATGAAGAATTGTCCCAACTCTGCAACTGCTCTATATAAGTCAGGGCGACCCAATCCTCTAAGGATAACTAGTAAAACCCTTTGAAGTAGGATGTGGCAGTCATGAGTTTTCAACCCTTGTACCTTGTTTCCATCTGCGCCGACTCTCCTTTCAGGGTTGGAAGCAAATCCATGTGGGAATCTCACACATGACGTGACCTCGCAGAATTATTTTCTTTTTACCTTGTCCAAGACGTACACAGCTGGTGCCATATCCCGCGGTTTACCTTCATCTTGCACCTGCAAATCTTGTCTGATACCGAGGTGTGTCAAATTAATCCTAGATTTTAAGGTATCTTTCGTCTTGCCTTCAGTATTAAGAAGTGTGCCGATAATGCTGTCACATATATTTTTCCCGATGTGCATCACATCAAGATTATGCCGCAGATCCAAATCTTTCCAATACTCCAAGTCCCACAAAGTGGACTTGCGGGTAAACAATAATCTCTCTTCTGCCCTGCCACGCTTCCTTTTCCCGCTACCATTACCAGGATGGTTTCCTGGTGTAATATGTCTGACCTTCTCTATCTCCACTTGCAACTCATCGGCGGTGAGCCTCTTTGGCGCATCACAGTTTTCATGCTTTGCATTGAACACATGTTTTTGGTATTTTCTAGGATGCGGCTTGTCCTTGGCAAGGAAACGACGGTGTCTAATGTAACAGATCTTGCTAAGTATTGCGTATGATAGCGGATTCCTGTCACAGCGAACACATGCATTGTTACCATGTGTCGTTTGCCCTAACATAGTGCCCAAAGCCGGATAATCATGGATGCACCAAATTATAACAACACACAGAAAGAAATCAGCTGGTGGGCTGCTATATAGGTCTCGAGTGAGAACACCCCTCCATAGTTGTTGAAGTTCCTCCACAAGAGGCTCCATGAACAAATCAAAATCCTTTCCATGAGTTTTTGGACCTGGGATGAGCAAGGCCATCATGTAGTTTGATTCTTTGGTGCACACATTTGGAGGCATGTTGTAAGGGATAACAAGCACTGGCCACATGCTATATGTGGCGCTCTGGTGGCAAAATGGGTTAAATCCATCTGAATCTAAGCCAAGTCTAATGTTTCTCGGGTCAGCAACAAACTTTTTGTGTTCATGATTGAAGCTTTTCCACTCACTACCATGAGATGGATGGCTCATTACATTCTGTTCTCTGTACTCCTGGTTCCTAGAATGCCACATTACATCCTCTCTTGTTTGAGCATCATGAAACAACCTCTGCAATATTGGTATAATTGGAAAATGTCTCAGAACATTATGAGGAATCCTCTTCACTGCATCGCCATCTTTCCATCTTGATGATTTGCATTTCGGGTTCACTTAAGTTGGCATAATCCTTCCGAAACGGAACACAATTATTCTTACAAACATGGATCATATCATATCCAATTCCAACTGCACGAAGGAAATTCTTCATTTTACTGTAGGTGTGTGGCAGCTCAGACGCATCTGGGAAATATTTGCGGAAAGCAGCCAACATTGCATTGAATGATTTGTTGGTCATCCGCTCAGATGTCTTCACATGAAGAAAGGCGACAATAACTGAGAATACTGACAGCTTATTTCCTGGGGTGACAACCACGTTGCATTGTTCCAACATGGGCCCACCGTTTTTCTTCTGCAGGTGAAAGTTCACGGAATGCACGAGCATTTCGTAGCATTGTTTCAATGTTGGTCAAACTCACTGGCTCCGCCACCACCTCCTCCTCCTCCTCTTCCACCTGAGCATCAAGCAGATCAAGATGGTGATCTGCTACTTCCACATAGTCAATAACATTGACGTTCACAGCTTCACCATTGTCGGTGTTTTGTGAATGGGGGTCCCTAGACTTGCCTGCCTACGACCTGCGGCGTGGCTCAAGGGGTGGTCCAGTACGGCCCATCTGCATCAACCCAAGCTCAAGCCCCTCGCGAGGGGCCAAGCCTCGCGGGGCGGACGACGCAAGGCTTCCTCAGGGACGGCCTCACCAGGAAGGCTCGCGAGGAGGCGGAGAGATCAAGGCAGGAGTACCTCGTGAGGTGCTCATGACGCAAGCCATGACGATCGAGACCAGGCGGGTGCCAGCCTGCGAAGTGTCCTCATTTCCTCTTTGGTGCAAAGGGGGCAAGCGCAGGCGCGGAGTACCGAGGCATCAAGCAAAGGTTACCATATCAGTGCAACGAGACCAAGACCAGCAGAGCGGCAGGACGGAGGTCACCGTGGAGCCCAAGACGATGTCATCGCCAGTGCCTTTGGCAGTCGAAGACCAACTTTAGTCAGGATAACTTGTACTAGCTGTTCCCCTTCAAAATGGCCGTTGTTGGCTCCCTTCCCGCTCAATATTTGGGAGGAGGACCAGGGCCTCTATAAATAGAGATAGCTACCGTTGTAGAGAGGGCATCATATCCAAAGATCACTTCATCTAGAGCCTAGAGAGACCCACCCAAGTAGAACACCGCGCCAGCTCAAGATCACCTCTCGCGAGGCTGTTCTTCCTCTGTACTATTCATCATCAGCCCCTGAGGTAATCCACCACACCACAAACTAGAGTAGGATATTACACCACAACGGTGGCCCGAACTAGTATAAACCATGCGTCCCTTGTGTTGTTCATTGAGTAGCTTAGATTCACACCGAGGTGTTGGGACGTGGATCGGTAGGGGGAAGATCTTCGTGCACACCCCAGAGTTCGAACATTAAGGGTTTTGCCGGAACCCCATATCCGACATTTGGCGTGCCAGGTAGGGGTGCGCCGGAGCTCTCCCTTCCATCGACCCGCTCTCCGTTAGCACCGTGCTTTGCCCTCATGGCGGACAACGCGCCGCCCGCTCTGGCTGCCGACACCGACACTGGGGCCAGGGGGCTCTGAGCCTTGGCCCCCGCCTTGCGACAGGTGCAGTGGCCGAACAAGTTCAAGCCAGAGATGCCGCCGCACTACGACGGCGCGACGGATCCACTAGCTTTCCTGCTGGCATATGAGGAGGCCGCCCTCAAGGCCGGGGGCGACGACAGGGTCATGGCTAACTGGTTTCCCATGGCCCTCACCGGTGTTCCGCGCATGTGGCTACTCCACCTGCCAATGGCTTCGATGGCCTCCTGGGAGGAGCTGCGCGACCTCTTCCTCGCCCATTATGCTGCGCCAGCGCCCTCGGTCGTCGCAGCTCTCCTGGGAGGCTCACAAGCGCCACCCTCGAGCCGCCACATCAAGTCATTCGTCCGCCAGATCGGCGCCGCCCTCACGTGCCATGACGCTCCTCCGGGTTGGGTGGCACCCAAGGCCGACTTGACCTTCAGCTTGGATGATCACCCCGCCAACACCGCCTGCTCGGGTGTGCTCCCGATGATGTGCACTCCCACCATCTGCCAGGTGGCCGTCACCAGGACCCTCATCGATGGTGGTGCCGGCCTCAACATGCTCTCGGTGGAGGCCTTCAACCTCCTCCACGTGCCACTGGAGCGACTCCGACCCAGCAAGCCCTTCTCGGGCGTCGGAGGCAGTTCCACCGGCTCCCTTGGGCAGATCCGCCTCCCGGTGACCTTTGGCACCCACGACAACTTCCGCACGAAGCTGGTTGACTTCTACATCGCCCCCATCAGCCTCCCGTACAACGCCATCCTTGGCTACCCTGCCTTGGCCCAGTTCATGGCAGCGACTCACCCGGCCTACAACTTCATGAAGATGCCCGGGAGGAGCGGCGTCCTCACTATAGCTAGAGATACAAAAGATGCTCTGCAGGCGCTCATGCTCGCCTTCAAGGCGGCCGCAGTGGCGCAGCCGACCAGCGCTGACACCCTCAAGGCCAAGGGGGCTGCGGCAACCAAGAAGAAGTAGCTGTTCACCCAAGACAAGGCGGAGACCAAGCAGGTACCAGTCGATGAGGATGGATCCTCCGGCGCCACCTTCATCATAGGCGCCAATCTCGACCCCGAACAAGAGGAGGCTCTAGTGAAATTCCTGCGCGCGAACAAGGAGGTGTTCGCGTGGGAACCCAAGCAGCTAGCGGGGGTCCCAAGGCAGGTGATCGAGCATCATCTAAATGTGTGCCCCAATGTGCTCCCCGTGAAGCAGAAAGCAAGGCGGCGGTCCACCAAGAAGCATGCCTTCATCATCCAAGAAACCCGCAAGCTAGAAGCTGCGAGTGTCATTCGCGAGGTTCGCTATCCTGAATGGCTGGCAAGACCTGTTGTTGTGCCGAAGAAGGGAGGAAAGGAGCGCATGTGCGTCGACTTCACCAACCTCAAAAAGGCCTGCCCTCAAAATCCGTTCCCGCTCCCCCGCATCAAGCAAATCGTCGAATCCACTGCTGAGTGCAACCTGTTGTGCTTCCTGGATGCCTTCTCAGGCTATCACCAAATCAAGATGGCGGTAGAAGATGTGGAAAAAATGACCTTCCTGACCCTGTGCGGGGTGTACTGCTACACCTACATGCCGTTTGGATTGCGCAACGCAGGCGCAACCTTTCAGCGACTGATGCATATCGCCTTGGGCCGGTAGCTCGGGAGAAACGCCGAGGCCTACGTCGACGACATCGTGGTGAAGTATCGGGAGGCAAAGACCCTGATACAGGGCTTGGAAGAAACCTTCGCGAGCCTTCGTGAAGTGGACCTGTGGCTCAACCCAGAGAAGTGCGTGTTCGGTGTTCCTTCTAGCAAGCTTCTGGGCTTCCTCGTGTCCCACAGAGGAATCGAGGCTAACCCAGAGAAGGTCAAGGCAATCGGAGACATGAGTCTGCCGCAAACCGTCAGGGAAATGTAGAAGCTCACCGGACGAGTAACTGCGTTAGGGAGCTTCATCTCCAAGCTGGGGGAACATGCCATGCCCTTCTTCAAGCTGATGAAGAAGAAGGGCCCGTTCGAATGGACTCAAGAGGCTGACGAAGCATTCCAAAGTCTCAAGAAGTACTTGAGCAGCTCTCTGGTGATGGTGGCTCCACACCCTCAGGAGCCCTTGGTGCTCTACCTCGCCACCACGCCCTACTCCGCCAGCGCAGCTCTGGTGGCGGTTCGGGAGGAGCACCGGGTCAAGGCCACATCGTCCGGAACCCCGACCGCGGTAGCCCAAGGCCAGGAAGGCCTCGTGAGGGCCACGGCCTCGGCAGAAGGGGACCAACCTCAACAGGAAGACGCCTCCGGGGCTGAGGGGACCTCACCAAGCAGTCTAGAGCCGGGGGCTCTGACGTCTCAGGAGGCGCTCAACTCTCCGGGGAGTGCAGGCTCCGTCGGTGCACCCACCCTCGTCGAGCATCCCGTGTATTTCGTCAGCACGGTACTGCAGGATGCAAGGGCACGGTACGCCATGCCCCAAAAGCTCTTGCTCTTGCTATTGGTGGCCTCTCGGAAGCTGCAACACTACTTCCAAGGTCACCCCATCAAGGTCGTCTCAGCCTACCCATTGGAGAGGGTGCTCAGGAGTCCCAACCCCGCTGGAAGGGTCGCTGAATGGAACATCGAGCTGCAAGCGTTTCAGTTAGAATTCAGCACGACCAGAGTTGTCAAAGGAGCCGCACTTGCAGATTTTGTGGCAGAATGGATAGAGGCGCCAGGGCTTGAAGCAGGCAAATATCAGTGGCTTTCCCCAGTAAGCGAGGCACCAGATGGCTGGGTTATGCACTTCGATGGAGCATTCTCGCGACATGGCGCGGGGGCCAGCGCATTGCTTATATCCCCCACTCAGGACAAGCTCTATTACGCCGTGCAGCTCTGTTTCCAGCAGGGCGGAAAGGTTTCCAACAACATAGCAGAATACGAGGGCCTCATAGCAGGCATGAAGGCCGCGTCCGCACTGGGGGTGAAGCGCCTCATCATCAAGGGTGACTCACAGCTCCTCATCAACTTCTCCAACAAAGTATACGAGCCCAAGGACGAGCACATGGAGGCGTATCTTGTAGAAGTGCACAAGATGGAAAAGCAGTTTTTGCGGCTGGAGCTGCAGCATGTGCCTCGCGGCACCAACCAGAAGGCTGATGACATCGCCAAGAGGGCATCGAGGCGGCTGCCTCAGGAGCCTGGCGTTTTCGAGGGACGACTCTTCAAGCCCTTAGCAGCATCGTCACTATCAAGCACAGCGCAACCTCGGGAGGAACTCCCTCAACCGCCTGCCTCAGGAGCTCCGGCCTGTGGCCCGACCTCGAGAGCACGCTTTGCTCTGGCGCTGAGCCTCGGGAAGGATCTTTGGGCTCATGGAGCTCAAGGATTACCTGATGCAAGGTACTTTACCATAGAAAGAAGAGGACGCGAAACGCGTGGCCCGGTAGGCCACAACCTACTGCATCCAAGATGGAGAGCTCTACCAGAAGCGGACAAACGGTGTTTCCCTGCATTGCATCTCTAGGGAACAGGGGAAGGAGTTGCTGGCAGACATTCACGGTGGAGACTATGGGCACTACTCGTCATCACGGACCCTCATCGGCAATGCATTTCGCAACGGGTTTTATTGTCCTACAGCACTCAACGATGCAATCGAGATGGTGAAGGCTTGTGAAGCCTGTCAATTCCATGCCAAGGAGATTCATTAGCCAGCTCAGGGCCTGCAGACCATCCCACTCTCATGGCCGTTCGCGGTTTGGGGGCTGGACATTTTGGGCCAGTTTCCTTGGGCGCCAGGGGGCTATCGCTACCTCTATGTCTCCATTGACCAGTTCACCAAGTGGGTGGAGGTGGAATCTGTCTGCACCATCCCAGCTGGCTCCGCAGTCAAGTTCATCAAGGGCCTTGTGAGCCGATTCAAGGTGCCTAATCGCATCATCACCGACAATGGTTCGCAGTTCACCGGCAATCTCTTCAAAACATATTGTGCTAACCTTGGAACGCAGATATGCTACGCTTCGGTGGCACACCCTCGGAGCAACGGCCAGGCTGAACGCGCCAACACATAGGTCCTGAAAGGCCTCAAAACCAGGACCTTCATGAAGAAGCTATAGGCCTGCAGCAGGAGCTGGTACGACGAGCTCCAGTCCGTGCTATGGTCCATCTGCACTACCGCCACCAAATCGACCGGCGAAACCCTGTTCTTCCTCGTCTATGGAGCAGAGGCGGTCCTCCCTCACGAGGTTAGGCGTCACTCCACGCGGGTCCTGGCGTTTGACGAAGCGCAGTAGGACGCCATGCGGGGGATGGATCTCGTGCTGGGGGAGGAACACCATCGGGAGGCCGCGCTATGAGCGGTAAGATACCAGTAGGTGCTGCGGCGGTACCACTGCCACAACATCCGCCCCAAGATTATCGAGGTAGGTGACCTCGTGCTTAGGTGGGTGCTCTCCAGGGAAGGGCTGCACAAGCTCTCACCCATGTGGAAGGGCCCGTTCAAGGTTGTTCATGTTTCGAGACCTGGCGCCTAGCGCTTGGAGACCCAAGAAGGGGTGCCCATTCCGAACGCGTGGAACATTCAGCACCTCCGGAGATTATACCCTTGAAGTAAGGCCCAGTGCCTGTAAAGAAGGCCCGACGCCTGTGAAGAAGGGCCCAGTGCCTGCAAAGAAGGCCCAGTGCCTGTGAAGCTCGCCGCCCCAAGAAAAGGCCCGGTGCCTGTGAAGAAGGCCAATGCCTATGAAGCTCGCCGCCCGTGACACTCTCACGTAATAATGAGTTGGGGCTCTACACGCCCCGAAGTCTCCGGAGTGACGCCCTTGGGCCTCGGGGGCTCCTACCCACGTCTAGTGGCAGGACTTAGCTCCGCGCTGGTGAGAATACGTCGAAGACTAGACTAGGTGCCGGACGCGGCTTTTCATTTGCTTTCCGCAGTTGGCTTGTTCACCCTTGTTTGAAACTTTATTGGAGGTTCTTCTAGTGTTGTTTGCCGTCCCCTGCCCGTGATTCTCTGTCTCTGTTTTTTGCCTGACTTGTTCTCTCTTTCGCAAGCCTTGCGAGGGGGCTGCACGGGCGCCCTCGTGAGGACCTTATTGCCTAATTTTGTGAGGTTTCCTTACTCAAGTTCACAGCGGGAGCACCCCTCTCGGTCCATGCCCCATGGGCATTGCGATGCAAATGCAGGACCTAAGCCGGTCACCCTCGCGACAAAGGTTCGAAAGCTATCCTCTCGACTAATTTTTACAGGCCTCAAGACGCCCGGCGAGACCTCAGGCAGGTACCTTGCAAGGCAAAAACTGTAGCGAAACCCCCGAGCTAAGTTGTTCCTACGCACAAGCACACAGCCGCAACACCATAACATAACACGGGAATGGCAAAAATAACATGGTAATTAAGGGTAATAGTCTTGCATGCCCCCGCGGGGCTCCATACTTCTCTGTCCCCCTCAATGCAAGAAAAGGAGAAAAACAAAATAAATGCGGCGCGCCCCGCGTCGACTCGCGAGGAGGGATCCGCATCACCCTCCCGAGCTCAATCAGACTCCTCCTCGTGCTTCACCGAGGCGCGATGACAGGACGACCCGCTACCACCCTCGAAGCGGGTGCGGCGGCTGGTCGCAGCCACCGCTAGAGGAGCTGTCACCTGAGGGGGAGCCGCTGAAGCTTCGCGAGCTGCGGACGGCACCAGGAGCGGGTTCACCTTCGTCCTTGTCACGACTATCGCCAAGGTCAAGCACCCGGTCGCCATCATCGTCTTTAGGGCAGCACCCGACACGGCGGCCATCTTCTTCGAACACCCTCACGTAGAGGGTGGCGCCGCCGTTGAACTTGATGTCTAGGGTGCACGGCCGGCCCAGGCCACGCGCGCGGGCAAAGGTCTGCCAGCCGCGGGCTAGGGCCACATTTCCGGCAACAAAGATCTGCACCGCGACCCAGGAGGCTCTGATGCAACAACCGTCCACTTGGAGCCAGAGCCCGCCCGGGGCACCAGCCGACAGTTCACCGGCGAAGAGGCGGGGGAGCTGGAGCCAGTTGCCGGCCGGATCTGCCGACCACACGACAAACTCCGGCAGCACCTCTACCGAGTGAAGGCGTGGATGGGGAGGCCGTGCAGCCACGACGCGTCTTCCCCCGCCAATCGAGCGGCCTTCACCGCGCGAAGGACCACCACCGCGACCACGAGGAGACACTGCAGGAGTCGCGGGGCGCTTGCGGGGGCGACCCCGGCCGCGCTTGTGCGGAGGAGAGCCAGACCTTTCCGGGCGAGCCTTCCCCTTCTTCGCAGCCGAGAGCCTCTTCGTAGGCGCCATGGGGCACGGCGAGCAGCTGGAGGAAGGAGGAAGAAGAAGCAAGCGGGGAAAGGGGAGATGTACAACAGGGGCTCGCACCCCTCCACATTTATAGTCCAGAGGAGGCCAACCGTCGGCCTCCACGATCGTAGGTAATCATGACTCATTTTGCATGCAGGGACTCATCAAATCGGGCAGTTGCCGAGGCAGCATGGGGAAGCGGAGACGCCCACGTCCAATCAACTGCCACGTGGCGACCAAGGCCGCAGGCTGTTGGGGCCCACGGCGCTCCACACTTGCCTTTTCGCTTCGCTGCTGAGCCAAGTCCAATCATGCCTTGGGCCCGGGGGCTACTGTCGGCGTTCTGTGAACGGGGGTCCCCAGACTTGCCTGCCTGTGGCCTGCGGCGTGGCCCAAGGGGTGGTCCAGTACGACCCATCTGCATCAACCCAAGCTCAAGACCCTCGCGAGGGGCCAAGCCTTGCGGGGCAGACGACACAAGGCTTCCTCAGGGACGACCTCACCAGGTAGGCTCGCCAGGAGGCGGAGAGATCAAGGCAGGAGTACCTCATGAGGTGCTCATGACGCAAGCCATGACGATCGAGACCAGGCGGGCGCTAGGCGGTTGCCAGCCTGCACAGTGTCCTCGTTTCCTCTTTGGTGCAAAGGGGGCAAGCGCAGGCGCAGAGTACCGATGCATCAAGCAAAGGTTACCATATCAGTGCAGCGAGACCAAGACCAGCAGAGCGGCAGGACGGAGGTCACCATGGAGCCCAAGATGGCATCATCGCCAATGCCTTTGGCTGTCGAAGACCAACTTTAGTCAGGATAACTTGTACTAGCTATTCCCCTTCAAAATGGCCGTTGTTGACTCCTTTCCCGCTCAATATTTGGGAGGAGGACCAGAGCCTCTATAAATAGAGATAGCTACCGCCGTAGAGAGGGCATCATATCCAAATATCACTTCATCTAGAGCCTAGAGAGACCCACCCAAGTAGAACACCACGCCAGCTCAAGAACACCTCTCGCGAGGCTGTTCTTCCTCTGTACTGTTCATCATCAACCCCTGAGGCAATCCACCACACCACAAACTAGAGTAGGGTATTACACCACAACGGTGGCCCAAACTAGTATAAACCCTGCGTCCCTTGTGTTGTTCATCGAGTAGCTTAGATTCACAGCGAGGCATTAGGACGTGGATCAGTAGGGGGAAGATCTTCGTGCGCACCCCAGAGTTTGAACCTTAAGGGTTTTGCCGGAACCCCATATCCGACAACCATGATGAACCCACCTAGTATATGTGACCGACATCCCATACAAGTGTAGATGATTTTGCACAGTTGACTGAAGTCTTGTAACTGAATTCATACAACTGCTACACGGGCAGAGCACATCTGATTTTGGACCACCGTACTCGGTTGTGATAAACTTCATGAAGTTTTCAACCCCCTCGACATATGCAGCGGAGAATCTTCGAGCAGAAGTTATCCAAGTCCTGTCCATCTGTTAGACATATAAATTAGTTCTTCTACTAGATATTACAAGAAAAACATATATGCTTTTTTATGAAGTCTAGAAAAAAATACCTAGGTCGATGTCTAAAGCTATGGCAAGATATTTGGACGAGCAGATCTAAGTAACGAAATATATGTAAAGCTAATTCAGCAAACAGATTTGAGTGCTAAATTTATGGCAGGCTGTTTCAGCAGTCAATGAGGCCGAGCACACAGCCATGAAACTATCGAAGGCCATCGCAGCAACAAAGATTGAGTATAAAATGGTGTAGAGCTATTTCACCTAACAGGTTGGTTAATAGATCATGGCAATCTACGTCACAATAAATATATGGCAGGATATTTTAGCAACTAATCGGCCTTGACATGCCATCTCAGCTAAGCAGATTGAGTACAGAACAAGGCAAGGAAGCTTCTTAAGCAGAGCATATTGACTGTAAACTACTTCGGCAAACAGTGAGATTAACAACGTCTATCAGCTAATATTCAGCGCTACACCGACATGCACGGGGCCTCAGTCTAGAATGCGTGTACCGTGGGAGAAGGTGACCGTCGTGCGTCTCCACACGAACGTCGCTAGCGGTGGCGGCGCTGACCACCGTGTGCCTCCACAAGAACGTCGCCAGTGGTGGCGGCACGACTAGAGGACGACAGTCTATGACAGCATACTATGGGAGCGAGAGGATCACCGTGCGTCCCCTCGACGAACCGCGACACTGACGTATCGGCGCGGCGGGGAGGGCGGCTTTGGCGGAGCGAATGGAGTGGAGCGGGACGGGGTTTGGGGAATATTATTGGCTAGTTGGCCGAAGGGCGGTTGAATCTAGGATTTGGGGGAATTTTTTTTGGGGGGGGGGGAGGATTTTCGAGTGGTGGGCGGGGGGTGTTTGGCGCATGGTCGGTTTCTCCAAGTGTAGTCCCACATGTCAGTGAAGAGGCAAGCCGAAGCGTGTTCCGTTTGCGCGAGCCGTGTGGAGGACCGAACATGTGTGGGGTGCAATGCGATCGCGACAGGGGTGCTGTGAGTGTACCACCTTTTTTCCTTTTAAACTAGGTGCTTCGCCCCCTAAAAAAACGTGTTGCTTCGCGCGATCCATCGATACTACTACTAGTAATCCGGTAATCCTGACTAAAACGGCGCGACCGGGTCTTTTCCCGCGCGATATGCTGGGAGGTTGGCTTAGTTGGGTTTTTTAGGACGAGTAATGCTACACCTACGTAATCCCAATTATGTAATTAACATAATGTGAAACGTGTGAGTTGTTGATTGTAAATTGGGGGGAGGGAGGGGCCCACCACCATGAAAATCAGGGGAGGAGAGAGAGAGTCAATTTATGTTAACCCTTTCGTAGGTTCCCGTAGATGTAGAAAGATGTGAAATGCGTGAATGTGTAGTGGACGTACTATTGGAGTGCCTAAGATAAATTGTGTGTGTATAGATCCTATATGTTTATTTTACTTTGCATGTTAGCTTTGTCTCGGTTCAATAAAAAGCAGAGTTGGTGATGATGGTGTGCCTGTCATCCTGCAATATAGGCCGTCCGATCTATATCTAACGGATAGGAAGGAAACTATGACTATTTACCCGCACTTCTCTCCACATTTGCAGATAAGGCCTTCCCTCGTTCATCCTTTTATCCCACAAGATCTTGATATTTCGTGCAATGCACGGGCATCTTGCTAGTACTCCTACAATATACTATATTATTGTGAAAGTTCATATACACTGGCCGAGATTAATGCAAACACGACCGATTTTCATTGCATTTCGAACTTTATAGGACAGAAAAATAAAAGAAACCCGACCCTAAACCTATTATACGGCGGCGACTGATGTCCTCCATCTATGATCTCTATGTATGGGGGCGGGGTTCAAGACCGTGAAGTGAAGGTGCGGTCTCCGGCGAGGAAGAGTAGAACACGGGATATGGACCGGCTAGTTGGCACACCATGCCCTGCCGCCTCCCATGCCCTACGCATCCTTGGAGGAGTCCCCGACCTCAGCGGTGCTGGACGTTGGACGGTGGCAAGTAGGATGCGTGGCTGACGGTGCTCCCGTCGTCGGT
Source organism: Aegilops speltoides (assembly GCA_021437245.1). Lineage (NCBI taxonomy): Eukaryota > Viridiplantae > Streptophyta > Magnoliopsida > Poales > Poaceae > Aegilops > Aegilops speltoides. The sequence goes on from CM038147.1 coordinate 440,684,610, forward strand.
CGCCAGCATGGCCACCGCTTGTGCGATCGCGTCCGTGTCCGGCTACGCCGCTATTGCGTTGCGAGAGGCGACTTGAGCGAGGGCGGCGACCTCGTGCTTCATCCCCGAAGACAAGCTCTCCCACAGAACGTTCGTGCTTGCGGTCATGGTGGATGTGGTGCCAGGTAGGTCGACAATGCGCTATGGTGTGGATGTTAGCTGGGCGTTGCCGCTTTAAGTAGCGCATTCCGGTGAGGCCAAGCGTCCGGGTGGGCATGAATGTGGGCAGCTAGCGCCGGCTGGGAACGCACCATGCGATGGTGCGAGGGACGAGGTTTTTGGTGTGCCAGGGTAGTCAGCTGTGGTTGTGGCAACGTTGGAGATGCCCTTTTCTCACATGCGATCCCCGCATGTCATTGAAAAAGCAAGACGACCCGACATGGTCTTAGGTCCTGAGGATGCAGTTGGCCGCGCTACACCACTCCACGGACGCGTCGCGGCGCCCCGTGCATCCTCGACGAGCCGGGTGTTGGGGTGTGTTTGGATTGTGGCCAAAGTGCACCTTACCAAAATTTTGGTCAGGACCCAAAGATTGGTCTTTGTTTGGATGGTTGCCATTTTTTTGGCATGCCAATGAACTCTAGCCAACTCTAGTTCTTTTTTCTCGCCAATGTCGGCCAAATCATGGGCAACCAAAACCTCAACCAAAATTTTGGCTACCCAATGATTTGATGGGGCAACCTTGGGCACAAACCAAACATACTGTTGGTCATGTCATAGCACTAACGCCACCCTCGGCACACTGAAACCGACCGTGTCTAGCGATGATGAGCGTGTCGCTCACTGTGGTCGCCGTGTCCAGAGGCGGTGCTGGAGCTGCGCCACGTTGTTGGCCCCCACGACCCACATGAACGGTTGCCGGTGGCGAGGAGGTCGTTGGCCAACTCCTCCATTGGACTAGTCTGCGCTACGTCATCCCGACAGGTGTGCCCTACATGTCGGTTTCCCTGTTTTCCTGGCCATATTCGAGCGCCAGTGCTCCGCATTGCGCATTAGGCCTTTCACTATGTAGGCCAAGCAAGACAACTTGTTGTTTATTTGAACCATTCAAGTATAATCATGTGGCGTTTGCTTATTCTCATTCCTCTCCAACCCTCTGCTCATTGATCATGTCGCCCTCCGGTCGAGTCCATCCTCCCACATGCCTCATTTGAACATTCCGCCGAGTATCATTCGCATGTGGGCCTAGACCATGCTTGTATTTCCAATGTTGTAATTTATCCGACATGCATACAAACAAACGGTTCGTTTAAAGTTTCAATTTGCCTCCACTACGTGTCGCTTCGCGTATTAGTTTTGACATCGCATTCGATTCATGCCTCGACACATGTTGACGAGATCGATTGATGTTCAGAGCTCAATTGCGTGCCATGCTAGGAGATAAAGGTTTGGTCTGTTTCTATGATAGAAATGACCCTTGGGGTAGTAGTGGCGGAGCTTAGTGCAAGGCTGAGGGGGCCTCCCCCCAGCATTAGGCAAAACAGTGAAGAAAAATTACTGTGCATGGATTAGATAAGGAAAAGATCAATCTTACCCTCTTAATTTTTCATGTTTTGGCTTTTGGCCCCTCCCGAGATTCCTGCCTAGCTCCGCCACTAGGGGAGGGGGGGGGTCTATGGGGATCAGAGGGAGTATATTGTACTTTCATAAGTGAAACGAACATATTGTACCCACCCTAGTCCTCTTTCAATCGATCTCCGGACCCCGAGATGAAATAGAGAGAGAACGAGTGGGGGCATGTGTGATACCTAAGGCGGATTCAAAATTTTGAACCGGTGATCATAGAATTTGCAAATCATATATAAAGGGTATTCAATGTTTGTTTCGTTTTTGAACGTACAATATACTCCCTCCTATCCTTTCTAGTTTACATACAAGTTTTATGTGTATTAAAAGTATCTCTAGTTTGATAAAAAAGTATCAACATTCAACAACACCCAATCAATTTTGTTAGATTCGTACATACTCCTAGATTTGTACTCAAGATGATTTCCAATTTGTTTTCAACCATGTGAATGTGCTTGTTCTCGCGCATGCTCTTCCTACTAAGATTTCGCCACATATAGCCAGTCCAATAGTAACTTTTTTAAGCTCCCTGTCCAATAGTACTAGTGGAGTACTGACAACATCTATACTAGAGTATGCATTGCTCATAGTAGTACTCCCTCCTTCCATTTATATAGGGCCTATGTGGAGGAGAGAGATGTGAAAAAGTACGGGGAGTGAGCTTTCATGCAAGAGCCTAGCTATATACGCATTCCTAGTTAAATACAATAAATATGAAGAAAGAGATAGAGAGGAGATGGAAAAAAGTACTAATACAATAGCCAGCCTTATAATTTTTTTTGCAGGAAATGGCCAACCTTATAGCCCACACTACTATATGAGTGCATATAATAGATGATGGCTATAGATGACATGGCAGTTCCTTATAGTCATCGTCTGGCTATATTATTAACCATGCTCTAATGCATTTTTCAAAACCACATTTGACTATAGACAAGATTAATAATACATGAGATGTATAATGTGAAAATTATATCATTGGAAGCTCCTTTCACATACGAATTTGACCGTATGCTTTGTGTAAGTTGAATGTCATATATTATTACTCTAACATTTGGTCAAAGTTAGCCTCGACAAACGCATTAGGCCCTGTATAGTAAATGGAAGGAGGGAGTAGTAGTGGAAGTGGACCCTCTGACGTAGGTATCCCTGCCTTACCCTCCATTTCGGTCACTTACTGGCGGACCACATGCTTGGTAGGCCCCGCATGTCAGTTACTCAATGGGTTCGGCCACGTTAGGGGATCCTCATCCGTAGTATACTCCCTCTGTTTTTACTTACTCCACATAAAACGGAGGGAGTGGTAGTATAAATGACGCGGGCGGGGGAGGGGGAGAGACGTCGATTTGCTCTCAACTGCGGTCCCACAAGCGAGCGAAAACGCAAGACGAAGCGCATTCCATTTGGTGAGCGACATGGAGGGTCCAGCGTGCCGGGCTACAACGCGAACGCGACAAGAGCGATGTATAGTCAAAACCGATTGACCGGTCGTCACCGGAACCACTATTCACACGGTAACCTTGTTGCCGCGGCCTCGCCAGCCACTGCCCTAAAACCACACCTAATCTCCAGCCCATTCCCCCACCTTTTGATCCCCTAGCCTGCATCAAGCATCCCCTAGTTTGCCGGAAAGCCATGGTGCGCCGCAAGATCACGTACTACAAGATGCTGACGCCGGAGTGCGACGAAGAAATCATGGCGGCGGTCGTTGCAAAAGACCTCCGTTCCCAAGCTCGCTTTGCAGCGGGCCAATCCCCAAGTTCTCTGGAGCCAAGCTATGAGGAGGAGGAAGCCGATCCAATGTACATGGCGGAGGTCGCGGCGCAGAAGGCCCCCGATGGGTATGATACGATGGACGTCGACTTCGTGCCGACGTCCAAGTCCCCCATGGTGCAGGCGGACCAGCGGTTCAACCTGGCAATACTAAAGAAGGACCGGGAGGCAGAGGCTCAACTCAACGCGGAGCACGCGCATGCCGCTGCCATCGAGGCTCCCCTGCAGGCGGAACCAGATGTCGTGGATGTGAACCGGGCGGCGGAGGCTCAACTTGAGGCGGAGCGCGCGGATGCCGCTGCCATCGAGGCCCTCCTGCAGGCGGAACTAGACGTCCTGGACTTGAACCGGGCGGCAGAGGCTCAAATTGATGCAGAGCGCGCAGATGCGGCTCTCATCGAGGCCCTCCTACACGCGGAACCGGACATCCTGGACTTGAACCGAGCAGCGGAGGCTTGACTCGACACGGAGCGCGTGGATACCGTTGCCATCGAGGCCCTCCTGCGGGCGGAACCGGACGTCCTCGACTTGAACTGGGCTATGCTCTCGTCCGTGTAGAGCGCCCGCACGCTCCGTGTGAACGAGTAGCTGGAGGCCAAGGACAACCACGGTGCGGAGACACACGTCGGCAGCTATGGCTGGTTCGCGCCGGCAGCCAAAGACGACGAGGCCATCTCGTTCCGCGAGCAGTGATAGTTTTTCTTTATGTTGTTATTTTTATGGATCTTTTGCTGTGTAAAAACATATATTGTTATGCAAGTCTCCTGACTTGGGTCAGTCTACCATTTCAGGCGGTTGGATGAATATCCTATGTCTCCTAACCCTTCTTCCTCACCTCTTCTTCTTCCCCAATAGACCACCGCACGGGTCGTACGGATACTCCCCAACATGCGGTTGGATAAACATACTCTATGAATGAAAATTATGTGTCAGCGGTAGGATGGCTGAGTTTGGTTTGTTCACATGCGACATCACGTGTCAGTGAGGGTGCGTTCCCTTGGTTGGGTTTGCGGCGTGTAGGAGCGACTGTGTGAGGGTGTGGTGCGACCATGGCGTGCAGGGGCGACCGTGTGAGGGTGCGGTGCGATCGCGGCAGCCGTGCGCAAGTGTACCTCCTTTTCATTTGGAAACTTTAGGCAAGCTTGGCAAAAATGTGTGGCGAAGTATGGCAATGCAAGGCCTAGACCCAAACAGGATAAGTACGTACGTACTAGGAGTAATAGTGTTAAAAAAGAAAGGCGGGGTTTTCCTTCACGGGATTAATCGATACAAATCCTCGTTTCACGTGTCAATTAATGCGTATTTTTTATCCAAAGCCCATATAGCTAACCATATCACTCCTCATCGCTTGATTAATGTAGCGCCATGCAAACCAACCTTCTCACTTCCGCATGCATGCAGGGGATATTAATGTCCTTGGTTGCTAGTACGAGGCAAACCCCATCAATTTTGCCTCGATTAGTGTTAGTGGACTTTTGCAAATTGTAATTTTAATAATACTGTCCTTGTGTACAAAAAAATGGAGGCAGTAACTATATTTGACTTCCTTCTCCATTGCGGTGACGTCGATGATATCTCGAACATTGTGGTTTGGCGAAGTGCGTTCGACGGAGAACACCGTTGAGGGAGACCACGGTAAGTCATTTGCAAGTGCCCACTGCAAGCCGAGACAACTGCCTTATTTGCATCCAGGAAGTCCGTAGAACCAAAGGACGCATATGTACTAGTACTACTAGTACACAATAGCATCGTCCATCCAGCTTAGTGCGGTGCGATGGTTTCTCGAAGAAGACGATGGAGAAGCGGAGTTAGCGAAGAGTGAAATGATGGTTGCTTCGTCCGTGCTTTGTGATTTGACGCCTCACTGCTTTGTGATTTGTGATAGAAGGGATAGGGGAGTAGACTCTGTGCTCTATAGTGTACATGTGTCCAAGCATGGGAGAAAGAGGAGAGACGTTGCATTTTTCTATTCCTTCAATCAATCAATCAGGGAGCTTCGGTTCCATCTTTTTGGCTTTGGCAACACCGTCCACAATGGTTCCCATGATGCCAAAAGCTATTTTTACATTTGGCTACACATTGTGGTTGCCCTTAACCGTGCCACTTGGTTTTGCTCCTGTGTGCTATCTATACAAATCTCAATTATATTGATCTAAAAAATTATAGAATCAAGATTAGTAAAAAGGAGGTGATTTTGCCGCGTGGATGGCGGGTGAGGTTTCATATTTTTAGAGGACGTTGTCCTGGCGGTTTGCTAACATGCGGTCCCACGTGTCAGTGCTTTACCAAGCCGATCCGCGTCCCACATGAGGCAGAACAACGGCAGAAGCAACACGTGGTTAACTTGAAGAAGATGAGGGAGAAGCGGATTCAACAATGAGTGAAATGATGGTTGCTTCATCCCTCCAACTTTTTTTAGCATTATTATTTCGTACCTCCAACTTAACTGCGGGAAAGGTCAGCTTTGTGATTTGATGCCTCATTGCTCATTACTACGCCGGCGCCATGACTAGGGTGCTTCTCTCCGGCTGCTCTGGACTGTATTCCGGTATGGCACGTGGAACACGGTAGCTTGATGCCCCACATGTCGGTGAAAGGGACTAGAAGATTTATGAAAGCGAGCGCTCCACTCTTACGATGGAGGAGTACACGACACGATGACCAAGTGAACTATCACTTGTACTGTATAGTACTATAGTTTTGCTGTTTCGCACGATCCATCGATACAAACCCGATTAAATAGGAAAGCGCGGGATTTTTCCCGCGCGGTAGTTGATACTGGCCATACATTTCAAAGGCAATTTTAATGTATGCAAGCTGAATAATTAAGTAACAATACGATATATAGTAAAACTAAAAACACATATGATTTATTGTGTTAGAGTGTAGTAGTAGTGCTGTATTGCATAGTTGTTAGATGTAACATGCGAGAACGTGTAGAGATGTAGTTTTGGAGGGCCTACAGAGAGAAAAGCGTAATACGGTCACCGAACTTCAGAATAAGCTAATTACGGTCACTATATACGTTTTGCAGTGATTATACGGTCGCTTGCTCACGGTTCAGCATCGAATTGCACTCTGTTGACCGGCCAAATAGTCTGCATGGCACCATGTTGACTAGTTAAATTGACCATGTTCCTTGTGGGTCCCACCTGTCAGTTCACAGAGGGAAAAGGTCAGATAAACACAAATTTACGCAGGCGCGACAAGACTCCAACCCGTGCACGGGAATCACCTGGTTGTGTATGTGTCTATCAGGGCCTGATGTGTGCGCATGCACGTGTAGGTTGAGCACTTGAGCGTGAGTGTGCGTTGGTCGTGTGGTGTACTGGTGTGTGTGCATGCATTCGTGCGTGTGTGCGTGTGAGTGTTGCATGCATGCATGGCTGCGTGTGTACCTGTGAGTGTTACATGCGTGCGTGGGTGCATGTGTTCGTGTGAGTGTTGCGTGCATGCAGTTCGTGTGGATGCGTGCATGTGTGTATAATCACCACACCAGCTCATGTGTGTTAAAACAGATGGCTCAACATACCAATACAAGGCCACCTTGTCCGCTGTGCCCGCGGTCATGACTTCGAACCACCGTCCAATATTCTTTTGTCGTTTGTTTTCATTCTTACTAGCAAGATGCCCGTGCATTACATGTAACATCAAGATGCATTTGTATGACTAGTTTATCTTGTGAGAGAAAAGGACGAACAAGGAAAGGCCTTATTTGCAAATGTGGAGAGGTGTGTGGGTACCTTTTTGCAAAATTGCCATAGTTTCTTTCCTATCCGTCAGATATAAATTGGACGCCCTATATTGCAGGATGGCAGGCACACCATCATCACCAACTCTGTTTTTTATAAGAGTGCATTTTATAAGAGTGTAGATGTAGAGTAGATACAAGCTGACAGGTGGGCCCGATGGTAGTGAGATAATGTGATGCAACACTAGAGGTGCCATGTGGAGCATTTAACTGGTCAACTAGTCGTGTCTTGAGCAAATACAGAGTTGTACGGTGAGCCCGTGACTGTATAATAACCACAAAACATAAATGGTGACCGTAATGAGTGGATTCTGAAGTCCAATGTACGTATCGTGCTTTCGCTTCAAATACAATGATCGTCACTGTATATATCGTGAGAGAAAGATGAAACATGCGTGAATGTGCTGGGGGCTTACTTTTAGAGGACCTGGAGATAGTTTGTGTGCGTACATGAAAGGGGCATAGAGGGGGGGGGGTATGCGATGGAGAGAGAGATGCTCTTTGTTTCTCTTTATTATGACTAACTTTATATGTAGTATAAAAATATACACATTCACAGTGCAGAATAAATATCATTATGGGCACCATGCAATGCAAATTAGCGTTCATACTCCTCCATATAACTTTGTAATGTTGTATATATGTAGAAATTCTAAAATAATTTTTTGGCCACACTTTATTCAAAAGGAATGTTGTATGCGAAATAAACGTGAAGAGAGGGCTTTTTAGATCAATGGGGTAAGTGATGTAACATGTGTGAATGTGTAGTTGATGCATTTGGCAGGGCCTAGAGAGGTATGTGTGTGTAATACGTATTCAAGAGAGGCATGGATAGAGAGGCCAGCGGGGGGTGGGGGGGCATGGGAGAGGTAGCACGAGAAATGAGAGTGGTCTAGAGATAGAGACGAATATGATGTCATGGCAAGAGATTACCTTGAGTGTGTATATGCAAGGGGGGAGGGGATAGAGGCACTAGGAGAATATATATATTTTTGTGTGTGGTGTCTGTGTTGGTATGTGTGGGTGTGAGAAGATAACGAGACGTGGGGGTAGAGGGTGTGTCACCGCGTGAGGTCCGGTGGGTCAAGGTGAGGCCCTTCGTTCGGTTCCGTCCTGCGCCACATTGGTCGGCCCGTGACACATTTAGGGAGACCCATGGATGACTAGTCGTACAAGACAAAGGTAGCAGAATTATGATGGACTCGGTGTCCACTGACAAAGCCGGCTAGGATTTGTAACCCTAGGTTCTCAGACTAAGGTAACCCCTTTATCTCTGATATTACTATTCATCCAACCTAACTTTAAGGGGCATCTTACAGAATGCTCTGCTAGAATCATACTCGTCGATTAGGAAGAGAGGTGTGAGACAATGCGTGAGAGACAAGCCTAAAGATAATGTGCGTACAGGAGACATGAAGGCATGTCTATGTATATAGAAAGGGTCGATGGGGATTGTGCGTGTGTATGCTTGCGAGAGGAAGAGTGCTTGTGATAAAGGTTAGTGAAAACAGTCGTAAATGGTTACGAGAGGGAGGGAGGGTTATATCGAGAGCATGTGTGCAAGAAAGACACCTCGGGAGAGAGTGTGTGAGCATGTGTGAGAGACCACCGATGGAGAGTGAAAAACTACACGTAAAAGACTGCTGTACACATTGATTAAAGATATAAATTGTATCCAAATATTAGGATGGGATCATGATATTTTCAATTCGCATAAGGAACGGTCATTGATCCATTAGACATCTAGATTCTATCGAATTTGAGCATGTCTAAGTTATTATTCGACACAACTGGTCCACATAGTTAGTATTTTGAACTCCAGACAATGCATCGCTTTAGCAATCGAATATAAACGTGAGTATAGTTCATGTTGTGTGTGTAAAGCACATTATACATACAGAAGTTACACAATGAACATTATAAATAGCTACCTATGAACAAGCATACATTTGAATTCAACTTAAGGTGGTTTAAAAAAATTGAATTCAACATGAAGTCCATTCAATTATTTGAATTTGATATCACGGCATGTGTAAATCATACCTAAATTATGGGGGCACCAATCTTTGCTCTGATTTTGTACATAATAGCATATGTAGTCGTGTACAAAATAGATTCAAATTTAGTTCCTCCATTCCAAAATAATCGTAGTTATAGGATTTTCAAGTGTCAAAATTTCAAAAATAAGCGGATAATTTAATGAGGTTTTCAAACATACAAGGTCAAATTTAATGTTGTCTATTTAGGTCAATCCTCATAGTTCAAGAGTACTCTAAACGTGAATGCTTGTGTTTCAAAATTTCAAACGAAGCACCAAAAGAGCCTCTACTCGCCCAAAACCGCGTGAGACCAATGTTTGGGAGTACAAGGAAATTAATTTTCTAATAACTCCGACCCGTGAAACCTACCGGCCCGACGTCCAAAGGTCTAAACCGGGGTAGGTTTGTAGCTTCATCTAGACGCCACACAACCGCCTCCGAAAAACATTCATACACAATGGCCGCCTAAGCACACATGCGCGCGGCCGAAATCGCTCCCGCCCACTATTTGCGACACCTGGGATTACCACCCTACCCCCGACCCGCAGTAGGTCCGAAATTTAAGAGTGGGGCAAAGTTTGTACTTTCCCCAAATTTCAAACAAGCGCGTCCCATCTTCTGCTCAAAAAAGCCAAAAACAAAGCGTCCCAGACCGAAACATGGTTCTCCCCCTCCCCCCACCCACCCGTCCGATTCCCCATTCGTACTCCATGGATGCAAAAACTACCTCTCCACCAGCCGTGAAACCCCGGCGTCCTCCATCCGCCACCCCATCCCACCCATCAACCACCGCCCTCCTCCATCGCCAGAGCCGATACCCCGACATCGTCGTCCACCGCAACCTCAACAGCAACGCCCTCCACGGCTAGTAGTTGAAGCCGAGGCCGAGCCGTCCGTACCCGAGCCAGTTCAACCACGCCGTCCTGCGCCTCACCGCTGCCGCTCCAACTTTGCCACCGTCCACCGCACCGGAGCTGTTCCTGCTACGCCGTCCTTCGCCACCTCGGATCTCCTTCCCCTCCGCCGATATACGGGCACGCCAACACAGTCAACAATCCGGCCATTTGTTTGTCCAAGGATCCACGGTTCTCCAAAACATCGGTTCCCCCAGGAGAAAAAGGAGGATCGCCGCGACATATGGAGGAGACCACCCTGGCAAGCGATAAGGGTACTCCTCTTCCCTTATTCGTGCAAATCTTACGTGTCTGCTTGCACGGTATTCATCCCATAGAAGACACTAGTTGACCGCTTCTTCTTGATACTAGATGTTCCTAGTAACTCGCGATGCACAAGGTTTCTTCTCATATACTATTTCACCTTAGCTAGAGGTCCGTCGCCCCCCTGAATTTCAATTCCCACTACTAGGAAAAGGCCTACTAGTGGCGCACCAGTTTTGCCTACTAATGGTGCACTACTGGTGCGCCACTAGTACCACGCCACTAGTATTAAATACTAATGGTGCACCACTGGTGCGCCATTAGTATCTGGTATACTAATGGCTCACCACGCCATGCGCCATTAGTATAGACCAACATGCGCCATTAGTATGCCTCCCAGGGGGCCATATTTACCCATGTGCTTTGGCATACTAATGACGCACTTTGGGTTGATGCGGCATTAGTATCCTTTCTACAATGCGCCATTAGAGTGCTGAGTGGTGCGCCATTAGTATGAATATTAGGGATTTTTTCTTTTCTGATATTTGCACAGGTTACAAAATATATTATTGGACAGAATATAGACAGCACCACACAACAACAGCAGATTCATCGAATACAATAGAAGATTAGTCTCCGAATACAATTCATCATACTAGTCTTCGAATTCAAAAGACCGAAAAAAGATAGAACATTACAAGTCTCGAGACCACGAGTAGCGAGTTTGTCTTCACATTACAAGTCAATATCGATCATCTAAACTACCATCACATAGAAGAGAGCTGCGGTCATCGATGAGCATCTTCGCGATGAAACTGGTCTTCATCCGGTTCCTCCAATGCTCCCTCCTCTCTCCCGCTAGATAGCGCGCGTATCTAGATTCCGCCTCCGCCCTAGTGATGTACCCTTTGTAACTGTTACCGCTAAAACGGTGAACCTGTCTCCGATACTCCTACCAGTCATCGTAGACTTCGAGAACCTTACCCTTGTACACGACATACGACGGCATCTCTATGCACAAGCCAAACAATAGACAATACATAAGCAATATATAAGTATGCAACAAAAGGATCGAAAGAGAAAAGCAAGACATTAATAGCACGATTCATGGTCCTACTAATAAATAGCATCGATTACATCTAAGTTGAACATCTGTCCAAACCAAAGAGACATACAAGTTCATTAGAGTTTAATTACAACATGAGCTAATCGATGTTTCAGAACTACAAATAGCATCACTACTTTCGACTCGACTCATGGGATCGGAGCGTGGATGAAGCTGCCGTCTTTCGTGATGGTCATGAAGTCGCGGTCGTTGTCAGCCTGCATTTGTAGCGTTGTGTCTATCTCACTGTTGGACGGTTGATATCTGAGGTAGAACTGCCCCGAGGTACGAAGGACATCTTGATGGATGATTTCTGCAAACTCCGACTGGATGCGAAAGAATTCTTGTCGGAGGTCCACGTCCTGGATTGCTGCCAAGCTTGCGGCCCAATCTTTGAGATTATTTGGTAGCAGAAGGTGATTATGGCCCCGTACGATTGCCCGCATGTGATGGAGGGCGTAATAGGCATCCTTCTGACCGCCAGGCGGCTGCTTGACGCAGGGGAATGTCATATTGTGGTTGAACACGTGCCTGCCGTACCTACGAACTGGCCTCTTAAAGGTGCCTCCAGTTGTGGCGTAGCCGGGGAGAGCATCATCAAGAACTTTCTTGATATTTGTGTAGTCTATCTTGGAGTCACGGTTCGGGTCGAAATACGTGACCATGGAATATTTCGGGCTTAAGAGGATGAGTGTGCAATGTGTGTCACTGCTCAGAACACAGAATGTTAGAAAAAAAAGAATGATCGAAATCTAAGAAATCATATGTTACGGGGCGGTTAGGGGATGACTTACTCGAGAAAGTAAGGCACGAGGAAGTTATCCTTATCTGGGTTTGCTAGAATGACGCCTTTGAGGTGTGAACTCGCGACTTGCCGGTCCCCAGCGCTACCCAAGATCTTGGCACCCATGTAGAAGGGGTCGACTATCCCGATGTCCGGGGTCTTGTCTCTAATGATTCGCATCTCCATACTCAGCGAAAACAGCCGAACGAAGGTGTAGTGCAGCGGATGAAGGTTAAACATAGCAAAGATGTCATCAAACCGCAGGACGATCGTACCCCCGATGGCGCTATCCACAAAGCCCTTGCCCTCTGGCACCTTGGCCACGAAAACCGGGTATGCCACATCATTCTGGGAGAGACGCTGCTTCTCCAAAGAAAGAACACTGTCATGCAGACTCCGCATAGCACCGGTTGCAGCATTGAGCATATTTGTCGGTAGCATCACCCTACCTGCCACATGCACCCTCCTCGAGATATCCTTAGGTGAAGGTGGCCCGTCCTGAGCACGGATCATACTCGGTGCCGGCTGGCTCGCACCGGCGCCCTTGTTAGTCTTTCGTTTCCGTCCCTTCTTCTTGATCTGCTATAATGGGATCGAGTTCTGCTCACAGACCGCCTTCTTGAGCGTGTTGGGGCTGATAATATTTCGCACCTCAGCTATCTGAGGCTCGGTGAAGGCGGCAGCTGGAGGCGTCTCCTGAGAACTGAACGCCAGACGACGCCTGTTGCAATTGGGTTTCTCCGTCGTACCAGCTAGATCGTGGTCGTCTTGGTTGGATTCTTGAGAGGAGGCCCGTAGAACTCGTCACTGTACCCATGTTCGGCAAAGTACTTATCGATGTTGGTAAATGTACCGTCATTGTTGTCGTCGTCGTCCGGATCCTGTGCCATATGCATGTCCAGATCCTGTGCCATAGGGATGTCCGGCATGTCTGGTAGCGTTGCGGCGTTCTTGCCATGGCTTGGCGCCGGCACGACTGGCGGTCTTGTCTGTGGGGTGGTGTCCCCCGCCCCCAAATGAATCTGGATCTTCGGCCAAAGCAGGGGCCAGCTTACGCAGACGCTGAGGGTCATCACATCATCTTCGTTGGCCCCAGTGGGTCGAATCAGAGGTAACAACTCGTCACAGCCTGGCAGCACTCGAACCAGTTCAACCCTATACAAGGTGGGTGGCATCGGATTACCGTGGAACACGCGTTTGCCCGATTGAACGATTCTTCCCTTGGCGACATCGACCAACTCGCCGCCCATGAAGTGCAGGAGAGTGCAAGGAACGTCGGCGGCGCCCTGCAAAAACATGTAGGGCGTCAGGGATGCCCAGTCAAAGGCAAGGAGATGAAGTCATCGGCCGAGAGGCTTAGTTACCGTGATGCCGTCGAGCTCGGCTAATGTCGAGGCACCGCGAACGGCGGGCGTGCACCGGACGGAGGGGCCGCTTGCTGGAGAGGTGCCGGCCGGTGTACACCCGGGTTCATTAAGCTCCAATGCCCATGCTGGCGCCGGAGACACAAATACCGCCTCCGCCAGAGACACCAATGGTGCAGCATGCGTGTTGTGCGAGTTGCTAGCCGTGAAGCTGGGAACTGGGGGAGGCCCCTGTTGGCCTCCCGCAATCCACGTCGTCAGCCCATGAATCAACATACGCACCATGGCGGTGAGCGTAGTTCCTAGTTGTTGTTGCACTTGCTCTTGGACAATCTCCGGAATCCGCGCCACTTGTGCCTTGAGTGCTTCAACCTCGCGCGACTGGCTTTCCGAGCTAGCATTTTTATCCTTCGCCCACCAGCGGTATAGTATGACGACCATTTTGTGGACAAGCCTTTTCCGGCCACACGACCAGCTGACGACGGCTTACTGAGCTTATCCTTGTTTTTCATTATGTTCAACGCCCTATTTAAAGGGGTGTCGAAAGGGGAGCTCTGAGACGACCCCGCGCTCTCGCTTTCGGGTCCCGGAAGGAACCTGAACCATTTAGAAATATTGGGGATTAATTAGAATGCAACCATATGGAGCTAATTACGCGGGGGTGTATTCCTTACCAGAACAAGCTCAAGCGCCCTGGTCTTCAGATCCGTGGTAAGCTCCTTTGTTACCGGGTCCTCCTTGTACTGGGCCCTGACAAAGTTCTTGGTCTGCTTGTCACGGTATTTCGCAAAGAGGGGCGGTAGGCCTTGCTCGGCACGCTCCGCGTCCTCCTTGTCCCATATAGGCTCCGCCACTCTGTAACCGCCGGGACCGAGTTGGTGGACCCCTATGTTCAACTGCCGCATTTCTTTCCCCCACTGACTTGATTCGGAGGTTGCGCTGCTCTCGCACTTGATCTTGAACTCCTTGTAGTCATCTTCGCTGATCAAAGGATATTTCGCCTTGATCTTCTCATAACTATCACCTTTTTCAATCATTGCCTTCACCGTGCTTCTCCAAGTAGACAGGGCCGTGCTCATCCTCGTGAGGGCAGCACTATTCACTTCATTCCCTGAGAGGCGTGTGTTTGCAAAGTCAGCGGGGAACTTGTATCGTTCGTGCAGCTTCGTGAAGAGGAGGCTGCGCAAATTCCCTCGGTCCTTATGCCTTAGGTTCTCGGTGTTGATCGAGACGGTGCTCCGGAGAATGCACCCGAGCTGAACCAAGTACCCCTTGACCAATTCTTTGGGCGCCGTTGGATGCCCGTCGGAGTTCACTTCAGTAAATTCCTCCTTGACGGTGCCGAGCATGCTCGGGCGCCGGTCCTTCTGTTGCCTCTTCGGTTGGCTGCCATCTATGCGTGCGCCGCCATCATTAGTGGTGGCATCCTCGGTGGCACCATCAGTGGTGTCATCCCCGACGCCACTAGGGGTTGTGTAGTCAGGATCGGTGTCTTCCGCGGCGTCCTCATAGCGGTGAGGTTCTTCCTCCATCTCTTGGGAAAGCTCCCAGAATTGCTTGCCGCCCGAATCGCCGGCCTCATCGTTATGGGCCATGTTTCGCTCTAAATAGGAAAAAAGTTTGGTAAAAAAGTTGGTTATTGTCAAGGAACAAGATCATGGTCTCATCATTTTGGGTTTGTCGACACCGAGGCATCCTAAAAGCTAAGCTTTTATCATTTAGGGTTTGTCGACGCCGAGGCACCCTAAAAGCCTAAGCATACATCATTTAGGTTCTCATCGACACCGAGGCACCCTAAAAGCCAAGGTTTTATCATTTAGGGTTTGTCGACGCCGAGGCACCCTAAATGCTAAGTTAAGTTTTCATCATTTAGGGTTTATCGATGCCGAGGCACCCTAGGTTGACTGATATATATGGGTATCTTCTAATAATATACCCTATCAAGAAAAGGGAAGGAGGATTCTAAGTTGGGCCTAATCACTTAGCTCTATTGCCACCTATGGTTTAATGCAGCAAGAATAAAGGGGCAGTTGATCCTACTTAATTAAGTACTAAGATACCCCGGCCCATGCATTAGTCGCAAGTACCCCATATGTCCTATTTTTAGCAAAGCCATGCTAAAATTCACGGAAAATTTCAGCATGACCTTTGCTGAAAATAGGACATATGGAGTACCCGAATTTGCCAGAATGGAAGTTAATCGACATTCCGGCAAACTCAAGGGCCTCTCGAGTAAAAGAAGAAGATCACAAGTTGACAAAATTCCCAAGTAGTACAAAGAAGAAAGATCACAAGTAGTACCAATGAACATATAGTCCAGCAAGTTGAAAAAGCTGAAGTTCTCAGCATGAAGAATCACACAACACAGCACCTACATTATGATGATACATTTGGAGATTGCACATATAGTTTTCACATAAGCATAATTGTTCTGGATATTGCACATATAGTTTTTGACAGCACAGCACCGATGACAGCACATACAGTTTTTCACATTTGTAGATTGCACATACAGTTTTCACATCGAGCAATGTTCTTTTCATTTCACCTTCCATTTTTTGCAATTCAACTCACTTCCTTGTCTTATAGTTATTACTCCCAAATGAAATGACACTTTGACATGGCTGCAATTTTTAGTGTCTACTTATCTGCAATTTTTCAGTGTCTGCTTAGGAGAAATAGGTTTCAAACTTCAGCTTGTTTTGTATAAGGAGACTAAAAAACTATCTAAGGAGTTCTTCAAGTTCAAGTTACAGCCTGCATGACATTTTCCTACACAATGCTTGTTGTAAATAATTACTTAAAGTAAACACTTTTTTTATCTTAGCTTACTTACAAAGAATGCCTATCTTTCGGTTTTCCAATTCCTTTTGTTTCATTTTCAACATTGCTCTATTTGTAATTAATAGCACTGCTTCAAGAAATCTGTACATGCAATCTCAGAGATACTCTCGCCATTGACCTCTTTGGTATACAAAGTCTGGAGCACATGGCTGTTGATCTAGCTGCTAGATCATTATATATGCTGCTAGATCATTATATGAATGCATAGATCACCTGCCATCCAATCAGATTATTTCAAAAAGTGTGTATTATTTAAGCAGATGGTGGTGGTGACAGTTGATTTAATCAATCTAGTTTGGTTTTAGCACACATGTGGTGAATGGGTCCAGTTGCAATAGTTAGGTCTGAACCATGACCAAATTGGGCTAGTTGTGCTGCTACCTAACTGAAGATTGGACCATGAAGTAGGGGATACATGTGTGCATGATGATGCAACATTTTCTGATTAAATGCAGTCTAAACTGACTTTTAGACTGATTTTCCATCAAAATTGAAAATAGTTACATTAAGTTTCAAAATAGAAAAATACACTTCTCAGTTTTACAAACTGAAAATTACTCTAAAACTCAAACTTTAACTGATGTTTAGAGTGAATTTTTAATCCAAGAGTTTTTATATTTAGATCACTTTAACTGAATTTTAGATTGTGTTTTAGATTGAATTTTAAACTTTCTTGCAATATAAGCTTGCAGTACCTTGCGCCGAGGAGGAGGAGGAGGGGGATGTGGTCGTGTGGTCCTCACCGTCTGTGTCCAGCACCTCGGCCTTTCTCCCCTCCCATTAACAACAAAGAACAAGCAAATTTAAGCCACGAACTCGTACCACAATATCTCAGATTCTTCAACTAAGCAAAACATGCATACTTTAACACTTCAGTAATGTCTCTTCCATCATCATAATCTTGCGTAACAACAAACGAGAGGAAAACTAGCATTCAACAACAAGCCCAAGCCTATACTTAACTAGGCTAACTGTACAGAAAGGTTGTGTCATGCATCACATGCATTACTGAAGTGGGGTTCTACCAGTTGCTGCTAGATGTTGTAATCAAGCATCAAGCCATCAACTCCTACTGGATCTCTCTGGTGATAAATTCATGTTGTTCTAGGGTCTATCAGTAGATACCCATGTGTATTTGCTTTATTACTGTGCTCATGTGATGCTCTGGTGGTATGGGATTGCTCTGGATTTGCTAAGTTGGTTAGGAGCAAAGTGCTTAATATGTTGTTTGCTCCTATGTGGCTCTACCGTTCGTGTTAACTAAAGGATAAAAAGGGTGTTTGGATTCAGTTAACTGAATATGCTACTCTAGTTCCTGGAGTTGGTTACTTATTTCTGTCTATTCCCATTGGTCTGGCTGTCCTTTGGGTAATAGCTACTTATACTTGTTATTACTGAGTTATTTGCTGTTATATATACTTACAACAAAGACTGCTAATGATACTAGCCCATGTGCTTGTGGGTGTGGTGTCCTATTTGCGAAAAAAATACAATGTGTAAGTGGAGTGCGATGTTACTGCGAAGCGAGATGTTGATTGGGTGCTACCCTATCTATTTCTTCTATGCTATCCTTATACTCTGCTTAAGAACAGATGCTACTTGTCTTGGCTATATTCTGATTTCTTGTCTATTTTTCCATCCCTCTCTCTTCTATTAAACTAACAAGAACAAATGTTGCATGATCTTATTGCCTATGATGCTGGTCTGAGGGCAACAACAGCAGAGTTGCAGTGGCAGTAGTGCAGCAACAGCAGCGGGATGAGGCTATGGTGCACAGCAGGGGCGCGCACGACAGGACCAACAGTGGGACGCGGACATGCACGGGCGGCCGGGCAGCTGCGGGCACGGAGAGCGCGTTCCAGGGGCGAGGCAGGGCGTGACCCGAGCAGCGCGCGCGCGCCTGCGGGTGCCTGCAGGGCGGACGGATGCGGCCAGGACCCATGGGAGCACAACCAGGAAAGTGGAGAGCGAAGCTCCGCCGCGATGGCCTAGCTCGTGTGGGAACTTCTATGCTGAGGGATTCAAAGGGGAAAGGTGGGGAAACGGCAGAGGGGCTCACCGCAGAGGCACACAAAGGCCCGACGAGTGACTAGGAGCAGCAGGGGATGCCCAAATCGAGGAAGATCGCCGGCGACCGAAGGTTGAAGACGATCCCGATCCGGTCGAAGTAGAGGCGCCTAACTCCAACGGGTGGCACCAGAATACGAGGAGGACGGCGGCGTCACGTGGCCTGGCTGAGCTGAGGTAGAGGCGGTCGTCGTCTCCTCCTTCTCGTCGTCCTCCTCCTGGTCCTCCTCCATTTCGGGCGGGGGCGATGCGATGGGCGAGGAGCTCGGTGGTGGGGGTTCTTGAGGCGGCGGCGGGAGCTGCAGTGGTGGGGGGCGCGGGGGCGGCGGGGGTGGAGTCCGGCGAGGGTCGGGGCGGTGGCGCCGTGGGTCGGGGCAGCGCGCGGGTGGATCTGGCGAGGGAGAAGGACGAAGGGTATCTGGCGAGGGAGAGGGAGGAATTAGCTAGGGGGGAAGCTTATTAATGGCGCACCCCGCAGGGGTGCGCCATTAGTATGTTTTTTAGATAGCAATGGCGCACCCACGATGAGTGCGCCATTAGTAATCTTTTTTTATATAGCAATGGCGCACCAGCCAGAGGTGCGCCATTAGTAATCTTTTTTTTATATAGCAATGGCGCACTAGCCAGAGGTGCGCCATAAGTATTTTTTTAGTTTTTGTTGCATCTAATATTTTTTAGAAAATGAATATGAATATGAAACAGTAATAATTTTTTATAAAAACAGTAATATTTTTTTTAAAAAATATCATCAAATTTGTTATTTAAAAATATTTATGAATATGAAAAAATATCATCAAATTTATCATTTGAAAATATCATCAAATTTGTTATTTGAAATTATAATCAAATTTGTTTTTTTGCAATTTTAGTTGCATTCATTTCTGACGATGGAGCGCGTCGGGAGGTGCGGGGGTCGGCGGTGGAGTGGGGAGGTGCGGTGGGTCGTCGGCGGTGGAGCGGGAGGTGCGGTGGGTCGTCGTGGCGGTGGAGCGGGAAGGGTCGCGGTCGTGGCGGTGGCCGTGGAGCGGGGAAGGGTGCGGTGGGTCGTCGACGGCGGTGGAGCGGGGGAGGGTGCGGTGGGTCGTCGGTGGCGGTGGAGCGGGGGAGGGTGCGGGGGGTCGGCGGCGGTGTCCGGTGGAGCGGGGGAGAGGGTGCGGCGAGGTGGGATAGCGATCGAGATGGAGGGGGATCGAGATCGAGTGTCCATGAAATTTAAAAATATTCATGAGTTCGAAAAGTGCCCATGAAATACAATCGAGAAATGAAGGCTACAATTTAAATACAATCGATCTTAGCTAGCTATCTGTTCACAATCTTCTTGCCCTTATTTTTCGTAAATGGAGTTCTTCTCTTGAACGGACGTCCTTTAGGTAGGTGGTCCTGCTTATTCTTGTGGTGTATGCTGATACTTCATTGTCGTCGTCATGTTCCATCTTCGGGTCACCATACTTGTCGAAGTCTTGCTCATTGGCGACTCCATCCATTCCGATGATCTTCCTTTTGCCTCTCCTCACGACAACACGATTGGGCTTTGGCGGGTTGGTAATGAAGAAGCATTGGTCCACTTGGGAAGCCAGTACCCATGGCTCATTTTTCGCAGTGACATTTGCGCCCGCGGTCTTGGATTTGGCTTCGGGTATAACCATGGTGGTGAAATACCGGTCTTCTTTTATGACGCTCTTGGCCCATCTGACACGGAACATCGAGACCTTCTCTCCAGCGTAGCTCAGCTCCTAGATCTCCTTGATCCTTCCGTAGTATCTGTCCTTGTCGTTACCAGCGTAGGATTCCATCGTTACCCTGGAGTACTGATAACCATCACTCTTCATGTCCTTTCCCTTGGTGTAGAATGAGTAGCCGTTGATATCGTACGCCTCATACGTCATCAGGTTGTGCTCTGCGCCCTGTGACAAGGCGAATATGAGTTGTTCTTCCGCGGAAGAATCCTCATGTAAAGGGTACGACAGAAGCTTCTGCTTGAACCAACGCGTGAAACATGAGTTGTGCTCTTTGATTATATCTCCATCCGTCCTCTGTTGGCCTCGGTCATTGTATGTCTTCTCAATAAAGGTTTTGTGCTCTACCACCCAAGGATCGACCACGTCTATGTGTTGTAGCGCGACTAGGTTTGCTCTTTCAAAGTCGGCGAGTCGACCCTCAAAGTCGACATGCATTTCGCGGCGACCCTCACGGTGACCCCATCCAGCGAGCCTGCTGAGGTGCCTGTTGACGGGCAGACCAACGGGGTTCTCGATGCCTAGATAATTCCTGCAGTAGGTGATACACTCCTCGGTCAGAACGCCCCTGGCTATGCCTCCCTCTGGACGTGACATGTTGAGAACGTATCCTTTGATGACACCATTCATCCTTTCGAACGGCATCATGCTATGCAGGAACGTCGGCCTGAGTTGGATGATATCCTCCATGATATGGACCAGCAGATGCACCATAACGTTGAAGAATGCGGGCGGGAAGTACATCTCAAGCTCGCATTGTATCACCACAATCTCTTCCTGTAGCCATCTGAGTTGGCTCACGCCAACCGACTTCCGAGAGATGACGTCGAAAAAGTTGCATAGGCCAAATAGCATTTCATGGACGTGCACGTCCATGATCTTATGGATTGCAACTGGAAGTATCTGTGTCATCAGCACGTGACAGTCGTGAGACTTCATCCCGCTGAACTTCTGCTTCGCTGGGTCTAAGTATCTGCTTATCTTCCCCGCATAACCGTAAGGAAGTTTTACTCCTATGAGGCAGGTGAAAAACTGATCGATCTCCTCCTGACTTAGAGTGAAGCATGCGGGAGGGTAGTCATTTCTGGTCATCTTGGCCTTTTTGCCTTTGCGACGACTTTCCGTGTCCTGCTTTGCCTCATCATCATCATCATTAGCGTGAAGCTCCTCCCTGATGCCCATTGATTTCAAGTCCGCCCTTGCTTTCGGCCCATCTTTGGTCCACTCTGGCATGTTGCGCAGGGTACCAAGCAGACTCTTGCACATGTTCTTCGTGATATGCATGACATCAAGGCTGTGAGGCACACGGTGGATCTTCCAGTACGACAAGTCCCAGAAAACAGACCTCGTTTTCCATACCTTCAGCAGCGGCTCTGGCGCCTTTCACTTCTTTCCCGGCTCTGGCGCCTTTTGCTTCTTTCCCGGCGGTGGGCAATCTTTCCAATTTTTCAACAGCTCGTCTATTTCCTCGCCGCTCCTCGTACGCGGGCGTCTTCGGGGTTCGGTTTCACCATCGAACAAATCCTTGCGTTTCCTCCACTGGTCATCGTCGCGAAGCCACCTTCGATGTCCCATGAACACGGTTTTTGTTGGGGATATAACTATTTGTGTAAGCCGCCCAGGAGGGGCCGGGTTACGCAAAGGAGACTCACGAGAAAGAAGCCCAAGACCAAGCATGAAGATGGCGGTTCAATAAAGGGCTTAAGCCCACGGGCGACTTAAGGCCCGTTGTAGTAAACCGCCGTAATGGCATGACTTGTATCATAAGGTAGATTTAACTAGTCACCGAGCCGGACACTATTATAAGCCGGCCGGGACTCTGTAAGCCACAGGGTGTCAACCCGTGTATATAAGGGGACGACCTGCTGGCGGCTTAGGGCAAGAAACAACTCGACGAGAGCCGGGCATAGCATATCTCTCACCCTGGTCATCGACACATCAATACCAACCCAACTAGATGTAGGCCTTACCTTCACCGTAAGGGGCCAAACTACTATAAACCTCTCGTGTCCTTTGTCCCGATTAACCCCTTCAAGCTTCCTAGTTTCGATGGCTCCACAACTAAGTCCTTTCACGAGGACATCTGACGTGACAATTCCACGATAGTTGGCGCCCACCGTGGGGCCAGCGCACGGTGGATTTGAGTTCTTGAAGGGCAACTTCGAAGGGCTCAAGGGATACTGAAGGAAATATGCCCTAGAGGTAATAATAAAGTTATTATTTATTTCCTCATATCATGATAAATGTTTATTATTCATGCTAGAATTGTATTAACTAGAAACATGATACATGTGTGAATACATAGACAAACATATAGTCACTAGTATGCCTCTACTTGACTAGCTCATTAATCAAAGATGGTTATGTTTCCTAACCATAGACATGTGTTGTCATTTGATTAATGGAATCACATCATTAGGAGAATGATGTGATTGACATGACCCATTCTGTTAGCATAGCACTTGATCGTTTAGTATATTGCTATTGCTTTCTTCATGACTTATACATGTTCCTGAAACTATGAGATTATGCACCTCCCGTTTATCGGAGGAACACTTTGGGTGCTACCAAACATCACAATGTAACAAGTAAAGAGACTTGCCGGTAACGAGATTGAACCAGGTATTGGATACCGATGATCGAATCTCGGGCAAGTAACGTACCGATGACAAAGGGAACAACGTATGTTGTTACGCGGTTTGACCGATAAAGATCTTCGAAGAATATGTAGGAACCAATATGGGCATCCAGGTTCCGCTATTGGTTATTGACCGAGAATAGTTCTAGGTCATGTCTACATAGTTCTCGAACCCGTAGGGTCTGCACGCTTAATGTTACGATGACAGTTTTATTATGAGTTTGTAAGTTTTGATGTACGAAGTTTGTTCGAGTCCGGATGTGATCACGGACATGACGAGGAGTCTCAAAATGGTCGAGACATAAAGATTGATATATTGACGACTATATTCGGACACCGGAAGTGTTCCGGACGTTTTCGGAGAAAACCGAGTGCCGAGGGTTACCGAACCCCGGGAGAGTTAATGGGCCACATGGGCCTTAGTGGAAAGAGAGAGGGTGGCGGGGTGGGCCACACGCCCTCTCCCTCTGGTCCGGTGGACTAGGAGGCGGCGCCCCCTCTTTCCTTCCCCTCTTCCCCTTCCTTCCCTTTCCTAGTAGGAGTAGGAAAGGAGGAGTCCTCTCTCTACTAGGAGGAGGACTCCTCCTCCTTAGGCGCCCCCACAAGGGCGGCCGGCCTCCCCTTGCTCCTTTATATCACGGGCGGGGGCACCCCATAGACACACAAGTTGATCTACGGATCATTCCTTAGCTGTGTCGGTGCCCCCTCCACCATATTCCACCTCGGTCATATCGGCGTGGAGTTTAGGCGAAGCCTCGCGCCGATAGAACATCATCATCGTCACCATGCCGTCGTCTTGTGGAACTCATCCCCGCTTTGCCGGATCGGAGCCGGGGATCATCATCGAGCTGAGCGTGTGCTGAACTTCGGAGGTGCCGTGACGTTCGGTTCTTGGATCGGTCGGATCGTGAAGGCGTCGACTACATCAACCGCGTTGTGCTAACGCTTCGCTTATGGTCTCACGAGTGCGTGGACAACACTCTCCCCTCTTGTTGCTCTGCCATCACCATGATCTTGCGTGTGCGTAGGAATTTTTGAAATTACTACGTTCCCCAACATGGTATCGAGCCTAGGTTTTATCGTTGATGTTATATGCACGAGTAGAACATAAGTGAGTTGTGGGCGATACAAGTCATCTTGCTTACCAGCATGTCATACTTTGGTTCGGCGGTTTTGTGAGATGAAGCGGCCCGACCGACATTACGCGTCGCTTACGCGAGACTGGTTTCACCGTTCTGAGCACTCGTGCTTAAAGGTGACTGGCGGGTGTCTGTCTCTCTCACTTTAGCTGAATCGAGTGTGGCTACGCCCGGTCCTTGCGAAGGTTAAAACAGCACTAACTTAACGAATTATCGGTGTGGTTTTGATACGTAGGTAAGAACGGTTCTTGCTAAGCCCATAGCAGCCACATAAAACTTGCAACAACAAAGTAGAGGACGTCTAACTTGTTTTTGCAGGGCATGTTGTGATGTGATATGGTCAAGACGTGATGCTATATTTTATTGTATGAGATGATCATGTTTTGTAACCGGTTATCGGCAATGGCGAGAGCCATATGGTTGTCGCTTTATTGTATGAAATGCAACGCTCATAATTGCTTTACTTTATCACTAAGCGATAGCGATAGTCGTAGAAGCAATAGATGGCGAACGACAACGATGCTACGATGGAGATCAAGGTGTCACGCCGGTGGCGATGGTGATCACGACGGTTGCTTGAAGATGGAGATCACAAGCACAAGATGATGATGGCCATATCATATCACTTATATTGATTGCATGTGATGTTTATCCTTTATGCATCTTATCTTGCTTTGTTTGACGGTAGCATTTTAAGATGATCTCTCACTTAAAATTATCAAGAAGTGTTCTCCCTGAGTATGCACCATTGCCAAAGTTCGTCGTTCCCAGACACCACGTGATGATCGGGTGTGATAAGCTCTACGTCCATCTACAACGGGTGCAAGCCAGTTTTGGACACGCAGAATACTCAGGTTAAACTTGATGAGCCAGCATATGCAGATATGGCCTCGGAACACGGAGACCGAAAGGTCGAGCGTGAATCATATAGTAGATATGATCAACATAGTGATGTTCACCATTGAAAACTACTCCATCTCACGTGATGATCGGTTATGGTTTAGTTGATTTGGATCACGTGATCACTTAGATGACTAGAGAGATGTCTGTCTAAGTGGAAGTTCTTAAGTAATATGATTAATTGAACTTAAATTTATCATGAACTTAGTACCTAATAGTATTTTGCTTGTCTATATTTGTTGTAGATAGATGGCTCGTGCTGTTGTTCCATTGAATTTTAATGCGTTCCTTGAGAAAGCAAAGTTGAAAGATGATGGTAGCAATTACACGGACTAGGTCCGTAACTTGAGGATTATCCTCATTCTTGCATGTAAGAATTATGTCCTGGAAGCACCGCTGGGTGCCAGAACTGCTTCTGATGATCTGGACGACGTTAAGAACGTCTGGCGAGCAAAGTGATGACTACTCGATAGTTCAATGTGCCATGCTTTACGGCTTAGAACCGGGTCTTCAACGACGTTTTGAGCGTCATGGAGCATAGGAGATGTTCCAGAGTTGAAGTTAATATTTCAAGAAAATGCCCGGATTGAGAGATATGAAGTCTCCAATAAGTTCTATAGCTGCAAGATGGAAGAGAATAGTTACATCGGTGAGCATATACTCAAAAATGTCGGGTATAATAATCACTTGATTCAACTGGGAGTTAATCTTACGGATGATAGCGTCATTGATGTAATTCTCAATCACGCCACCAAGCTACAAGAGCTTCGTGATGAACTATAATATGCAAGGGATGAACAAGACAATTCCCGAGCTCTTCGCAATGCTAAAAGCTGCGGAGGTAGAAATCAAGAAGGAGCATCAAGTGTTGATGGTCAACAAGACCACTAGTTTCAAGAAAAGGGCAAAGGAAAGAAGAAGGGAACTTCAAGAAGAACGGCAAGCAAGTTGCTGCTCAAGAGAAGAAACCCAAGTCGGACCTAAGCACAAGCTGAGTGCTTCTCTTGCAAGAAGATCGGACACCGGAAGAGGAACTGCCCAAGTATTTGGCGGATAAGAAGGATGGCAAGGTGAACAAAGGTATATCGATATACATGTTATTGATGTGTACCTTACTAGAGCTCGTAGTAGCACTGGTATTTGATATCGGTTCTTGCTAATATTTGCAACTCGAAGCAGGGACTACGGAATAAGCGAGCACCGGCGAAGGACGAGGTGACGATGCGCGTGGGAAAGCGGTTCCAAAGTCGATGTGATCGCGGTCGGCACGCTACCTCTACATCTACTGCGGGATTAGTTTTAGACCTGAATAATTGTTATTTGGTGCCGCGTTGAGCATGAACATTATATCTGGATCTTGTTTGATGCGAGACGGTTATTCATTTAAATCAGAGAATAATGGTTATTCTATTTATATGAGTAATATCTTTTATGGTCATGCACCCTTGAAGAGTGGTCTATTTTTATTGAATCTCGAAAGTAGTGATACACATATTCATAATGTCGAAGCCAAAAGATGCAGAGTTGATAACGAGAGTGCAACTTATTTGTGGCACTGCCGTTTAGGTCATATCGGTGTAAAGCGCATGAAGAAACTCCATACTGATGGACTTTTGGAATCACTTGATTATGAATCACTTGGTACTTGCGAACCGTGCCTCATGGGCAATATGACTAAAACACCGTTCTCCGGTACTATGGAGAGAGCAACAGATTTGTTGGAAATCATACATACAGATGTATGTGGTTCGATGAATGTTGAAGCTCGTGGCGG
Source organism: Aegilops speltoides (assembly GCA_021437245.1). Lineage (NCBI taxonomy): Eukaryota > Viridiplantae > Streptophyta > Magnoliopsida > Poales > Poaceae > Aegilops > Aegilops speltoides. The sequence goes on from CM038147.1 coordinate 440,711,286, forward strand.
ATATCGTTATTTTCTCACCTTCACAGATGATTTGAGCAGATATGGGTATATCTACTTAATGAAACACAAGTCTTAAACATTTGAAAAGTTCAAAGAATTTCAGAGTGAAGTGGAAAATCATCGTAACAAGAAAATAAAGTTTCTACGATCTGATCGTGGAGGAGAATATTTGAGTTACGAGTTTGGTTTACATTTGAAACAATGTGGAATAGTTTCGCAACTCACGCCACCTGGAACACCACAAAGAAATGGTGTGTCCGAATGTCGTAATCGTACTTTATTAGATATGGTGCGATCTATGATGTCTCTTACTGATTTACCGCTATCGTTCTGGGGTTATGCTTTAGAGACGGCCGCATTCACTTTAAATAGGACACCATCAAAATCCGTTGAAATGACGCCTTATGAAATGTGGTTTGGCAAGAAACCAAAGTCGTCATTTCTTAAAGTTTGGGGCTGCGATGCTTATGTGAAGAAACTTCAACCAGATAAGCTCGAACCTAAATCGGAGAAATGTGTCTTCATAGGGTACCCAAAAGAGACTGTTGGGTACACCTTCTATCATAGATCCAAAGGCAAAACATTCGTTTCTAAGAATGGATCCTTTCTAGAGAAGGAGTTTCTCTCGAAAGAAGTGAGTGGGAGGAAAGTAGAACTTGATGAGGTAACTGTACCTGCTCCCTTATTGGAAAGTAGTTCATCACAGAAATCAGTTCCTGTGACACCTACACCAGTTAGTGAGGAAGCTAATGATATTGATCATGAAACTTGGATCAAGTTTCTCTTGAACCTCGTGGGTCTACCAGAGTAAGATCCGCACTGAGTGGTACGGTAATCCTATTCGGAAGTCATGTTACTTGACCATGATGAACCTACGAACTATGAGGAAGCGATGATGAGCCCAGATTCCGCAAAATGGCTAGAGGCCATGAAATCTGAGATGGGATCCATGTATGAAAACAAAGTATGGACTTTGGTTGACTTGCCCGATGATCGGCAAGCCATTGAGAATAAATGGATCTTTAAGAAGAAGACTGACGCTGATGGTAATGTAACTGTCTATAAAGCTCGACTTGTTGCGAAAGGTTTTCGACAAGTTCAAGGGATTGACTACGATGAGACTTTATCACCCGTAGTGATGCTTAAGTCTTTCCGAATCATGTTAGCTATTGCTGCATTTCATGATTATGAAATTTGGCAAATGGATGTCAAAACTGCATTCTTGAATGGATTTCTGGAAGAAGAGTTGTATATGATGCATCCAGAAGGTTTTGTTGATCCAAAAGGTGCTAACAAAGTGTGCAAGCTCCAGCAATCCATTTATGGACTGGTGCAAGCATCTCGGAGTTGGAATAAACGCTTTGATAGTGTGATCAAGGCATATGGTTTTATACAGACTTTTGGAGAAGCCCGTATTTACAAGAAAGTGAGTGGGAGCTCAGAGCATTTCGATATTATATGTAGATGACATATTATTAATTGGAAATGATATAGAATTTCTGGATAGCATAAAGGGATACTTGAATAAAAGTTTTTCAGTGAAAGACCTCGGTGAAGCTGCTTACATATTGGGCATCAAGATTTATAGAGGTAGATCAAGACGCTTAATAGGACTTTCACAAAGCACATACCTTGATAAAATTTTGAAAAAGTTCAAAATGGATCAGGCAAAGAAAGGGTTCTTGCCCATGCTACAAGGTGTGAAGTTGAGTCAAACTCAATGCCCGACCACAACAGAAGATAGAGAGAAAATGAAAGATTTTCCCTATGCTTCAGCCATAGGCTCTATCATGTATGCAATGTTGTACCGCACCGATGTATGCTTAGCAATAAGCTTGGCGGAAGGTACCAAAGTAATCCAGAGTGGATCATCGGACAGCGGTCAAGAACATCCTGAAATACCCGAAAAACTAAGGATATGTTTCTCGATATGGAGGTGACAAAGAGCTAGTCGTAAATGGTTACGTCGATGCAAGCTTTGACACTGATCCGGACGATTCTAAATCGCAAACCGGATACGTGTTTTTATTAAACGGTGGAGCTGTAAGTTGGTGCAGTTCTAAACAAAGCGTTGTGGCGGGATCTACATGTGAAGTGGAGTACATAGCTGCTTCAGAAGCAGCAAATGAAGGAGTCTGGATGAAGGAGTTCATTTCCGATATAGGTGTCATACCTAGTGCATCGGGACCAATGAAGATCTTCTGTGACGATACTGGTGTAATTGCCTTGGCAAAGGAATCCAGATTTCACAAGAGGACCAAGCACATCAAAAGACGCTTCAATTCCATCCGGGACCAAGTCCAAGTGAGAGACATAGAGATTTGCAAGATACATACGGATCCGAATGTTGCAGATCCGTTGACTAAGCCTCTCTCACGAGCAAAACATGATCAGCACCAAGACTCCATGGGTGTTAGAATCATTACTATGTAATCTAGATTATTGACTCTAGTGCAAGTGGGAGACTTAAGGAAATATGCCCTAGAGGCAATAATAAAGTTATTATTTATTTCCTCATATCATGATAAATGTTTATTATTCATGCTAGAATTGTATTAACCGGAAACATGATACATGTGTGAATACATAGACAAACATATAGTCACTAGTATGCCTCTACTTGACTAGCTCATTAATCAAAGATGGTTATGTTTCCTAACCATAGACATGTGTTGTCATTTGATTAATGGGATCACATCATTAGGAGAATGATGTGATTGACAGGACCCATTCCGTTAGCCTAGCACTTGATTGTTTAGTGTATTGCTATTGATTTCTTCATGATTTATACAAGTTCCTGAAACTATGAGATTATGCAACTCCGCCACGGAGGAACACTTTGGTGCTACCAAACGTCACAACGTATCGAGTAAAGAGACTTGCTTGCAAACGAGATTGAACCAGTATTGGATACCGCGATCGAATCTCGGGCAAGTAACGCATCGATGACAAAGGGAACAATGTATGTTGTTATGCGGTTTGACCGATAAAGATCTTCGAAGAATATGTAGGAACCAATATGGGCATCCAGGTTCCGCTATTGGTTATTGACCGAGAATAGTTCTAGGTCATGTCTACATAGTTCTCGAACCCGTAGGGTCCGCACGCTTAATGTTACAACGACAGTTTTATTATGAGTTTGTAAGTTTTGATGTACCGAAGTTTGTTCGAAGTCCCGGATGTGATCTCGGACATGACGAGGAGTCTCGAAATGGTTGAGACATAAAGATTGATATATTGGACGACTATATTCGGACACCGGAAGTGTTCCGGACGTTTTCGGAGAAAACCGGAGTGCCGGAGGGTTACCGGAACCCCCCGGTGAGAGTTAATGGGCCACATGGGCCTTAGTGGAAAGAGAGAGGGGCGGCCAGGGTGGGCCGCGAGCCCCTTCTCCCTCTGGTCCGAATTGGACTAGGAGGGGGGGCGGTGCCCCCCTCTTTCCTTCCCCCTCTTCCCCCTTCCTTCCCCTCCTAGTAGGAGTAGGAAAGGAGGAGTCCTACTCCTACTAGGAGGAGGACTCCTCCTCCTTGGCGCGCCCACAAGGGCCGGCCGGCCTCCCCCCTTGCTCCTTTATATACGGGGGCAGGGGGGCACCCCATAGACACACAAGTTGATCTATGGATCGTTCCTTAGCCGTGTGCGGTGCCCCCCTCCACCATATTCCACCTCGGTCATACCGTCGCGGAGTTTAGGCGAAGCCCTGCGCCGGTAGAACATAATCATCGTCACCACGCCGTCGTGCTGACGGAACTCATCCCCGAAGCTTTGCTAGATCGGAGCCCGGGGATCGTCATCGAGCTGAACGTGTGCTGAACTCGGAGGTGCCGTACGTTCGGTGCTTGGATCGGTCGGATCGTGAAGACGTACGACTACATCAACCGCGTTGTGCTAACGCTTCCGCTTACGGTCTACGAGGGTACATGGACAACACTCTCCCCTCTCGTTGCTATGCCATCACCATGATCTTACGTGTGCATAGGATTTTTTTTGAAATTACTATGTTCCCCAACAGATACGTAGTGGGCCAGATGACCAAGAGTCATCGCGGCACGATCTACATCAACGACGAAGGCTGGGGTCCCGACGCCGGCTCAATTGAGTACGGATACCGGGTCCCCTTCGGCGGAATCCACGTCTTCATCGGCCGGATCGGTGAGCCGGGCCCTGAGCCGGACAACTGCACCGACCTCGTCGATACGGCTCAGCATGCGAGGAAGACCCGAACTCAACCTGTTATGAAGCGTGCCTTCGTGGGCTGCATCCACAGAGAGGAACTTTCTGAAGGATCTAAAGATAGGGGTGAAACGACCGTCCACTTAGATGGTGATTCGTCCGCCGGCTCAACAGATTCGTTTTACCAAGTGCAAGACGGCGTGCTCGGGGGTTGTTCCGATGGCATCAGTATTCCGGACCCCCGTGAGCTGCCAAGATGGGCAGGAGTCTTGATGGCTGGAACTAAGCCCGGTTCTAACTCTACGGCTGCTGTAGCAATAACATCTGGAATAGGGACAGCCGGGGCAGGTGGCCCTGTGCGCCTGCCGGCTCAGGTGCTGATAGACCTCATGGACAAGCTTACGGCCCTGTTTACCGCCACGGTTATCCCTACGAACAAAGACGAGCATGATGTGGAGGTGGCACGGGTGCGTGAGGAGATAGCTCAGGCTAAGGAGGCCTTGGCAGCTGAGGATACTAGACTAGCTACAGAGCGGGCGGCTCTCGATGCCCGGGCACAGCGGCTGCAGTCAGAAGCTTACCAGCTCACAATGAGCTTAAACACATCCAATGAGGTAATGAGGAGGAGACACCAGAAAACCCAATCCCGTTTACCTCCGAATTACGACCCTCGGGTTCTTTTTGCTACACCCAGAGCCGGCCCAAGTAACCCGCCAGATGCCAATCAGTTTATGACAGCCGGAGCAGGAGGACCGACCCAGCCTCGAGAGATGCCACCTCCTCATGTGAGCATGGTACCACCGCGTTATGTTCCGGTACCGGAGGGTCACTTTTCTAACCCCATGGAGAACTTAATCGCGGTTTCAGCGCGCTTGGCGGCTCTGCCCATGGACGGTGATGACCCGACAGCGGTGGAGACCCGGAGGGTCAGAGAGCTTCTGCAGACGGCCCTGGCTCATCAAGAGACCTATTCTTACAGCAGCGACAGGATTCATTCAACTCCTCCGCCTTGGTTAGCACCGCCTCGTCAGAGCCGGAGCCCAAGTTACAGCAGGCACATGGAGTCCGAAGCTTTGTCAAGCAACACCCAACGCCGTAACCAACACGGTGGCTATAACCCGGTGCAAGACCGAATACGTCAGGAGAACGAGTGGGCGGCTCAGCTAGCGGCTCAACAGGCGGCTCATCAGGATATCCCAGAGTATCCAACGACTTCTGTTGAGGCAGGAATAGCCACTAGAACCGGTGGTGTTCCTTGTTTGGTACCGGCTTTATGCAACGTGCATCTGCCCAAGGACTTCAAGGGACCTCGAAAGGTGCCAAATTACACAGCCAACTTACAGCCCGGAGCATGGATCGAGAGTTATGAGATGGCCATGGAGCTGTTGGAAGTCAGTGACGCGGCAATGGCTAAATATTTCACCATGATGTTAGATGAAACGGCCCGGTCTTGGTTAAAAGGTTTGCCACCCAATTCCATTGGTTCATGGGAAGAGTTAAAAGCCCGGTTCATCCAGAACTTCAAGGACACCTGTAAGCAATCTATGTCGTATGTGGACTTGAGGAATTGTAAGCAGGGGGAGGGTGAATCCACCACCCATTGGGTGCGCCGGGTCAAGGAGATAATTCATTCATCTGACAAGATGGATGCCGGCTCTGCAGTCCTTATGTTGGAGAAGAATTGCAGCTTTGAGCCACTAAGGCAGAAACCGGGGCGCCTTAAACGTGACTGCAAGGATATGGATACGCTGATGGTGGCTTTAGTTAAATATGCTGATTCTGATAGTACCAAGTATCCCGCGTCTGATGATGAGAAGACAGTGAAGGGAAAAAGGAACGGCAATGGAAAGGGTCAACAGCATAACCCGGGGAATCAAAGCGGCAATAAGCGTAAGGCGGACGGTAACCCGGAGTTTGTGGCCAATGCGCAAGGTAACAATCAGAGACGTAAGGGTAAGCTGCCTCGATCCGGCGGGTCAGGCCCATCTCTTGAGCATCTACTCAATGAGCCTTGCCCGAGACACGGCACCTGGGAGCGCCCCGCCACACACCTATGGAAGGATTGCGCAATCATGAAGGCATTTAAAAATTGCAACAGCTTTGATGGCAGTCATGGATCTGGCGGTGGCTCAGGGGCTGGCGGTTTTCATGGCCCGGGCGGTGGTTCAAATTTCGGCTTTAAGGGGCATCCATGCGGTAATAGTCAGCGGCAGTCTCGTCAAGGAGGGCAACAACATCAGCAGTCGGGTTATCAAAGCCATCCGAAGCAGTTGAGTGGTGGGCAGTATCACGTGTTTACCACTAGCTTATGTAAACGTTACCAGAAGGTTCATAAGAGGGCTATCAATTCTGTTGAGCCGGCAATTCCTCGTTATTTGAGGTTGTCAGAACAGCCCATTATATGGAGCAGAGAGGATCACCCTCCACGGGTCGATAATCCGGGTCAGTTAGCCTTGGTGGTAGCACCCCAGGTTGGTGGATATAAATTCACTAAGGTGCTCATGGACGGCGGTAGCAACATCAATATCCTCTACTACGAAACCTTTCATCGTATGGGGTTGACTGAGAAGAATTTGAGAACATCCAACACTGTTTTCCATGGGGTGGTTCCGGGTAAGTCGGCTTACCCAGTTGGTACGATTGAGTTGGAGGTAGCCTTTGGAGATGAGTACGACTCCAGGGCTGAGAAATTGACGTTTGAAGTGGTTAAAATCAGGAGCCCATATCACGCTTTGTTTGGGCGACCGGCTTATGCTAAATTCATGGCACGGCCATGTTACGTGTACTTACAGCTCAAGATGCCGGGTTACAAGGGCACCATCACTGTGCATGGGAGTCAAAAGGTGGCTTTGGAATGTGAAGAAGGTGACGCGGATTACGCTGAGTCTGCCTGTGCTGCGGAGGAGCTCAAATTTTATCAAGACAATGTTGACCCGACGGATATGACCTCCCTCAAGAAACCAACTACTGAGCATGACCCGGCGTTGAAGTTTAAATCGGCCGCTGAGGCGAAGCTTGTTGACTTTACCCCAGGAGATGCCTCTAAGCAGTTCAATATCAGTGCCAATCTGGATCCTAAATAGGAAAGCGCGTTCATCGAGTTCAGCCGTGAGAACCAGGACATCTTTGCATGGAAACCTTCTGACATGCCAGGTGTAGCAAGGGAACTCGCTGAGCACACTCTCAATATTGTTCCAAAGTATAAGTCGGTCAGGCAGTTTCTCCGACGGTTCAATGAAGAGATATGGAAAGCTATTGGGGAAGAGGTCGCCCGGCTCTTAGCGGCCGGGTTTATTGTTGAAGTTTTTCACCCGGAGTGGTTGGCTAACCCGGTGTTAGTGCTTAAGAAGAACGGCACTTGGCGGATGTGTATGGATTACACGGACTTAAACAAGGCTTGTCCGGCTAATCCCTTTGCTCTCCCCCGTATTGATCAAATCATTGATGCTACGACGGGTTGTGAACGTTTGAGTTTTTTGGATGCTTACTCTGGTTATCATCAGATCAAAATGCCAGTTAAGGACCAGGAGAAGACGGCTTTCATCACTCCGTTTGGAGCCTTCTGTTATGTATCTATGACATTTGGACTTAAAAGTGCCCAGGCCACTTATCAACGGTGTGTGTAGAACTGTTTGCACGATCAAATTGGGCGTAATGTTCACGCTTACGTAGATGACATTGTGGTGAAGTCCAGAGAAAAGGAAACCTTGATATCTGACTTGAAAGAGACCTTTGATAATCTCCGAGTTTACAAGATGATGCTTAACCCGGCCAAGTGTGCGTTTGGTCTACCTGCGGGCAAGCTCTTAGGTTTTCTTATGTCGAACAGAGGAATTGAAGCTAATCCGGAGAAGATTAAGGCGATTACCTCTCTGGCTAAGCCGGCGTGCATCAATGATGTTCAGTGACTGGCGGGTCGTGTTGCTACTTTAAGCTGGTTCATAAGCCAGTTAGGTGAGCAGGCCCTTCCATTGTATCAGATGATGAAGAAAACTGACACTCTGGAGTGAGGCCGCTGATGCTGCTTTTGAAGTCTTGAAGAGACAATTGTCTGAACCGCCGGTTCTCGCGGCTCCAATTGATAAAGAGCCTTTGTTGTTATATGTGGCTGCCAATTCACGAGCCGTCAGCGTTGCCATCATGGTGGAGCGTAAGGAAGCTGGCAAGGAGCATCTGGTTCAACGGCCGGTTTACTATATCAGTGAGGTTCTCACTGAGTCTAAACAAAGGTATCCACATTGGCAGAAACTCGTTTACGGAGTGTTTATGGGCAACCGGAAGTTGAAGCAGTACTTTCAAAGTCATCCTATAACTGTGGTAAGTTCTGCCCCTTTGGGAGACATCATCTAGAATAGGGAGGCCACAGGACGAGTCACCAAGTGGGCTATCAAGCTTGGGCCTCATGGTTTGAAGTACATGCCACGTACTGCTATTAAGTCTCAGGCCTTGGTGGACTTTATCAATGATTGGACAGAGTTGCAGGCACCTGAGGAGAAACCAGATAACACATATTGGACTATTCACTTTGACGGGTCCAGACAGCTAGAAGGCTCGGGGGCTGGAATTGTGTTAACTTCCCCTCGAGGTGACAAATTTCGTTATGTACTCCTGCTTATGTTCCCATGTACTAACAATGTAGCTGAGTACGAGGCCTTACTCCATGGTCTCCGGATGGCCAAGGATATGAACTTAAGCCGGGTGAGGTGTTTGGGCGACTCAGATCTAGTGGCTCAACACGTGTCAGGCAAGTGGGATTCAAAGGATCCTCTCATGGCGGCTTACCAACGTGAAGTAGATGCCGTGGCTGGACATTTCAAGGGTTATTAAGTGGAGCACATTGATCAAAGGAAGACTAAGGCGGATGATGCTTTGAGCCGGCTGGGATCTCAACGTAAGCCGGTGCCACCTAACACCTTTCTTGATGTTTTGCATAACCCTTCTGTCAAGGTGCCTACCGAGGAAGAACTAGCGGTGCCAGACCTGGAGGCCCAACTGGTGGCGGCTCTTCACGTTATCCTGGATTGGACAGTGCCCTATTTGGCTTATATGACCCGGGGTGAGTTACCTGAGGATGAGACCTTGGCAAGACAAATCGTCAGGCGCTCCAAATCTATGACGATTGTTAACGGCGAGTTACATCACCTAAGTGTAACCGGGGCGTTTCAACGCTGTGTGTCCCCTACGGAAGGTCAAGAAATACTTCGTGAGATCCACGAAGGGGATTGTGGCCATCATGCTGGGTTAAAATCTCTGGTAGCAAAAGCTTTCCGTCATGGTTTCTACTGGCTGACGGCTCATGATGATGCGGAATATCTGGTCAGCAAATGTGACGGTTGTCAAAAGTTCTCACGACGAGCTCATGTGCCGGCTCAAGAATTGAGGATGATCCCAATCACTTGGCCGTTTGCAGTCTGGGGGCTTGACATGGTTGGACCTTTCAAAAGGTCTAAGGATAAAAAGACACATCTCATGGTGGCAGTGGATAAATTTACAAAGTGGGTTGAGGTGGAGCCAGTCAGTAAGTGTGATGTGGCCATAGCGGTTCAGTTCATGAAAAAGGTGATCTTTCGTTTTGGTTTCCCACACAGCATTATAACTGATAATGGCACAAATCTCTCCAAGGGAGCCATGGAAGAGTTCTGTCAATGAGAACATATCCATCTTGATGTTTCGGCTGTTGCTCATCCTCAATCCAATGGTCAAGCGGAAAGAGCTAATCAAGAGATCCTGAAGGGTATCAAGCCCCGGATCTTTGTCCCCTTAAAACGGACTCCGGGTTGTTCGGTGGAGGAGTTACCCTCTGTGCTATGGAGCATCAACACTACGCCTAATAGATCTACGGGATATACACCTTTCTTCATGGTCTATGGAGCAGAGGCAGTTCTGTCAAGTGACATCCGACACGACTCACCCCGCATGGCGGCCTACGTTGAGGCGGATAACGAAAAGGCTCGTCAGGATGCACTTGACTTGTTGGATGAGGAGCGAGACTTGGCAATAGCCCGCTCGGTGATTCACCAAAGAAGACCGCACCGCTATCACAAACGCCGGTTAAGAGCGTAACCTTTCAGAAGGCGACTTGGTACTGCTCATCCAAGATCAATCTGACATGCACAAGCTATCTCCGCCTTGGGAAGGACCCTTTGTGGTCAGCAAGAATCTGAACAACGGGTCATATTACCTCATTGATGTTTGAGAGCACAAAGACTCACGTAAGTCGGAGGAGGAGACCCGCCGACCGTGGAATATTGCCCATCTTCGGCCTTACTATACTTGAGCCACCGGCTCTTAAGAAGTATATACTTTTTATGATGTACATATTATATAAAGCAAAAAAGCAGGATCTCTGTCCTTTTTTCCCATAAAGAATGTTTTTATGTCTTCTTTATCAGGTGATGGACACTGCCAACAGGGAGCGGATCATATATGAATCCGGTTTTCCCTTTGGTCCGGCTTATGATCATATCTGAATCTAGCCATGATCACTTGGGGGCTTCCTGTTCAAACATAGGTCGTATTCAACCAAAGAGAACATAGCTGTCGATACTCGCTGATCGGCATACTGCCAAACCCACTTGGGGGCTTCTTGATCATATTTGAATCACAACTTAACTCCTTTGGGTCTGACGTGGATCGTATTCGAATCAGCGTCATTAAACAACTCTTATGGTCACTTGGGGGCTTCCTGTTCAAGCATGGGTCGTATTCGAACCAAAGAGAACATAGCTGTCGATACCCACTTGATCGGCATCGCCAAAGCCACTGGGGGCTATATGATTGTATCCAAATCTTAGCTTAACCCCTTTGGAACAGTTTACTGATCGTATTCGAATCAGAGGCCTTTTTGAACATTGTTTATTATATGCCATAAGCATAATTACTTGACTATTCTGAGACCTTTTTGAGAGCACTATGAGACGGCTTTTGTTTTTTCCGGCTTAATATTAATTATCCCAGGCTGTTAAGTGTTAGGTGAATATTATGTGTTCCGATTTTCAGGAGTTGAATCCATCTGCACGGTGAAGGTCACATAAGCATGCGGGATTACCAAAGGGATTGCAGGATGAGGCAAGCAAATTTAACATCAAGGAGACAAATGATCAACATAAGCCGGAAATATATAACAATGGCGGCTTACGAAAGTGTTAAGCGGCATAAACATGCGCAAAGGCATGACAAACATTGAGCGGTTTTTTTATCCTATTACAAGACTCCCCGAGTCTGAATAAGTGAAGCATTGTTTTTCAAAGTTATAAAACGCCTGGCGGTTCATTCCTTCGGCGGGCTTGAAGACTCCGGGTTATCCTTCTCCGTCTCTCCGTCGGTTGCTTTGTCCTGGAAGGTGGACGAGGCCCAGTCAATGCCACTCAAGGCTTCAAACTCAGCTTCATCATCTATTAAACCGGCCGGGTCCACTTCAGGGGCAAAGGTATGCTTACGCGTTGGAGGGATCAGGCTGACTTGGTCATATGGAATGTTTGGGATTCTCCGGTTCTCGCTGTCATAGCCCGACGAATACTTAGTAAGATCAGTATCATTCCCAATAAGGGTAGCCAAGGGACGTACGACTTTGACACATGTGACGCCCCCGATTTAATCGTACACTAATCATGCACGCAAACGTGTACGATCAAGATCAGGGACTCACGGGAAGATATCACAACACAACTCTAAAAGTAAAATAAGTCATACAAGCATCATAATACAAGCCGGGGCCTCGAGGGCTCGAATACAAGTGCTCGATCATAGACGAAGTCAGCGAAGCAACAATATCTGAGTACGCATATAAGTTAAACAAGTTTGCCTTAAGAAGGCTAGCACAAACCGATACAGATCGAAGAGGCGCAGCCTCCTGCTCGATCCTCCTAAACTACTCCTCGGTCGCCGCCGCCTCGCACGTAGTAGTAGGCACCTCCAATGTAGTAGTCGCCGTGGACGGTGGCGCTGGGCTCTGGTTCCAAAGATCTGGTTGCGACAACCAGAAAGAAAGGAAAGGGGGAAAAGGGGGGAGAAAGCAACCGTGAGTACTCATCCAAAGTACTCGTAAGCAAGGATCTACACTACATATGCATGAGTATATGTGTAAAGGGCCATATCGGTGGACTGAACTGCAGAATGCCAGAATAAAAGGGGATAGCTAATCCTTTCAAGACTACGCTCGCAGCCTCCGCCTTGCAAAGATGTAGAAGAGAGTAGATTGAAGTCCTCCAAGTAGCATCTCCAAGTAGCATCTCCAAGTAGCATCTCCAAGTAGCATCTCCAAGAGCATCGCATAGCATAATCCTACCCGCAATCCTCTCCTCGTCGCCCTATTAGAGAGCGATCACCGGGTTGTATCCGCACTTGGAAGGGTGTGTTTTATTAAGTATCCAGTTCTAGTTGTCATAAGGTCAAGGTACAACTCCGGTCGCCCTTTTACCGAGGGACACGGCTATTCAATAGATAAACTTCCTGCAGGGTGCACCACATAACCCAACACGCCGATCCCATTTGGCCGACACACTTTCTGGGTCATGCCCGCCTCGAAGATCAACACGCCGCAGCCCCACCTAGGCACAACAGAGAGGTCAACACGCCGGTCTAAACCTAAGCGCCAGCAGGGTCCGGCCCATCGCCTCGAAAGCACACTCAAGACGCTATGAACGCGCCGAAGCGTAACTAGCCCCTTAATACAAGTGCAAGCTTACGCTCCAATCCGGCCGCGCCACTCGCCGCCGACGCCAAGAAGGCTTCGCCGATACCACGATGTCGGGATACCCATAACTACTCCCACGAGATGGTTAGTGCGTATAGACCAAATGGCCGACTCGGATCAAATACCAAGATCTCGTAAGCATGTTATTATGAAGCAATCATGACGCCGACCAGGCCAGCCCACCTCTCGCCTAGGTGGTCTCAACCTGCCCTGTCGCTCCGCCACAAAGATCCACACAGAGGGTCATGGGACAAAGGTCCTTTCAGCCCCCAATCCGTGAATCACTCGCGGGTACTCTTCGAGCGGACCCGACTTTTAGTCACCATCTGTATAGTATGTATGTATGTATAGTATATACCCGTGATCACCTCCCAAGTGATCACGGCCCGATAGTATAGCAAGGTAGACTGAAAAGAATGTAGGGCCAATGATGATAAACTAGCATCCTATACTAAGCATTTAGGATTGCAGGTAAGGTATCAACAGATGTAGCAACAATGTCAGGCTATGCATCGTAATAGGATCAACGAAAGCAAGAATATGCTAACTACTCTAATGCAAGCAAGATAGAGGAGAATAGGCGATATCCGTGATCAAGGGGGGGGCTTGCCTGGTTGCTCAGACAAGAAGGAGGGGTCGTCAACTCCGTAGTCGATCGGGGTACCAGCAGCAGCGTCAGCCTCGTAGTCTACCGGAGAGAAGAGGGGGGAGAAACAATAAATACAATGCAATCAAAGCATCACAAAGCATAACATGTCAATACGCGGTGCTAGGTGTGCCCTAACGCAGTGCGAGGTGATACCGACGAAGGGGGAAAACATCCGGGAAAGTATTCCCGGTGTTTCTCGTTTTCGGACATATGAACCGGCGAGGGAAAGTTGCGTGTTTGCTATGCTAGGGATGTGTGGCGGATAAACGGACTACGTATTCAGATTCGTCTCGTCGTTCTGAGCAACTTTCATGTACAAAGTATTTTCATCCGAGTTATGGATTATTTTATATTAATTTTTAAAGATTTAATTCATTTTAGAATTAATGTAATTAATTTAATTAGGAAATGCCATTATGACGCCAAGATGACATCGTGGTGATGTCAAGAATCAACAATCGACCGACTTGGTCAAACCGACGCGTGGGTCCCATTGTCATTGGCCAAGATTAACTAAAACAGATTAATTAGTCTAATTAGTGATTAGGTTAATCTAATCCGTTTAATTAACTTAATTACTCACTTAATTAATTAATTAATTAATAATTTTATTTATTACTATTTTTTAAGTCTTTTTAAGACATTCCGGCTAGGCCCCGATCGTCATTGGGCCAAGGGCCTTAGCGGTGTGGGGTTTACGGGCGCGGGCGTGGGCACCGAACAAAGCGAGTCCCGAGCGAGCCAATGGCGCGCTGGTGGCTCGCCGAGCGCTGCCTCGGCGAAAGGCAGCGAGGGAGGGCGCAAGGAGGAGCCGAGGCGCGTGAGAGAACGACGGAGGCAGGGGCACGGAGCACTCATGAAGCGGGCGCGCCACGCACGAGCGGGCGAAGCTTGATGGTGAAGGGCGGCAGCTCAAGAAGACAAAGAGAAGCCGCCGCAGCTGTGAGGGGCACGCCAGAGCGGCAAGGAGGCGACGGCGGCGACGCGGTCGCCGAAAGCAGAGGGTATGCGGCATGGGCGACTCGAGTGCACGGCGGTACGGGGCGGGGCGTGCTCGACCGCAAGGCAGAGACGGGGTGGAGGCGAGCGAACTGCACGGGCGCGAGGTAGACGAGCGCGGTGTCCGCGGACGAAAAGAATGGGAGAGGGGAGGCGGAGGCCGAGGGCCTCACCGGCGTTTGCAGGGGCACATGGGAGTCGAGGCTCGAGGGCGACCCGTGGGGAGGAGGACGGGGACGATCGACGGAGATGGGAGGCGAGGTAGTCGAGGCAGAGAGGCTCCGAGAGGGTGGCTCCGGCGACTGGACCTCCAGGCGGCGGCGGTTGGTGTCGAAGGGGGCTCGGGAACGCTCCCTCGATCCAGATCGGATCGAGAGGGGGGAAGAGCGACGTGGGGAGTGGGGGATGTGTGCGGTCGACAGTTAGGGTTTCCGAGATGGGGGGATAAGGGGAGTGGGTGGCCGGTTGGGTCTTTCGGGCTGGTGGCTCGTCATTAGCTGGGCCATTCGCCCGGGGGTCCTTTTTTTTACCTTCTTTTTTTATTTGTTCTTTTCCTTTTTATTTATTCTTTTCTGTTTTATTTTAGTTGCACCGTATTTTCAGTTTAGTAAAATATGACAATAGCTTCAAAAATAGTGTTTCAAAATAACCCACTACCCTAAAAAGTTTTACCTCAAATTAAAATAGTTTTGTGTTTTATAAAATACCAAAGGCATTTAAAAAATGTTTTTGCTATCGTTTAAATCATTTTAGTGCATTTATACATAATATAAAAATGTGTATCATTCATCATAATCATTTATGCATTAAGTGACACAACCCGAACATTTTGGTTTTTAATATTTTAAAACTTTTGATGTTTGCCTGATTTTGAATTTGAATTTGAATCAGTTTTGAACTAACATGAGATTAGTAACAGAAATCGAGGTGACGTGGCATCATTAGCGGAGGGTTACTGTGGCTTAATTATCCGGGCGTCACAATTCTCCTCCACTACAAGAAATCTCGTCCCGAGATTTAGGAGCAGTTATAAGGGGGAAGGGATCTGGTTACCAAAATCTAACGATTCTTCTCGGTCATCATGATGGAGTCGACATCCTTTCTTTGGGATCTTCATCGTACTTACGAATAGGTAATAGGGCAGATCGGCAATGACAGAATGCTATAAGGGTAATAATCTGGGATTAACCCATGAATGAGTATATGTGTACCTCTCGAGTTGAACAAATAAAACACATCGAGAGTGAGGTTCGAAGGTACAATAAGAGGTTCCAAGCAGATAGATAGTTGCTCGAAGTCTGAACCAGAGTGAGAAAGGGGTTCAGAGCAGCGAGAGTAAGTATAGCGCCCGATACCGAATAGAGCACTAGGAAGGTGGCTCGTGAATTAATTACAAAGCCAAGCATGGGGAATAACCATTAGAAACAGGATTGTACAGTGAGTCGTTTCGATCCCGTGAAACTGTGGTTATGGGCCCACTATGTGGGTTAAAAGTAGGAAGGGCGCTGACGCCTTGCACGATCATGTAAGCAAGGCATGTCGAGGATAGCCTATCGCTTATGTTGATCGTGATCGCTTGTACCAAGGGCGAGGGACAAAGAGAACCATTTTCTTGCTCGTTGAAACGAGGCGGAACAATAGGCAAAGTTCTTGTCCATCGGTGGTTTACCGAAATGTCATCAACAAAGGTAGCAGGGTCTCACTAGCAGAGTTGTACACCGAGGTGTTTACATAAGCAGTGAATTATTACTGCTTAGATTATATAGATCACAAGAAAGGTCAAACAAACCAATGGAAAGGAAAATGTGATCATCAGGTTAAACAGAACAATGGAAGGGAAAATGTGTTTAAAACATATTTCAGGGGTATATCCTTCCCAAGGACAAGCAGAGCATGATATCCATGACAGGATATTATGTAGAAAACTCCTTAGGTAGGGGAGAGAAATTTCATGACATTACCCATACAAGGGTGTTTGGATAATGGACAAAGAAAAATTAGCATTGTTTTTCAAATGCTCTTATTGAAAATCGGAGTACCACAGACATGCTTCGAGATAGCATTAACATGGTCTTCAAGCAAATATCAGACCTTGGATACACAAAGGATCCATCAGGAAAAACTTATTAAACAAGTCATGCAATTTCCTCATGGAAGAATGGTTAACCTTGTTAAAGAAATTATAATGATAGGTCCTCCAGCCAGGGGGTGCTAGGCATGACGTCATATTACCGGGTCATCAAAGGACCAACATCATAACTCCTGGAAAGTTGTCCCGGCCATCATATCTGACCGAGATTCAGATCCGATTGATGTCATGATACCTTAGACTCAGGATGTCCGAGAACAAAAGGTGCAACACAAATCGATTTAAATGATATTGCAAGATTCTCGAAATGAACTATGGGAGCGAAGTTTACAAACAAGAGTTCATCAATAAACCAAGGAGGGGATGAGAAGGTGGCTGATGGGCTCAGCGACAATTCATCGAGAATTCCAAATGGATGGATTTCCACAATAATGGGAACAAGAAGATGACACTTGTCAATTCAAATGATATAATGTTGTATGCTCTAGGAAAACATACACCATCAATCATTAGTTGAAAGGTGTGCCTAAAATATGACCTTAGGCAGCAAGATCAATGTTAGAGTGACGATTCCATAATCAACGGTCCAAGAACGAACTGTCGATTGTTAACTTCAAAGCAATAGGGTTGCTAGAAGTATAGAACTCAAACAACATCTATTGGTATGCTGGTTAAAAACAACACGAGGACCAAGGAAGAATGGTGATGGTGAGAAGTATCATCATATCGAGAATTTCTAAGAGGTGGAGCAATCCCCACATCATTCTTGACCTAAAATATGGTAACACTCCAAGGTAAGGAAGAATAAATGCTGGATAACAAGGAACTCAAGGTATAACACATAACACGAACAAGTTTGTGTTGGAGGGAAGGCAATAAAGTGGTCGATGATAACGCAGATCATCGAGGGCAAGGATGGTATTTCTCATCATGAACTCATTCGATATCCTGGAAGAGCTCATAAGGTTGATGAAGATCATGACACACTTTGTCGAGAGATTTCAAGATGTAATCGATCGGCGATGACATCAAGTCAAATGAATGGAGAAGCGAAAGGTTATTGGAACCAAGGGTACGGCACAAACTCGAAATCAAGTTTGATGTTCAAGGTGAAATGATATAACGAGGAAGATCGATGTAAGATTAGCTCACCGTCGAAATTTGTGCTCCGAGAAGGACCAAGTAGCACAATTAAAATTAGCACGGTAAGGATGTAGCCGAACATGCTAGAAATGACGCGATCGGGTACAAACTCGTACTTAAAGAAGATTACCAAAAGTTGTTGAACTGTAGTGCAGACTCGATTCAGTTATCGGTGCCTTTGAGTGTTTAATAACTCAGAGCCCATGAAAACTGTAATGAGTGAGAATGTAGTACTTGATGAAGAACTCATAAGAAGTTATGCAGTTCCAAGATAATCTCGAGATACCAGGGGGGTAATGCTCAAAGACGGATCAAAGTAGAGGTTGGACTGGGGTATTGATCCGCAGAAGACAAATGTTTAAACTTGCCCGAGAAATGGGAACATAGAAGAACCAATATGGTCGAAACCATAACTACAAGGGGTCCAATTTAATAACACCGAAAGAATTACTCGAATGAGTAAATATTTGGCAAGAAGCTTCCATGATAAGTTCCACATCGGGTCCATGGGCATGAACGCAGAGTTCAAGGTCGACTCCCACTTCTCCAATGCATACCCTTTCATTCACTTCTTGCTTTCGATGAAGTTGTAGTGTTGAAATATTATTTGCCAAAACACCAAAAGAGTATGACTCGTGAAAACTCTCGGGTGCATACGGTTAGGGAAGGCATAGGTTCAACCCATAGGGGCATCTTAGGAACATATACCACAAACATCGAGTAATTATCACCACCGAAAGTAAAGCATGGTTGACAAAGCAGAGGATACAATTTACCAAAGGCATTATATACCCGTGGAAAAGCTCACAAGGTTATTGAATATGAAGGACAATGTCGATGAAATCCAACAATGGATCGAGCGATCCACAATGAGTTGATGTGAGTATCGGTATTCCGTAAAGAATGCACGGGCATCATATTATAGAACATCGGAATAATTCGATGCTTAGATAACAAAGGAATTATGATTTCCAAAACAAATGATCAGAAGCAGACGCTCTGATCAAGGATGGATAAGTTGGATAGACCAGAGGCACAATTGACGACAAATAGTTTGGTCGAGAACCAGCTCATGTTCAAAATGACGTCTGAGCCGGAAAATAATTTATAAGGGTTGATAGATGATTGTGTGCATTCGCACACATGTTGAATCAATAGGATCAAAATGACGGTGTCAAAAGATACTAGTGAATATTGCTAGTGATATGGGAGCATCCATAATGTAAGCATTCAAGTATTTGCAGAGCAATAGTTTGAAGAGGATGCTCAGAAGGTCGGATAGTATTTCAGAGTATCTTATGAAGCATACGAGCAACTGGGGATGAACAGATACTCAATAAGTGCGAGGAATTTTCAATAGGGATATTCATGTGGTAAAGAACTGCAAGGCAGTAAGCTTAAAGGATTTTCGGAACAACGGAGAGCAATTTAGGGCATCTTGTAATAACAAGAGCAATTGAGGATGAAGGTATGAACGACAATTGTAGGTAGTTATCCATAAGGGTATATCGGTGGTAGGGGATTGTAAAGTCGGTGGGCACAAGGGTCTCGGGAAAACCTCGGAGAGTATCTTCGAATCTTCCGTGCGAAGAAGCGATCAATCGAGTGAGGGGCTCTCCGGGAGAAAGTATTTCCGAGAACCTAAAGTTAGTCTTTTTAGCAAAATCATTTAACCCGAATAGAAGAGAGATCAGAGTCCCAGAGTATAGACAAGGAGTAAAAGATCCTAATACCACCCAATGGCGACGTGGGCCGAGGGGCCGCACAGCCAAGTTAGTAAAACAATTTTCGCTTCTAGACTCAACTTCGCCAAGGAGTTGGAAAGGATTCTTACAGTACCGCTCGATACCAACTTCAGACGCCTTCGATTTAATCGTACACTAATCATGCACGCAAACATGTACGATCAAGATCAAG
Source organism: Aegilops speltoides (assembly GCA_021437245.1). Classification (NCBI taxonomy): domain Eukaryota; kingdom Viridiplantae; phylum Streptophyta; class Magnoliopsida; order Poales; family Poaceae; genus Aegilops; species Aegilops speltoides. The sequence goes on from CM038147.1 coordinate 440,730,954, forward strand.
GACTCACGGGAAGATATCACAACACAACTCTAAAAGTAAAATAAGTCATACAAGCATCATAATACAAGCCAGGGCCTCGAGGGCTCGAATACAAGTGCTCGATCATAGACGAAGTCAGCGGAAGCAACAATATCTGAGTACGCATATAAGTTAAACAAGTTTGCCTTAAGAAGGCTAGCACAAACCGGGATACAGATCGAAGAGGCGCAGCCTCCCGCTCGATCCTCCTAAACTACTCCTCGGTCGCCGCCAACAGCCGCACGTAGTATAGGCACCTCCAATGTAGTAGTCGCCGTGGACGGTGGCGCTGGCTCTCGGTTTCCAAAGATCCGTTTGCGACAACCGTAATGAAAGGAAAGGGGGAAAAGGGGGAGAAAGCAACCGTGAGTACTCATCCAAAGTACTGCAAGCAAGGATCTACACTACATATGCATGAGTATATGTGTAAAGGGCCATATCGGTGGACCGAATCGCAGAATGCCGTAATAAAAGGGGATAGCTAATCCTTTCAAGACTACGCTCGCAGCCTCCGCCTTGCAAAGATGTAGAAGAGAGTAGATTGAAGTCCTCCAAGTAGCATCTCCAAGTAGCATCTCCAAGTAGCATCTCCAAGTAGCATCTCCAAGAGCATCGCATAGCATAATCCTACCCGCAATCCTCTCCTCGTCGCCTGCTAGAGAGCGATCACCGGGTTGTATCCGCACTTGGAAGGGTGTGTTTTATTAAGTATCCGGTTCTAGTTGTCATAAGGTCAAGGTACAACTCCGGTCGCCCTTTACCGAGGGACACGGCTATTCAATAGATAAACTTCCTGCAGGGTGCACCACATAACCCAACACGCCGATCCCATTTGGCCGACACACTTTCTGGGTCATGCCCGCCTCGAAGATCAACACGCCGCAGCCCCACCTAGGCACAACAGAGAGGTCAAGACGCCGGTCTAAAACTAAGCGCCGCAGGGTCTCGGCCCGCCGCCTTAGCACACCAAGACGTTATGCGAACGCGCCGGAAGCGTAACTAGCCCCTTAATACAAGTGCAAAGCTTACGCCCAATCCGGCGCGCCCACTCGGCGGCGACGCCAAGAAGGCTTCGCCGATACCACGAGATGGTTAGTGCGATAGACCAAATGGCCGACTCGATCAAATACCAAGATCTCAAGCGTGTTATTATGAAGCAACCATGACGCCGACCAGGTCGTGCCCACCTCTCGCCTAGGTGGTCCCAACCTGCCTGCCGCCTCCGCCACAAAGATCCACACAGAGGGCCGTGGGGACAAAGGTCCTTTCAGCCCCAACTCCGTGAATCACTCATGGGTACTCTTCGAGCGGACCCGACTTTTAGTCACCATCTCAGATAGTATGTATGTATGTATAGTATATACCCGTGATCACCTCCCAAGTGATCACGGCCCGATAGTATAGCAAGGCGCATCGAAAAGAATGTAGGGCCAATGATGATAAACTAGCATCCTATACTAAGCATTTAGGATTGCGTAAGGTATCAACAGATGTAGCAACAATGTCGCTATGCATCGTAATAGGATCAACGAAAGCAAGAATATGCTACACTACTCTAATGCAAGCAAGATAGAGGAGAATAGGCGATATCCGTGATCAAGGGGGAGGCTTGCCTGCTTGCTCGCATAAGAAGGAGGGTCGCCAACTCCGTAGTCGATCGGGTATCAAAGCAGCTAGTCACACCTCGTAGTCTACCGGAGAGAAGAGGGGGGAGAAACAATAAATACAATGCAATCAAAGCATCACAAAGCATAACATGTCAATATGCGGTGCTAGGTGTGCCCTAACGCAGTGCAAGTGATACCGACGAAGGGGGAAAACATCCGGGAAAGTATTCCCGGTGTTTCTCGTTTTCGGACATATGAACCGGCGAGGGAAAGTTGCGTGTTTGCTATGCTAGGTATGTGTGGCGGATAAACGGATCAGCGATTCGATTCGCCTCGCTGCTCGAGCAACTTTCATGTACAAAGTATTTTCATCCGAAGTTATGGATTATTTTATATTAATTTTTAAAGATTTAATTCATTTTAGAATTAATGTAATTAATTTAATTAGGAAATGCCATTATGACGCCAAGATGACATCGTGGTGATGTCAAGAATCAACAATCACTGACTTGGTCAAACTGACGCGTGGGTCCCATTGTCATTGGCCAAGATTAACTAAAACAGATTAATTAGTCTAATTAGTGATTAGGTTAATCTAATCCGGTTTAATTAACTTAATTACTCACTTAATTAATTAATTAATTAATAATTTTATTTATTAGTATTTTTTTAAGTCTTTTTTTAAGACATTCCGGGGCTGGGCCCCGACTGTCATTGGGCCAAGGGCCTTAGCGGGTGTGGGGTTTACGGGCGCGCGTGGCACCGAACAAAGTAGTCCCGAGCGAGCTACCGGGCGCCGCGGGTGGTTTCGCCGAGCGCTGCCTCGGCGAAAGGCACGAGGGAGGGCGCAAGGAGGAGCCGAGGCGCGTGAGAGGAACGACGGAGGCAGGGGCACGGGAGCACTCCGCGAGCGGGCGCGCCACGCACGAGTGGGCGAAGCGCGGGTGCAGCATGGTGAGGGCGGCAGCCCAAAGACAGAGAAGAATGGCCGCAGCTCGTGGCGGGGCACGGCCAGGAGCGGCAAGGGAGGCGACGGCGTGGCCGACGCGGTCGTCGAGCAGGAGGGTATGCGGGCATGGGCGGACCTGGAGTGCACGGCGGTACGGGGCGGGGCGTTCTCGACCGCAAGGCAGAGACGGGGCGGAGGCGAGCGAACTGCACGGGCGCGAGGTAGACGAGCGCGGTGTCCGCGGACGAAAAGAATGGGAGAGGGGAGGCGGAGGCCGAGGGCCTCACCGGCGTTTGCAGGGGCACATGGGCGTCGAGGCTCGAGGGCGACCCATGGGGAGGAGGACGGGGACGATCGACGGAGACGGGAGGCGAGGTAGTCGAGGCAGAGAGGCTCCGAGAGGGTGGCTCCGCGATCGGACCTCCAGCGGCGGCGGTTGGTGTCGAAGGGGCTCGATCGCCCTCGATCCAGATCGGATCGAGAGGGGAAGAGCGACGTGGGGAGTGGGGATGTGCGGGTCGATGCTAGGGTTTCCAGATGGGGGATAAGGGAGGGGGTGGCCGGTTGGGTCTTTTCGGCTGGTGGCTCATTGGCTAGCTAGGCTATTCGCCCGGGGGTCCTTTTCTTTTACCTTCTTTTTTTTGATTTGTTCTTTTCCTTTTATTTATTCTTTTCTGCTTTTATTTTAGTTACACCGTATTTTCAGCTTTAGTAAAATATGACAATAGCTTCAAAATAGTGTTTCAAAATAACCCACTACCCTAAAAAGTTTTACCTCAAATTAAAATAGTTTTGTGTTTTATAAAATACCAAAGGCATTTAAAAATGTTTTTGCTATCGCTTAAATCATTTTAGTGCATTTATACATAATATAAAAATGTGTATCATTCATCATAATCATTTATGCATTAAGTGACACAACCCTAACATTTTGGTTTTTAATATTTTAAAACTTTTGATGTTTGCCTCGATTTTGAATTTGAATTTGAATCAGCTTTTGAACTAACATGAGATTAGTAATGTAAATCGAGGTGACGTGGCATCATTAGCGAGGGTTATCAGGCTTAATTATCCAAGGCCACAACACAGCGATGAAATCTTGATCATCAAATGCAGACTGCCCTCCTTCAGTGCTTGATATCCAAGAGAGAGGTCACCAAGTCAAGTTCGGCACCCATGCCTTTGCTCGGCTAATGCGCCACGGCTCCGCTCTTATGGATGCCCGCCTTTAAATCTTGAATTCGCTGAGGTAGCACAATGAGATGCTTCAAAGACGCCTTGTAAAAGGCGGGGGGGTGTTTGATAAGGCTATAACGCCAAGGCATCGCTAGACCGAGTACAAATGTTCCACTAAGGTGTAAACCGCTTTAAGCTTGATCAACATGTTTTGCTTAAGGTTGGTACTCCCGAGCCTCGTGTGCACAAACATAACAACAAATTGGAGGTAACTATTACAATATTCATTGGAAGATTACAATGTTTGAGGTTTTGCACGGTAACTTACCGAAGATGGCTGAGACCATTTGAGATATCTGCCGTTTTAAGTCGGACAGCTCGATTGTTGCCTCTGCAAGAGATGCTTCTGCTGTCTCGCCCGAGTCACCAGTGAAGCCCTCTCATCAGCCCAAGCTTTCTTCTCCGATTCAAAAATTTTCTTCAACTTCTCATTTTCAGAGACACCGAATTCAAATTTGGAGTTGGCTTTCTGAGATTCAAGCTCTTGAGTTTTCAGCTGGTTCTTCAGGTCAGCAAGCTCCGACTCAAATTGACTTATGGTGGCCTGCATTGACACCAGGTTATGGTAAGGATCACGGTAAGGTAACATTCAAAGTCCCAAGCATTTTACAAGTAAAGATACTTAGCACTTGGGGGCTAATGTATGCTTAAAGAATTTTTTAACCTACCCTACCGAGTCATATATATTAAGTCTCAAGTACTTTACAAGTAAAGATACTTGACACTTGGGGGCTAATGTGTAACAGAAGTTCAAAGTATCATGCTATCACCGGGTTAAATATATTCTCTTTAAACCGGACAAACCAACAGTAAGTAGATTTCTAAGTCTACATCATATTCATTCATAAGCAATAGACTTGGGGGCTGGTACAGTAAGTAAGATTCAGGAAAATAGCATAAGTTATACCTCAGATTTGTGCCGTATTTGTTTCACCATGTCAATTTCTAGGTCACGACTGTTATGCACTTGGTTCAGATAGTCCGAGACTATATCACCAATGCTTAGGTGAGTATAGTCAGTGATGTCCTGTTTGGCCTGTCGACGTTGGGCAAATTCTTCCTTGGCAGTGCATTGGCCAAGAACAGTAGGCCGCCCCGGTTCAACAAATTGACTTTTCAGATACACAACGTCCGGGTTAGTTGTCTTGGCCGGACTAGGAGCTTCTGGGTTATCAGAGTTGTGGATAACATCTTCAGCAGGCGGGTCGGTTGGCACCGAATATCGGGTTTGGTTCATGCGGCGGTTGATGGGTGGAGCTGTCAGGAGCGGACAAGTCAAGCACCGGTTCAGTGACAACCGGGTCTTGGGATGGCTTGTTTTTCTTTGCCCTCTTGCTGGGCTTTACTTACAGACTGTTAATAAAGGTAGAAGGATGAGTATTAAAGCATAAGCATGGTAAAACTCAAAGTAAGGAAGGTTACATTACCTGGGAGCCATTTTGAAAGCCGGCATGTTTGATTGCATAGACTCGTTGGAAGAAGGAGAGGTATCCTGATAATTGGAGTCAGATGAATTGAGAGGTTGGCGAATCAAACCCGCCAAAGGTAAAACAGAACGTAAATCAGAGATAACCTCGGTCCGACGCTTCCTAGTTACATCGGGTAAGCCGGAGGAGAGTTCCGCATCGTGATTGGCCCGAGTCTGCCTTCGGTTCTCGAGCTGTTGGTGCTTCAAAATAAATTGAGGATCTTGATAAGCTAGAGGATGTGAAAATCTTACTTTCCGGGTCACCATTCAGATTTTTTGTTTTGGCAAAGGCTCTGAGTCGGAGAAGATTATAGTTACCTCTTCTTCAACTGCTTGATTGTTCCCTGTATCCTCCTGAAATGATAGAATGTCAGTAAAATAACGACAAGGGAGTTAAGAAAGTTAAAGGATTACCTCTTCATCATCTGAAGAACTATCATCCAATTTGAGTAAGTCAGAGGCACTGGGTTTCTTCTTCTTTGAGGTGCCCGTCTTGGCGGCCTTCTTTTCATTTTTCTTGGCTGCCCTGGCTTGTTTGGCAGCCTCGTGGTCATACTTGACCTTCCAGAAATTATCACCAGCCTGTGGAAAAAGATAAAGAGTTATAAGTACAAGGAAGGTATAACATGTTAAGGAGTATTTATTGAAAACTCACTGCAGGGGCCGGGTTCTTCTTGCAGAAGGGAAGTAAGATGAAGGCATTGCTAATTACAGTGCCCTCCTTCAATAGTGACTGGTGAGGGAGTCCTGGACTAGGGGGTGTCCGGACAGCCGGACTATCATCGTCAGCCGGACTCCAAGACTACGAAGATACAAGATTGAAGACTCCGTCCCGTGTCCGGATGGGACTTTCCTTGGTGTGGAAGGCAAGCTTGGCGATACGGATATGTAGATCTCCTACCATTGTAACCGACTGTAACCCTAGCCCTCTCCTGTCTATATAAACCGGAGGGCCTTAGTCCGTAGGGACACACAACCATTACAACAATCATACCATAGGCTAGCTTCTAGGTTTAGCCTCCTTGATCTCATGGTAGATCCACTCTTGTACTACCCATATCATCAATATCAATCAAGCAGAGTAGCGTTTACCTTCATCGAGAGGGCCCAACCTGGGTAAAAACATCGTGTCCCTTGTCTCCTGTTACCATCCGCCTAGACGCACAGCCGGGACCCCTACCCGAGATCCGCCGGTTTTGACACCGACATTGGTGCTTTCATTGAGAGTTCCTCGTGTCGCCACGCGATAGGCTTGATGGCTTCTTCAATCAACAACAACGACGCCTGTGGTGAGACTTTTCTCCCGACAGATCTTCAGATTCGGGCGCCAAGATCGCGGGCTAATTCACTTGGCCATCCGAGCAGATCGAAGCTACGCCCGCCGTCAGTCGATTTGGAAGCCTAAACTTCATGGCGGACATCCGCGGAGACTTGATCTTCGATGGATCCGATCCGCAGCCAAGCGTGCCGCGACCGCCGCGATGGGCATGATCTAACTCGCCGCGGACAAGACTTCGGAGGTCGACATGAATCCGCCCCGACCCATAGTCCGAGCCAATCGCAGACGAGGACGGTGGCTGGACACCGCCGAGCTGCAACTTCCACGGCGATGGAGCCGAACACCGACCCCGCCCCTTATAAAGCTCGTGGACTCGAGGTGCCGGACTCGCCGACTCCAAACCTCTCGCGCCCGCCAATCGAATCCGATTGGGCGCCGATCATGGAGTTCACCGCTGCGACATCTTTCAGACTCGCCTTTGGTGACATCTTAAATTCGCTAAAGCATCTCTCGCTATCCGGAGAGCCCCGGCCGGATTATGGCCAGATGGTTGGGATGCGGATGACGAAGAAATTCAAAGCCCACCCACCACCCACTTTGTAGCCATCACAACGATCTAACCGACATGCTAGACTATGATCAAGACATCGACGATAGACGACGATGCCGGAGATTTAACAAGAACCAGCACCTACAGTGGCAATCGAAGACCACCTCGTCATATGACATATACATGGTGGACACCCCAAAAGATGGGGACGGCGAAGAAGCAAATGGAGGCAGATTCCTTAAAGAAACAGCCTGCGCCGACGCCGCCGGGCGCCACTCTAAATCCCGCCACAAAGAAGAATGAAGATTCCAGCACATGAGATAATAACACCCCGTAAAGTGCCGAAGACAATCCTCCAAAGAAGATTCAGCGCAGGAGGATGCAGTAAGCGCCACGAGAGAGCGGCATTTAAGAGGTCGAGGATGATAATTACATACCTCCTTCCGAGACGAGGCAAGCTCGACAACCATTTAATTCGCTGTGCCCGAGGATCCCGTCGAACAAGAGCTGCTTCAAACGCAGCTAATGGCCACAAAGAAACAGCCTAAAGAAAAGGAGCAAAGCAGCTTCAAGCCGATCAAGACCTGCCGGCCGACAGATGGACCGAGGTCCTCGCGTCAAGAGTATGAACTCAATGTCCCTCCAAGAGTTACCTAAAACGCAAGTTGCTCCCCGATTAGAGGAGGAAGCATACATACCTTCATCACCAGCGACAATACGGCCGATCGACCACCCCGTGGTCGCGACAGAGAGCATCCAGTGCCCTCCACCAAGACCGCACTCGCATCGCTCCAAAAGTACGGTTACCGAGGAACGCTACGACTTGCGAGATATATTGAGGACAAAGCAAGGCAATCCAGATCCATGTATGGATCACGTGGCGCCCCCGACCCACGATTTAATACCGCCACCGGATACAACAACTCCGCCGGGCGAACACAAGAGACAACGCCCCTTGAGCTACGCCGTGATATTCCTTAATACAGAGGCGCCAAGACACCCGCTATGCTTCGATCGACGAAGTAATGGATCATCAAATCCTCAAGGGTTTAAACCCGTAAACATTGAATCCTACGATGGCACAACAGACCTCGCGGTTTGGATCAAGACTATCTCCTTCATATCCATATGGCCCATGGAGACGATCTCCACGCCCATCAAATATCTCCCACTCAAGCTTAAAGGACCAGCTCGGCATTGGCTTAACAGCTTGCCCGCAGAGTCAATTGGTGTTGGGAGGACCCGAAGCCGATACCTCAACAACTTCCAGGCACATATGTGCGACCACCAGACGCCGATGACCTAAGCCACATAATTCAGCAGCCAGATGAATCGGTCAGGCAATTCTGGACACGGTTCTTAACAAAGAAAAATCAAATCGTTGACTGTCCGGATGCAGAGGCCCTCACAGCCTTCAAACATAACATCCGCAACGAGTGGTAGCCCGGCACCTAGGACAGGAAAAGCCGAAATCCATGGCAGCCCTCACATCATTAATGACCCGCTTCTGTGTGGGAGAGGATAGCTGGCTAGCTCGCAGCAACAACCTCAGTAAAAATGCTGGTAGTCCGGATATCAAGGACCACAATGGCAGGTCGCGTCGGTTAAAAATAAACGCCGCGTTAACGGCGATTTACAAGGAGGATACGGCAGCCAACGCCGATTCCGAGGCTATAAACCCGCCACGGAAGAATCCATTTAAAAGAACCACCCCGGGTCCGTCCAATTTGGACCGAATACTCGACTGCTCTTGCCAGATACATGACACCCCCGAAAAACCTGCTAACCACACCAACAGAGATTGTTGGGTATTTAAGCAGGCAGGCAAGTTAATTGCCGAAAACAACGACAAGGGGCTGCATAGCAACGACGAGGAGGAGACCCGCCGCCAACAAGAGAGGATGAAGGTTTCCCCCACAAGTGCGGATCAGAACATGATATACGCAACCCATATACCCAAGAGGGAGCGAAGCGCACTAAGGGACGATATGCGATGGAGCCACGCTCAAGTTCAATCCATGGTCCTCTTGCCCAATCACCTTCGATCAAGAGACCATCCAACCAAGATCCGCCATGGCGGATTCGCCGCATTGGTTTTAGACCCAATCGCCGATGGATTTCACCTCACGAGTCTCGATGGATGGCGGCAGAGCTCAAACCTGCTTTATCTCGGATATAGTGCGCAAGATGGGCATAGACCCTCAAGGATTAAACGCACAAAGACGACCTTCAAAGGCGCCATACCGTGTTGAGGCCAATTGTACGTGCTCACCACACCGAAGTGGTCTTCGGATCCCCGGATAATTTCCGGCAAGGAGTTAATCTTTGACATAGTTCCGCTCGCAGCGGCTATCACGCTCGCCGGACGAACCGCGTCAAGAAGTTCAACGCAGCGCCGCATTATGCATACCTCAAGCTCAAGATGCCAGCCCTCATGGAGTCATCACGGTCAACGGAAATACGGAACGCCCTCCGAACGGAGGAACATACAGCGCGTAAGTACAGAGCAGCCTTTCAAGGCAATTTCGAGTCCGCCGTTAAACGACCAACACGCCAAACGCACCGGAGCAACATCAATCAAGACCACCGCACGCTCCGAGCACGCCAGAATAATGCGGCCCCAACTCCAGCCCTCGCATGATTGTAAGACCAGCCTCCGCGACATCATTACGCCTGAGATACCATGGGCATAGGGGAGGGGCTCACCACACTAGGGGCTCCCAAGCGCGCCGCTTTTTTATTTTTATTTTCCTTCTTTTTATACACATGACTCGCTCACTGAGGTCTCTGTCCCGCGGGGAACCCACCAACTCACGATGCAACAGCCAGGAGGGAAAAGGCTGCATTTAACACTGTGTGGTCTCCATTAAGAGCATTAAATTTGATTATACACACCAGTCCGCAGCCCACCCTCGAGGGGGACATGTTTAATAAGTCCAATCCTTTGCTTACCGTGATATTTATATCATTCCGCACTCATAGCGTAATTCCTTAAATAAATAATGTAGCATTTTTTGCCTATAATTGCATCACTTTACATATATGTTCATTAATGACATCTTGCACCAGATATTTTGGTACGGCCGAATACACCAGGGCTTATGTTCCCCGATTATGGTGTGATAAGTTCAAACACTTTCACAAGTGCGGCACCCTCGAACTTATAGCATTATATGAATCGGCTCCAATCATGTCTTGGGTCAATAGTTGGCTTTGCCTGCCCCATGTTTTGGTACCTTACGCCTGCTCCGGCGGCTAAGGTAGCACCGGAGAACCATCGCGATTGCGCCTCGATTGAGCTGGGCGAGCGCCTGGAGAAAGCTAAACTGACGGGCATGATAAGGCGAGAGATCGGTCGCTGTTCGAGAGGTCTTTTCGAGTCCCTAAAGACTTATGCCGCCGAGCGAAGAACCGGATAGTGTCCGGCCGAGGCGTGATAGCGCCTCGAACTCGGTCTTCCGAATACTAGGGGCTTCACTAAATTTAAAATTATAGAATTCTATGGCTAAGTGAGAGTGTTCAGCATTATAAGTCCGGTTGCCTTGTTCAAGTTGTGTTGAGCGCCCCTAGATGGACCCAAAATGGGAACAAGAGTGCTCAAGTTTATCCCTAACACCCCAAAGACTAGTGGCATGGGGGCTGAAGCCACGACTTGCCATCTCTCAAATTTTATAAACGGCCGCATGTAAGGTAATATTTTAAATTAAACAAGCGTTGCTTAGCGATATGAACAAAGTTTTCAGCGCATGTGATAATACATAGCAGGTTTACTCAATAATTACATCTCTGGGGCACTCATCCGCAATCTTATGGCACCCTTCAGACAGTCTTATAGTACATCTCGAGCGCATAATACTCCTTGTTTGCCGGGCGGCGCCTCGCTGATAAGCCTCTCCGATCCAGCCTGCCCCACAGCACCTTTGCGCTGGCAAGGGCCCGACGAGCACCTTCAATACAAAGCGAGCGCTTGATGACCTCCACCCAGGGCACACATCCACCACCCACCGATGAGGCCGGTAGCTCCTGTGCATGGCCTCTCCAGTGCCACAAATGGACTATGAGGCCCTTCATGGCCTGCTCAGCTACCTTAGGAGCTCGACCACCGCTTCACCTGGTCGCTAGGGGCACTGGATGGCCGGCCTCAAAGATATCGAGACCGTAAGACCTTCTCCGTTGAGCTCCCCTCCTCGCCACGATAGAATGCGGCGGCATCGGATACACTGCGAGCCCTTGGAGAGCTCCGAGTTCGGGTAAGTGTCAGGTAGTTTACATTAACATGCTTGCTTTGCATGAAAAATGCCTTACCCGCCGCTATTTTCTTCACATCCTCAACCTCCTAAAGGGCCTTATGGGCCTCGGCCTTGGCGGCTTTGGCACTTTCGAGAGCCGAGGCAAGCTCGACTGCCGAAGTTTCGAGTCACGCCCAAACTCTCATGCTTTTCCATGAGAGCCTCGAGCTCTTGCCGCACCTCCGCCACCCGCCTCCTGCTTCTCTCGCTCGCCATTCTCATGTCAAGATTGCATTCGGCTGCGGACACAGCCTCCTTCAGGGTTGCCACCTCATTCATGGCCCCTGCAATACCCACGTTATCCTTATTATTTTTATTGCAACCTAAATCCTTTTCTGTAAGGTAACTATTCGAAGTGGTGTTACTCACCTTCTTTGTCCTCGAGCTGCTTCTTGGCACGGCCGAAGTTCTTGCTCGACCGCCGAGGTCCCGCTTCAAAGCACCAACCTCCGCAGCCAAGGCGGCAGAGGTCAAGAAGCAGCCTGCAAACCCATATTGACATTATTTTTAGCAACCAAGCGATATCTTTTAGATCCTCACCGCTTTTGTTTCCAACACCGAGCCGAGCATCGTGGGCTACCGCCTATGCGGTATTACGTTGAATATTTTAACTTCTACCTCAAAGCCTCGCTAGAAGGCTATCGCAAGCTTCGGTCAGCCCGCTTTGGCGAAGCTGAACTTTTCAATCACCGCACTCATAATAGTGCGGTGTTCTTCCTCGATGGAAGCACCTTTGAGCGCCCAACAAGTTGTCCGGCGCCCGTTGATGGAGGCCGCCGGTGTCACGGTCTTGCCCTTCTTGCGAAGGGCGCTGCCAGACTCCGAACCATCAAGGGTTCCGCGTGGAGTCCGGCGAAAAGTCCGGAGGCTGCCTTGTGGCGCCCGAGCCTCCTCCCCGATGGGTCCTTCCCGTATCCCACCTCGGCCCCTCACACGAGGGGTGGAGGCAATGATGGAATCTACATCCGACGGAGCTAACGACCCGCCGACGAAGCGGGAGATCATCATCTGCCAGATCGCAGCAAGTGCGCATTAGAAGGACACTATATGACACGAAAGAATTTATAAATCATTCAGAACTGGATACTTACGATCTTGCCGAGGCCCGCCCTTGAGGGCCACTCTTCGCCGCCAACATTGGCATTGGCATGAGCTGTCCGGGAATAGTCCTTCCCTCTGACCCTTCGCCTCCCTAGTTGGGGAAGCCTTCCTCTTCCTCTCTCCTTCCTCCGGAGAGAGTACTTTTCTCCTCCTCGCCTTCGAGGGAGGAGTCCGCCGAGCCATCGGACGATGAGTCCGACATCACTGGCGCCGAACTTTTTCAAGTTCCCGTGGCCTTCTTTCTGATTCTTCTCCGCACCACATAGAGTGCCGGAACCAGCAGCCCCATTAAGCGGGCGCCCGCTGGTCTTCGAGGAGGGAGCCGGATAGTCTACTCGACCGACGCCCTCTCGCCACCCCGCCAAAGGCATTAGGAGTTTTAGATCCCACGAGAGTCAAACTATGAAAGAAAACAACTGCCCCATAGAGGATAACGGTTTACCTCACCGCCGGGCGCTTGGTGCTGAATCCGGATCTTCGCCGCGACGCGGGCTTCTCCGCCTTGAACATCACCTCCGTGACGGCTTCATACGTCAGGTCAAGAGCCCGCCAGAGTCCGGTGTCAGGCCGGATCGAACTCCCACAAAGTTGAAGGCCCGTTGTTGGCAGGGAAGAATCCGCGGATGAGCATGACCTGGATCACATTGACAAGTTTGAGCTTTGTTCACTGGTCTGGAGACAGATCGAGTCCCGCTAACTCTTCCGAACTGCCCCATAGCAAGCCCTTCTTTTTCCAGAGGTGAGCTGCATGGGGATACCAGATCTGAATTGGGGCCGCCCATTTTGGGTCGCATGCTCGGTGATATAGAACCACCCCGATTGCCATCCCTTGATGGACTCCACGAAGGCCCTTCGAGCTGGATGATGTTGGGCATCTTGCCCAACATGGCGCCCAAGACTCCGCTTGACGCCTTCACTACCTTCAGCTTGACATTGAAGGTCTTGAGCCACAAGCCGAAGTGGGGCCGGATGCAGAGGAAGGCCTCGCACACGAGATAAACGCCGAGATGTTGAGGATGAAGTTTGGCGCCAGATCATGGAAATCTAGGCCGTAATAGAACATGAGCCCCCGGACAAAGGGATGCAGCGGGAAGCCCAGTCCGCGGAGGAAGTGGGGGAGAAACACAACCCTCTCATGGGGCCTGGGGGTGGGGATGAGCTGCCCCTTGTCGGGCAGCCGCAGTGCGCTGGCGTCGCCGAAAGGTATCCGCGCTGCGCAGTTTTGCGATGTGCTCCTCCATAGCGGAGGAGGCCAGCCATTTGCCTCCCACTCCGGACATGGTCGGAGAAGGTCGAGGCGAGATGCGCGGACTTGGGCGCTGGAGCTCGAGAGTGCGCGGAGATGGATAAGCAAAGGAGGAAGAAGGCGTAGGTAAAAAGGGTGGATCCTTATCCCTTATATATGGGCGACGAAGACTATACGCCCACACCAGCCGGGTAAAACTAGCTTATCTCCTGCGCCACCATCAATGGCGCGTTGGGTTACCCACGCCCATATTGATGAGAATCTCGAATAAGGGGAACACGATCTCGCTCGACAAGACGTGCAAGGAAACCGCCGCTAAACGCTACCGAGGTGGTATAATAAAAATGATTCAAGTAAAGGCTTGGTGGTGGCGTGACGCCATGCTACAAGATACGCCGCCAGATTGAACTTGTGTACATAATATTCTCTCTACGTGGAATGTGGAAATTATTTTGCGAGCTGACACTATCCGTGTGTTCACAATCTTCTATGGATTATTCGAGGAGGAACCCGCCTTGCAATGCCGAACAATATGCGCCCCGGACTCATCGTCATTGAAGCATGGTTCAGGCTACCGAGGAGTCTCGACTAGGGGTGTCCGGACAGCCGACTATCATCGCCACCGGACTCCAAGACTACGAAGATACAAGATTGAAGACTCCGCCCCGTGTCCGGATGGGACTTTCCTTGGCGTGGAAGGCAAGCTTGGCAATACGGATATGTAGATCTCCTACCATTGTAACCGACTGTAACCCTAGCCCTCTCCGGTGTCTATATAAACCGGAGGGCCTTAGTCCGTAGGACACACAAACCATTACAACAATCATACCATAGGCTAGCTTCTAGGGTTTAGCCTCCTTGATCTCGTGGTAGATCCACTCTTGTACTACCCATATCATCAATATCAATCAAGCAGGAGTAGGGTTTTACCTCCATCGAGAGGGCCCGAACCTGGGTAAAACATCATGTCCCTTGTCTCCTGTTACCATCCGCCTAGACGCACAGTTCGGGACCCCCTACCCGAGATCCGCCGGTTTTGACACCGACAACTGGGTTGTAGCATCTACCACATCATCTGGTAAGTCGTCTGGACTTTGACGCATTGGGTTGTCCTTTTCGCCTGTGTAAGTACACATTAAGCCGGAGCGGCGGCTTAATGGAAGTATCCGCCAAGTGACCCAGACTCAGACCAGATCGATGCCATTTAACCCGTTTCCCAGAAGAGCTTTAATCTTCCTGATGGTAGGATTAATAGGCAGACGTTCAACAACGGTCAGTTTAATCACCAGCTGATGGTTGGACTCAAGGCGCAGGGCACGAAAGCCGGGCAGAGGCTTCTCATCAGCCGGAGAAGTGTCCTGACAGTAGAACCACGTCTGGTTCCAATCTTTTGGGTGGCTTGGCAGTTCAGCATAAGGAAAAAGGCTCTCCGCCGCTGGATCGAGATGCCGCCAAGCTAAGGACTAGGCCCGTTGGCACGTTCATTCTGCCGGTTCAAGTAAAAAGTTCTCTGAATAAAAGCAGACTTGGCTCCTCTCCCAGGTACACCTCGCAGAAGACTTGGAAATTGCAAAGATTTGACACGGAATTGGGTCCAATGTCTTGAGGTCTAAGGTCAAAGAAATTCAAAACTTCCCTGAAGAACTTTGAGCCGGGAGGGGCAAATCCCCGGTTCATGTGATCCGTGAAAACTATCACCTCCCCTTCTTTGGGTTGAGGCCTCTCTTCAGACGGGTCAGGAGGACGATAAGACATGACCTCCTTTTTTGGCAGATGGCCAGACTTCACAAACTCAGCCAGTTTACTCTTAGTGACTATGGATGGGACCCAATTGTAGGTCATAGGGGCCTTGGCCGCCTTAGGTGCCATGAAAACAGTTGGCCTATTACAAAATAAGAAGTTCCGGTTCAAAGTTTAACCCGGGAGAAATATCTTAACTATTCAAGGTGGCGGTTTAAAAAGGGGCCTAATGATATAAGGATGACTCTGCAACAATATTTAAACCGCTACAAGTATCAAGAGGAGTTCAAAATTCTTAAGGTCATGAGAAGCAAGCAAGGCTCACAGATCAGTGTCATTTACTTAAGCCAGTCACCTGGACAATTGTGTTTAAGGGCATTTACCAGAAGAAGTTTTCCGGGTGATAAAAACAAGTTTCACAGATGACGGCTATTATTCTGGATCAAATTATTGCTCTGAAAAGAAAATTTTCTAGACCTAAAAATAGGGCAGAGAAGTTCATACACTCGAAGAGGGTTTCCAAACAAGGGAAATGAGATATGTTTCTATGCAAGATAAACACAAACAATTACCACAACAGTTCTATGTAGTTTTTACGATCTAAACAGGGCATTGGAGGTAAAAACTAACGAGGGTTTGCGTCGGGCGGTGAGGAACGCCGACGAACTCAACAAAGTTCTGATGCAGATCTAAGAAAGGGAAGGAGAGGAACTCACGGATGTGGATGAGCTGCGGAGGTTCGCCGTTGATTTCTGGTCAGAATTAGGTTGATGCAGCGGCCTGAGTCGGCGAAGACGAGGGGTTCGACGGCGGCAGCGGCGGAGCTCGAGAGGAGGCAGGAGGAAGAAGACGACTAAAAGAGGGAAGAATGGAAGACCTGAGTCACGCCTATCTATAAGGAGAAGATAACTGAGATGGCGCGGGAAACAAGGAGATAAGAGTTATTATCCAGCGGCCCCAACGCCTCGATTTTTGGAACAATCAATAAAGCAAACATCCGTTGAAGGATACTGTGGAATAAAAAAGGAATTTAAGAAAGGATGACGTCACGCCGGGTTAACACGGATCCAGAAGATGATGTCATGGCGTGTTAAAGAAAACCTTCTGCACAATCAGAAGACTGAAAACTTATTCTTTAAAGGTATTTTAAGATTGACCTGAACAGGTTCAAATCAATCTGGGGCCTAATGTTGGGGATATAACTATTTGTCTAAGCCCCCAGGAGGGGCCGGGTTACGCAAAGGAGACTCACGAGAAAGAAGCCCAAGACCAAGCATGAAGATGGTGGTTCAATAAAGGGCTTAAGCCCGCGAGCGACTTAAGGCCCGTTGTAGTAAACCGCCGTAATGGCATGACTTGTATCATAAGGTAGATTTAACTAGTCACCGAGCCGGACACTGTTATAAACCGGACGGGACTCTCAGAAGCCATGTATGCCAACCCGTATATAAGGGGACGACTGCTGGCAGCTTAGGGTAGGAAACAACTCGATGAGAGCCGGGCATAGCGTATCTCGCTCCCTGGTCATCGAAACATCAATACCAACCCAACTAGACGTAGGCCTTACCTTCACCATAAGGGGCCGAACTATTATAAACCTCTCATGTCCTTTGTCCCGATTAACCCCTTCAAGCTTCCTATTTGCGATGGCTCCACAACTAAGTCCTTTCACGAGGACATCTGACATGACAATTCCACGATAGTTTTCGAAGACCCGGGATCTCTATCTAGCTGGCGATACATTGTGTCATCCATGCACCTGACGCATCCAGAAAATCCGTGGACCACCTGCCCCGTGAGATATCTGTAACCGAGATAGTCGTGCACCGTCGTGAGCAGTGCGACTCTCATAGGGAAATATTCTTTCTCTGCGGCGTCCCAAGTATTGGCTGGCATTTTCCACAGCGTGTCTAGCTCCTCTTTCAAAGCAGCCCTAGATACGATTGATGTCGCTCCTGGTTGTTTCGCCCTTCAATTAGCATACTCATGTGAATGTACTTCCTCTTCATGCACAACCAGGGGAAGGTTGTACATCCACACAAACACAAAGCCAAAAGCTATGTGTGCTTCTCCGCTGTCAAACGGATTGACTCCATCGGTGCTCGCGCCCAGATGATGTTCCTTGGATCCTTCCCAAATTCGGGTGTTTGAAGTTCAACGCTTGCCACTAGCTCCCATCCTTAGGGTGACTCAAAGATCTTGTCTTTTTATTTATCTCTCGGATCATTTGCGCCATCTTCTCGCTTTTCTCCTCCCTATCTCTGCCATACAACGCAGAGCTTTGCTACCTTAGGGTCCAGAAAATACCGCTGCATACGAGGAGTGATCGGAAAGTACCACACCACTTTTTGAGGAGCTTTCTTCCTCTTCTTGTATCGAGTGATGCCGCACACCAGACATATGGTAGACTCCTCGTGCTCATCCCGATAAATAATGCAATTGTTCATGCACACATGGTATTTCACGTGCGGTAAATCCAGAGGACACACGATTTTCTTCGCCTCGTCGAAATTGGTCGGGCACTTGTTCCCCTTGGGAAGATGTTCGTGCCAGAATGACATGTTCTCGTCGAAGCATGCATCGGTCATTTTGTGTTTTACCTTCATCTCCAGAGCCATGAGCGCACTTTCGTGTGGGTATCCTCGACTGCATCCTTCATACAATGGAGTAACCACGTCTATCTCCAGTTGATCCAGCTTGGCTTTCTCTCGGGCGGCAGCTCTTGCGTTATCCGTCTGCTTGAGAAGTAGCTCTTGAATATGAGGGTCCTGCACCCAGCCCACCGATGGTCCATCGCCGTCTGCTCCGCCCGCATCTTCATCTTCATGATCATGCCCTTCGTCTGCTCCGGCATCTTCCTCATCATCATGTCCGACATCTTCTACATGATGACTGTGTACAGCATCACCGTCGTGATCATGTCGTGGAGATTCTTCGTCTTCTCACCCGCCCGAGCCGCGGTGGTTGTCTTGCTGCCCTTCCTCATTTCTTGCCCAGCCCCCATGGACGACTTCATAGTCATATTCATCACCTTGCCACCGATAGCCATCCATGAAACCACACAAGAGCAGGTGGTCCCAAGACCTGCCCGAACCGGTCCGCAATAAGGCTCTTCACTTGCATCTTCGACACGGACATCTTATCTCCGCCTCATTCTTTTGAAGCATCTCGCCTTCATGAGCTCAAAAACCTATTCACGATGCCTTCACCATTGTGCGGACCATGGTCGTCACTGTCGGGTGTACTAAGGTAGGGGTACCTCACTACCCCAACTTGTGCACGGCAATGCAGCTTCCCGCGGCTGGATCTACCATGTGCTTGCCGGAGACCATCCTCGCTCCATATCAAGCCATTCAAGAACAAAGTGTACAAGACAGAAGGTCAAGACCCGGCAAGAGGAGCTTGCCGAAGGCCGCTCTGTGCTCAAGATTATATCACTCATGCAAGGCCCCGGCGAGAGGAGCTCGCCGGGAGGCCAAGATCACATCACAGAAGACACGCCGGCGCTTATACGCCCGGCGAGGGCCCGGGAGCGGTAAGTTACAGAGCCCGACAAGTCCCCGGTCCGCAAGATCAAGACCCGCAAGGTGCTTGCCGAGAGCTGTGTTGCAGCTCGCACTCCAGCTCATTCGCCCACGCCGCCTTCAGCTCTCTCCGAGACGCGGGCGGATGGTGTGCTGCATGAAGGGTGCGTGGCACTCCACGGTGGTGGATCCATCGCCGTGGGCAGACGGAGACGCAAGGGCGGAGCTTTTGGGGTCGACGGCGACGGCATTTAATGCTCTTGTCCCCTCTCACAAAAGTAGGTAGAATCCATCGCTCGCTAATCGTTGTGGCACCGTTCTCGACTGCTCCAACTACCACCTCTTTACATTTTACCCCTCTACCCTACGTTGACACCTGCCGGTGACCCTTGCCCTATAAAAGGAGGCCCATGCACAACGAGAGGGGTTCAACCATTTGCAACCCCCACGCCGGTGTAGCTACTATCGTAGCTCTTCAAGCTCCCGAGCACAATACAACACAAAGCAGCAAGAGGGTTTTACGCGACCATCGCGTCCGGCCGGGTAAAAATCCGCCTGCATCGCCGATCCGCTCTCTGGCTTCCTCCGCCTGCATCAACACACGGGCTCCTCGCCCCATAGGTGTCCCGCGCGCGGCTCCTCCCAGTGCCGCCCGCCCGACATCTTTGGCGCGCCAGTAGGGGCGCCGAGGTTGTGCGGACCTGATCCGCATTCGCTGCTTCTTCATCAACCTCTCCAGCTTATCGGCGATTTCATCGACAATCGCGCCATGGCCCCAAGACGAGGGCTTCGAGGGTCGCAGACCGCTCATGCGTCTCACCCGCCGCCACCGAGCCAGCGGGGGCGGAGGAGACGCCAATGAAGGGTGGACACCGCGAGGGTACTCGCGGCGCCACTAGATCCGTGGGACAGACGGATGACCACGCCGCCTCCGTGGATCCACGCCCATCTCAGCGACGACGACCCAGCAGCGCCATACCACGGGAGGTGGTATCCGCTTTCTTTGGAGCAGGACGCATCGAGGCTCAGGATGTTCCGACCACCGTCCGGACACGTGCAAAGCGGCGCGCCGGGAGGACCTCGCCTTCTAACACCGCAGAGTCCGAGCGCGCCCCGCCTCGCACCACTCGCCCCGCTTCCCGCCACTTCGCAGAAGCGCCACAAGAGCGCAATGCTCGATTTTCTCCAAAGAAGCGACAAAGCCGAGGATCGAGGGCTACCATCCAGAGCCTAGTCGCCGCCAACAACAACCTTTCACGGCAGCCGATGCTCGCGGCCGCGCAGCTGAGAAGACGGCGTCGGCGGCGATAAGACCGCCGGGTGCAACCACCGCACTCCCCGCCGCGAAGCGAAGACGCCACCCGCCGAATAATGCCGACGACGGCTCCACGGCATCGCCGGATCCGCTGGCTCGCTGATCAACGCCAAGTCCTTGACGATCGGCGGCGAAGACGCCGACCACGATCGAAGCGCCGCCGAGACTTCGGCGACAATCGCATCAGAGAGCTGAAGACTGCTGACGCGGCTACCGGGAGCTAGCGACTTGTCGACGCTGCAAAGCTGCCCTGCGCTCACCTCGTGAGCTGCGGCGCGGCCCAAAGGCTCCAAAGATGAAGAATTTCAAGCCCGACGCGCGGAAAAGTACGACGGCAAGACGCACCCTCGAATTCTCAAGATCTACACCATCGCGGTGCAGGCTGCCGGGGCGCGACGAGAAGATTCTCGGCGAACTACTTCCGCTGCGCTTAGGCCGAACGCTCGTTCTGGCTTATGCACTTGCCGAGGGCTCCATTTCTTCTTGGGCGACCTTTGCCATCAGTTTGTTGGCGCCTTCATCGGGCGGCCACAAACCCCACGGCCAGAGAGCGATTCCACATTATGGCCCGTATGAAGGAGAATCCTCGCAAGTACATCCAACGCTTCAGCCGTGTGCAGCACAACATCTCGACGTCCACCTCGCCGCGTTATCGCCGCGTTCCACCGAACGGCGAATCGCCGCATGCGTGAAGAGATGGCGGCGACCAAGATCCGGACGCCGCCGAGCTTTATGCTCGGCCGATAAATGCGCGACGCACGTAAGAGGGGAGAAGGCTCTCGGGAGGATGTTGGCGCAGAGGAAGCGACCACGACGCCGCCGCCCGCAAAGAAGCGCCGCGCGTAACTTTCGAAGAAGAACAAGGAACAGGTGCTTGCCGTCGAAAAGTCCGACAAGGAAGCTCCCGCCAAGCAAACACAGGTTGGCAACTCCGCAAGGAGCTTGCCCTGTGGCGGCAGCCGACAAGCGGTGACGGCCCCGACAAGCGATATCAAGAAAATCCACCGCACCAAAGGCCACGATCTCTACAACGCAAGCTGCCGACTATCTCGTCGAGCAGCAAAAAGCTGAGTACGAGAGGCGCGACAAGGAGAGGGCCCAAGGTGGCGGGGAGAACCGAGCAAGAAGCGGCCGCTCAATGGTCGGGAGGACCCGGCAAGGCCAAGCGGCGACAAGGAGATCGACCTCCCGGAGCGCGACAAGGATGAAGACGACGACGAGGATATGGAGGATGAGGATGACAGCGAGCAGAGTTCCGTATACCACGGAGGTCCTATGTGTCGACGGTGGCGCCATCGCAGACGCTTTCCCACCGCCAGGCTAAAGCAAAGGGTGCGTGAAGTGAATGCAGCGAGCACCAGAGAGTCGCCAAGAAAGTTCCTCAAATGGTCCGCACGCCCATCATTTTTGACCTTGAGGATCACCCGACCGCACCACCGCGGTCGGATGCTTGCCGATGCTGGTCTCGCCCACCATCCGCAACCTCAAGGTCACCAAAATGTTGATTGACGGCGGGCGGGCTGAACCTGATCTCTCTGCAGTGATCAAGAAACTCCAAATCCCAGATGGCGAAGCTCAAGAGACCGGTTCTTTCCAAGGAATCAACCCGGAAGGAGTAAGCCCAAGGAAAGATCACTCTGCCGTGACCTTTGGCGGGAGCTCAATTTCAGGACTGAGCGCATCACTTTCGACGCCGCCGATATTCCGCTACCATACAACGGAATACTCGCCGCCCTGCCCTCGCCAAGTTCATGGCAGCTTCCCATTATGCTTATAACGTATTCAAGATGCGGGCCGATAAGCGCCATCACCGCCCACGGCGACAAGAAAGATGCGCCATCTGCACCGACAAGATCTACGGGATGCGCAGCAGCAGCCGACAAGAATACACTCGCTACCGGCTCCCGGAGGGAAGAAGACGAAGACCAAGTCCGCAAGCGCCCGGGGCCACTCCGCAATCGCACCTCTTCGAGTGTTGCGCTTTGCCGAGGACGCCCGCCTAGCTCCACCGCAAGGGTAAAAGGGAATAGCTGCTCGCCGCAACCAAGAAGGTGTCCGCCATGAGGACGGCACGGTGGTACCTTCACCATCGCCACGCTGACAAAGAAATAGGAAAGCGCCGCTTGTTGCTTCATGGGCGTATGTCGATGTGTTTGCATGGCAACCATCCGACATCCCCGTGTTCCTGTGAAGGTAATTGAGCACAAGCTTGCCGTCTGCCCTCCTCATGCGCGCCCGTCAAGCAAAAAGTAAGGAAGCAAGCCGTGAGCGCCAAGAATTCATCAGTGAAGAAATCAAGAAGCTAGAGGCAGCAGGCCTAGTTAGAGGTGTGATCCATCCGACGTGGTTAGCAAACCCAGTCGTCATGCGCAAGGCCAACGGGAAATGGAGGCTGTGTATAGACTTCACCGATGTGAATAAAGCATGTCCCAAGGATCCATTCCCTTGCCGCATCGACCAGATTGTCGACTCCACCGCGGATGTGAGCTACTCGCTTTCTTGATGCGCATCAGCTATCACCAGATCTTTATGGCCAAAGAAGATGAAGAGAAGACTGTGTTTATCACTCCATGTGGCACCTATTGCTTCATACGCATGCCATTTGGACTGAAGAATGCAGGATCAACATTTGCAAGGGTAGTGTATACTGCTTTTGAGCCGCAGATCCACAGAAATGTAGAGGCTTACATGGATGATATCGTGGTGAAGAGCAAGAGCAAGGATACGCTGATTCAAGATTTGGAAGAGACATTTCAGAACCTGCGCAAGATACAGCTTAAGTTGAACCCCGAGAAGTGCGTCTTTGGAGTTCCCTCCGCAAGCTTCTCGGGTTCTTTAATGTCACTGAGAGAGGATTGAAGCCAACCCCGACAAGATTAAAGCCATTGAGCAGATCGAGGCCCCGAAGCGAGTCAAGGATGTCAGAAGGCTCGCAGGGTGCGTGGCTGCCCTCAGTAGGTTCATTTCAAAGTCTGCAGAGCGCGCCCTACCTTTCTTCAAAATCTTGAAGAAGGCAGGCCCCATGAAATGGACTCCGGAAGCGGAGGCAGCACTGCAAGATTTGAAACGGTACCTAACCTCCACCCCAATACTTGTCGCACCTAGACCACAGGAGAAGTTGCTGCTATACCTAGCGGCAACCAACCAAGTGGTTAGTGCTGCGCTAGTAGCGGAGAGGGAGTCCGACGAGGAGGCTGCACCACCGGCAAGCGAGTCCAAATGACAAGCAGGGGGGCTGCTCCGACAAGCTCTGCCCCGACAAGGACAACTCACAGAGAGCAGGATGAGGTGCGGAAAAAGATGGTGCAGCGCCAGGTATTTTGTAAGCTCCCTTCTCCGAGGGGCTAGATCAAGATACTCGGTGTGCAAAGTTGCTTTTCGCCTCCTCATGGCCTCGAGAAAGCTGCGCCATTACTTCCAAGCACACGAGATAACAGTGGTCACTCGCTTCCCGCTGAAGAGGATATTGCACAACCCAGAAGCAACAGGCAGGATCGTTGAGTGGGCACTAGAGCTGTCGAGCTTTGGACTCAAGTTTGAAAGTACTTCAACCATACAGAGCCGGGCTTTGGCAGAATTTATAGCAGAGTGGACCCCAACACCTGATGAAGAAGTCCAAGAAACGAGTACACCCGTACAAGAAGCGACGAGTGAATGGGTAATGTACTTTGATGGTGCCTTCTCGCTGCAAGGCGCCGGTGCCGGCGTCGTACTCATCGCGCCCACCGGAGAGCACCTCAAGTATGTCATCCAGATGCACTTCCCAAGAGAGCAAGCGACAAACAACACTGCTGAATATGAAGGTTTGCTCGCCGGCCTCAGGATTGCGGCCGAACTTGGGATCAAGAAGTTGATTGTCTTGAGGGAGATTCTCGGTTGGTGGTCCGCAAGTTAACAAGAGCTATCAGAGCCCTTTGATGGAAGCTTATGTAGATGAAGTGAGGAAGCTTGAGGAGCGCTTTGAAGGTCTGCAGATGGAGCATGTCCCGAGAACTCAGAATGAAATCGCAGATGGCCTTTCAAAGTGTGCTTCGATGAAGTTACCTGTGGAACCAGGGACCTTCTTGCTCAAGCTGACTCAACCCTCCGTCACACCATCAATTGGGCTGTCCAAGAAGAGAAAGTTGGTCTCCGGCGACTACTTGCCGGCGGGTCTCCCTGAGGCCGCCGCCAAAGTCCCCAAGATCAACGGCCAGAACGCTGAGGAACAGTTTGCTCCTGCAGATCCTCGGATCTGTGTGGTTGAAGCAAGTGTTCCCGACAAGCCTTGCCCCGCAAGCTTGCCGGGGACCTTCAGCCCGCAGAACCGAGATCCTTGCCGAGAAGCCGAGGTTCCCGCAGCGGCCTTCATGCCTTTTAGTCCTTGCCGCTGAGCCCGAGCTCCCAAGCATGGGCACAGCAGATCGTCTGCTTCTTGCAAACCGAGAACTTCCCGACGACCCGTAAGAAATAGAAAGGGTAACCAGACAATAAGTATGTACCAGTTAAATGGACAACGAGCTGCATGTAAGAAGGCTCAATGGTGTCGATCAAGTGCATCTCCAGGAAGATGGATGAAGCTGTTGGCGAGAGATACACGGAGGCATCTGCGCCACCACATTGGCGCAAGGGCACTTGCCGAAAGCTTTCGGCAAGGGTTCTTTGGCAAGAAGCCTCCAAGATGCAACGCACTAGTAACCAAGTGTGAAGCGTGCGAGTTCCATGCAAAGCAGATTCATCACCAGCTCAAGCTCTCCAAACAATCCCTTTATCCTGGCCCTTCTCGTCCGGGGCTCGATATCCTCGGCCTTCCCCGTCTGTCGGGGCTTTGAGTACTTGTACGTGGCAATCGACAAGTTCACAAAGTGGCCAGAAGTGGAGCCAGTGAGAAAGGTGACAGCACAGTCAGCAGTCAAGTTCTTCAGGTCGATTGTATGCCGTTTCGGGATCCCCAACAGGATTATCACCGATAACGGTACACAATTCACTAGCCGCACCTTCATGCAGTACGTCCAAGACCTTGGCGCCAAGGTCTGTTTCGCTTCTGTTGCTCACCCAAGGAGCAACGGTCAAGCGAAAGGGCCAATGCTGAAGTGCTGCGCGACTCAAGACAAGAACTTTCGACAGCTGCACAGATGCGGAAGAAATTGATAGAGGAGCTGCCGACGCTCTTTGGTCAATCGAACGACACCAAATCGAGCCACCGACGTACACCCTTTGCTCTAGTCTATGGAGCGAAGCAGTTCTCCCCACGGAACTCAGATACGGATCTCCTCGAGTGCTCGCTTATGATGAGTTGAGCAAGAGCAATCTGCGACAAGATGACGCATTGCTCCTTGAGGAGGGACGTCTCGAGTGCTGTCAGACGAGCTGCTCGATACCAGCAAGCCTTGCGCCGCTACCATAGCCGCAAGGTCAAAGCCAGAGTCTCGAGGAAGGCGACCTTGTTCTTCGGCGTGTTCATCCGCCAAGAATTCCAACAAGTTGACGCTTGAAGTGGGAAGGCCCTTATCGGGTGAGACAAGTCACGAGGCCCGGCCGTCGCCTCGAGACCGAAGAAGGCTTACCAAAGGAGTAACTCCTGGAACATAGAGCATCTTCGCAAGTTTTACCCATAAGGCGTGGTTGCCGTGATCCGCCCCAAGAACCACCTTTTATACAAAAGCTTTGCCGCCGTTGCATGTAACCCTTTGTACAAAGCCGGGCGCAGACCCCGGGCAGCAATAAAGTTTCCGTGTTTTGCGCTATTTGCCTTTTCCCATGCTCTTCTTTGCTATTTGCATGAGTTATTTGGCATCTTTCAATACGACACGCATATCCGCAAGCAATAGCGGCCGAAAGGCCATATGCTTTTTCTTCTTCTCTTTCCTTGTCTCTTAAGCAAAAGAAACATTCCTCGTGCACAAGTTTGCCGGGGGGGAAGGAAGTGGAGGATGAACCAAGTGCCGTTCAAGAAAGAGAAGCTTGCCGGAGGACAGCTCAAAATTTTAAATTTTTAAGTTGCCTTCCTTGAACAACCACACTTCGTATGGAAAACTTGTGCTCGGAGGAACCTACCCGTGGATAGCCGCGCCTTTATCTTGTTTCCTAGCACGCTCAACGATTTAAGTGAGCCGCGACAAAGTGTTGCGCCCTTGTTTCGTTTTTGAGTCCGCTCAGCAAGCTAGGTGCGTTGCAACAAGCCACGGCAAGGTTGCTTGCCGGTAAGACCTTGGCCAGCGGGCTGCTTTGAGTTCGACATCGGCGCCATGCAAGGGCTCCTTGCCGGCGAAACTCCTAGAAGCATAAAGTTGAAGCATGCGAAGTTGAGGATCAAAGCAAGGGAGATGACACTGCATCTGCTGATTAAAATAAAGGTAATATCTTACAAAGAATAACTTGTCGCGATAACTGATGAGTTCATGACACCCTATGCAGCAACTAAAAGAGATAAAGATAAAGGAGGCCTAGTCTACACGGTCGCCCTCCATTCTGGAGATCTTGTTCACTTTGGCGATGATGTGGGCGACCTGCTCCTTCAGAGCCTCCATGTCCGCGTCGGCCGGCAAGCTGCGAAGGACATTGGAGAGGTTTATACCGGGGTTGCGGTATACGATCTTCGTCAGCACGCGCTCCATGGTTCCCGCGCACAGCTGGCGCGTCTCCTCGGCGAGCTGCGCGGGGATCTTCTTCCGCAGATTCGCAAGAGCTGGCGCGACCCCCCTGAAGAAGAGGCTGAGCTTGGCGCTGTGAGCAAGGTTTGGATCCGGGGAGTAGATGAGATGCTCCAGCTTGGCGCCAAGCAGCTCTGGTCGATGGCGGACGCAGAAGATACCAAGTCCTCGGTCCATATCTCGACGATCTGGCGGAACTCCTCGGCTGCTTTGTTGGCGTTGGCCACCAAGGTTCGCTCTCGCGGAGTTCCTCCTTCAACTTGGTTTCGGTCCGGGCAGCGCCAAGCAGTCCTTCAACAGGAGACTTGAAGCTCAAGACCTCGACGGAGTCCTTGGCGGCTTTCAGCCGTCGCCCTTCCCGAAAGGCACTCTGAGTTCTGATTTGGTGTGGGCATCCTTCTCGCTCCGTGATGAGCGCTGGCGACCTTCTCCTCGCTCACCTTCAGCAACTCCTCCAACAGCGCGACTTTGGTGGCAAGCTCCTCCTTGGCGGATTCCGCGGCAGCCGCGGCGTCTTTCGCCTCCTTCAGTTCCCCGCCAAGGGCCTGTTCCCGAGCGGCAAGGTCTTCCTCGTGAACGTCGAGGTTGACCTTCCGCTGGATGAGTTCTCCGTCTCGCCGGACAGCTCCACCCGGCGAGCCGTTCTCGCTCTTGCCTCGGCCTTCTCCAGCAACCACTCTTCATACTCTCCGCGAGTTGCTCACGCTTCGCCACTTCGCGAGAGCAGCCTGATTAAGCGGCGCTGAGCTCCGCCGCCGCTTCTCCATCTCCTCGGCGGCCTTGGCGGCAAGGGCCTCTCGGAGCGAAGCCGCTGTCTCGCCCGGTAAAGGGCCGGAGCTGGTCAAGCAGCAGCTCCTCATCAGGCCCGCCGCTTCCGCCGGGCCCCTCGACGACCTTCAAACCCGCGGAGGCGAGGATCTCCCCATCGAAGGCCTCGCCCTCCGGGGGAGCTCGCGACGAGGAACCCCACGGCACTTGGATGTAAACACCGTTGGCGGCTTCTAGGTAGTAGCCGGACCGCTCCTCTCCGGCGGAGGGGTCGGTAACCGGCGCAGCACTCGACACTCCCGCCGCCTCCGGGCCGGTGGTGCGGTCGCCATCCCCCCGCCGCCAGGTTCCGCGGCGGGCGGTCTCGCACATGTGGCTCGGCCGCTCCCGCCCGCTCCTCGACGACAGGCGTCGCCGCCGCCACCCTGCACGTCCTCCTCCTCCTCAATGACGACTTCCGTCTCCATCTGCTCGGGGGGAGGAGGAGGATCTAGAAGAAGAAGAAAATGCAAAAGAAGTTCAAGCGAATATCCAAAAAGAGGCGACGCCAAGAAGGCAAAGTTGCGAGAACTTACCTTGGCGGACATCTTCAGCGGGCTCTCTTGCCGGGAACTATCCTTGGCGGAGTGGCGCCCTCGTCGCTGCTGCTCGCTCTTGGCGGGTACTCGCCCTTGGCGGAGTACCGCCCTTGCGGACACTCTCCTTGCCGGGAGTCCAACCTTGGCGGGGATGGAGGGACTGCCGGCTCCTCGAGGGCGACCTCCGGATGCTCCTGCCGCTGCGGCTCCATCTCTGCACAAGTCAAGACAAACACGTCAAGATATTGGAACAAGATGAAGCTGTCAGACGCGCCCGGCAAGAGAAGGTGCGGGACCCAGACGTACGCTGGGGGCTGCGCTGGGGGCTGCTCCTCGGGACAGCGCTCGGGTCCGGCAAGCTTGCCTCCGGCACGTCCCCGGTCGCCTCGGCGGGCGGGTCATCCGCGACTTCGACCACGGGCACCTTGGCTTTCTTCGCCGCCCGCTCAGTCAAGGTCCTGAAATCAGCACAAAAACAAGATTAGCCTCAACAATAATCAAGGCGAAATTTAAGAAGATGAAGATTTCGGGTACTCACTCCTGTTCTTCCTCGTCGTCTTCGCTCAAGGCGGAGAAGTCATACTCCACCTGGGTCGCATCGGCGCGAGGAGCAGGAGGCGGAGGCCCTCTCGTTCGCTTGGCGGACCTCGGGGCTGGGGGCTGCGAAGACTCGGCTCCCGTGGCGGCCGGGACCCGAGAAGCAGGCGGAGCCGCCGCTCCGCTCCGAGAAGACCCCTGTCCGCTCGGCGCCGACCTGCGGGGCGCATTTGCCGTGGCCTGCGCGCGAGTCGCTCCCGCCACGGCTGGTGCACCGGTCGCCCCCGGCGCAGCTTGACTCCCCCGGGAAGCTTGCGCTGCCCGGCGAGCTGGTAGTTGCCGGGGGGCCTGCGTACTCGCTTCCGCCGCAGCCTTGCGGAGGCGCTTCGGTGGAGAACGCTTGGGGCTCGCCCGGGGCGGGGAGGTTTCCGACGACGAGGAGAGGTCGTCGTCGTAAAGCTCCGTGGACCCGCCGGCATCTTCGGCGACCGCGGCATCCTCCCCCTCCTCCTCGCCGGCTGGCTCGCCAGACCCAGCGCCCTGCGCTGCGACCCCTTTTCCTCTGGCGTCTCCGCTCCCTCCGACGCCTCCGCTCCCTGCGGCGCCTCGGCTCCCTCCGGTAGCACCACCTCTTGCCACGGCCTCGGCCGCGATTCCGGGGATCCCGGAGTGCCTCGAAGAGGGACCCGGCGTGCGGGAGGAAGTCGCAGCAGTCTGCAGATCTCCGCCGCCTCCGTTTGATAGGACTCCTCCGCAGCCTCCGCCTCCTCGGGTGTACAACCGAACTTTCCTGCCGTTGCAGCTGCAGCGGCCTCTTCGGCCCGAGAAGCTATGTACGCGAGCTCCTGGTCCGTGGTGTCCCGTGTCAGCCCCCGGGTCTCGTCCTTGTTCTTCGCCACCTCTTCAAGGGTGTCGAAGAAGTTGAGGACGTCTATTGGCTCGGGCGGAATCCATGAATGCTCCACGCCGTGTGAGTCGCACGCGAGCATCATGGCGAGGAGGCGATCCCGAGCTGTGTTGTTGCAGAGGGGCACCACTCCCCGGGGAAGCCTGAACCACTCTGGATGGGCCGGGTCATATTTGAAGAGTTCCCGACCATCCCCTCGGCTCCAGCGTCGTGAAGTTGAAGTTCAGCCCGGTCGCGCAGCCTCATTATATCCCTGCGCCACCGTACTCCCAGGCGGCCTTTTCCTGTCTTGAAGAGGGGCACGCGGGCGGCGGAGGAAGTCTGCGCCTACCGCAGCGGACAGCCCCGCTTCTCGAAGACGAAGAATCCGGATGAGGGCAACGTCGAGCTTAATGTCGTCCAATCCAGCTCGCTCCGCCTCCCAAGCGCAATGGGCGTTGTCGGGCGCGGTGAAGGGCTGCGGCTCGTCTTCGATGATCCAGCACCAATCTGCACGCCACTCTTCCCACTTGACGCGGAGCTCCCCCGGCAAGTACGACCCCTTCAAGTTCAGACGGAAAACCCAAGAAATCCCTCCGGAGAGGGGGGAGCCGGGCTGGGCTCGCTCTAGGAGTGAAGAAATGCCTGAACAGAGCTACATTTGGGTGTATCCCTATGAAGTTTTCGCACATATGTGCGAAAACCGCCATTGTGAGGACGGCGTTGGGGGTGAAATCAAGAAGGTGGAAGCCGTATGTGTTCATAATGTCGCAAAAGAATTCAGAAAAAGGAGGACAAAGACCGCAGTGGAAGAAGGCTGCGAAGAAATAGTACCCGCCAGGATAGTTGTCCATGGTGGCCGCCGGATGAGCTCTGGTCCGAGGGTGCGCCGTGGTCCTCTTGGCCCGAACAGAAATACTTGCCCAGAGTTCTTGCACGCCGAGCACGGCGGAAGACGACGTTCTCCCTCCGCATCTGGGCAAGCTTTTTCGCCGCTCATTTCTCCTTCTTGCTCTTCTCCGCCTTCCCCTTTCCCTTCCTGGTTTTCGGGGCCATGGCGGAGGCGGCGAGGGAAGGAGGACGAAGAATCCGACGGCGCCGCAAGCACAAGAAACGGCGGAGGAGATGCGGAGGCGGAGCGCGAAAAGGATCTCTGGAGGAGGAAGAAGAAGCAATGGAAGCGAAGGAGGGGAACCGCGCCTGCTTCCTCTGTTTTATGGGGAAGTGGGGGGCGTTCCGCTCTTCTCATTAAAGAACGTGGGCACGTCCCATCCCACGACGCCGAAATCGACGCGTGCTGTTGCACGGGGAGGCGGCAGAGGCGGAAGTGGAGTCGGCACGCCGTGGGCCGCGTGTGCCCGTGCACTGTTTTGGGCCTGGCCCAACAGCGCTCGGCACCTTGTGTGGCCCAGGCCCGGGGGCTCCTGTCGGTGTACTAAGGTAGGGGTACCTCACTACCCCAACTTGTGCACGGGCAGTCGCAGCTTCCCGCGGCTGGATCTACCATGTGCTTGCCGGAGACCATCCCTGCTCCATATCAAGCCATTCAAGAACAAAGTGTACAAGACAGAAGGTCAAGACCCCGGCAAGAGGAGCTTGCCGGGAAGGCCGTTCCAGGCTCAAGATTATATCACTCATGCAAGGCCCTGGCGAGAGGAGCTCGCCGGGGAGGCCAGAAGATCACATCACAGAAGACACGCCTCGGCGCTATACGCGTCCCGGCGAGGGCCCGGGGAGCGGCAAGTTACAGAGCCCGACAAGTCCCCGGGTCCGGCAAGATCAAGACCCCGGCAAGGTGCTTGCCGGGAGAGCTGTGCTGTGTGCCCGCACTCCAGCTCATTTGCCCACGCGTCGCCTTCAGCTCTCTCCAGAGACGCGTGGCGGATGGCTGTGCTGCATGAAGGGTGCGGTGGCACTCCACGGTGGTGGATCCATCGCCGTGGCAGACGGAGACGCAAGGGCGGGAGCTTTTGGGGTCGACGGCGACGGGCATTTAATGCTCTTGTCCCCCTCTGTCAAAAGTAGGTAGAATCCACTCGCTCGTTCAATCCTTTCGCACCTTTGTCCCGCACTTTTCCAACTACCACCTCTTTTACATTTTACCCCTCTACCCTCGTTGACACACAGCCGGTGACCCTTGCCCTATAAAAGGAGGCCCATGCACAACGTGGGGGTTCAACCATTTGCAACCCCACGCTCGGTGTAGCTACTCTCAGCTCTTCAAGCTCCAGAGCACAATACAACACAAAGCAGCAGAGGGTTTACGCGACCATCGCGCCCGGCTGGGTAAAATCTGCCCGCGTGCATCGCCTCGATCTGCTCTCTGTGCTTCCTCCGCCCTCGTACCGAACACACGAAGGGGCTCCCCGGCCCCATAGGTGTCCCGCGGCGGGCGGCTCCCCTCCTAGTGCCGCTCCGCCCCGACACTGCCGGGTAGAGCAAAACGATATTTTAGAACCAAGAAAAAATTTGGCATGACTTTCCCTAAAAATAGGACCAAAAAGAATGCATAGTGCCAAAATTCTCCCCGAAACGGAAATGAATCAACATTCCGGAAAAATATTGGCAACTATCGCATTTCGAATACCGGTACCTGCAAACACAAACATATATGCAACACCACAAACATATGCAACACCACAAACATACATAGATCTAGCTAGGCCATAAAAAGTGCATGTGCATGTTGTTGGAGGGAGAACAACATAAAGATAGCTTCCCCTTACTTACCTATCAAAAAAAGGTTATTTAACCACTTAATTTGGATGAATCTATGGTGCAAATGAGGTGAGGAGGAGGAGGCAGCCGAGACAAGCTTGGAGGAGGAGGTGGAGAGAATGAAGTGGGGAAAATGAGTGGGTAGGTGTGGCTGTCCAAAATATCTAGCTGGTCCCAGGTTACTAATGGCGCACCACCTACAAATGCGCCATTAGTAACCCTAGTTACTAATGGCGCACCTGCTGGTGGTGCGCCATAAGTAGTTTTGCAAAATAATAATAATAATAATAATATACACTAATGGCGCACCAGGGCACAGTGCGCCATTACTAGTTTAAACTAGTAATGGCGCACTATTCCTTGGTGCGCCATTAGTAGTTTTGCAAAAAAAAATATAGTAGTGGCGCACTATGTGGCTGGTGCGCCATTACTAGTTAGAACTATTAATGGCGCACTGTGCCATGGTGCGCCATTAGTATGTTTGGAAAATTTTTGTTACTAGTGGCGCACCAAGTGTCCGGTGCGCCATTAGTGTCTTTCACACTAATGGCGCACCAGCACATGGTGCGCCACTGCTATATAGTAGTGGTGCACCACATGTCCGGTGCGCCATTAGTGGCCATTTCATCTATAGCCCTTTTCCTAGTAGTGTCCTGGTTAGTTGATTCCCAATTAACGGAAGCATTCCCCAGCGTAACAGGCACTAGTCCGCCTATTATGCCGGGGAAGCAGCGCCTCGGTGTTTATCTTAGAGGCGTGTGGGGCCTAGAGCTACTGGCGCCCGATCTGGAGGTCGGCTGGGATTAAAGGGATGGCCTGGGGGCGCTGCCAAGCACGGCGATGGTGTGAGGTCGAGGGGAGGGCGGGGCAGCGGAGGCAGGGGTCTGGGCCGGTGGTCGCTGGCGGATCGAGAAAGATCGTCAACAATGACTGGCGGGAGGTAGACGAAGGCCATATTCCCGTTCCTTATAGATCGAAGGTTCATTAAAAAATCGACTGACCTATTTATTTTCAGTCGACTGTTATCTTGATATGACCACATGTGGTGGTGTGCTGGAGGAGTACCTGCATTTCCTGTGCTCATATATTACAAAATCATACGGAGTAGAATGCAATTTTGTTTGCCATGCAATGTTGTAGAGCTATCATATGTCTCCAGTCATTTATTTTTCAGCCACCTGCTATCTGCTACTTTTATAGTGCACTAGTTATGCACACACTTCACCCATACTCTCACTATTGTGTTTTCATGCAAGGGTATTTTAGAGTCTGCCTCGAGAGAAGCAGAAAAGAAAAGAGACAAGTTGCGCCAGCTTTCTTCGCGGGTAGGCACGGCATGTTACAGCGCTATAAAGGGTGCAGTGTCAGCAGATGGAGATGGTAAACATAGCTCTGGAGTTGATGACCTCGCTCGCAATGAACCACCATCCCAGGTGTTTGCATTAACTTCCCGGTGTCATATGTGGTTGCATGTTCCATATGGTGTCTAGCTTGTATTCGAAAGGCCGAAGTCAGTCTTTATTAAGATAAGGAAAGATAATTTTTTACATGAACCACCATCCCATGAGCACCAGAAGACAAATAGCTAGTCAGGGCACTGGCCGAGCCAGTGGCAAGCCAAGCAAAGACAGACATCACCTGGAAGCCAACTAAAAAGCCGCGACAGTGGCGAAGCAGCCTGCCTCCCACCAGGCTCTTAGGTCCTAGATGATCATGCTCACCACTCCAGCCGGATGTCTAGCTTGTATTGCTTCCAATTTGGTTAAATTGCATCTGCTTAGCTTACACATTATACCTTTGAATATGACATGCCTTTCTATTTTTGGTACATACTAGTACATCTGTGTATTAACCATGCTCTTACATAAAACTAATGTTCTTGTGTATCCCTCATCAATCACTTATGATGAGGCAGTCAGGCAAGTGGACTACTCCTCATTTAAAGAATGCAGCGTCAGCCTCCCGACATGATTCTCAAGAAACAACAAGGCTAGATGAAGATAGTGAACGTAGCTCTATAGTTAATTACCGCATTTCCCCTACACTAGCATCGCAGGTGCTTGCTCTAACTTGGTAGCGTGATATGTGGTTGCATGTTGCATATGGTGTCTAGATTGTAATTCTTCCAATCTGGTTAAACTGCATGTGCTATTCTGCTTAACTTATACATTATACCTATTAATGTGACACGCCTTTCTGTATTTAGTACATAGTACATCTGTCTATTAAGCATGTCCTTACATAAAACTATTGTTTTTTTGTATCCCTCATCAATCAATATGACGAGACACCTTTAGTATATGCAGTGTGATACTAGTTGCATCTTTCATATGATTTATAGCATGCACTGCTTCTAATTTGTTGAAATTCCATTTATGATGGATGCATTTAACTTGGCAAAGTCATATTGGTTGCATCTTTCATGTGGTGTCTAGCTTGCATTGCTTCTTATTTGTTGGAATGGTTTCTGCTTAGTTTACACAAACAGTTGTGAACATGCCATACCGTCCTGTTTTTCATACATATTCCATCCTGGTATTATGTGTTTGCCTTACATCAAAGTAGTGATTGTTAGTATCATGCATGAATGAGTTCTGAAGAGAGAATTTTAATGCTTTTTCTTGTCGGTTTTACTTGACAATTCAAAATCAATAAAGCGGAAGGAAGTTAGCAAGGCAATGGATAAAGGTGCTGCTTCCAAACAGAGGGCCTCTACAGTTTCTACTCCTCCATCCCCCCCCCCAAGATGATTTCCAAGACAACACATGCATAGACACTCAACGTAGCTGTGTTTATGATGAGCACGTCTCCCCTAGTGCACCATCACCGGTGCTCCCTCTAACTTGGCACTATTATATGTGGTTGCATGTTATGTGTGATGTCTAGCTTGTATTGCTTCTAATTTTGTTGAATTTCATCTGCTTACTTTACACATTATACTTGAATAAGACACATGTTCCGGTTTCTAGAACATACAATATCTGTCTATCACACCATGTTCTTACATCAAATTACTACTGTTGTGTAACCTGCAACAATCACTTATCGTAAGACACATTTGACTTCGGAGTGTGATATAGGTTACATCTCACATTCTTTTCTAGCTTGTACTACTAATTTGTTGGAATGGCACTTATGATGAGACAGTTTTAACTTGGTAGAGTGATATTCGTTGCATCTTTCATATGGTGTCTAGCTTTCATTGCTTCTAATTTGTTGAAATGCCTTCTCCTTACTTTACACACCATAAGCTGTGAATATGCAATGTTGTGAATATGCAATGGCACTAATGTCGAGAGACCTCTAACTTGGTAGTGTGATGTTGTTTGCATCTTGCATATGACTTATTTCTTGTACTGCTTCACATTTGTTTAAACGCCATTTATGATGAGACACTGTTAACTTGGCAGAGCGATATTTGTAGCATCTTTAATATGGTGTCTACATTCTATTGCATTGCTTCTAATTTAGTGAAATGTCTTCTGCTTAGTTTACACATCATAGTTCTGGTTATCTCTTCCGTCCTGTTTTTCGTACATATTACATCCTCCTATCATGTGGTTGTATAACATCAAAGTTCGGTTTGTCTGTATCACACATCAATTTGTTCTGAAGAACTAAATTGTTATTCATTTTTCTTGTTGGCTTGACTTAACATGGCACAGAGAAAGAGGAAGAAACACATAATGGCAGGGAATGGGAAGCAGATGAAACCTGCAAATTCTGCTGGTACTGATGGTGCAATAGAAGGTCAAAGTCGAGCGGAACTACGAACAGGGTATCCCATGCTAGACGAGCTGCAGAAAAAGCCAAACAAAAACAAATAGCTGCCACCAAACAAGCAGAGACAACCCTAGTTCTTGCAACACCCTCCACAGTACTACCAGTTGCATGAGTTACTCGTGCGTCAACTGAGCTAGCAGCATGTTCCCAAGCTCCCTTGCCACCTGACACTACTTCCCAAGCACTCTTGACACAAGACGAGTTGGCAAGATCAGATGAACCTTGTGATCTTCAACAACAAGAAGGTAGTTGCTGGAGTCAAGCTACAGTTGCATGCTTCTTTGTATGTAGTCTCACAGTTTGATGTACACTAACACTTCCTATGTTCGTTGTTGGACTAGCACCTAGGCGCAAGAGGAAACAAACATCAGGGATAATGCTCGATAGATTAACTAAATCTAGAGGAGGAAGAATGGAGATCCGTTTTGAGGCAGGTTTAAAAAAGCCACATGATGCTACAGAGTCAGCCAAGTTAGTAGTAGAGGCAGCGGTTGCCGTTAGGTGTCATGTACGTATCCTCCCAACATGGATTCAGTAGAGGAATGACAAATACAAAACCTAGTTCAACACCTTCCTCGACCATTTATCTGTAAGTATGGTTATGTATGGAAACTAGTAATATCGTCTTCCTCTATCCCATACTTTCTAGGTTGCTGATAATGAGACTCCCATAATTTTCAAAAGATGAGGTTCAAGTTGGATAGCCAAGATGATGCAACCAGACAAGCTTGCACCCATGTTTTCAAGTCTGCTCTGTGACAATATTGGTATAACTTGAGGAAAACTTACTTGGAA
This sequence comes from Aegilops speltoides, assembly GCA_021437245.1. Classification (NCBI taxonomy): domain Eukaryota; kingdom Viridiplantae; phylum Streptophyta; class Magnoliopsida; order Poales; family Poaceae; genus Aegilops; species Aegilops speltoides. The sequence continues at coordinate 440,767,973 of CM038147.1, forward strand.
GGCAAGGCTAACAGTGAACTTTCCCAAACATCTCCAATGGAAAATATATGGGATGAAGACTGGAGGGGCCTCGTTAAACATTGGTCTAATCTGAAGTATCAGGTACATTATATACATGTGATCAAATCACATGTTGAAGTCCTATTTACGCATGTGCCACACATATCTATCTTCTTGTAGGTGAACTGTTCAAAGAACAAGGCCAACCGCATTTAAATTGAAATTCCAATGCATTTACGGATCTCGTAGCTATATTGCACACTGCGAGGCTCTTGTAATTAGCTGTTGTTTCACTCTTTTTGCTGTACCATATTATCAGATCTATATCGAATTGTTCCAAATGCAGAGGAAAGCCCGCAAGGACCAAAAAGTACGTGAACCAAATGTTGTGGAAATCTTCAAGGACTGTCGCACCAGCAAGAAGAAGGGCATGACTACACCATTCAAAGCCGTTGTTGTAAGTCATTAATCCTCATGCCTTTTAACTACTACTTACTTTGACTTGTGCCTTGAACTGCATGGTTTGCAGCCAATGTCTATTACTCTTTTCAATTTTATACACAATTGTCTTAGCGTATCATTGCACCTTACAAGGTTTAAAAGAGAGGAGTGATGTTACTTTGATCTTGACCTGTAATCTAGTTCTGTGCTGGACTTGCCCACACAACATTACAATTGCCTGTTTGTCTGTTATCAGTTGTTTTGTGATATGAATGATGTCATACTATGCTTACCATATTATAAACTCCGTCTCTTTATCCTTAGCCCTCAATACAATGTGAAGAAATAGACAATACATTAGCGATGGTACATGGTCATATGTTTGGAACCTGGTTTTATTATGTACTTTGCAATAAAATACAACTAATATTTTACATGGGTTCACCAGAATAAGTTTGGTATATAGACCAAAGCTATTTTGTTTGGTTTTGCTGCCTCCTTAATATCTTCTGTTCTGGTACTACTAATGTAAAAACTCAACTTTTCAGCGAGCTATGGAAAAATGGTGGAACCGCCACCTTTTGAAGGTGGCGAGGCAACTATAACCGCAATGTCAGCTCTTGCTGCAGTGGGTCAGTACTTGTCCACTAACAATGCCAAAAGAGCATTCCTGTGTAATATTGGGTTGGTTGTTAAGGCAATCTCGTCCAAACTGCCTCATGATCAAGATATCCAAGCTCAAAGCAATGTTGTATCTGCGCTCCAGACACAAGTCCGTTCCCTAACAGAGACCCTTTGTGAAACAAGGAGATACATTGTTCGATGTCGTCAAGATATGCATGGTTTTGAAACCAGACTATCAGACACTTGCTATGTTGTTCAGGAGCCTAGGAGAAATGAAGGCGAAGGTTATGGTGCTCCATCGGACAATACAACATGAAAACATAATAGTCAAGTCAAATGAATTGAGCTTCTGAACTTCTGGTGGTGCATTTATCTGCTAGACTGTTAACTTTTATGCCAACCATCCTTTTGTTTTGTAGTTGTAATTTGTTTTGGTGCGATACAAAATTTGTTCTTAACATGCAGCCACCAGCTGAAGAAAACAACAAGCCATTTTTGTATAGTGTAGGGTGCTCCCTATATTTGCACTGGTGGCGATCTTTGATGCCGAGTGGATGTAATCTGTGCAATCGCCTTAATAGCCTAGCATTAGTTTCGGCCTTATTTATTTCCTAGTCTTCTTTGTCCCTGGTTTGCTAGTGGCCGCAACAACCATGGGGCATAAACGGGTCGTAGGATCCATGGGTCTCCTACGGGCCGTCGATAAATGGGCCTCCAACAGGGCTGTAGAATCGGTGGGCCTTGGGCCGTCGGATAAATAGGTCTACATGGGCCATAAATGGGAGTAATTGGTATCGGCCCAGCACGGTAACGGGCGCTTAATAGGTCGGAGGACATCAAAGGCTTAATTCTGTCACAGGCATAACGAGTCGTTAATGGGCCGGAATATAGGTCGGGCTGGAAACGGCGCAATGGGTTAACAGGCCAGAAACGGGCCAACTCTTGCCACGGGCAGAATTTGGCCCATTAGGGGAACAGGCTAGTAACGGGCCGGAAGTAATCGAGGGCCGGAAAGGAGCCCAAGAACGTATGGGCCGTCAATAGGCCAAAAGCTAACACGGGCTGGAAACAGCCAATGTGAATCATGGGCCGTTAACGGGTACAAAGAAATTTACTGTTCATTATGGACTAGAGTCACTGTGGGCCTCTAAAGGGCCTAAAGATACGAAGGCCTCATATGGGCCGAAAGACGTCGTGGGCCATACATGGGCCAAAAGTAAAACGGGCTGGTGTTATATTTGACAGCCCACATGACGTTGTTGGGCCAATTTCCATTAGGGCCTAACGGGACGTGAGTTACCGGGCCGTAAAATGGGCTATTTGCGAAGAGACCGTTAACATGCTTTTCATGGGCCAGCCCGTTAACTTTTGACCAAGTCAAACAGGATGGCTTTGTAAGCTAAATGGGCCAGTGGTGAGCTGTCGCATGTGTCGACATATCATAGGCGCCTATCTGACCCACTGACGAGCTGACACGTGTTTCATCCGGCCAATAAGAATTTTACACGTGGAAATTTCCCATTGGTCCGGGTTGTTAACGGGTAATCGGATCCAAAACCCGACCCGATAGCTTAACGATGTTCCGTTACGGTGGATGCCACGTGTCGGTCACCCTTGACGAAAGCACTTCTGTGATGCGTGATTATCGTCATGGAAGTGGACACTTCCGTGATGATAATTTTGGTAATGTCATGGAACACTTGTACGACAGCACAAGTATGACTACCTTGATTCTGTCATAAAATCGTCATGGATGTACATGCATGACAAAAAACGTGACCTACTGTGACAAACACGTATCATCACGGAAGTGTATTTTTTTTGTAGTGTTAACTGCTCCCCAATGTTCTAGCTCCCCTCGGTTTCTTCATTTGCGTTGTGATTCCCCTATCACTTTGATTCTTCCTCTCCACCCACGCTCGGTTGCCGCTCCCCTTGCCACTCTGACCTAGATGACAGAGTGGGAGGCTCGTATGGTGAGGATCGTTGGTGGCGATGCGCTTAAGATGACAAGGCTGTGTGAGATAAGCTCGTGGTACACAAACTCGAGCGAGATGGCCAAAGAGGCGATGGGCATGTGCAAGGATCTGAGTGTGGAGGAGGAGGAGAGGCTTTTCTCGGATGGGAAGGCGAAGCTACCTCTCAAGATATTGCTTAGGGCCACGGAGGAAGCAAAACCGACAGATCCGATGTAGGCGCAGATGTTGGCGGCATTTCTCTCTCGCACTCGAGCTCCTCCAGACCTGGTGGAGTTCACGGTGGGGGTGGTGATGGCTTTGCCAACACCGGGAACGAAGAACCTACCAATTCTCATCAAGGACGGCGAGCCTAGCAAGCGGAAGAAGCCGATAAGGGAGGTGGTACACATGCCGCGCCGGGCGCCGATCTCCTCACCTGCTCAGACTTGCTCTCCGCTACGACGGAGTAGGGGTTTCCCCTTCCTGTAACCACTTCTGGCTACTTGCTGGGGAGGATTTCGACGAGGAGGCTAAGTTCTCATTGGATTTCACAAGTCTGGTTCCTTACCGAAACATCTGCATTCTCCTTTACGTTCTAGTAAGGAGAGGATTGGTAATTCTAAATCTAGAATGGGGAACAATAGAATTCGAAATAGAAAATTGAATGCATCTAGTCTTTGTGATGAAGAAGATTGTATTAGATGTTTTTTCTTTTTCCGTGAATAATGAAACTAATGAACATCGACCTTGTCCCTCTATTATGCATTTATATGATTGGATACAAATTTTGTTGAGGAAAATTTGAACAGGAAAATTACTTGTGGGATAGATGTTAGAGATCATATGATTGATGGTAAATTTTCCGGTTATCCCTGAATTTTATTTAGAGGATATGCTAGATTTTTTTGAATTGGTTGTGAATAATTTTGGTATGGAAAGGTACTATACTAGGAGCAAGCAAAAATTGATGGGTGAACATGGACCTGGGGTTTCAAAGGGTCAATTGGTAATCATGGGCCAGATATATGACCTTATTTTGAACCTAATGGGCTTGGATTTGGGGTGGAGGAAGCGTATTTTTTAAATGTACTTTTTGGCACTTTTTTTACTTAAATAGCCTTCATCTTCGCCAAATGGGACTTGCCGGTCACCTACCTGAACAATTAGGGTTTCCTGGTCCGCCACTAGGGTTGCAAGGGGATATCATGGCTGGAAACTATGGTGGACCTAAAGGAGAGGGAAGAGTCAATAGGGGAGTCGAAGAGAATTTACAATGCAAAAGAAGAGAAAATGACGATGATATATTCAGGAATAACATTTTTGAGATGGATGGTTGGAAAAAAATACGAGGGGTGAAGATTTAATAGAAATAACGGATATCATGATTTTTGAGGCTCAATGCTTAATGTTGGTGGTGTGTAATCGGGAGGCTACTACTTGTGAGCTACGTTGGGATTTCCCCGAAGAGGAGGGATGATGCAGTACAGTAGAGATAAGTATTTCCCTCAGTTATGAAACCAAGGTTATCAATCCAGTAGGAGAACCAAGCAACACTATGTAAAGAGCACCTGCACACAAACAACAAACACATGCAAACCAACGCGTAGAGGGGTTGCCAATCCCTCAACGGTTACAAGCAAGATTAAATTGTATAGGATTAGATAGATAGATCTAACAAAACTACAAAATAAGATAAATAAAAGAAAATTGCAGAAAGGTAGTTTTAGGATTTTTTTTATATGATAAAAGATAGATCCGGGGGCCATAGTTTTCACTAGAGGCTTCTCTCGAGAAAATAACATACGGTGGGTAAACATATTACTGTTGAGCAATTGATAGAAAAGCAAATAATTATGACGATATCCAAGGGAATGATCAAACATATAGGCATCACGTCCAAGATTAGTTGACCGAAACAATCCTGCATCTACTACTATTACTCCACACATCGACCGCTATCCAGCATGCATCTAGTGTTTTAAGTTCATGGAAAAAATGGAGTAATGCATTGAGCAAGATGACATGATGTAGACAAGATAAACTCATGTATGAATAAACCCCATCTTTTTACCCTTAATGGCAATGACACATACGTGTCATGTCCCTTTCTGTCACTAAGATTGAGCACCGCGAGATCGAACCCATCATAAAGCACCTCTTTCCATGGCAAGATAAATCAATCTAGTTGGCCAAACCAAACCAATAAATTGAGGAAGAAATACGAGGCTATATTAATCATGCATAAAAGAGTTCATAGAAAACTAAAATAATATTCATGGATAAGTCTAATTATAAACTCAAAATTCATCGAATCGCAACAAACACATTGCAAAAAGATTTACATCAGAGAGAACTCCAAGAACATCAGGGAGAACATTCTATTGAAGAACATCAAGAGAGAAGAAGCCATCTAACTACTAACTATGGACCTGTAGGTTTGTGGTAAACTACTCACGCATCATCGGAGGGGCAACAAGGTTGATGAAGAACCCCTCCGTGATCGATTCCCCCTCTGACGGAGTACCGGAGAAGGCCTCTAGATGGGATCTCTCGAGAACAGAGGCTTGCGGCGGCGGAAGAACCATTTCGTGGACTCCCCCGAGGGTTTTCTGATTTATGGGTATTTATAGATAGGTCAAACGGAGCCTCATTGGCCCCATCACCCATCAAGGCGGGTCTGCCCCCCTGGGCGCGCCCTGGTGGGTGATGGGCCCATGCTCCTATGTCCGGTCTTCTCTCGAAGCTTCTAGTGTCCCTTATGTCCAGAAAAAAATCGCCAAAAAGTTTCATGGCATTTGAACTTCATTTCGTACTGATATTCTGCAAAACCAAAAACAAGCAAAAAACTGGCACTGGGCATAAAGTTAATAGATTAGTCCCAAGAAATGATATAAAGTTGCTTGTAAATGTATATAAAACATCCAAGATTGATACTTTAATAGCATGGAACAATAAAAAATTATACTCCCTTCGTTCCTAAATATAAGTCTTTCTAGCAATTTCACTATGGACTACATACAGACTAAAATGAGTGAATCTAAACTCTAAAATATGTCTACATATATCCAGATGTGGTCCGTAGTGAAATATCTAGAAAGACTTATATTTAGGAGCGGAGGGAGTAGATACGTTGGACACGTATCAAGCATCCCCAAGCTTAATTCCTGCCCGTCCTCGAGTAGGTAAACAATAAAAACAGATTTTTTTGATGTGGAATGCTACCTAACATCTTCATCACATATTATTTTCTTTTGTAGCATGTACATTTGGACTTTAAATGATTCAAAGCAATAGTCTATAATTTGACATGAATACCTCAATACTCCAGCGTATCAACAAGCAACCATATCTTTCAAAATATCAACACTAAAGAAAGTTATCCCTAGCCCATTATGCTTAGTCATTGGTCCATTCATGAAACACACTCAAATATTAGCTACATCCAATGCACAAGTATGACAATAGTGTTCCCTAGTTGATGCTTTATAAGAGAAGATGGAGACTCAAAATGAAAATAAAAATTGTATAAAAGTAAATAGAAAGGCCCTTCACAGAGGGAAGCAAAGATTTATAGAGGTGTCAGAGCTCATAGCTTAAATTGAGAGATAAAGATATTTTGAGAGGCATGCTTTTCCTGTCAATAAAAACGACCAAGAATTCCCAATATCTTCCATGCTAGATAAATTATAGGCGGTTCACAAACATAAAATAAAGTTTATTTCCTTTCCACCATTTTTCACAATCCATGGCTAGCCATATCCATGGGTGCCTTCCATACCAACACTTTCCAAGGAATTTATTATGAACAACATATATATATATTTTTTCATTTCGGGACAGGGCATCCCTATTACCTGCCACACACTCTCGTGTGATAACCCACAAGTATAGGGGATCGTTTGTAGCCTTCTTCGATAAATAAGAGTGTCGAACCCAACAAAGAGCTAAAGGCAGAACAAATATTCCCTCAAGTTCTATCAACCACCGATACAACTCTACGCACACTTGACATTTGCTTTACCTAGAACAAGTATGAAACTGTTTTGCAAGAATAAAATGATACGTCTCCAACGTATCTATAATTTTTGATTCTTCCATGCTATTATATTACCTGTTTTGGATGTTTATGGGCTTTACTTTACACTTTTATATCATTTTTGGGACCAAGCTATTAACCGGAGGCCCAACCCATATTGCTGTTTTCTTGCCTATTTTAGTGTTTCGAAGAAAAGGAATATCAAATGGAGTCCAAACGGAATCAAACCTTTGGCAGAGTTATTTTTGGAACAGAAACAATCCAGGGGACTTGGAGTGCACATAAGGGAAGCTTCGAGGTGGCCACGAGGCAGGGAGGCGCGCCCTCCCCCCTAGGCGCGCCCCCACCCTCGTGGGCCCCTCGTGGCTCCCTAACCGACTTCTTTTGCCTATATAAGTCCATATACCCTAAAAACTTCGAGGAGAACAATAGATCGGGAGTTCCGCCGCCGTAAGCCTCTGTAGCCACCAAAAACCAATCGGGGCCCTGTTTCGGCACTCTGCCGGAGAGGGGATCCCTCACCGGTGGCCATCTTCATCATCGCAGTGCTCTCCATGATGAGGAGGGAGTAGTTCACCCTCGGGGCTGAGGGTATGTACCAGTAGCTATGTGTTTGATCTCTCTCTCTCTCTCTCTCTCTCTCTCTTGTTCTTGAGGTGATACGATCTTGATGTATCGCGAGCTTTGTTATTATAGTTGGATCTTATGATATTTCTCCCCCTCTACTCTCTTGTAATGGATTGAGTTTTCCCTTTGAAATTATCTTGTCGGATTGAGTCTTTAAGGATTTGAGAACACTTGATGTATGTCTTGTCGTGCTTATCTGTGGTGACAATGGGATATTCATGTGATCTACTTGATGTATGTTTTGGTGAGCAACTTGCGGGTTCAATGAACTTATGCATAGCGGTTGGCACATGTTTTCGTCTTGACTCTTCGGTATAAACTTTGGGGCACTCTTTGAAGTACTTTGTGTTGGTTGAATAGATGAATCTGAGATTGTGTGATGCATATCGTATAATCATGCCCACGGATACTTGAGGTGACATTGGAGTATCTAGGTGACATTAGGGTTTTGGTTGATTTGTGTCTTAAGGTGTTACTCTAGTATGAACTCTATGATAGATCGAACGGAAAAAATAGTTTCGTGTTATTTTACTACGGACTCTTGAATAGATCGATCAGAAAGGATAACTTTGAGGTGGTTTCGTACCCTACAATAATCTGTTCGTTTGTTCTCAGCTATTAGTGACTTTATAGTGACTCTTTGTTGCATGTTGAGGGATAGTTATATGATCTAATTATGTTATTATTGTTGAGAGAACTTGCACTAGTGAAAGTATGAACCCTAGGCCTTGTTTCCTCGCATTGCAATACCGTTTGTCCTCACTTTTATCATCAGTTACCTTGCTGTTTTTATATTTTCAGGTTACAAAAACCTTTATCTACCATCCATATTGCACTTGTATCGCCATCTCTTCGCCGAACTAGTGCACCTATACAATTTACCATTGTATTGGGTGTGTTGGGGACACAAGAGACTCTTTGTTATTTGGTTGAAGGGTTGCTTGAGAGAGACCATCTTCATCCTACGCCTCCCAAGGATTGATAAACCTTAGGTCATCCACTTGAGGGAAATTTGCTACTGTCCTACAAACCTCTGCACTTGGAGGCCCAACAATGTCTACAAGAAGAAGGTTGTGTAGTAGACATCAAGCTCTTTTCTAGCGCCGTTGTCGGGGAGGTGAGTGCTTGAAGGTATATCCTTAGAGCTTGCAATCGAATCTTTTTGTTTCTTGTTTTATCACTAGTTTATTCTATAAAAGAAAACTACAAAAATATGGAGTTAAGTTTGTCTCATGCGCTTCATCTTTTTAATATCTTTCGTAAGTATGATGAAAAGGAAAATTTGCTCAAGTGCTAGAAGAAGAAGTCTATAAAATGTTTGGTACTAAATCTTTGAATGATGAGCATGATTGCAATGTTGTTAGTATGAACTCCTTGAATATCCATAGTACTAATGATGATTGCACTAGTCATGATGAAAATATATCTTATAAGCATGTCGATTTTTATGGAGTGTATTGGGTTTGCAAGTACACACCAAATAGGGAAGATAGATATTGGAAGAGGCATAAACATTTAGAAACTAAATTGTTGCAAGAAAGGCTTGGTGTTTGTGCCGAAAGATTCAATATTTATCGCCATCCTTGTGAACTTTGCAATCAACATGGTCATTTAAATCTCCAATGCAAATTGTTTCATGATCGAATCGTGTCCAATAATTGTGATAACTTGATTACCCTTGAGCATCATAAAGAGCTTAGTCTTGTTTTGGGGTATGAAGAAATGAAACGTATAACTTAGGGTATTCCAAAATTTAATCTTGATAGATTTCTTGATTTTGATCTAGAGAAGATTTATATGTATTGTGCGGTGAATTGCATTGAAAATCCTTATATTTCCAGTTACCTAAAGAAAAGAAAGAAAATAGAAGATGAAGAGAATACTAATGAAAGGGAAGAAACTTCCCATTATCCTCCTATTATTTCTTATGATGAATCAGGTAACGAGGAGGAGCCTTCTATTCAACCAATCTCATTAATAAGGAGCTCAAAGAAGAGGGTTGAACCCACACATAATGTGCAGAAGAAAATGAAAAGACAGAGAATCAAAGTTAAAAAGGTATCCCTCCCAAATGATGTTGCTCCTACTACTCATTGGGATGATGACAATTGCTATACTATTGGTGCTATCCATACTATTAATGATGAGAGTGATTATGCTTATGATATGAAAAGGCCCAAGCTTGGGGAAGCTATGTTTGATGAGGATGACATATTTGAGAATATATTTGCTGAAATTAATGCTTGTCCCAAGTTTGGGGATGCTACGTTTAATGAAGATGATACTTTTAGCCTCCCAAGTTTTGATATGCAAAGTTGTTATGATGATAGCATGCCTTCTACCTATGATGATTATATTGATGAAAGTGCGTTTGGAAGAGTGTCAACTTTAGGAAGTAATGATCCCACTATTTTGGAGGATGTTGAATCTTATAATATTTATGAAAGTGGATTTGGAGAGGTCATGACTTTATTTAGTGATGATTCCACTATCTTGGAAGAGGTTTCAATCGATTATGATGAGAAAAAAGTTGCTACTTATGATGATTATTGTGATGAAACTTATGCTATAAAAAGTAGTGATGATTATATTTATTAAACTTGTCATGATTATGATTACCATTTTTCTGAACATTACTCTTTTAATGTGGAAACAATATATAGTATTCAAGTCTCTTATGATACTCCCACTATTCCGAATAAGAAGAATTTTGCTTGTGTGAAGAGTAGTAAATTTTCTATGCTTGTAGATCATGAAAAGAATGATTTAGGTGCTGGTTATATTTTTGAATTCATTCATGATGCTATTGAAAATTATTATGAGGGAGGAACATATGCTTGTAGGAATTGCAATAATATTAAGTTTGTGCACAAGTTCAGGATACCCCGCGGCACATTATCTTGGTGTACTAAAGTAGGGGTACCTTAGTATCCTGAACTTGTGCACATTACAAGGGCATAATATCTTGGCGGTCACCCCGCGGCAAGGCTTGCCGGGTGACCGCCAAGATCCTCCTTAGTTCCTATTGGAGCCATTCAAGAACAAAGTGTTTTAACTGAGAAGACAAGGCCCCGGCAAGAGGAGCTTGCCGGGAAGGTCAAGGCCCCGGCAAGAGGAGCTTGCCGGGAAGGCTGACCAAAGCATTTCAAGGAACTTGCCGCGACGCGCCGCGCGTCCCGGCAAGACCCGACGAGCGACAAGCTTCCGGGCGCGACAAGAAAACAGCCGCGGCAAGGCACTTGCCGCGGCAAGCCACCTCTCTGTATCTACGCTCCAGCGCATCCGTTGACCTGTCGCCCTGGGACCGTTCCAGGCGCACGTGGCAAGAAGCTGTGCAGCCAAGCGGTGCGAGGTGGCGAGCGGAGATGACGAGATGGCCATCGTGGCAAGCGGTGGCACCTAACGATCGCTTTTACGCCTTTGTTTAGGCGGCGCGACGGGCATTAAATGCTCTTGTATCCTGCCGTCGAGTTAGGTAGGGTCTTGTTGTAAAGCGATTGTACCAACCACCCCTTTTACACTTTTACCCCTGCATGCGTTGCCACCTGTCGGTGACCCCTTGAGCCTATAAAAGGAGGCCCATGCACAACGTAGAAGGGGTTCGACTCATTCGAAACCAGAACACTCCCACGCTCTCAAGCAAGAACATAATACAACCACAAAGAAGCAGTAGGAGTATTATCTCTCCGGAGAGCTCCGAAGCTGGGTAAAATTGCTCGCGTGCCCCGCCTCGATCCGCTCTTCGTGCGCCCTCCGCTCCCTGCCGGACCGAAAGGGGCCCTGCCCCATATGTGTTCGTTTCCCATGACATCTTTGGCGCGCCAGGTAGGGGGCGTCGAGGTTGTGTGAACCCGATCCGGCGTTCACGCGAGCCAGATCTTCATCATCTTCATCGACATGCCACCGAAGAAGAAGGCTTCGGAGGTGGCTGCTCTGTCCGCGTCGATTCCACCGCCACCGGAGCAAACGGGCGGTAGGATAGACGTCGGCGGACGAACGGGCGCCGACGAGGAAGCTCAAGCTGCCGCCAGGTCCAAGGACAAGGCTGCGCAAACTTCGGCGTCCGTACACGCACCGCGCCCATCTCAGGAGGCGCGAGACCGACAGCGTCATGGTACTCGCAGTACCATACGCTCGTTGGATCAAGGTCGAGCTGGCGGATCTCGGGATGCTCAAGACCAGCACGCTTCGCCCGGCCTGGCACGCACGAGCAAGACACGGTCGCCTGGACGGGATCCTGCTCCTTCTAACATAGTTAGAAGTCCGAGCATATCCCGCTCCTCGTACCGTTCGCCACTGCCACCAAAGACTCCATAAGAAGCGTTGGCTCGAGCCCAACTGCTCCTGGATTACCCTCCGATGGCAGACAAGATCAACGGTTGGAGGGCCACCATTCAGAGCCTCATCGGGTTCGCCAACGGCGACACTCCCCGGCAACCGAGCACATCAAAGCCGCTGCAAGACCCCCAGGCGCGAGCCGATGGCGACAAGACTGGTGGGGGTGCAACCACCATGCACTCCCCGCCCCGAAGGCCGAGATCGCCGACTCGCCGAGTCAACCTCGACACCGACTCCACGGTGTCGTCAGATCCACGAGCTCGTCGCGATCAACGCCAAGTTCTTCAAGAACGACAACAAGAAGACGCTCATACTCGCATCGATCGTTGAAGAAAGCGGCGTCGATCGAGACCGATCTTGCTGTGCATGCCCGCTTGTCGACATGCATGCGCCGGAACCAGCGACTTGTCAGACTGTGATAGGTTGCCCTGCGTTCACTCGTGAGCTGCGGCAAGTCGGTGGCCCAAAGACAAAGAACTTCAAGCCAGATGTACCGAGAAGTATGATGGCAGGTTGCATCCGTCGGAGTTCCTCGGCATCTACACCATCGCGGCACAAGCCGCCCGAAGCGCGACGATAAGATCCTTGCCAACTACTTCCCACGGTACTCAAGCCCAATGTCGATCTGGCTCATGCACTTGCGGACAACTCCATCTCCTCATGGGCGGATCTGTGCCATCGGTTTGTCGGCGCCTTCACGGTGACCACAAGCCCCATGTCGGAGAGCGACCTTCATCTGCTGCGCCCGGAAGGAAGGAGAGCCCTGCAAAGTACATTCAAAGGTTCACCAAGTGCAGCACAACATCGAGATGTCCACCCGCGCCGCGGTCATCGGTAGCGTTCCATCGAAACGTCGCGTAACGCGGATCTGCGGAGGAGATGGCGATGTGCAAGATAAGAGACGTCGATGAGCTCTACGCCTGGCCGACAAGTGTGCGTCTTTGAGGAAGGTAGAAACTCCCGGAGAGAACACAGGGGCGAAGTGCGGCGGTGAGGATGCTGCCCGGCAAAGAAAAACCGCGGCGAACAACGAGAAGAAGGAAAGGCAAAGATGTAGTAGCTGTCGAGCGGACCGGCAATGAGGTGGCGCCAAGGAAGTAGAACTGTGGCGCCGCCCGACAAGCGAAGCGGCTCCGACAAGCAATCTTGCAAGATCCACCGCACCAAGGGCCATGACCTCCAAAGTTGCAAGAAAGTTGAGCAGCTTGTCGAGCAGCGAAAAGCTGAGTACGAGCGACGCGACAAGGAGAAGGCCCAGAAGGTATCTTGGCGGATCCGGCAAGAAGCGTCCCGCGCAGGAGGACGCCGGCAAGGCCAAGCGGCGGCAGGAGACAGGCCTCCCGTGGCGCGACAAGGATGAAGATGAAGACAAAGATGAGGATATGGATGATGGCGAGGCCGGCGAGCAGGAGTTTGAGAAAGCAACAGAGGTTACGTGCGTTGGCGGTGGTGCTTCTCGGCATACTTCGCACCGCCAGCTCAAGCGATGGGTGCGGGAAGTTAATGCAGCAGAACCACCAGTTGAGTCACGCAAGCCTCTGAAGTGGTCCAGCACGCCTATCATCTTTGACATTGAGGACCACCCTGATCGCATAACTGCGGTCGGGTGCTTGCTGATGTTGGTTTCACCAACTATCCGCAACCTCAAGGTCACAAAGATGCTGGTTGACGGCGGGGCCGTCTTGAATCTGATCTCCTCCGCGGTACTCAAGAAGCTCCAGATCCCCGACAGCGAGCTCGAAGAGACCAGTACATTCCAACAAATCAATCCGGGAAGGAGCAAGCCGAAGGGGAAGATCACGTTGCCAGTGACATTTGGCAGTGAGCTGAACTTCAGGACAGAGAAAGTCACCTTTGACGTTGCTGATTTCCCATCGCCCTACAATGGGATACTCGGTCGTCCAGCGCTCGCCAAGTTCATGGCAGCCTCTCACTATGCCTACAACGTGCTCAAGATGCCAGGTCCGATAAGTGTCATCTCTGTCCCTGGCGACAAGAAAGATGCCCTTATCTGCACCGACAAGATCTACCGGGAAGCAGCAGCCGCAGCAGATCGCAAACCACTTGCCGCTGAAGCTCCCGGTGGGAAGAAGAAGACCAAGTCCGGCAAGAGCTTTGATGCCCACTCCGGCAAGCGCACCTCTTCGGAGTGCTGCGCTATCGTCGAGGACGCACCATCAAGCTCCACCGGCAAGTGTAAGAAGGCGAAGGCAGCTCCGCCAGAAACCAAGAAGGTGTCCGCCAAGGAGGACGGCGCTGGTGGTACCTTCACCATCAGTGCCACGCTTGACCCTAAATAGGAAAGCGCGCTCGTTGCTTTCCTGCGGGCAAACGTCGACGTGTTTGCATGGCAACCGTCTGACATCCCCGGTGTTCCCAGGAAAGTAATTGAGCACCACCTTGCCGTCTGTCCTCACGCGCGGCCCGTCAAGCAGAAAGTCAGAAAACAAGTAGTGGAGCGCCAAGAATTCATTGCAGAAGAGATCAAGAAGTTGGAAGCAGCAGGACTTGTCAGAGGAGTGCTCCATCCTACGTGGTTGGCCAATCCTGTAGTCGTGCACAAGGCAAGCGGAAAATGGAGGCTTTGTATTGACTTCACCGATGTTAATAAAGCTTGTCCCAAAGATCCATTTCCTTGCGGCGCATTGACGAATGTCGACTCCACGGCAGGATGTGATTTGCTTTCATTTCTTGATGCATATTCAGGATATCATCAGATCTTCATGGAAGAAGAGGATGAGGAGAAAACCGCATTCATTACTCCATGTGGCACATACTGCTTTGTACGGATGCCTTTCGGACTAAAGAATGCTGGTTCAACATTTGCAAGGGTAGTTCACGAAGCTTTTGAGCCACAGTTGCACAGAAATGTAGAAGCTTACATGGATGACATAGTGGTCAAGAGCAAAGACAGAGCAACTCTGATCCAAGATTTGGACGAGACCTTTGCAAATCTGCGCAAGATCAACCTCAAGCTCAACCCCGAGAAGTGCGTGTTTGGAGTCCCCTCCGGCAGGCTTCTCGGGTTCTTTGTGTCTCAGCGGGGAATTGAAGCCAACCCCGACAAGATTAAGGCCATTGAGCAGATTGAAGCACCGAAGCACGTCAAGGATGTGCGAAGGCTTGCCGGCTGCATGGCTACTCTCAGTAGGTTTATCTCTAAGTCTGCTGAGCGCGCCCTGCCATTTTTCAAAATATTGAAAAAGGCAGGTCCAATGAAATGGACTCCGGAAGCCGAGGCTGCGCTGCAGGACTTGAAGAGATACCTGTCCTCCACTCCAATACTTGTCGCACATAAGCCGCAAGAGAAGTTGCTGCTATATCTAGCGGCAACCAATCAAGGGGTTAGTGCTGCGTTAGTAGCGGAAAGGGAGGCGGATGATGAGCTAGCGGCCACGGCAAGCGCGTCGGCGACAAGCGAGGGCTTCCCGACAAGCTCTGGTCCCGACAAGGATGGATCTGTGCAGCCACAAGAAGAAAGCGAAGAAAATGGTGCGGCGCCCGGTTTACTGTCGATTCCCTTCTGCGGGGGCTAGATCAAGGTACTCGGTGTGCGAGAAATTGCTGTTCGGCCTTCTCATGGCCTCGAGAAAGCTGCGCCACTACTTTCAAGCACATGAGATCACGAGTTGTCACTCGCTTTCCGTTGAAGAGGATATTGCGAGAATCCGAAGCAGCAGCAGGATTGGCGAGTGGGCCTTTGGAATTGTCAAGCTTTGGCCTCGTGTTTGAGAGTACTTCAACTATCGAGCCGAGCATTGGCAGAATTCATAGCAGAATGGGCGCCAACACGATGAAGAAATCCGAAACGAGCATCCCGTCAAGGAAGCAAGCAAAGAATGGATCATGTACTTTGATGGTGCCTTCTCGCTGCAAAGGCGCTGTCTTGAGCGTGTTACTTATCGCACCCACGGAGAGAACCTCAAGTCGTGGTCGGATGCACTTTCCCAAGGAGCAAGCGACAAACAATACTGCAGAGTATGAAGGTTTGCTTGCCGGACTCAGGATCGCGGCAGACCTTGGGATCAAGAAGCTTATTGTTAGGGGTGACTCGCAGCTTGTCGTCCTCCAAGTAAACAAAGATTATCAAAGTCCATTGATGGAAGCTTACATCGATGAAGTGAGAAAGTTGGAAGAGCACTTTGACGGCCTACAAATGGAACATGTTCCGAGAGCTCAGAACGACATTGTAGATGGCCTGTCAAAGTGCGCCGCACTTAAGCTACCTGTGGAACCAGGGATCTTTGTGCTCAAGCTGACTCAACCATCTGTAACACCATCAACTGACAGAGCAAGAAGAGGAAGTTGGTTTCTGGTGACTACTTTCCGGCAGAGCACCCCGAAGCCGCCGCCAAGAAGGTCCCCAGGATCAATACCAAAGGCCTTGAGGAGCGATCTGCTCCGACAAGCCCTAGGGTTTGTTCCGTTGAAGCGACGCGCTCCGACAAGTTTTGCAGCGACAAGCTTGCGGAGAACATCAAGCTCCGGCTGAGCCGCAGTTCTTGCCGTAAGCGGATGTTCCCCAGCAGCATTTGTGCCTTTAGTCCTTGTTGTTGAGCCGCAAGCTCCGGCATGGGCACAAGAGATTGTCCGTTTCCTTGAGACGGAGAACTTCGAAGAGCAAGAAGAAGCGGAGAGAGTAGCCCGCAATCAAGTATGTACCAGTTTGTCGACGACGTCTTCTGATGTAAGAAGATTCAACGGAGTGAAATTGAAGTGCATTCCCGGGAAGATGGGCGAAGCTGTTGGCGGAGATACATGGAGGCATATGTGGTCATCACATTGGCGCAAGAGCACTTGCCGGCAAAGCATTCCGGCAAGGTTTCTTTTGGCCAACAGCTCTCCAGGATGCAACTGCACAAGTAACCAAGTGTGAAGCGTGCCAGTTCCACTCCAAGCAGATACACCAGCCAGCTCAAGCTCTCTAGACGATCCCTTTATCCTGGCCATTTTTAGTCTGGGGGCTCGACATCCTCGACCGCTTTCCCCGAGCTGTCGGGGGCTTTGAGTACTTGTACGTTGCAATCGACAAGTTCACAAGGTGGCCGGAAGTGGAAGCAGTGAGGAAGGTGACAGCACAGTCAGCAGTCAAGTTCTTCAGGTCGATTGTTTGCCGTTTAGAGTCCCTAAAAGGATCATCACCGACAACGGCACGCAATTCACGAGCCGCACCTTCATGCAGTACGTCCAATATCTTGGCGCCAAGGTCTGTTTCGCTTCTGTTGCTCACCCGAGGAGCAACGGTCAAGCGGAGAGGGAAAACGCTGAAGTGCTGCGCGGGCTCAAGACTAGAACTTTCGACAGGCTGCACAAGTGCGGAAAGAATTGGATAGAGGAGCTGCCGGTGGTTCTTTGGTCGATCAGGACGATGCCAAATCGAGCCACCGGCCAGACACCTTTCGCTTTAATCTATGGAGCAGAGGCAGTTCTCCCCACGGAACTCGTATACGAATCGCCTCGATTGCTCGCTTATGATGAGCTTGAGCAAGAGCAGCTGCGACAAGATGATGCGCTGCTCCTTGAGGAAGATCGTCTTCAGGCTGCTATATGAGCTGCTCGATACCAGCAAGCTTTGCGCCGCTACCATAGCCGCAAAGTCAATGCCAGAAGTCTCGAGGAAGGCGACCTTGTTCTTCGGCGCGCTCAATCCGCCAAGAATTCCAACAAGTTGACGCCAAAGTGGGAAGGCCCTTATTGGGTGAAACGAGTCACTAGGCCTGGCGTTGTCCGCCTTGAGACCGAAGATGGCTCTCCGGTGAGCAACTCCTGGAACATTGAGCATCTTCGTAAGTTTTACCCATAAGGCGCGGTTGCCGGAACCTGTTACAGCAACCACCTTTAATACAAGCCTTGCCGCTGTTGCATGTAACCCTTTGTACAAAGCCGGCGCGAGATCCGTGCATAAATAAAGCTCATGTGCTCCGCACATCTTGTCAAATTCATGCTTTTTTTCATGTATTATCGACACTTTATGCAGCACTTACCCCGGTAGCAATAACGAGCCTTAAGGCTCCATATCTTTATTTTCTCTTCTTTCTTTTTCTCAAGAAAAGGAAGGTTCCCTCGCCCACAAGTTCACCGGGGGGGAGGAGAAGATAATGGTGTGGACCAGGCGTCGTTCAAGAAAGTATCGCCTTGCCGGGACGCAGACGACAGAAAAGCTAAGTTGCCAAAGTTTGAGCACAATTAGTTTTAAATTTTTTAAGTTATCTTCCTTGAACGACCGTGCTTTGTATGGAAAACCTGTGCGCGGAGGAACCAACTCGTAGCTAGTTGCGCCCTTACTTTGTTTCGAGTCCGCTCAACAACTTAAGTGTGCTGCGACTAGTTGCGACAAGGTTTCTTGCCGGAAGCAGCACCGCCAGCAGGCTGCTGACGTTCCGCACTCTGCGCTCGCGGCAAGGGTGCCTGCGCCGGCAAGTTCCCTAGAAGCATAGGGTAAAAACATACAAAGGAAGGAATCAAGTAAAGGGGATAACATAGCAAATACTGCCCAAGATAAAGTTATATTACAAAGATAACTTGTCGCAGCACTGACTGAATTGTTCTCGTAACATAAATAGCAGCGGCAAGGAAAGAAGAAACAAGCGGCCTAGTCTACGCGGCCACCATCAACCCTCTTGACTTCATTCACCTTGTCCACAATGGGCGCGACAAGGGCTTTGAGCTCTTCAAGATCAGCACCCGCCGGTAGCTTCTTGAGGACGTTGGTGAGGTTGAGGCCTGGGTTGCGGAAGACCACCTTCACCAACACCTTCTCCAGAACTCTGGCGCAGATCGTGCGCGACTCGTCGGCCAGCTGGTTTGGGATCCTTTCCTGGAGTTGCTAGAGGGCCGTCGCCACGCCCTTGAAGAACAGAGTGAGCTTGGCGCTGGGCTGGAGGTTCTCGTCGGAGGAGTACCCGAAGCCCTCCATTCCTAGTTGCGCCAGCTCCTCGTCGATGACCGCGGCAATGTTCACGAGGCCTTCTGTCCAGAGCTCCACAGTGTCCCTGAAGGTGTTCTGAGTTTCGGTGGCCCTCGTCAGCAGCACCTCGTTGGCCTTGATCTCTTCCTTCAAGTCCTCCTCCCGCTTCTTGGCGCCGTCCAGCGTCTCAGTCAGCGTCGCCAGCTTCAGCTCGAGATCGGCATTGGAGTCCTTGGCGGCGCTCAGCTCTTTGCCCCTCTCGAGGAGGCGACCCTGCAGCTCGCCGTGGGCGAGGGCATCCTTCTTGCGCTCACGTTGGAGCGTGGCAAGCTCTTCATTCTTCGCCTTGAGATCGGCCTCTAGTTGCGTCACTTTCACTTCCAACTCCTTCTTGGCGGCCTCAGCAGCTGCGGCAGCATCCTTTGCCTCCTTGAGAGCCCCGCCAAGTGCTTGCTCGCGCGCAGCCAGCTCCTCCTCATAGTTGTCCAGATTGACTTTCTACTGTGTCAGCTCGCCTTCTCGCGTGGGCTGTTCCTCGGCGGCAAGCCGCTGTTGCTCTTCAGCTTCAGCCTTCTCGAGAAGGAAGGCTTTCCGCGCCTCGACGAGCTACGCCCGCTCCTCTGCAATTGACCAGAGAGCCTCCTAATTGCGTTCCCGGAGCTCCTCCGCACGCTTCTCAATATCTGCTCCCTCCTGCGCGACAAGCACTTCCCGGGATTCCACCTTGGCTTGTCAGGCGCGGTAGAGCGATACCAGCTTCCGGAGCAGCTGCTCCTCCTCAGACTCGCTGCTGCTGCTGCTTGGCGCGTCAACCATTGTCAGCCCAGCGGAGGCGAGCACTTCTCCGTCGAAAACTTCTCCCTCGACCGGTGCCCTGGAGCTTGACGCCCAGGGAGCTTGATGAAGACACCGTCGCCGGCCTTTAAGTAGGCGCCAGGCTGGGGCTCCTCGGAGCCTGGCGCTGCGTCGTCCGGGCGGAGGATCGGCGGTCGGCGTGGCGCCTTGCGCCCTGCGGCCCAGTGGTCGCTGCTGTCGCGGACCCTCGCCTCCTGCGCCAAAGAGCCTTGGCGGCCTCTTCGCCGGCAGGATCATCAGCGCCGGCCTCCTCCTCGGTAGCGGCGGCGTCATCAGTGTTGCCGTGCGCTTTCTCCTTGCCAGTGGATTCAGTCTCCATTGGCTCCGGGGAAGGTGGGTCTAAAGACAAGAAGAGGGAGAAAAAGTCAAGCAAATATCCAAAAAGAAGATCAGAAGAAGAAGAACCCAAGGGAAGTTTTCTGACAAGAAGGATTACCTGTGCTGGGCTCTGTAGTCATGGGCTCCACCACCGGGGGATCACTGGTCCCGTCCCTTGTCAGAGAACTGCCCCTTGCCGGGGACCTCTCCCTTGCCGGAGAGCGCTCCCTTGCCGGGGAATCCTCCCTTGGCGGCGTAGTCGAAGCAGATAGCACCTCAGGGGCGGCTTCTGGTTGCTCCTGGTGAGCCTGTTCTGCACCTACACAAGCAAACCAACAATCAAGATACTAGCAAGGAAAGAACACCCATGCGCGCCTGACAGCGGGAAGTAAAATTATATACTTACGCTGGGGGCTGCGCTGGGGGCTGCTTCGGGGAGTAGTTGCCGGGTCCGACAAGGTAGTCTCGGATGCGCCCTCTGTGGTCACAGCAGGATCGTCCTCGATGACAACCACGGGGACCTTGGCCCTCTTCGCCGCTCTCTGGGCTAGAGTCATGGAAAGGAACAAGGTTCAGAAGAAAGCAGATCAGATACAAGACAAGAATCAGCAAGAATTGAAGGAATACAAACACAACAGAAAAACTTACTCCTCTTCTTCCTCCTCGTCGGAGCTGAGCGCAGAGAGGTTGAAGTCCGGTACTCTTTCGGCGTGACGAGGCGGAGGAGTAGGCTCCCTTGGCCGCTTGGCGGGAGCTGCGGCAGGATCAGAAGCGGCGGCCCGAGAAGACCCCGCTCCAGTTGCCGGCGCAGCGTGAGATGCTCCCGCGGCAACGGTGCTTGTCGCGGTAGAGCGTGTCCCGCGGCGCGGCGGCTGTTGGCCCGTCTTCCGCCCTGCTATATCTCAAGTCCTGCGGAGGCGCCTTCTCGGTGGAGCTGGGGGCTGCACTGGGAGCTCCGCTTGCGGCAAGTTGCTTGAAAACGGCTGGCCGCTTGCGCCCTCGGCGGGCTCGCTCGATTCGGCTTCGGGCCCTCCCTCGCCGACGACCTCCCCGACAAGCTCGCCTCGATCGGCAAGGCTTGCCGCCTCGGCTACCTCTGCCTCTTCCACAGTAAACCCAAATTCGCCCGTGGCGGCGGCCGCCGCCGCCTCTTCCGCCCTGGTGGCAATGCGCCGCATCTCGTCATCGGTGGTGTCGCGGGTGAGGAGTCTCTGCTCGTCGGCGCGGACCGCCACCTCCACCAAACTATCGAAGAACTGGTGCACTACGTCGTCGGCAGGCTCCTGCCAAGTTGGAATAATTCCATGCGAGTCGCACTCCGGCATCATTGCGTGGATGCGATCGAGCGAGGAGTTATTGCACAACGGGACGACGCCCTGCGGCAGCCTGAACCACTCGGGATGATTGGGGTCGTGCTTGAACAGCTCCTGGAGCGTCCCATCCAACTCCAAGACAGTAAAATTGAAGTTGAGGCCCGGGCGCAGCCTCATGATATCCGCCGGACCCCCAAACAGCCAGGCGGGTCTCCCCCTCTCCTGCAGGGGGGCAATGCGGCGGCGAAGAAAGTCCGCGCCAACAGCGCCTACAGTGAGCCCGGCAAGCCTGAATCACAAGATCCGGATGGTGGCGATCTTTAGTCTAGCATCGTCCGCCGCCAGGGCGCTCCAATCGTTGCCGCGCACTGCTGGAGTTTGGCGCAGGGCAGTGAACGGCTGTGGGTTCTCATCAACAATCCAACACCATTCTGCTCTCCACTCCTCCCATTTGCTGCGAAGCTCCCCCTCCAGATAGACCTCCTTCATGCCGGCTCTCGAGATCCAAGCGATCCGGCCAGCTAAAGGCTCTCCTCTCTCGACCTGGGGCATGAAGTAGTGGCGGAAAAGGGCTACGTTTGGGTGGATTCCGACAAAGTTCTCGCAGAGATGTGCGAAAACCGCCATGGTCAGAACGGCGTTGGGGGTGAAATCAAGGAGATGGAACCCGTAGGTGTTCATGATGTCACAGAAGAAATCGGAGAAGGGCGGGCAGAGCCCGCAATAGAAGAACAGTGCAAAGAAGGGGTATCCTTTTGGAGCCCGTTTCGAAGTGGAAGCGGTGGCGGAAAGTACCTGCGTGCGCGGATGCACTCGCGTCTCCGTCGACCAGAAGAGATAGAACCACTCCCTCAGCTCCTTCGCGGAGAGCTCGGGAGGGGGGGGAAAGTGCCCGCTCCTTTTGCAACGCCTCAAGCCGCAGTGCCTCGGTCGACTTCGTACCCTTCCCGATCTTCGGAGCCATCGCGGAGGCGGTGGGGGAGGTCGAGGGCGTTGGTGGCGGCGGCGGTGACGGGGGGCGGAGCGCTGCTCTCTTTCGGCTTTGGGAAGCAGAGGGGAGCGGCGGAGATTTCTGAGATTGGAACCGCAAGTGGCGAAGGTGGGGGAACTGCCCCTGTTTTCCCTGCTTATAAAGAGGAGGAGGCGAAGGTTACGCTTTTTCCGAATAAAGAATCACCCACGATCTCTCCCACGACGCCGCGTTCGAGGCGTGCCGTTCTGAGGAGGGCACGGTGGAGTCTGAGTCGACTGGTGTGGACCCGGGCAGCGTGCCGTGCCTGTTTTGGGCTGGCCCAACAGCTTCGGCACCGTGTATGGCCCAGGCCGGGGGCTCTGTCGGTGTACTAAAGTAGGGGTACCTTAGTATCCCGAACTTGTGCACGGCGATCGCAGGCGCCCCGCGGCAAGGCTTGCCGGGTGACCGCCAAGATCCTCCGTAGTTCCTATTGGAGCCATTCAAGAACAAAGTGTTTTAACTGAGAAGACAAGGCCCCGGCAAGAGGAGCTTGCCGGGAAGGTCAAGGCCCCGGCAAGAGGAGCTTGCCGGGAAGGCTGACCAAAGCATTTCAAGGAACTTGCCGCGACGCGCCGCGCGTCCCGGAAAGACCCGGCGAGCGACAAGCTTCCGGGCGCGACAAGAAAACAGCCGCGGCAAGGCACTTGCCGCGGCAAGCCACCTCTCAGATCTCGCTCAACAGCGCATCCGTTGACACCGCCTGGACCGTTCGGTATACGTGGCAAGAAGCTGTGCAGCCAAGCGGTGCGAGGTGGCGAGCGGAGATGACGAGATGGCCATCGTGGCAAGCGGTGGTGCCCCTAACGGTCGCTTTTACGCCTTTGTTTAGGCGGCGCGACGGGCATTAAATGCTCTTGTCCCCGCCGTCACAGATTAGGTAGGGTCTTATTGTAAAGCGGTTGTACCAACCACCCCTTTTACACTTTTACCCCTACATGCGTTGCCACCTGTCGGTGACCCCTTGAGCCTATAAAAGGAGGCCCATGCGCAACGTAGAGGGGGTTCGACTCATTCGAAACCAGAACACTCCCACGCTCTCGACAAAGAACATAATACAACCACAAAGCAGCAGTAGGAGTATTATCTCTCCGGAGAGCTCCGAAGCTGGGTAAAATCGCTCGCGTGCCTCGCCTCGATCCGCTCTTCGTGCGCCCTCCGCTCCCTGCTGGACCGAAAGTGCCCCTGCCCCATAGGTGTTCGTTTCCCATGACAGAATGAATTTACAACAGTACCTAAGTGGTGGTTTTATTTTCTTATACTAACGGAGCTTACGAGTTTTCTATTGAGTTTTGTGTTGGAAGTTTTCAAGTTTTGGGTAAAGATTCAATGGACTATGGAATAAGGAGTGGCAAGAACCTAAGATTGGGGATTACCAAGGCACCTCAAGGTAATATTCAAGGACAACTAAGAGCCTAAGCTTGTGGATGCCCCGGATGGCATCTCCTCTTTCGTCTTCGTTCATCAGTAACTTTACTTGGAGCTATATTTTTATTCACCACATGATATGTGTTTTGCTTGGAGCGTCATTTTGTTTTATTTTGCTATGCTTGCTGTTTGAATAAAATACCAAGATATGAAATTCTTAAATGTTAGAGAATCTTCACATAGTTGCATAATTATTCAACTACTCATTGATCTTCACTTATATCTTTCAGAGTAGTTTGTCGTTTGCTCTAGTGCTTCACTTATATCTTTTAGAGCACGACGGTGGCTTTATTTTGTAGAAATAGATGATCTCTCATGCTTCACTTATATTATTTTGGGAGTCTTTTAGAATAGCATGGTATTTGCTATGGTTATAAAATAGGTCCTAGAATGATGGGCATCCAAGTTGGGTATAATAAAAACTATCATAGAAGTGAATTGGATGTTATGATCAATTTGATGCTTGATAATTGTTTTGAGATATGAGGATGGTGATATTAGAGTCATGCTAGTGGAGTAATTATGAATTTGAGGAATACTTGTGTTGAAGTTTGTGATTCCCGTAGCATGCACGTATGGTGAACCGCTTTGTGATGAAGTTGGAGCACAATTTATTTATTGATTGTCTTCCTTTTGATGGTGATCGGGGACGAGCGATGGTCTTTTCCTACCAATATATCCCCCTACGAGCATGCACATAGTACTTTGTTTCAATGACTTGTAGATTTTTGCAATAAGTATATTATTTCTTTATGAGTAATGCTGAGTCCATGGATTATACGCACTCTCACCCTTCCACCATTGCTAGCCTCTCTTGTGCCGCGCAACTTTCGCCGGTACCATACACCCACCATATACCTTCCTCAAAACAGCCACCATACCTACCTATTATGGCATTTCCATAGCCATTCCGAGATATATTGCCATGCAACTTTCCACTGTTCCCTTTATTATGACACGCTCCATCATTGTCATATTGCTCTTTGCATGATCATGTAGTTGACATCGTATTTGTGGCAAGGCCACCTTCATAATTCTTTCATACATGTCACTCTTGATTCATTACATATCTCGGTACACCACCGGAGGCATCCACATAGAGTCATATTTTGTTCTAAGTATTGAGTTGTAATTCTTGAGTTGTAAGTAAATAAAAGTGTGATGATCTTCATTATTAGAGCATTGTCCCAAGTGAGGAAAGGATGATGGAGACTATGATTCCCCCACAAGTCGGGATGGGACTTCACACTTAAAAAAAAGAGAAAGGCCATAAAAAAGAGAAAGGCCCTAAAAGAAGAGAGAAAGGCCATAAAAAGGAAGGCCCAAAAAATGAGAGAAAAAGAGAGAAGGGACAATGCTACTATCGTCTTTCCACACTTGTGCTTCAAAGTAGCACCATGATCTTCATGATGGAGAGTCTTCTATGTTGTCACTTTCATATACTAGTGGGAATTTTTCATTATAGAACTTGGCTTGTATATTCAAATGATGGGCTTCCTCAAAATGCCCTAGGTCTTCGTGAGCAAGCAAGTTGGATGCACACCCACTTAGTTTCTTTTTGAGCTTTCATACACTTATAGCTCTAGTGCATCCGTTGCCTGGCAATCCCTACTCACTCACATCGATATCTATTAATGGGCATCTCCATAGCCCGTTGATACGCCTTGTTGATGTGAGACTATCTTCTCCCTTTTTGTCTTCTCCACAACCACCATTCCATTCCACGTATAGTGCTATGTCCATGGCTCACGCTCATGTATTGCGTGAAAGTTGAAAAAGTTTGAGAATACTGAAGTATGAAACAATTGGTTGGCTTGTCATCGGGGTTGTGCATGATTAAATACTTTGTGTGATGAAGTTAGAGCATAGCCAGACTATATGATTTTGTAGGGATAGCTTTCTTTAGCCATGTTATTTTGAGAAGACATGATTGCTTTGTTAGCATGCTTGAAGTATTATTGTTTTCATGTCAATATGAACCATTATCTTGAATCTTATGGATCTGAGCATTCATGCCACAATAAAGAAAATTACATTGAGAAATATGCTAGGTAGCATTCCACATCAAAAATTCTGTTTTTATCATTTACCTACTCGAGGACGAGTATGAATTAAGCTTGGGGATGCTTGATACGTATCTAACGTATCTATAATTTTTGATTGTTCCATGCTATTATATTACCTGTTTTGGATGTCTATGGTCTTCACTTTACACTTCTATATCATTTTTGGGACTAACCTATTAACTAGAGGCCTAGCCCATATTGATGTTTGCTTGCCTATTTCAGTGTTTCGAAGAAAAGGAATATCAAACGGAGTCCAAACGGAATGAAACCATTGGAAGAGTTATTTTTGGAACGGAAGCAATCCAGGGGACTTGGAGTGCATGTAAGGGAAGCTTCGAGGTGGCCACGAGGCAGGGAGGCGCACCCTCCCCCTGGGCATGCCCCCACCCTCGTGGGCCCCTCGTGTCTCCTCCGACCGACTTCTTTCGCCTATATAAGTCCATACACCCTAAAAACTTCGAGGAGAACAACAAATTGGGAGTTCCGCCGCCGTAAGCCTCTGTAGCCACAAAACCAATCGGGACCCTGTTTCGGCACCCTGCCGGAGGGGGATCCCTCACCGGTGGCCATCTTCATCATCCTGGCGCTCTCCGTGACGAGGAGGGAGTAGTTCACCCTCGGGGTTGAGGGTATGTACCAGTAGCTATGTGTTTGATCTCGCTCTCTCTCTCTCTTGTGTTCTTGAGGTGCTATGATCTTGATGTATCGCGAGCTTTGCCATTATAGTTGGATCTTATGATGTTTCTCCCCCTCTACTCTCTTGTAATGGACTGAGTTTTCCCTTTGAAGTTATCTTGTCGGATTCAGTATTTAAGGATTTGAGAACACTTGATGTATGTCTTGCCGTGCTTATCTGTGGTGACAATGGGATATTCATGTGATCTACTTGACGTATGTTTTGGTGATCAACTTGCGGGTTCAATGAACTTATGCATAGGGGTTGGCACACGTTTTGGTTTTGACTCTTCGGTATAAACTTTGGGGCACTCTTTGAAGTACTTTGTGTTGGTTGAATAGATGAATCTGAGATTGTGTGATGCATATCATATAATCATGCCCACGGATACTTGAGGTGACATTGGAGTATCTAGGTGACATTAGGGTTTTGGTTGATTTGTGTCTTAAGGTGTTACTCTAGTACGAACTCTAGATCAAACAGAAATAATAGCTTCGTGTTATTTTACTACGGACTCTTGAATAGATCGATCAGAAAGGATAACTTTGAGGTGGTTTCGTACCCTACAATAATATGTTCGTTGGTTCTCCGTTATTAGTGACTTTGGAGTGACTCTTTGTTGCATGTTGAGGGATAGTTATATGATCTAATTATGTTATTATTGTTGATTGAACTTGCACTAGTGAAAGTTTGAACCCTAGGCCTTGTTTCCTCGCATTGCAATACCGTTTGTGCTCACTTTTATCATTAGTTACATTGCTGTTTTTATATTTTCAGATTACAAAAACCTTTATCTATCATCCATATTGCACTTGTATCACCATCTCTTCGCCAAACTAGTGCACCTATACAATTTACCATTGTATTGGGTGTGTTGGGGACACAAGAGACTCTTTGTTATTTGGTTGCAGGGTTGCTTGAGAGAGACCAGCTTCGTCCTACGCCTCCCACGGATTGATAAACCTTAGGTCATCCAGTTGAGGAAAATTTGCTACTGTCCTACAAACCTCTGCACTTGGAGGCCCAACAACGTGTTCAAAAAGAAGGTTGTGTAGTAGACATCATAAAATTACGAGTACTTTGCGAGAATAAAACTATGAATAAAATGCAAGGTAGTAAAAGTGGATAGCTTTTGTCAACAAGAAAGTCATTTGTCCCTAGGCAATCGATAACAAGTACCGGTAATCATTCTTGTAATTTTATATGAGGGAGAGGCATGAGCTAACATAATTTCTCTACTTGGATCATATGCAGTTATGATTGGAACTCTAGCAAGCATCCGCAACTAATAAAGATCATTAAGGCCGTGAAACCCAACCATAGCATTTAGTATCAATTCCTCTTTACTCCCATACACCATAACCCACTTATCCGTGTTTAGGCTGCTGTCACCCCCGCAACACTGACAATAAGCAAACCATGAACATATTGCAACACTCTACAACGGGGCCCCCTCACGTTTGCCCGATACGAGGGCACCGTAGGACAGTACCATAAATAAAATATACAATCATACCAACCAAGATCATGATTAACCTATAGGACAAAACGGATCTACTCAAACATCATAGGATAACCAAATATCATTGGGAAATAATATATGGAGTTGAGCACCATGTTTAAGTAGAGATTACAGCGGGGAGAAGGGGTGTTACACCGCTGCATAGAGGGGGAGAGAGAGAGTTGGTGTTGACGGTAGCAAGATTGTTGATGTAGATCGTCGTCCCGATCCTTGCCTCGGCGGCACTCCAGCGCCATCGGGAGAGAGAGGGGGAGAGAGACCCCTCTTTCTTCTTCTTCCTTGGCTTCCCCCCTAGATGGGAGGAGGTTCCCCCTATAGTCCATGGCCTCCATGGCGGCGGAGGAGCCGCTTTGAGATTGGATCTCCCTCTCTGTTCTCTTCTGTTTCGCGCTCCTGAGATCTGGCCCTTCACGGTTTCTTAAATTCCGGGAGACCCGTAACTCCGATTGCGCTGATCTTTTTACACGTTTTTTTCTGGATATAAGCTTCCGTGTGCCCGAAGTATAGCTCCAACTGACGTTCGAGGAGGGCATGATACACCAAGGCGCGCTGATAATCCCCAAGTGCAGGGAATCATCGTAGTAATTTCCAAAGGTGGAAGTGATAAGCATGGAGTGTCGAACCCACAAGGAGCTAAAGGCAAGATCAATATTCTCTCAAGTCCTATCTGCCACTGATACGACTCTACATACACCGAACGTTTGCTTCCAACTAGAAATGAGAAATAAAACTATGTTGTGGGTATGAAGAGGATAACTTCGTATGATATCGAAGAGCTAAAATATAAAAGTAGGTGATGTTATCATAAATTTAGAATATATTACTAAATATTATAAATAGCGAGTGTGGAATAATGATGGGTCGGTGTGCGGAATTATCCTAGGCAATTGTGAACAAGACCGGTAATCACTATTGCAATTTCATATGAGGGAGAGGCATAAGCTAACATACTTTCTCTTCTTGGATCATATGCACTTCTGATTGGAACTCTAGCAAGCATCTGCAACTACTAAAGATCATTAAGGTAAAACCCAACCATAGCATTAACATATCAAGTCCCCCTTATTCCCATACGCCGTGACCCACTTATCCATGTTTATGCTTCTGTCACTCAAGCAACACACAATAAGTAAACCATGGACATATTGCAACACCCTACAGCAGGAATCCCTCACGCTTGCGCGACACGGAGGGCACAATAGGACAGCACCAAAATAAATCATACAACTCATACCAATCTAGATCATCAATCAACCCAAAGACAAAGGATGTCTACTAAAAATATCATAAGAGGGCAACACATCATTGGATCATAATATGTGGCGTAAACACCATGTTCAAGTAGGGACTACAGCAGGGTGCGGGAGAGTGGACCGCGTAAAAGAGATGAGAATGGTGATGTTGATGAAGACGATCACCGTAGCAATGATTACCCTCCCGATGGCACTTTGGCGCCACCGAGAGGGAGGAGGAGAATTTCTTCCCCTTGTGCTTCCTCCTCCATGGCCTCCCCCTGGATGGGGAGAGGTTCCCCCTCTGGTCCTTGGCCTTCATGGCAATGATGGCCCCTCCAAGATCCTTCTCCATGGCCTCCGGTGATGATGGCCCCCTCCGGCAGGGTGCCATAGAGGGCCTAGATTGATTTCTCGTGGCTACAGAGGCTTGCGGCGGCGGAACTTCCGATCTAGGTTATTTTTTGGAGGTTTGGGTATTTATGAAGAGGTTGGCGTCGAGGACAATTCAAGGGGCCCCATAGGGAGTCCACGAGGCACATGGGCGCGCCCCAGGGGGTGGGCACGCCCCCACCCTCGTGGAGCCCATGGGACTCTCCTCCAGTAGATTTTTGTTCCAGTATTTTTTATATTTTCGAAAAAAATCTCCGTTGATTTTCAACGCATTCCGAGAACTTTTATTTCTGCACAAAAACAACACCATGGTAGTTCTGCTAAAAACATCATCAGTACGGGTTAGTTCAAATCAAATCATAGCAAAATCATATAAAACTTTTGTAAACATGGCCTGAATACTTCATAAATTATAGATACGTTGGAGACATATCAGCATCCCCAAGCTTAATTCCTGCTCGTCCTCAAGTAGGTAAATGATAAAAGAAATAATTTATGAAGTGTGAATGCTAGCAGGCCCTGAAGTTTGATCAATGATAGTTTTAATCACTTTTTCTAGCATCATTTTATATCATAGTAGCTCAACACATAAAAAATTTCATGATCAAGTAACAAGCTATTCACAAGTTAAAGTATAGATCATAAACTTTCTTGAAAACTAACAAACCATGCTCTTAGTCATCAAACAATTGCAATTCATATTATTTTTGGGAAGGGTCTATGTAAGAGCTTTGGTTCAGCAAACTCCACATACTCAACTATCATTTAATCTTTCACAATTGCTAACACTCATGTGATATTTATGGTTTCAAAGTTTCAATCGGACATAGGGAAAGATAGGGGCTTATAGTTTCGCCTCCCAACCTTTTACCTCAAGGGTAATGTCAACAATAATAATTTATGAAAACCTACATCCAAGTGGATATATATATCCGGATCGCTCCAACACAAAGTGCTTGCCAAAGGAAAAAGTGTAAAAAGGAAAGGTGATGATCACCATGACTCTTGTATAAGGGTAGAAGATAAAAGTAAAAGATAGGCCCTTCGCAGAGGGAAGCATAGGTTGTCATGCACTTTTATGGTTGGATGCACAAAATCTTAATGCAAAAGAACGTCACTTTATATTGCCGCTTGTGATAAAGACCTTTATTATGCAGTCTGTCACTTTTATTTCTTCCCTATCACAAGTTCGTATAAAGCTTATTTTCTTCGCACTAATAGATCATACATATTTAAGAAGCAATTTTTATTGCATGCATGATGACAACTTACTTGAAGGATCTTACTCAATCCATAGGTAGGTATGGTGGACTCTCATGGCAAAACTGGTTTAAGGGATGTTTGGAAGCACCAGTAGTATCTCTACTTGATGCAAGGAATTTTGCTAGCATGAGAGGGAAAGGCAAGCCCAACATGTTGGATGATCCAAGACAATATAACGTTTAGGATATAGGAAAACATAACCCATTAAGTTGTCTTCCTTGTCCAACGTCAACCTTTTAGCATGTCATATTTAATGAGTGCTCACAATTACAAAAGATGTCCAAGATAGTATATTTATATGTGAAATCTCTCTTCATTTAATATTCTTTCATGAATTGTTCAAGTGACCAATGATGCGTTTGCTGACTTTCAATAAGTTTACTACCTACTTATTATGTTTGAAGTCATTACTCCCCATGTTATAAGCATATGAAACATATATAAATTTAGATTTATGATATTAAATTCATTCAACCATTTACTCATAGGATATACATGAAGCACTTGAGTAAATGGCAAACTACTCCAAAAAGATATAAGTGAAGAACACTGAGTAGTCAAATAATTAACTAGCCATGGGGGGATTCTTTTTAATTCAAGATTTCAGATCCAATGATTTTATTCAAACAGCAAGTAAAATGAAAATACGCTCCAAGAAAAACACATATCATGTGATGAATAAAAATATAGCTCCGGGTAAGGTATACCGATGGTTTTGAAAACGAATGAGGGGATGCCTTCCGGGGCATCCCCAAGCTTAGGCGCTTGAGTCTTCCTTGAATATTACCTTGGGGTGCATTGGGCATCCCCAAGCTTAGGTGCTTGAGTATTCCTTGAGTATTACCTTGGGGTGCCTTGGGCATCCCCAAGCTTAGAGTCTTTCCACTCCTTATTCTCCTCATATCGATATCTCACTCAAAACTTGAAAACTTCAATCACACAAAACTTAACGGAACTTCCTGAGATGGGTTAGTATGATAAAGAGTAAATCATTCACTTTAGTACTGTAAAAGACAAGATTCATAATTGTTCTCACACATGCCTACTTTACCATATCATTTCTACAATTTATATTGAGAAATATAAGCCATAGAAACTAGAAAACAAGCAAACTATGCATTAAAAACAGAATCTGCCAGAAACAGAACAGTCTGTAATGATCAGAACAACAACCATACTTCTGCCATTACAAAATTTCTGAAATAAATAGGTGGAAGTGAGGAATTTGTCTATTAATCTTCTCCAAAAAGAGTCAACTCAAAAGCACTCTTCTGTAAAATATGACAGCTAATCTTGTGATTACAAAGTTTCTGTTTTTTACATCAAGATCACATTAACTTTCACCCAAGTCTTCCCAAAGGTCTTACTTGGAACTTTATTGAAACAAAAGCTATAAAACATTATTGCTATAGTATCTTAATAATGTGGACACACAAAAACAATAAAGGTAAATATTGGGTTGTCTCCCAACAAGCGCTTTTCTTTAATGCCTTTTAGCTAGGCATGATGATTTCAATGATGCTCACATAAAAGATAAGAATTGAAACATAAAGAGAGCATCATGAAGAATATGACTAGCAAATTTAAACCTAACCCACTTCATATGACTAGGGATTTTGTGAGCACACAATTTAAGGGAGCAAGAATCAACTAGCATAGGAAGGCAAAACAAGTATAACTTCGAAACTTTAAGCACATAGAGAGGAAACTTGATATTATTGCAACTCTTACAAGCATATATTCCTCCCTCATAATAATTTGAAGTAGCATCATGAATGAGTTTAACAATACAACCATCACGTAAAGCATTCTTTTCATGATCTACAAGCATAGAAATTTTACTACTCTCCACATAAGCAAAAATTCTTCTCATTCGGTATTATGGGAGCAAACTCAACAAAATAACCATCATGTGAGGCATAATCCAATTGAAAATTAAAATCATGATGGCAAGTTTCATGGTTAACATTATTCTTTATAGCATACATGTCATCACATTAATCATCATAAATAGCAACTTTGTTATCATAATCAATTGGAACCTCTTCCGAGATAGTGGAATCATTACTAACTAAAGTTGACACTCTTCCAAATCCACTTTCATAAATATCACACTAAGATTCAACGCCCTCCATAATAGTGGGATCACTAATTCCTAAAGTTGACAATCTTCCAAACCCACTTTAGATGATAGTAGTATTCATACTCCAAAAGATATAAGTGAAGATCATGGAGCATTCTACGATTAATATAGACTAACCAATATCCAAGCTCAAAATATATAAGTGAAGCACACGAAGCATTCTGTAAAACCATACTCAAAAGATATAAGTGAAGCACATGATGCATTGTATAAATCAATGAAGGGCTATCTCATACTAGCATGGTTCCTAAAGAAAAAGAAATACACAAGGGACACAAATCATGTGAACAAAACAAAAACCGAGGTATACCGATAATTGTTGAAGAAGAAAGATGGGATGCCAACCGGGGCATCCCCAAGCTTAGATGCTTGAGTATCCTTGAAGTATTTACTTGGGGTGTCTTGGGCATCCCCAAGCTTGAACTCTTGCCTCTCTTTATTCTTCTCACATCGGTAACTCATCGTTCTTCGAACACTTCATCCACACAAAACTTAACAAAAACTTTGTGAGATCCGTTAGTATAGTAAAGCAAATCACTACCTTTAGGTACTGTTGCAAACTCATTTCAATTTAATATTAGCACTTTATCTACTGTATTCCAACTTCACCATAGTTCATACCCCCCAATACTACCCACGGATTCATCAAAATAAGCGAACAACACATAGAAAACAGAATCTATCAAAAACAGGACAATCTCTAGTAATCTGGAAATTTAGTAAACTTCTGTAACTCCAAAAATTCTAAATAAAATATGAAAATTTAAACATTTTTTACAGAAGTAATCTTCAAAAAGTTTCATACCCATTTGACTTTCCAGTAAAAAATGTAAATTCACGTGCTACAGCCAAAGTTTCTGTTTTTGTACTACACATAGTAAACAAGCAATCTAATCATCCTAAAACCAAAGCTTGGCACATTATTTTTATAATAGAAAGGATACATACAAGGGGATAATTACAGAGAAACTTTCATGAAAAATTCTACATTGTTTCCATGAGCATGAACACAAGTACTCAAGGTCGACCCTCACTTCTCCAATGCATAACTTTCCAATCACTTCTCTTCTTGAAAAACTTTTTAGGCATATGAGGCAAGTGCATCTTTTTGTATTTTCATTTTTTTGATTTTTTTGTATGTTTTCCACACAACTAAGCAAATCAAAAAGGTAAAACAAAAACTATTTAGTGAAGAAAGCAAACAAGCACACACGAGAATATCAACCCCACGCTATTGCTCCCCGGCAACGCGCCACCAAAGAGCTTGATAATCCCCAAGTGCAGGGAATCATTGTAGCAATTTCCAAAGGTGGAAGTGATAAGCATGGAGTGTCGAACCCACAAGGATCTAAAGGCAAGATCAATATTCTCTCAAGTCCTATCTGCCACTAATTTGACTCTACGTACACCAAACGTTTGCTTTCAACTAGAAACGAGAAATAAAACTACGTTGTGGGTATGAAGAGGATAACTTTGTATGATATCGAAGAGCTAGAATATAGAAGTAGGTGATGTTATCATAAATTTAGAATATATTACTAAATATCATAAATAGCGAGTGTGGAATAATGATGGGTCGGTGTGCGGAATTATCCTAGGCAATTGTTAACAAGACCGGTAATCACTATTGCAATTTCATATGAGGGAGAGGCATAAGCTAACATACTTTCTCTTCTTGGATCATATGCACTTATGATTGGAACTCTAGCAAGCATCCGCAACTACTAAAGATCATTAAGGTAAAAACCAACCATAGCATTAACATATCAAGTCCCCTTTATTCCCATACGCCATGACCCACTTATCCGTGTTTATGCTTCTGTCACTCAAGCAATGCAGATAATAAGTAAACCATGGACATATTGCAACACCCTACATAGGGAATCCCTCACGCTTGCACGACGCGGAAGGCACAATAGGATAGCACCAAAATAAATCATACAACTCATACCAATCTAGATCATCAATAAACCCAAAGACAAATGATATCTACTCAAAACATCATAAGATGGCAACACGTCATTGGATCATAATATGTGGCATAAAGCACCATGCAAGTAGGGATTACAGTGGGTTGCGGGAGAGTGGACCGCGTAAAAGAGATGAGGATGGTGATGATGATGGTGATGTTGATGAAGACGATCACTGCAGCGATGATTCCCCTCCCGATGTCACTCTGGTGCCACCGAGAGAGAGGAGGGGAAGTTCTCCCCCTTGTGCTTCCTCCTCCATGGCCTCCCCCTGGATGGGGAGAGGTTCCGCCTCTGGTCCTTGGCCTTCATGGCGATGATGGCCCCTCCGAGATCCTTCCCCATGGCCTCCGGTGATGATGGCCCCCTCTAGAGGGTGCCAGAGAGAGCCTAGATTGATTTCTCGTGGCTACAGAGGCTTGCGGCCGTGGAACTTCTGATCTAGGTTATTTTCTGGAGGTTTGGGTATCTATAGAAGAGGTTGGCGTCAAGGACAAGTCAAGGGGCCCCGCGGGGAGTCCAAGAGGCACAGGGGCGCGCCCCCCACCCTCGTGGAGCCCACGGGACCCCCCTCCGGTAGATTTTTGTTCCAGTATTTTTTATATTTCCCAAAAAAAATCTCCGTTCAATTTCAGCGCATTTCGAGAACTTTTATTTTTGCACAAAAACAACTCCACGGTAGTTCTGCTGAAAACAGCGCCAGTCCGGGTTAGTTCTAGTCAAATCATACCAAAATCATATAAAACAATTATAAACATGGCATGAATACTTCATAAATTATAGATACGTTGGAGACGTATCACGCGCCTGGGCCTGGTGGCGCGCCCTGGTGGGTTGTGGTGGCCTCAAGCCTCCGTTTACGTTGATTCCACCTCCTAAAATTCACAAATATTCCAAAATAATTCTCCTAGAGTTTCATCATGTTTGGACTTTGTTTGATATTGATTTTCTGTGATACAAAAACATGCAAGAAACAGGAACTGGCACTAGGCACTAGATAAGTAAGTTGGTCCAAATAAATTATATAAAAAGTTGCCAAAAGTATGTAAAAGTTGAATAATATTGGCGTGAAACAATCAAAAACTATAGGTACGACGGAGACGTATCAGCATCCCCAAGCTTAATTCCTGCTCGTCCTCGAGTAGGTAAATGATAAAAAAGATAATTTTTGATGTGGAATGCTAGCTAGCATAAACTTGATCATATATCTAGTCATGGCATGAATATTAAGACATAAGTGATTCAAAGCAATAGTCTATAATTTGACATAAAGACATCAATACTCAGGCATCCTAACAAACAATCATGTCTTCCAAAATATCAACACTAAAGAAAGCTATCCCTACAAAATCATATAGTCTTGTCATGCTATGTCTTCTTAACACAAAGTATAAATCGTGTACTACCCCGATGTCAGCCAAGCAATTGGTTCATACTTTTTAACGCGCTTCAACTTTTTCAACCCCCACGCAATACATGAGCACAAGCCATGGATATAGCACTACAGGTGGAATAGAATATGATGATAGGGGTAAATATAGAGAAGACAAAAAAGAAGAAAGTCTCACATCAACACGGCTAACCAACGGGCTATGGAGATGCCCATCAATTGATATCAACATGAGGAGTAGGGATTGGCATGCAACGAATGCACTAGGAGCTATAAGTCTATGAAATCTCCATATGAAAACTAAGTGGGTGTGCATCTAATCCTATAATGAAATATTCCCACTAGTATATGAAAGTGACAACATATGAGACTCTCCATATGAACATGGTGCTAGTTTGAAGCACAAGTGTGGTAAAGGATACTAACAATGCCCCTTCGCTATTTTTTTATTTATTTCTTTCTTTTTTTTCTTCTTTTTTTTCTTTATTTTTTCTTATTTTTTTTTCTTTTTTTCTTTTTCTTCTTTTTTTCTCTCATTGTCCGAAGTCTCATCCCGAATTGTGGGGGAATCATAGTCTCCATCATCCTTTCCTCACTTGTGCACTACTCTAAAAATGATGATCATCACACTTCTATTTACTTATAACTCAAAAGGAATAAAAATTACAACTCGATACCTATAATGAAATATGACTCTATATGAATGCCTCTGGTAGTGTACTAGGATGTGCAATGATCTAGCGTAACATGTATATAAAAAATGATGCACGGTGGCTGAGCCACAACTACTATGTCAGCTATATGATCATGCAAAGCAATATGACAATGAATGCTCAAGTCATCAAACGGAAGCGGTGGAAGTTGCATGGCAATATATCTCAGAATGGCCATGAAAAAGCCATAATAGGTAGGTATGGTGGCTGTTTTGAGGAAGATATAGTAAGGCTTATGTGTCATAGAGCGTATCATATCACGAGGTTTGGATGCACCTGTGAAGTTTGCACCAACTCTCGAGGTGAGAAAGGGCAATGCACGGTACTGTAGAGGCTAGCAAATTGCGGAAAGGTAAGAGTGCGTATGATCCATGGACTCACATTAGTCATAAAGAACTCATATACTTATTGCAAAAGTTTATTATCCCTCGAAGCAAAGTAATACTACGCATGCTCCTACGGGGGAGGTTGGTAGGAGTTAACCATCGCGCGCCCCCGACCTTCACACAAAGATAGACAACCAAGGATAACTTGTGCTCCAACTTCCCAGCTTAACGAGAGACTATACGTGCATGCTTCGGGAATCACAAACCTTAACACAAATATTCTTACTAACCACAACCGTTTACTAGTACTTCCCACATACTCCATCTCTATATCGCAAAACTATTGCAAGGAATCAAACATATCATATTCAGTGATCCATAAGTTTTAGGGTCTTTTACATATGTGTCCCTAACTCGAACCCACTACTCAGATTTGCCCCTAATTTCGAAGCATGCTCAAATTTTCCCCTCTGCCGTTATGTGCCATTACAGAAATGCCCTTCTGTGCCATTTCCGTCTGGTCAAAGGGCTTTGACCGTTTTCCTGACGTTTAATGGACATTTTTGCCCCTCTGTGCACATGCCACATTGCCACTTGCAGGTGGGACCTACCCCACGAAAAAGAACTCTCTTTCTCTCATCCCCTCTCTAACTTACACATGGACCCCACCAATATAAAAAAACTCTCTCCCTCTCTCAGAATCTCTCTCTCCCTGACATGGCGAGGCTTGGCGTCTTGGCCAGTGGCCCTCACCGGTGTGGACCAGCATGCCTATGCGTGAGGACCACAGTGGCAGGCTCGGGGTGGTCCGGCGAAGGGGGTGGAGCCGCCGGCCGCAGCTATCGCCGGAGCTATCATCGGAACTACATCCTGAGAGCACATGAGATCTTCTGCCGACGACGCCGTTGCTAGCCACCGCGGCCGGAGTCCAAATCGAGCAGCATGAGCATGTCCATGAGCTTTGGCAGGCACCTCTCCTTCGCTCTACGTAGTGGATCTAGCCTATGGCTTCCCGTAGACGATGCCCGGGACGTCGAACTCCGCCATGGCCTTCGCTCTTCCCGTCCTAAATTCAGACGCTCTAAGCCATTCTTGACCTACCCGACCCCTGTTCTGTCGTCGAGGAAAGCAGGTGCCCCTACTCCCATCTTCTCCGGCCCGATTCCGTGCCCGGAGCCCCCTGACAGAATCCGGCCGCCATGACCAACCTCAGTTGGCTCGGTCGTGCATGCGCCCATCTCCACCCTGCCGCTCCTAGTGAGCTTGGCGCGTCTCATGCAGCTTGTGTGCCTTGCGCAGGAAGTGCCGTCCCCCCACGGTCATCCTCCTCCCCTCGGCGAGCCACCGGCGAGTGCAGGAGCTCACGGCCGGGAACGAGTGGACCGGGGGTGTTGACCCTCACAGTGGGTCCCATCGGGAGGATATGGATGAGTGAGAGTTTTTTTGTTTTTTCCTAGGTAGATCCCACCGGTAAGTGATTGACCCACGGGAGGGCTGAGTTGGCCTAGTTTTCCTTTTATTTTTTTAGAGACGGTCCCACATGTAAGTGTCACATGGATTCAGGGGAAAATTGTCCGACTAACGTCCGAAAAACGGTCAAAGCCCTTTGACCAGACGGAAACGGCACAAAAGGGCATTTCTGTAATGGTACATAACGGCAGAGGGGCAAATTTGAGCATGCTTCGAACTTAGGGGTAAATCTGAGTAGGTGGTTTGAGTTAGGGACAGAAATGCAAATGGCCCTAAGTTTTATGTAGGATTTTATGACTAACCATGCAATTGACCAATTCCGTTTGTCTCTCTAAATAGATATAAGTGAAGCATGAGATTTTAATTCTTTATACAAAAGATCATGCTCTAACAAATATAAGTGAAGCAAAAGAGCATTCTACGAACATAGGTTTTCTATGTGAAGAGAAACAGGCAATCCACACTTCAAATGATATAAGTGAAGCACATGAAGCATTCTATAAAGCCATACTCAAAAGATATAAGTGAAGTGCAATGAGCATTCTATAAATCAACCATGGAATATGTCATACCAGAATGGTTCATAAAAGAAAAATGAAAACTAAATGCAAAAGACGCTCCAAGATTTACACATATCACATGAACGAAACGAAGACGAAAACATACCGATACTTGTTAAAGAAAGATGGGATGCCTTCCGGGGCATCCCCAAGCTTAGACGCTTGAGTCTTGTTGGAATATTTACTTGGGGTGCCTTGGGCATCCCCAAGCATGAGCTCCTGCTTCTCCTCCTTCTCCTCATATCGTCCTTGATCTTTGATCACTTCATCCACACAAAACTCAATAGAAATCTCAGTAAGATCCGTTAGTATAATAAAGCAAATCACTACTCTAAGTACTGTTGCAAACCAATTCATATTTTGTTTTTGCATTTTAGCTACTATAATATAACTTTTCCATGGCTCATACCATCGATAAAAATTGATAGTTTCATCAAAACAAGCAAAACAATGCATCAAAAACAGAATCTGTCTTAAACAGGACAGTTTGTAGTAATCCGAACATCCACCATACTTCTGCTTCTCCAAAAATTCTACCAGAATAGGAAAACATAACCAATTTGTATAGAAAGACTATGCAAAAAGTTTCAGAAACGTTTGACATTCCAGTAAAAAAATGAAAATTCACGTGCTACAGCCAAAGTTTCTGTTTCTGCACCGCACAAACCAACAAGCAATCTAATCATACTAAAGGCAAATCTTGGCACATTATTTTTATAATACAATGGAATTGTACAAGGGGATAATTATTTTTGTGAGAATCTTCATGAAAAATTCTTCATTGTTTCCATGAGCATGAACACAAGTGTTCAAGGTCGACCCTCACTTCCGCAATGCATCACCTTTCAATCGCTTCTCTTTTGTGAAAAGTTTTAAATTCCCCGCTATATATTTTTTTGTTTTTAAACTTTATAAAAGCACTCAACAGAAATAGATGACTCTCTAAAACTTCCGGGTTGTCTCCCTGGCAGCGCTTTCTTTAAAGCCATTAAGCTAGGCATAAAGTGCTCAAATAATGAATCCACCTGGATCCCAAGGTATATCAAAGTCAATTTTAATTAACAATGATTTGGCATTTAGTAGTGAGCACAAAGCAACATATATCATGCAATGATGAAGTCTAACTCTCTTCCTATGCATCGGCATGTCATACAAGAACAACTCATGCACATCAAGTAAAGGCCAATACATAGCATAAGCAGTTTCTTGCAATTTTATCGTGTTGGATACATAGAGAGGTGGAGATGTGGTTCCTCTCTCATAATAATTGCAAGTAGGAGCAGCAAGCAAATGCATATTATATTCATCAAAATCATCATGTGCAACGGTAAAAGGCAACCCATCAATATAATCCTTAATAAGAACAAACTTCTCCGACATAGTGTAGTTGGGAGAATTCAAAAAGATAATAGGACTATCATCTGTGGGTGCAATAACAACAATTTCATGTTTAACATAAGGAACAATAGCAAGTTCATCTCCAATAGAATAG
This sequence comes from Aegilops speltoides, assembly GCA_021437245.1. Lineage (NCBI taxonomy): Eukaryota > Viridiplantae > Streptophyta > Magnoliopsida > Poales > Poaceae > Aegilops > Aegilops speltoides. Next base: position 440,809,046 of record CM038147.1, read on the forward strand.
TTCGTATTGGCATCTTGGCCACAAGCATATCAAGCATCATCAAAAAGGGATATTTCAAACGAATCAACGGGATCATAGCATTCGTCCTTGGTAAGAACGAAGGGACATTAAACAATGTATGATCTTGAGAGTTAATCACATTAGAAGGTGGGCACGGGTAGCTAGTCCGTCTTCCTCTTGTTCTTCACTCTACCCATCATATTTTTCATCCAATGAGCTCACAGTTTCATCAATTCCTTCTTCCATAGACTCCTGCAAAATATTAGTCTCTTCTTGGACAGCGGAGACTTTCTCAATAAACACATCAATATAGGAATTGTATTTGTAATTATCATAGCAATATTGGAGGATGGCAAAATTTTCAGGTCTATAAACTGAATCATCAAAATCTTCAAACTTTTCAAACACAGATTCAATTTCATAAGCATCTTTAAAAGTGACAAATTCTTCTATTCGTTCCACGTCATAATAATCAGATCTACCATTAGCATAAGAAGCTAATTAAGGTTTCATTATCGTTAAATTCACATGAAAAGGGAAGGTGTGGAGCATTCATCCTAGAGCAACAAGTATAATCATATCTCAAGCATAGCTCCCGAGCATACTAATGCAATATATGAATTTGATCCCATAACAATTTCCCTTTATGAGTCAAGTGATAATCCCTAAAGTATTCACGTTGATCCAACGTTACTCCCATTATCAAGTTGAATGGGGTTTTCTCAGGATTATCAAAGTAGTGCATAATATTTTTCACATAACAAGCATCGAGGGTTTTAGGAGGTTCCCCATCTCCATGAGTAACAAGTACAACTAATTTTTTTTGGTGTTTTGTGTTCCATATCCATAACTATAGATAGAGAACAACTTAGAACAGGAAATAAAAACTAGTTAGTGACAAAGCAAACAAGCACACACAAGAATATTCACCCCATGCTATTGCTCCCCGGCAATGGCGCCAGAAAAAGGTCTTGATAACCCACAAGTATAGGGGATCGTTTGTAGCTTTCTTCGATAAATCAGAGTGTCGAACCCAATGAGGAGATAAAGCCAGAACAAATATTCCCTCAAGTTCTATCGACCACCAATGCAACTCTACGCACACTTGACGTTTACGAGTCTCTGGACTAGAGGTGTCGGATAGCGGACTATCGATATCCGCCGGACTCCGGACTCTGAATAGAAGATTGAAGACTCGGCTCGTGTAGGAGGTACTCTACTTAGCGTGGAAGGCAAGTTTGTATCTGGCTATGTAGATCTCCTACCATTGTAGTCTTCTATCTTCTAACCGAGTCCGGCCTCTCCGGTTTATATAGACCGGAGGCTATCCGACACCCCTAGTCCAGACTCCTCAAGACTCTCGAACCAGGCTTCAATGGCGATAAGTCCAGCATGCTTGTAGTCTTGGCGTTGCAAGGCGGGTTCTCCTTCAATTCCATGTTCCTCCCGAACAATGTCGGCTTTACCTCGAATCTCGTGCTTCTTGGCTTCTCGCCAAATTATGGCCCTCTTCCACGCGTCCGCACGAATGCGAAAAGCCAGGAGCCTTTACATTTCACCCCGGTCGTGCGGGTCACCAGACCTATTAAAGGGACAGGATCCAGATCCAAACCGCACCATCCTCCTCCTGCGTATACCCATCAAGCGCCTCGACTCAAATCCATTCCACCATGGATCGTCAGCGCGCTCTTCCTCATGTGCTCCCAGCCCATCGCCGGGTGATTGGAGGAGGTGCTCTATCTCGCACAAAGAGCTAGTAAAGCTCCAAAAGAGGATGGCTCCCTCCAGCCTTCATGGTTCGGTCCGAGCCGGACTGGTTACTTATCGGGGAGGGAGCCAGCGGAGGACAAGCCAAACCCCAACAAGGGGGCGGGTGTGCTTTGTCCCTTATCTAATAAGGGGCTCGGGTTTCCAATACACCCGTTCCTCCGCTGGCTCTGAAGTTCTATGGACTTCACTCCATCACCTCACGCCCGCTTCATGTTGCACATCGTGGGCTCGTAGCTCTTTGCGAGCTATTCACGGGCATCGAGCCCCATTTCGCATTGTGGAAGAGGCTATTCTACCTCGTACCCGTTCTCACCAGGGTCCATATATCAAGTGGGCGGCGCCGAAATATGGCGCATCGCTGGGACCGGATACCTATCCGGCACCCCCAAGAGGGCGTCCGAAGACTGGCCCTCGGAGTGGTTTTATATAATAGACGCTCCGTTGCCCGACCCAGTCCGGATCGGCCTCCCGGAGTTTGATGCCTCTCCCTTGAAGAAACGCCTGAGCTGGTGCTCGCGGAGCCCCCGTTTGGAGGAAGACAAAAGCGTCCATTACCTGATGGGCCGGATAAGATTAATGGCTCATTCCGGTTTGACCATGTTCGGAGTCATGGCGACTTGCATCAAGCGGGGGGTGCAGCCGCTGCAATATAGAGGCCACCCCATGTGGGATTTCAACGGGGAAGACGACGCTACCCGGCACGGCCGTAAAGGGCCGGATTCGACCGAGGATCTGGTGAAGATCCTATCCGGCCTGTACAAGGGGAGAAGGAGGACTTCTTCGTCCAACCCTATGAGCGGGTTTTCTATGGTCAATCCACGAGGATGGGTAAGTGAATGCCTCAAGAGGGCTTTTACCCGTATTTTCGAAGTTTAAGCTTCTCATGTTATGTCTTCGGCGCAGAGTTTACGCCGGACTATAGAGGACATGGTGAGTCCCGCTCCACAGCCCGAGGACCCGGAAGGGTCCCTGGGTCCGGCCTCCGAAGAGGATCCGGACCTTGGGGTGGAGCTAATCGACGGGGTGTATCACCAGCTAGTCGCCATTACGGCGGACTACCCCGGGCTGAGTTCGGCACCCCAGGTGACCAAGACCGAAGTCCGGACACCGTTATTTTATCCTTGCCTATTCTGACCTTCGCAAACGATGGTATTTTACAGGAAGCGCCATTATGGCGGAAGCCGAGCTGCGGCGGCCGACTTCTGGGTCGGGCGAACCAGCGGGAGGAAAAGGAGCACCGTGCGGGCGGAAGCGTCGCCGCAGAGGTATAGCTCGCTTTTGACCCTTACGAGCAATGTTCCGAGGAAATTTCTAAGTACTCATGATCTTCATAGGAGAAAAAGTGCTCGGCGGACTATGAGCACAGGAATCCCCCCCCCAATCAACTCCCGCCAGGCTCCAACACCCGGACTGGAGGGGGAGGCGAGCGCAAGACGCGAACCGGGTCATACTCCGACGGAAGATACGGACAGACCGTCCGCCACAGCGTCGGAGGTGGAGAGCGCTATGAATCATAGACGCCACGGACAGTTCTTCAAGAGGCGTACTTTTCCCCGAGGCATTGAATGCCTTTAAAAGCGAGGGACGCGATCTCGAGCTGCCCAAAATGGTTTTACGAGCCACGAGCGGTATGTTAAAGACATACGGGTAAGGGAAATTTAACGGTTGTATACACCAGTTGCCCCGAGACTTAAATTAGTTATGTTAACTGATTTAAGGATCATGTAAACTTCGAGCTCTTAACGAGAAGAACGCCCGGCTGTCCCGGGAGCTGCAAGATTGCAAGGCCCAACTTGAGGTCGCACTTGCTGCTGCAGGAGGAGACGAAAAGACCCTCCCGGTAACACATTTGTATAAATGAATATAAGCTGTGCGGCGTGCGCGTGAGTCTAATAATGACATCAGAGGTGCTGCCAACAAGATCCGGACAGGCAATCGCTACTACGCCACTAAAAGCGGCGAAAATGTCTTGAAACGAGTTCAGCAGGAAAGGAACAAGCTTCAAGATGCCAATGCCAAGCTTGGAGAAGAGCTGAAGGGCGCACAGGCCGAGCTATCCGGCTCCATTAAGGAGAATCAACGGCTTCGTCGCAGCGTCTATAGTAAGTGCTTGAACGAACTTTCGTAGGAAGAAGAGTTCGGCGAGGAAGCGATTTGACGTGATATGTCTTGTAGGTATACTCACGGGCCGTCCTGTAGAGGAGATGCCCGTATCAAAGGGTGATCAACTTCCCGAACTGTTGCGGCTGTGCGAACGAGTTCGACAGGCAATGAGTGGCGTCGTACGGGCTTTATGGCCATCCCTCGTCCCGCCCGAGAGCCTCGGGGAGCTTGCAGAGAAGCTACAGGGAGTGCGGCAGCTCTTCCATTTGTGGAAGGTTTCGGCCTGCCGTCAAGGTGCCAGGGAGGCTTGGGCCATGGTCAAGACGCGGTACAAGAAGGCGGATCCCAACCATATGGCGAAGTTGGACGGTGGGGCCCGGCGGAAGGAGATCCTGTGAGTTTAGTGTACAACGGTAGAACTGGCTGCGAAATTCTCCCAACGGGACTGTAAGCTAGACAGCCTGTTAGACGGGATTGAGGAGGAATACAATCAATAAACTTGACAATGTATGTTATCCTTAAAAATGACATGTGAAATGCCTTCTAGCTGGATTGTAGATCGTTTGCCGTTGCCGACCTTTTAAGCCGACCTCGGGACCCTAGAGTCCGCAGTGTGTCCGAATACCTTTGTGGTTAATAAATAACCTTGGTATGCATGGAGACTAGGCGTAGGGGTCATTAGTGCTTTATCGAGCAAGTGCCCAACTAGTTATGTTATATTACATGGTTAGTAAGAAACATCTTCCAGGAGAATAGTTCCGTTAAGGGTTCCTTTATTTGGGGTGGCATGCCCTAAAGTGCATGTCCGAACTGCCAATGGAGCGATAAAACATCCGGGGCAGATGGAAGAAATAGGCAAAAGTCATCTTTTAAATCACCGACCGAATATTCCCTTAAGAACGCTAGCTTTCGGCTTCACCCACCGAGGTACACATCCGGTGACCCGACAGTAACAATCACAGAGGTGCTCCCTTTACCACCTAGCCGAACAATCGGGAACGTAGGGGTAAGCACAGGAGCCAGGCAACCCAGCTTGGCCAAAACTTAAGTCATATCGATGCATATAATGGTGAGTAAAAGGTACATGTGGAAGCATGACACATGTGTTGGGTATAAAACCCGTATAGTTGAGCTTCTGTAGAAGAAGCCCCCAGGAATAACGAGTGCGGGTGGCACGTCGTATGCATGCAAAAAATGCGGAAATAGTCCCCGAAGGGATTTGTTAAAAAAAATTTAAAAAGGATAAAAACAGAGATACAAGACAGCCGAAGTATAAAAGATTGGACGGGGTAAGGGGACGAACTCTTAGTCCGGCGCTAAGCATAGAATCGCCGAGGCGGCTCGTTCCATGGGTTCGGCTCGAGTCGGTTGTCCGACGCATTTAAATGAGCAGTGCGCATACGCCGGTCGATGCTTGATCAATGATGAAGGGCCTTCCCATCCGGTTTGAGCTTGTCCTTTTTCTTGTCCGTGCAGCGTAGAACTAGTTCACCAACGTTATAGGTCTTGGCCCGTGCTTCTGCTTTGATATCTTGAGCCTGCTGCTTTGGTAAAATCGGAGCGAGCCTTGCGACGTCACGTTCTTCCTCAATGTGTCCAAGCTGTCCCGCCGATCAAGCTCGGCTTCTCTTTCCTCGTACATGCGCTTTCGAGGTGAGTCATGAATAATGTCGCGAGGCGATCTGCCTCTGCGCCGTATACCATAAAAATGGTGTGAATCCGGTAGTGCGGTTAGGCGTTGTCCGCAGCCCCAGTCTGGAGTCAAGCTCCTCGACCCATTGAGTGTCTCGATTTAGTAAGTGACCTCACTAGTGCGGGTTTAATGCCGCTCATTATTAGACCGTTTGCTCTTTCCACTTGACCGTTGGTTTGAGGGTGATAGATCGCGCATAGTCGAGCTTGATGCCCATATTTTTGCACCATGCCTTGACCTCATCAGCTGTGAAATTCGTGCCGTTATCGGTGATGATGCTATTGGGGACTCCGTAACGGTGTACCACTTCCGATATAAAGTCTATCACTGGTCCGGACTCTGCCGTTTTGACTGGCTTGGCCTCTATCCATTTGGTGAATTTATCCACCATGACCAACAAGTATTTTTTCTTGTGGGTTCCCCCTTTAAGGGGCCCCACCATGTCAAGCCCCGGACATGACGGCCAGTAATGGGTATGGTTTTGAGGCGGTGGGTGGCATATGGCTCTGATTAGCGAAGAGCTGGCAATCGACGCATCGCTGGACCAAGTCCTGTGCATCTGCCCGAGCTGTTGGCCAATAAAATCCGGTATGGAACGCCTTTCCTACCAGGGCCCGGGCTGCTGCGTGGTGTCCACCTAGTCCGGCATGGATTTCAGCCAGGAGGTTTCGCCCTTCTTCTTCGGAGATACACTTTTGAAGGACTCCGGTAGTACTTTTCTTATAAAGTTCTCCCTCATGAACCTTGTAGGCCTTTGATCGCCGGACTATGCAGCGGGCCTCATTTTGGTCTTCGGGGAGCTCCTGCCTAAGTAAGTAGGCCAGGAAAGGTTCCGTCCACGCGGCTATTACGGCCATTATGTCGTGGGCGGATTGTGCTAGGCTGTCTGCTGAGTCACCAATTGGTGCGGCTTTCTCCGGTTTGTCGCTACCGGACTCCTCTTCCCATAGTACGGATGGCTTGAAGAGCCTTTCCAGGAAGATATTTGGAGGGACAACATCACGTTTCGCACCGATGCGTGCCAGAATATCGGCCGCTTGGTTGTTATCTCGGGCTATGTGATGGAATTCGAGTCCTTCAAACCGAGCTAACATTTTCAGGACAGCGTTACGATATGCTGCCATTTTCGGATCCTTGGCGTCAAAGTCTCCATTTATTTGAGATATTGCAAGGTTTGAATCCCCGCGCATCTCTAGGCGTTGAATGCCCATGGAGACCGCCATCCGGAGACCATGTAGTAGGGCCTCGTATTCGGCTGCGTTGTTGGAGTCCGTGTACATTGTTTGAAGTACATCTTGGATCAGTATCCCGATGGGGGCGTCGATCTGACGCCAGCCCCCATCCGGCCAACATTTTGGAGCCGTCGAAGTGCATAGTCAATTGGAGTATCGCCGTACTCTTTAGGTAGTTCGGCCCGGTCCATTCAGCGACGAAAGTCGGCAAGACTTGCGACTTTATGGCTCGTCGAGGTTTGTAAGTTATGTCGAATGGCAAGAGCTCAATGGCCCATTTCGCGATCCTGCCCGTTCGTCCACGGTTATTTATAATGTCATTGAGTGGTACTTGAAGCCACTTTGTTATCGAACACTCTTGAAAGTAGTGCGGAGCTTCGGGGCGCCATGAACACCGCATATGCTATCTTTTGATAGTGCGGTAACGGATTTGCAGGGGTTAGCACGGTGGATCGTAATACACTGGTTTTGAAGAGGGAATTTATGCCCATACATTTGCTCGTTCGACGACGAGGACAGCGCTCACAACTTGATGTGTTGCAGCGATGTATAACAACATCGGTTCGCCTTGAGTGGGCGCAGCCAGGACTGGATTTGTTGCCAATATGGCCTTTATTTCTTCGAGTCCGGCACTGGCCGCATCCGTCCACTCGAAGTGTTCGGTGCGCCTTAGGAGGCGATAAAGAGGCAACGCCTTCTCTCCTAAACGGGAGATAAAACGGCTTAAGGCTGCCACGCATCCTGTTAATTTTTGTATTTGCTTGAGGTCCTTTGGGATATCCAAGCGTGTGAGCTCGGATCTTGGCGGATTTGCTTGATTCCTCTACGGATACAATGAAGCTCGGAGCTTTCCGGCTGGTACGCCAAAACACATTTCTCGGATTCACTTAATGTCATATGCTCGAGGTTGTTGAATGTGAGCCTCAAATCGTCTACTAAAGTTTCGGCGTGTTTTGTTTTGACGACTCGTCGTCTCGTATGCCTCAACTGTTTTGCCTATCTGGGTAGCCAGACATGTTTGAATCATGCGCTGATATGTTGCGCCGGCATTTTTGAGTCCGAAGGGCATCGTGTTGAAGCAGAATGGTCCGTATGGAGTGATGAATGCTGTTGCGGCTTGGTCTGCTTCCGCCATCTTGATTTGATGATAGCCACAGTATGCATCCAGGAAGCACAACGAATCGTGTCCTGCCGTGGCATCGATAATTTGATCAATGCGAGGGAGGGGGAAAGGGTCCTTTGGGCAAGCCTTATTGAGGTCTTTGAAGTCGACGCAGAGGCGCCAGGATTTGTCCTTCTTTGGTACCATTACCAAATTTGCTAGCCAGTCCGGATGTTTGATATCTCTGATGAATCCGGCTTCCAATAACTTGCTAGCTCTTCTCCCATTGCTTGTCTTTTGGGCTCGGAAAATCGTCGAAGAGCCTGTTTGATTGGTTTGAATCCTTTTAGGATGTTTAGGCTGTGTTACGCCAACTGCGAGGATTCGGGCATGTCCGAAGGGTGCGGCGAAGATGTCCCAATTTTCCGAAGGAATTAGCGATCGGGCGTCGACTTCGGGGTTCAACTATGCCCCGATGGAGGCCGTCTTTGTTGGGTCCGTTGGGTGGACCTGAAATTTGACTATCTCATCTGCTGGTTTGAAGGATGTGGACTTGGATCTTTTATCAAGTATCACGTCGTCCCTGTTTACCGTAGAGCATAGCGCGGTAAGTTCCTCTGCCGCTAAGGCTTCGGATAGTGCCTCGAGGGCTAGTGCGGCCGTCTTATTTTCAGCCCGAGTCTTTGTGTCCGGATCAGCGACGAGTGATTATTCCGCTGGCACGAGCATTTTGAGCTTCATGTACCATAATGAGGTATTGCTTGAAAAATTGTGAAAGCCTCCGTCCTAATATGGCGTGATAACCATCGCTGAGCGGGCCACAGGCGTGACTTCTTCGGATCTATAATTGTCCGGAGGCGAACACCACATCGAGTGTGATTTTTCGGTGCAGCGCGCTTCCGGCTAGGGATTATTCCCTGAAGGTTGTCTTGCCGCTCATCGGCTCCAATCGATTTCCATTTTCCGCAGGGTTTCCTCGTAAATGAGGTTTAGTCATTGCCGCCGTCCATGAGGACCTTTGTCGATCAAAAGCCGTCCACTATGGGACTAAGTACCAGTCTTGGTGGGGCTCTGTAGTTCGAGATGTGGGCTCGTCGCTGGCCTTGAAGGTGATAGCTGTGTCGCTCCATGGATTTTTGTTGCTACTTGGTAGACTTGGCGAGTTCGCGGATTGTTCGTTTTGCATATTATTTGATGCGAAAGTCTCAAGATCGCTGACACCGTGCTGGTATTGTTGGAGTGGTTTCACGGCCGAAGCTCTTCGCCACTTTTGGCCACCGCCGTAATATCCAACATGCTCGAAGGCTATCGTTGGGATAGCTCCCCGTATTGTGAATTTTACAGGTCCATTGAGCCATCCCTCGATCAGGTTCCGTTTCCCTTCTTGGGTTTTGTTTTTGATTTTGGCAATCGGGGCCTGATTGTAAGTAGCGTTTTTACCGCTGGACTGGGTTTGGGGCGGATTATCCTGAATTGATTTTCAGTTTTCCGGAAACTTTCCGTCGCCTGATACTTCGTACTATGGGCCTTGATCGATAAAACAGCGTAATCTTGCGACGATCGATGGCGTTCGAGATTCCCTTGTCCGTGCGATTATTGCGAGAATATTGAGATTGCGTTCTCCTCTCGGCAGTCCTTTATCCTGTCCATAACGGAAGGAACTGGCCCGATAATGATGTCTTGTTTCGAGGCTCTTGCCGAACTAGAGATAAATCGCATATGTCGGGCGGGAGGTTTAACGTCACCGGATCCCTGCCCATCTTTGGGCTCAACGGCGAGGACTTCCGATTTGGAAGCTTGATTTGCTGGGAACAACCCAGCGGGTCCGGAACGACGCTTGACTTTAAGTTCAATGCTCGATTAGAGTCCGTCCCTCCGCGGGAATCCGGCGTGGAGGGTTCGGGAATCCGGACACAGATTGTTTTCAACAACGGCAACGAGTTGCCGAATTGTTCTTCTACCACTTCAACATGGTGGGTGACCTGGGGAGGTAGACTACGAGTACTTTGCGAGAATAAAACTACAAATAAAATTCAAGGTAGTAAAAGTGGATAGCTTTTGTCAACAAGAAAGTCATTTGTCCCTAGGCAATCGATAATAAGTACCGGTAATAATTCTTGTAATTTTATATGAGGGACAGGCATGAGCTAACATACTTACTCTACTTGGATCATATGAACTTATGATTGGAACTCTAGCAAGCATCCGCAACTACTAAAGATCATTAAGGTCGTGAAACCCAACCATAGCATTAAGTATCAAGTCCTCTTTACTCCCATACGCCATAACACACTTATCCGCGTTTAGGCTACTGTCACCCCCGCAACACTGACAATAAGCAAACCATGAACATATTGCAACACCCTAGAGCGAGGGCCCCTCACGTTTGAATGAGACGGAGGGCACTATAGGACAGCACCATAAATAAAATATACAATCATACCAACCAAGATCACGATTAACCATAGGACAAAGCAGATCTACTCAAACATCATAGGATAACCAAATATCATTGGGAAATAATATATGGAGTTGAGCACCATGTTTACGTAGAGATTACATCAGGGAGAGGGGTGTTACACTGCTGCATATAGGGGGAGAGAATTGGTGTTGACAGTAGCAAGATTGTTGATGTAGATCGCCATCACGATCCTTGCCCCGGCGGCACTCCGACGCCACCGGGAGAGAGGGGGAGAGAGCCCCCTCCTTCTTCTTCTTCCTTGGCCTCTCCCCTAGATGGGAGGATGGTTCCCCTCAGGTACATGGCCTCCTTGGCGGCGGAGGGGTGGGAGCCCCTCCGAGATTGGATCTCCCTCTTTGTTCTCTTCTGTTTCACGCTCCTGAGATCTGGCCATTCACGGTTTCTTAAATTCCCGGAGTTCCGTAACTCCGATTGCGCTGATTTTTTACACGATTTTTTTTCTAGATATAAGCTTCCTTGTGCCCAAAGTATAGCTCTAACCAACATTCTAGGAGGGCATGAGACACCAGGGCGCGTCTGGGCCTGGTGGCGCACCCTGGTGGGTGGTGGTGGACTCGGGCCTCCGTTTACGATGATTCCACCTACTAAAATTCACAAATATTCTTCTCCGTAGAGTTTCATTACATTTGGACTTTATTTGATATTGATTTTCTGCAATAGAAAAACATGCAACAAACAGGAACTGTCACTGGGCACTGGATAAGTAAGTTAGTCCAAATAAATCATATAAAAAGTTGCCAAAAGTATGTCAAAGTTGAATAATATTTGCATGAAACAATACAAAATTATAGATACAACGGAGACGTATCATCGTTCAATGACAAGTGGATATACACTGATCTTGAGAATTACCTAGCATGAAAAATATTGGCCATCCCCTGCCGCTTCATGTGCACACAAAAAGGAAATTCATTTTGAAGATTAGAGTTGGCACATACAAATTTACTTGAAATGACATGGAAATACCGCATATAGGTAGGTATGGTGGACTTATTTGGCACAACTTTGGTTTAAGGATTTGGATGTACAAGCAGTATTCCCGCTTGGTACAAATGAAGGCATTCAAGTGTTTTCATCTTTTGAAAGTGCAACTATCCCTAGGTGGTTTTGGTAATTCTAACAACATATAGCTCATTGAGCTAACATTATTCCAAGATGAATATTTCAGGAAAAGCTCAATGAATGGCATGGCATGGATGAGAAAAGTGGACCCCTCAAAATGCTAAGGATAAAAGGATTGGCTCAAGCTCAAAAGCTCAAGACTCTACATTTTATATTTTAGTGATCCAAGATCACATTGAGTCTATAGGAAAAGCCAACACTATCAAGGAGGGATGAGGTGTTGCTTAATGAGTTTCTTGCTCCATAGTGCTTAGTGATATGCTCCAAAGCCCTCAACTACTTTCTTACATCCACATATGACCTAAACCAAAAGTCAAACTCGGCCCTACCGATTCTTTCTATCCGGCGCCACCAAGTTCAGATGTCATAGCCACTCCCACAAACCCTAGGCAAATTGGTCTCACCGATAGGGATCTCGGTCTCACCGAGATGGGATTGTAATCTCTCTGTTTCCCTTCGTAACCTTTCGGTACCATCGAGATGAGCGATCGGTCCCACCGAGATTGCAATGTAAACTCCATGTTTCCTTTTCGTAACATTTCGGTCCCACCGAAATGAGCAAACCGGTCCCGTCGAGTTTACCTGACCAACTCTCTGGTTAGCTTATTACCAAAATCGGTCCCACCGAGTTTGTGTAATCGGTCTCACCGAGATTACGTTATGCCCTAACCCTAACCATATCGGTCCTACCGAGTTGCATGTCGGTCCCACCGAAAATCCTAACGGTCACTAGATTTGTTGAATCAGTCTGACCGAGTTTCTCAATTTGGTCCGACCGAGTTTGGCAAGTTGTGTGTAACGGTTAGATTTTGTGTGGAGGCTATATTACCCCTCCACCTCCTCTTCATTCGTGGAGAGAGCCATCAGAACAAACCTACACTTCCAACTTGCTGTTTCTGAGAGAGAACCACCTACTCATGTGTTGAGGCCAAGATATTCCATTCCTACAATATGAATCTTGATCTCTAGCCTTCCCCAAGTTGCTTTCCACTCAAATCTTCTTTCCACCAAATCCAAATCCTGTGAGAGAGAGTTGAGTGTTGGGGAGACTATCATTTGAAGCACGAGAGCAAGGAGTTCATCATCAACACACCATTTGTTACTTCTTGGAGAGTGGTGTCTCCTAGATTGGCTAGGTGTCACTTGGGAGCCTCCGACAAGATTGTGGAGTTGAACCAAGGAGTTTGCAAGGGCAAGGAGATCGCCTACTTCATGAAGATCTACCGCTAGTGAGGCAAGTCCTTCGTGGGCGACGGCCATGGTGGGATAGACAAGGTTGCTTCTTCGTGGACCCTTCGTGGGTGGAGCCCTCCATGGACTCGCGCAACCGTTACCCTTCGTGGGTTGAAGTCTCCATCAACGTGGATGTACTATAGCACCACCTATCGGAACCACGACAAAAACATTCGTGTCTCCAATTGCGTTTGAATTCTCCAAACCCTTTGAGGGAGTCCTGGACTAGGGGGTGTCCGGACAGCCGGACTATCATTATCCGCCGGACTCCAAGACTACGAAGATAGAATATTGAAGACTCCGGCTCGTGTCCGGATGGTACTTTCCTTGGCGTGGAAGGCAAGCTTGGCAATACGGATATGTAGATCTCCTACCATTGTAACCGACTCTGTGTAACCCTAGCCTCCTCCGGTGTCTATATAAACCGGAGGGCTTTAGTCCGTAGGACAACATACATTACAACAATCATACCATAGGCTAGCTTCTAGGGTTTAGCCTCCTTGAGCTCGTGGTAGATCTACTCTTGTACTACCCATATCATCAATATTAATCAAGCAGGCCGTGAGGGTTTTACCTCCATCGAGAGGGCCCGAACACAGGTAAAAACATCGTGTCCCTCGTCTCTGTTACGATCCGCCTAGACGCACAGCCGGGACCCCCTACCGAGATCCGCCGGTTTGACACCGACATTGGTGCTTTCATTGAGAGTTCCTCTGTGTCGTCACCGATAGGCTTGATGGCATCTTCAACCAACAACGATGTCCAAGGCGAGACATTTCTCCCCGGACAGATCTTCGTATTCAGCGGCTTCGCACTGCGGGCCAATTCACTTGGCCATCTGGAGCAGATCGAAAGCTACGCCCACAGCCGTCGGTCGATTCGAAGCTTAAACTTCACGGCGGATGTCGCGGAGACTTGATCTTGACGGACTCGAGCCTGACCAAAGCGCCGCCAAGCCTTTGTGACGATGGGCACGATCTAGCTCTGCCGCCGAACAGTGCCTTGGCGGCCGCTTTTCGATCGCTTGACCATTAGCCCGGAGCCGATCGCCCGGATCGAGGGCCGGTGGATAGACGCCGCCCCTGGGGCTTCAACACCCACGGCGATGGAGCCGAACACCGATCTTGTCCCCTGCAAAGCCCGTGATTCCGAGGCACCGGACTCCTCGCCGGGCTCCGAACCTCCCACGCCCCTACCAATCGATCCGGATTGGGCGCCGGTTATGGAATTCACCACCGCGGACATTTTCCAACACTCGCCTTTTGGCGATATCCTGAATTCACTAAAGCATCTCTCGCTATCAGGAGAGTCCTGGCCGGACTATGGCCAAGATGGTTGGGGCACGGACAACGAAGAAATTCAGAGCCCACCCACCACCCACATTGTAGCTACTGTCGATGATTTAACCGACATGCAAGACTTCGACTCCGACGACATCGACGCCATGGACGGCGATAGCGGAGACGAACAGAGCCGCGCCTACGAGGCACCGAAGACCACCTCGTCATGCGACATATATATGGTGGACACCCAAAAGACGTGGGCGGCGAAGAAGCGGCGGAGGCAGATTCTCTAAAGAAGCAGCCCAAACGCCGACGCCGTCGGGCGCCGCTCTAAATCCTGCCACAAAGAAGAATGGAGATTCGGCACGGAGACAATAATACTCCGGAGAGTGCGAAGACAATCCCCTCGGCAAGACTCGGCGCAGGAGGATGCGAAGCAAGCCCTCACGAGAGGGCGGCGATTTAAGGTTGAGGATGATAACTATATGCCTCCCTCCGAAGACGAAGCAAGCCTCAACGATGATGAATTCGTCGTACCTGAGGATCCAATTGAAGAGGAGCGCTTCAAGCGCAGGCTTATCGCCACGGCAAACAGCCTAAAGAAAAAGCAGCAACAGCTCCAAGCTGATCAAGACCTGCTGGCCGATCGATGGACCGAGGTCCTCGCGGCCGAAGAGTATAAACTCGACGCCCCCAAAAGTTACCCAAGGCGCAAGTTGCTCCCCGATTAGAGGAGGAAGCATACATACCTTCATCACCAACGACGACATGGTGACCGACCACCCGTGGTCGTGACGAGAGGCATCCAGGCCCCGGCCAAGACCGTACCCGGCATCGCTCCAAAAGTACGGCCAAGAGGGAACGCGCCGTGCTTGCGAGACATATTGGAGGACAAGGCAAGGCAATCCAGATCCATCTACGGATCACGTGGGCGCCCTACGACCCACGACGAATACCGTCGCGCCGAACATAATAACACCGGCGGGCGAACACGAAGACGGCGCTCTCTCGAGCTGCGTCGCGATATTGCTCAATCTGGGCGCCGCACACCTCTATGCTTCATCGACGAAGTAATGGATCATCGATCCCGAAGGGTTTAAACCCGTAAACATTGAATCTTCACGATGGCACAACAGACCCAGCGGTTTGGATTGAAGACTATCTTCTCCACATTCACATGGCCCGGGCGACATCTACATGCCATCAAGTATCTCCCACTCAAGCAAAGGACCAGCTTGGCATTGGCTAAACAGCTTGCCCGTAGAGTCAATTGGGTGCTGGGGAGGACACGGAAGCGCATTCTCGACAACTTCCGGGCACATATGTGCGACCACCGACGCCGATGACCTAAGACACATTATTCAGCAGCAGACGAATCGGCGGACAATTCGGACACGGTTCTTGACAAAGAAAAACCAAATCGTCGACCGTCCGGGATCAGAGGCCCTTGCAGCCTTCAAACATAACATCCGGGACGAATGGCTAGCCCGGCACCTGGGGCAGGAAAAGCCGAAATCTATGGCAGCCCTAACATCGTTAATGACCCGCTTTTGCACGGGAGAGGACAGCTGGCTAGCCCGTAGCAACAACTTCCGCAAAAATTCTGGCAGTCCGGATACAAAGGACAACAACGGCAGGTCACGTCGAAACAAAAACAAGCGCCGTATAAATGGCGACGATAAGGAGGATATGGCAGTCAATGCCGGATTTCGAGGCTCTAAACCCGGTCAGCGGAAGAAGCCATTCAAAAGAACCACTCCGGGTCCGTCCAATCTAGACCGAATACTCGACCGCTTATGCCAGATACATGGCACCTCTGAAAAGCCAGCTGACCACACCAATAGAGATTGCTGGGTGTTCAAGCAGGCCGGCAAGTTAATTGCCGAAAACAATAACAAGGGGCTAAACAGCGACGACGAGGAGGAGACCCGACCGCTGAACAACGAGAGGATGAAGGGTTTCCCCACAAGTGCGGACGGTGAATATGATATCTGCGACCCACATACCCAAGAGGGAGAGGAAGCGCGCACTCGGGGGCGTCTATGCGATGGAGCCATCGCCCCAAAGTTCAATCCATGGTCCTCTTGTCCGATCACTTTCAATCGAAGAGACCATCCGACCAGCATCGCCATGGCGGATTCGCCGCGTGGTTTTAGACCCGATCGTCGATGGATTTCACCTCACAAGAGTCCCGATGGACGGATCGGTCGCGCAAAATGGGCATAGACCCATCAAGGATTAAACCTACAAAGACAACCTTTAAAGGTGTCATCCGAGTGGAGGCCAACTATGCAGGCTCGGTCACTGAAGTGGTCTTGGATCCCGGATAACTTCGGGCGAAGAATTAATCTTCGACATAGTCCCGTTTAGCGGCGGCTATCACGCTCTGCTTTCAGACGAACGCGTTTGCAAAATTCAACGCGGTGCCGCATTATGCATACCTAAAGCTCAAGATGCCAGGCCCTCGTGGAGTCATCACGGTCAATGGGAATACGGAACGCTCCTCCGAGCGGAGGAACATCTGGCTCTCGCGGCTGAATTCTGAGCAGCCTTCTAAGGCAATTCTCAAGTCCGGCGGTTAAAGGCGGACACAAGAAAGCGCCCGAGCAATGCCAACCAAGACCACTGGCGCGATCGAGCACGCATAGCAATCGACCCCAACCCTCGCCAGCGCATGATCGCAAGAATAACACTCGCGTACATCATTACGCTTTGGAGATACCATGGGCGCGAGGAAAGGGCACGATCACAATGGACCCAGTGCGGCTTGACCACCAGGGGCTCACAGTGTGCCCCTTCTTTTTATTTTCCTTCTTCTTTTATGTACACACGACTCTGTTCACGAAGCCTGTCCGTGGCGAACCTGCCGAACTCAAGATGCAATAGTCGAGGGACTAACGAAGGCGCGATGAACATTCGGTGGTCTCAATTCGAGCATTAAATTCGATTATATACACCAAGGCTGCAGCTCATCCTCGGAGGGACATGTTTATTGAGTCCAAATCCCTTGCTTATCGCACTATTTGTATCGATCCGCTCTACTAGCGGACTTTCTTTCAAAAATAATGTAGCACCTTTTATTGCAATTGTGTTATCTTTTATATATATGTTCATTATATGACATCTTGCACACGTATATTTTGGTGCGGCCGAATCGCGCCAGGGCTTCCCCAAATTATGGCGTGATAAAGTCCGAACACTTTCACAAGTCGGCACCCGAACTTATAGCATTATATGAATCGGCTCGAATCATGTCTTGGGTCAATAGTTGGGTTTGCCTGCTCCCACGTTTTGGTGCCTTACGTTCCGTTCATCGGCTAAGGTGGCACTGGAGAACCACTGCGATTGCGCCCGGTTGAGCTGGGTTAACGCCTCGATGGAAAGCTAAAACGGCGGCATGATAAGGCGAGAGACTGGTCGATGTTCGAGAGGTTCTTTCGGGTCCTAAAGACTCACGCCGCTTGAGCGAAGTTCGGATAATGTCCGATGAAGGCATGGATAGCGCCCGGATTCGGTCTTCCGATACCGGGGCTTCTTACCAAATTTAAAATTATAGAATTCTATGGCTAAGTGAGAGTGTTCAAGCATTATAAGTCCGGTTGCCTTGTTAAATCGTGTTGGCGCCTCGCTAGATGGACCCAAAATGGGAACAAGAGTGCTCAAGTTTATCGAACACCCCAGCACTTTTGGCTTGGGGGCTAAAGCCAACGACTTGCCATCTCTCGATTTCTAAGCGGCCGCCTGAAGGTAATATTTTAAATTAAACAAGCGTTGCTCATGGCGCATATGAGCGAAGTTTTCAGCGCCGTGATAAATACACAATGAGTTCACTCAAAGATTACATTTCGAGCACTCATCGCAATATCGCAGCTCCTTCAGACAACTTTATAATACCGCTCCGTGCGATGCTCCTTGCCCGGCGGCGGTGGGTCCGTGAGCTTCTCGCATCCAGTTTGCCCCATTGCACCTTTATGCGGGCAAGGGCCCGACGCAGCGCCTTCAATACAAAGCGGGCGCTTGACTACATCCAGCTGGGGCATGCATCCACTAGCCGCCGCCGAGGCCAAAGTAGCTCCCGAGGCATGGCTTGTCCAGCCATAGCGGACTATGAGGCCCTTCATGGCCTCCTCGGCTACCTTGTGGAGTTCGATCACCTGCTTCACCGGTCGCTTAGAAACAACTTGGATGGCGGCCTCGAATCTTGAGACGAAGACCTTCTCCGTCGAGCTCCCCTCGTCGCCATGATAGAATGCGGCGGCATCAGAAGCACTACGTGGCAGATCTGCAAACGCCCCTGCAGAGCTCCGAATGCAGGTAAGTATCAGGTAATTCACATTAACATGCCTGCTTTGCACAAAAAATGCCTTACCCGCCGCTATCTTCTTTATGTCCTCAACCTCCTAAAGGGCCTTACGGGCCTCGGCCTTGGCGGATTTGGCACTTTCGACAGCCGAGGCAAGCTCGGACTCTCGAGTCTTGGAGTCACGCTCCAAACTCTCATGCTTTTCCATGAGAGCCTGGAGCTCTTGCCGAACTTCCGCCACCCGTGCCTCTTGTTTTCTTGCTCAGCCCGTTCATGGCCGCCTTTGCGTTGTCATGGACACAAGATCCTTCGTATGCCACCTCGTTAGTGGCCCCGCAATACTCATATTATCCTTGTTAATTTTATTTGCAACCGAAACCCTTTTTCTGTAAGGTACTTATTTAAAGTGGTGTTACTCACCTTCTTTTTCCTCGAGCTGCCTCTTGGCATGGCCGAGCTCTTGCTCAGACCGCTCGAGATCCTTCTTCAGCACCTCGACCTCCGCCGTTAATGCGGCAGAGGTCAGCAGCGTAGCCTGCAAACCCATATTGACATATTTTAGGCAACCCTGCGTATATCTTGTTAGATCCTCGGTCCGCTTTTCTTTCCGAACACCGAACTAAGCACCGAGGCTCTTGTCTATGCGGTATTACATTACATAATTTTAACTTCTTACCTCAAAGCCTGTTAGAAGGCTGCTGCAGGCTTTGGTCAGCCCGCTCTTAGCGAGCTGGACCTTCTCAATCACCGCACTCATGATAGTGCGGTGTTCTTCCTCGATGGAAGCGCCTTTAAGCGCCTCCAACAGGTTATCCGGCACCTCCGGTTGGACGGAGGCCACCGGCGTCACGGTCCTTCCCTTCTTTCGAAGGGGCCGCTTGCCGGACTCTGGAACCACTGCGGGTTCCGATGTAGAGTCCGGCGCAAAGTCCGGGAGGTCGCCTGACGGCGCCTCTGGAGCCTCCTCCTGATGGGTCCCCTCTTGGGATCCCACCTCGGCGTCCTCGTCGGCGCGTGGGGTAGAGGCGGTCGGGACGGAATTTACGTCCGACGAGGCCAACGACCCGCTCATCGAGTCGGGGAGATCGTCATCAACCGGACTACGGGCAGAATGCGGTGTTAGAAGGATACTGCATGACATAAAAGGTACGGCGTATGAATGATCCGGATACTTACAATCTTGCCGAACGCCTGGCCCTTGGGGGCCACTCATCCTCACGAACGTTGATGTTGGCGAAACTGTCCGAGGGGATAGTTCTCCCCCTCTTGGACCCTTCGGCCTCCCCGATTGGGGAAGCCTTCCTCTTCTTCTCTCCCTCCTCCGGGAGAGAATACTCCTCCTCCTCGTCTTCAGGGGAGGAGTTCTCGTCGTCGTCAGACGCCTAATTACGGGAACTCTTTCGAGTCCCCGTGGCCACCTTCTTGGCCTTCTTCTCTGGCACCACGTGCGGTGCGGAACCAGATATACTGATGGCGGGCGTTCACTGGGTCTTCTGGCATGGGAGCCGGGCTGATGAGCAGCTTGGCCTTCTCCATCCATTCCTGTCAAAGGAAGAGGCAGAATGAAACCTCACTAGAGTCAATCTAATTATCACAAGTGTCCCGTGAGGTTGAATCACTTACCTCGTCGGTTGGACCTCATGCGAGCTGAATCGCGATCTTCCGTCGCGGATCGCGGCTTCGGCGCCTTGAACAGCACCCTCCGTGTGCCTTCGTATGTTGTATCGAAGAGCCCGCTTAGCGCTGGTGCTGTTCGGATTGAACTCCACAAATTGAATGCCCGTTCTTGGCATGGGAGAATCCGCGGAGGAGCATGACTTGGACCACGTCGGCGAGCCGGAGCCTATTGCTCACCATCTTCTTGATGCAGGCTCGAGTACCATCACCTCCACTGGATTGCCCCACCGCAAGCCCTTCTCTTTCCGGAGGTGAGCTGCGTGGGATTCCAGATCTAAACTTCGGGGCCGCCGCCCATGTGGGCTTCTGCGGCTCGGTGATGTAGAACCACCCGATTGCCACACCTTGACGGAGTCCACGAAGGTCCCTTCTAGCCAAGGGGCGTTGGGCAATTGCCCAACATGGCGCCTCCGCATTCTCGCTTGCGTGCCCTTCACAACCTTGACAGCGTTGAAGGTCTTGAGCCACAGGCGAAGTGGGGCGGATGCGGAGGAAGGCCTCACACACGACGATAAATGCCGAGATGTTGAGGATGAAGTTGGCGCCAGATCGTGGAAATCCAGGCCGTAGTAAAACATGAGCCCCGGACAAATGGATGGGCGGAAAGCCCGATCCACGGAGGAAGTGGGGAAGGAAGACGACCCTCTCATGAGGCTCAAGGGTAGGGATGAGCTGCCCCTCGTCGGGCAGCCGATGTGCAATATCGCTGGAAAGGTATCCGGCGTCGCGCAGCTTGGTGATGTCCTCCTCCTTGGCGGTGGAGGCTAACCATTACCTCCCACTCCGGACATATTCGGAGAAGGTCGGGCGAGATCATAAGCTTGGGTGTTGGAGCTTGAGTCTTGGCGATGGATAAGCAAAGGAGGAAGAAGGCGTGGGTGAGAAGGTGAATCCTTATCCCTTATATATAGGCGGACCGAAAACTATCGTCCCCACCGCTGGTAAAACTCGCTTATCCCCCAAGAGCCACCATCAATGGCGCGGTTGGGTTACCCACGTCCGTATTGATGAGGATCCCGGAATAAGGGGAACATGATCTCTGCTTCAACAAGATGTGCCAAGGAAACCGCTTCGCTAAACGTGCTGAGGTGGTATAGATTCAAACAAAGGCTTGGTTACGGTGTGATGTCACGCTGCATAATACGTCAGCAGATTGAGCTAGTGTATATTTTATTCTCTCTACGGTGGAAAGTGGAAATTATTTTTGCAGAGCCGGACACTATCCTGGTGTTCATTATCTTCTCTGGATTATTCAAGGGAGGAACCCGCCTTGCAATGCCGAACATTATGCACGCCGGGCTTATCGTCATTGAAGACTGGTTCAGGGGCTACTGAGGGAGTCCTGGACTAGGGGGTGTCCGGACAGCTGGACTATCATTATCCGCCGGACTCCAAGACTACGAAGATAGAAGATTGAAGACTCGGCTCGTGTCCGGATGGTACTTTCCTTGGCGTGGAAGGCAAGCTTGGCAATCTGAGATATGTAGATCTCCTACCATTGTAACCGACTACTGTAACCCTAGCCTCCTCCGGTGTCTATATAAGCGGAGGGCTTTAGTCCGTAGGACAACATACATTACAACAATCATACCATAGGCTAGCTTCTAGGGTTTAGCCTCCTTGATCTCGTGGTAGATCTACTCTTGTACTACCCATATCATCAATATTAATCAAGCAGGACGTAGGGTTTTACCTCCATCGAGAGGGCCCGAACCTGGGCAAAAACATCGTGTCCCTCGTCTCCTGTTACCATCCGCCTAGACGCACAGTTCGGGACCCCCTACCCGAGATCCGCCGGTTTTGACACCGACACCCTTCCCTTTACATTCTTGTAAGTTGCATGCTTTACTTTCCGCTGCTCATATACTCTTTGCATGCTTGCTTGAATTGTGTTAAGATTGCTTGACTTGTGCTAAGATAGCTAAAATCTGCCAAAGACTAAAATTGGGAAAAGGATAAGTTTTGTTTGGTCAAGTAGTCTAATCCCCCCCTCTAGACATACTTTCGATCCTACAAGTGGTATCAGAGCTTTGGTCTGCATTTGCTTTGATTTCCATAGCTTTTGGTAGTCATAGCATTGGTTTCACAACCTATGAGAGTATGGCGTCTAGCGAGAGAAATTATCACCGTAGAGGTCCTTACTTCGATGGTACTAATTTTGCTAGTTGGAAGCATCAGATGAAAATGCATATTATTGGACATAACCCCGCCATTTGGCCTATTGTGTGTATTGGCTTGCAAGGTGAATTCTTTGATGGGAGAGAACCGAACCATGAAGCTAGCGCAGAAGAGTTGAAGATGCTGCAATACAACGCTCAAGCTTGTGATATCCTCTTCAACGGATTGTGCCCCAAATAATTCAACAAAATCAGCCGTCTTGAGAATGCAAAGGAAATTTGGGATACTTTGATTGATATGCATGAAGGTACTGACTCCGTCAAGGAATCCAAGTTGGATGTGCTTCAAAGTAACCTTGACAAGTTCAAAATGAAGGATGGTGAAGGTGTCGCTGAAATGTACTCTAGGCTTGCTCTTATCACAAATGAGATTGCCGGCTTAGGAAGTGAAGAGATGACCGACAAATTCATCATCAAGAAGATCCTAAGAACTTTGGACGAAAAATATGATACCGTGTGCACATTGATCCAAATGATGCCCAATTACAAAGATCTCAAGCCAACAGAAGTCATTGGAAGAATTGTTGCTCATGAGATGTCACTCAAGGATAAGGAGGAACTTCACAACAAGTCAAGTGGTGCTTACAAAGCCTCATGTGAAGCCCCCACATCATCAAGAGAGAAGCAAACCTTCAATGAAGAATTGAGCTTAATGGTGAAGAACTTCAACAAGTTCTACAAGAATAGAAGCAAAGAGAGAAGCTCCAAGTCAAGGTCCTACAATGACAAAAGATCTTCTAGTCGAGAGCGCAATTGCTACAATTGTGGGAGACCCGGACGCTATTCCAATGAGTGTACGACACCCTACGAAAGAAGAGAAGAATCACCCAAGAGGAGAAGTAGAAGAGAAGAATCACCACCAAGAGAGAGGAGGAGTAGAGATGATCGTTATGAACGGAGAACATCCCGGAGAAGCAAGGATTCGGAAAGGAAAGACAAGTCATCAAGGAGCTACACAAAGCAAAGACATCAAGCTCATGTTGGTGAATGGGTATCTGGCTCCGACTCCGACAATCACTCCGAGAGAAGCTATCACTCCGACTCCGAATATACTCAAGATGAAGGTGTTGCCGGTCTAGCACTTGTGTCAACCAACTCCTACGACATATTTGATTCACCAAATGAAGGACTTGGAAGATGCTTCATGGCTAAAGGCCCAAAGGTAACACGCCCCGAGTATGTTGATTTCAATAGTGTTGAAGATGACTTGTTAGGTGATGATGATTTACTTGTTGACAACTCTAGTGATGAATACAATGATGAAACGCCAATTAATCATGCTAGTCAAGATAAAACAAATGACAATGATAAGGAGAAGATTGAGCTTCTAACTAAAGAACTAAACACTCTTAAGTTAGCTCATGAAACTATCTTAGAAGATCATCGAGAACTTTTAAGGACTCATGAGAAATTACGCTTTGAAAAGCTCAACCTTGAGCAAGAGCATGAGTTCTTAAAGGCAATCAATGATGATCTCCGTAAGAAAAGTTCTTCTTACATTGCCAAGCGTTTACTCTTATCTACTTACATGCCTCAAGTCAAGTCTATTAACAAGAACTAGAAGGATTCTTCCTCTAGTAGTAACAATAATCATGCTAAATCCAATGTTGTTGCTTCTAGTAGTTCTCTTGATTCCACTAATGATTCTCTTAGACAAGTTACACTTGAGAAATAAAATAGCTTATTGAAGGGAATTATAGAGAAAGGTGTTTACAAAAGCCTTGCCGGGAGTAAGCAATTTGAGGAAATTGTACGCAAGCAAGGAAGGCATCGGAAGAACCAAGGTGTTGGTTTTGAACGAAAGTTCAATGCCAATGGAGTTGAGTGGGAAGAAGATCAATACCCCAAGACGAAGTTTGTTCCTCAACAAGGGAAGTATGATCCTACTTCCTTCAAGGGGACACAAGCTCAAGATGATCTTCCACCACAAGACCACAATAAAAAAGGCAAGGATAAGCTTCAAGAGGATATTGATGCATTTGAAGAAGCTCCAAATGCCTTGTTCAAGTGGGTTCCCAAGACTACGTCAAGCTCTACTTCATCAAGTACGACTACAACTCCAAGGATTCCCATCAAGATGATGTGGATCCCGAAGAAGAAGAACTAGAGAGTTCTTGAGGGTGACTCCGCCAACATATTTCACTCATATCATTTTGGCAACAACAACTGCAATCAACTTCCACATCTTGCACTAGTTCAAGGAGTCACAAACCCTCTTGTTGGTAAGACAAGGGACAAGGTAACATAATGCTCTCATAGACATCATCTTGTGTTTGCATCACTCTATCTCTACGGATATCCTTGTTTGTTCCTTGTGGGACTAACCCGTGTAGGTATTGAAAGTGCAACTCACTCCAAAGGATTGCTCCAAATGATCTTCATCAACATTGAGCATCCACATCTTCAACACCTACATGAAGTCATCATCGACAAAACCCAAGGTTAGTTCATCCCTCTAAGGGGGGATCTCACATCTAGGGGGAGCTTTACTCAAAGAATTGAGTCAAAGCAACTCTAATGGTGTGAACACATCAATGCATTATGTAAAAGTGGTAACTCCACTTGAGCTTAAATGATGAGTATGACCTATGATCAAATATTCTCATTTGACTCCTAAGTCAATATACTCATATATAGATGACCTAGTCATCGCCAATTACTTGATAGATGCTAGAATTGGTTGTGCATGCTTTGCCACATATTTCATCTGCCATTTTATTGTGCCAGCATGTTGGTTGCATATTCTACTCATTCGAGGACTCCACTTGTTGCTTTAATTGATTGGTTTCTTTTTCTCTTGCCAAGTGGACGGACAAGAATGCCTAAGAAACTTCTCTAGCTATCTATGCTTTTCTTGTCTCAAACTCTATTCATGCTACATCACAAAATTTGATCAAGTCAGATTCGAACCACTCTGTGTGAGGAGCACTCGGAGTCCCCGATTCGTCATAGACTTAAACTTCCAAAACTTCTTTGTGTGTTTCGGTCTGACCGATTCTTCCATTTCGGTCATACCGAGATCACTAAGTCGATCTAGGTTTTCAACCTCGGTGCAACCAATTTGAACTTTTCGGTCCCACCTAGTTGCTGTAACTGTCAGCAGTTATGCATCTTGGTGCCACCGAGTTGTTCCACTCGGTCACACCGACAGGGTTAGGCTATATATACTCCTTGACCAGACTGTTGTTGATTATAGCCGCCTTGACGTCCCTGAAAGCTGGAACCTGAACCACCACCCGGGCCATGAAAACCGCCAGCCCCTGAGCTGCCACCAGATCCATTATTACCATCAAAGGTGTTGGAATTCTTAAACTCTTTCATGATCGCGCAATCTTTCCACAACTGTGTGGCCGGCCGCTCCCTGGTGCCGTGTCTCGGGCAAGGCTCATTGAGTAGCTGCTCAAGAGATGGGCCTGGCCCGCCGGATCGAGGCGGCTTACCCTTACGTCTCTGATTGTTACCTTGCGCATTGGCATTGGCCACAAATTCCGGGTTACCTTCCGCCTTATGCTTATTGCCTCCTTGATTCATCGTGTTATGCTGCTAACCCTTTCCATTGCCGTTCTTCTTTCCCTTCCCGGTCTTTTCCTCATCAGACGCAGGATCCTTGGTACTATCAGAATCGGCATATTTGACTAAAGCCACCATCAGCGTACCCATATCATTGCAATCACGCTTAAAGCGCCCCAGTTTCTGCCTCAGCGGCTCAAAATGGCAATTCTTCTCCAACATGAGAACTGCAGAGCCGGCATCCATCTTGCCAGATGAATGTATTATCTCCTTGACCCGGCGTAACCAATGAGTCGTAGAC
The DNA here is from genome assembly GCA_021437245.1 of Aegilops speltoides. Classification (NCBI taxonomy): domain Eukaryota; kingdom Viridiplantae; phylum Streptophyta; class Magnoliopsida; order Poales; family Poaceae; genus Aegilops; species Aegilops speltoides. The sequence goes on from CM038147.1 coordinate 440,835,034, forward strand.
TCACCTTCCTCCTGTTTACAATTTGTCAAGTCCACAATCGACATGGACTGCTTGCAAGTGTCTTTGAAGTTCTGGATAAAGCGGGCTTTTAGTTCTGCCCATGAACCAATGGAATTGGGTGGCAAACCCTTTAACCAGGATCGGGCTGTTCCATCTAACATCATGGTGAAGTACTTAGCCATCGCCGCATCGCTGACTTCCAATAACTCCATAGCCATCTCATAACTTTCGATCCAAGCTCCGGGCTGCAAGTCCGCCGTGTAATTCGGCACCTTTCGAGGTCCCTTGAAGTCCTTGGGTAAACGCACATTACGAAAAGCCAGTACCAGACAAGGAACACCGCTGGTTCTAGTGGCTACTCTCGCCTCAACGGAAGTCGTTGGATACTCTGGAAAATCTTGATGTACCATCTGTTGAGCCGCTAGCTGAGCCGCCAGCTGAGCCGCCCGCTCGTTCTCCTGACGTACTCGGTCTTGCACTGGATTATAGCCACCAGGCTGGTTACGGCGTTGGGCCTTGCTTCACAAAGCTTTAGACTCCATGTGCCTGCTATAACTCGGGCTCCGGTTCTGACGAGGCAGTGCTACCCAAGGCGGAGGAGTTGAATGAATTATGTCCCGGCTATAAGAATAGGTCTCTTGCTGAGCTAAGGCCGTCTGGAGAAGTTCTCTGACCCTCCGGGTCCCCACTGCTGTCGGGTCATCACCGTCCATGGGAAGAGCCGCCAAATGCGCTGAAGCCGCGATTAAGTTCTCCATGGGGTTGGAAAAGTGACCCGGCAGTATTGGCACATAACGCGGCGGTGCCATGCTCACATGAGGAGGTGCCATCTCTCGAGACTGAGCCGACCCTCTAGTTCCGGCTGTCATAAACTGATTGGTCTCTGGCGGGTTACTTGGGCCGGCTCCGGGTGTAGCAAAAAGAACCCGAGGGTCGTAATTCGGAGGTAAACGAGACTGGGTTTTCTGATGTCTCCTCCTCATCACCTCATTGGATGCGTTTAAGCTCATCGTGAGCTGGTAAGCTTCTGACTGTAGCCGCTGCGCCTGGACATCTAGAGTCGCCCGCTCTGTGGCTAACCTAGTGTCCTCTGCTGCCAAGGCCTCCTTGGCCTGAGCTATTTCCTCACGCACCCGTGCCACTTCCGTGTCATGCTCATCTTTATTCGTGGGAACAGCCGTTGCAGTTAACAGGATCGTGAGCTTGTCCATGAGATCTATCAGCACCTGAGCCGGCGGGCGCACAGGGCCACCTGCCCCGGTTGCTCCTATCCTGGACTTTATTGATGCAGCAGCTGTAGAGTTTGAACCGGGCTGAGTCCCAGCATTAAAGACTCCTGCCCATCTTGGCGGCTCACAGGGGTCTGGAATACTAGTGCCATTGGAACAGCCCCCGAGCACGCTGTCTTGCACTTGGTACAACGAATCTGTTGAGCCGGCGGACGAATCACCGTCTGAGAGGACGACCGTCTCACCACCATCTCCAGATCCTTCAGAGAGTTCCTCTCTGTGGATGCAGCCCACGAAGGCACGCTTCATGACAGGTTGAACTCGAGTCTTCCTTGCGCGCTGAGCCGTCTCGACGAGGTCGGTGCAGTTGTCCGGCTCAGGGCCCGGCTCACCGATCCGGCCGATGAAGACGTGGATTCCGCCGAAGGGGACCCGGTACCCGTATTCAATTGAGCCGGCGTCGGGACCCCAGCCTTCGTCGTCGATGTTGATCTTGCCGCGATGACTCTTGGTCATCCGTCCCACTACGTATCCCTTGAGCCCTTCGAAGTTGCCCTTCAAGAATTCAAATCCACCGTGCGCTGGCCCCACGGTGGGCGCCAACTGTCGTGGAATTCTCACGTCAGATGTCCTCGTGGAAGTACTTAGTTGTGGAGCCATCGCAACTAGGAAGCTGGAAGGGGTTAATCGGGACAAGGGACACGAGAGGGTTTTATACTAGTTCGGCCCCCTACAGTGAAGGTAAGGCCTACGTCTAGTTGGGTTGGTATTGATGTTTTGATGACCAGGGAGCGAGATACGCTATGCCCGGCGCTCGATGAGTTGTTTCTTGCCCTAAGCCGCCAGCAGGTCGTCCCCTTATATACACGGGTTGGCGCCTACAGGCTTACTGAGTCCCGGCGGCTTATAAGCGGTGTTCGCCTGGTGACTAGTTAAATCTACCTTATGATACAAGTCATGCCATTATGGCGGTTTACTACAACGGGCCTTAAGTCGCCTGCGGGCTTTAAGCCCTTTATTGAACCGCCATCTTTATGCTTGGTCTTGGGCTTCTTTCTGATGAGTCCTCTTTGCGTAACCCGGCCCCTCCTGGTTAGGTTTCCGCCGAAACCATCTCGGACCCACTGAGTTGTAGAACTCGGTTCCACCGATTAGGCTAAGGCCATTGCACATGTGATTCTCGGTCTGACCGAGAATTGCAAATCGGTGTGACCGAGTTCAGGACTTTGTGAAACCCTAACAGTCTCGGTGCCACCAAACTGTGACTCAGTTTGTCCGAGTTCACTAGTTTAGGTTGCAAAAGCTGCTTCAGTATCACCGAGTTTACAAATCGGTTGATCTAAAATGCTTTCTGTGGAAAACTAAAATTAAGTTTTTGACTCATTCTTTTGCAAAAACCTCTGTATTTTGTGATGCTCATCCACTCTATCTCATCTATATCTATTCACAGGGTCTATTGTTAGTGTTTGCAATATGTCTGATCAGAGTGACAGCCAGAACAAGTCAGAGGAGCAGGTTCAAGTGAGTGAGGGCACTAGTACCTCTAGCAGCTCTGATGAGGGTAGCAGGAGCACCCCAAGCAACTTACCCAAAGCTGCCACCAGGGCCAGAAAGAAGAAAACCTCAGAATCTGAGGATGAAGACTATGTGGCAGTTAAGGATGAGGCCACTTCCAAGAAGAAGGTGCTCAAAAAGTAGTATGGCTCAGCTGCAGCCACTAAGCCAGGAATGCAGAAGAAAGCACCTGCAAGAAGGATTCCCACTTCCAAACCTAGGAAGGTTGCCACTGGAGAAACCATGAAGTTTACTATTGAGTCAGAAGATGAAGCTGTTGGCCAAGACAAAAAGAAAAAGAGAGTCAGAACCACTACTGCCAAAGTTCTTGGCAATCCCTCTATGAGGAGAGACTTTGAAGAGGAAGAAGAATAAGAGGTTGTTGCACCAGCACCCAAGGCTCAGAAGCTTATGGGTGATGCTATCAGGTCAGGGGCTGCTTCATCAAAGCCCAAAGAAGCACCCAAAGCTGCCTCCAAGCCCAAGACTGCACCTAGAGGAATACCAGGAACATATCTGCTGCTGAGAAGAACAAGGCCCCAGTGCCTGAAACTGTTGCTAAAGAGGAAGATGATGAAGAGCATGTCTTGAGAAAATTGAAGCCAAAAATTCCAGACGATAATGATGCTCATCCTGTGGCTGAGAACATGAAGCTGAGAAAGGATGCAGGCCTCAGACAGTGGAGGTTGTCTGATCCTTATGCAGTCAGGAGGAGGACTGATGTTGACTACAGGTTCCATACAAAGGAACAATGGGATTTCTATGAGACAGTGTTGCTGGACAAGAAGCCAATTGTGTGTGACATGAGGTGGGTTGACTGGACCTACATGAAGGAGAATGAAGATCACTATCTTGGTGTGTATGACAGTTTCAGTGCTTGTGGAGTGGCAGACTTTGTTGGGCAAAACCTCACAAAGTGGAATGATGAGCTCATAATGCAATTCTACTCCACAACACACTTCTATCCAGATGGCAGGATAGTATGGATGTCTGAAGGTACTAGGTACCAATCAACAATTGAAGAATGGGCTAATTTGATAAATGCACCTAAGGAGAAATAGGATGACTTGGATGTCTATGCCAAGAAGAAGATGGATCACAACTCTATGGCACATATGTACAAGGATATCCCAGATGCTTCTGTTGAAACACACAAGTTTGGATCAGTACATTACCTTCTGTCAGGACTGCCAACCATCAACTGGATCCTCAGGCACACTCTCTTGCCCAAGTCAGGTGATCACAACATGATCAGAGGCCATGCAATAAATCTTCTACACTTATTTGATGTGCCACAGAAGTTCAAGGTCATGAGCGTTATAGTTGAAACTATCAAGAGGACAGCAGCTGACGAAAAGAGAAGTTGTGAGTATGCCCCACAGAACCAGGAGCTGATTAACTCCAAGATGGGCACTGGCACATACTTGTTGGACAAGGATCACATGCCTATCTATCCAGACTTTAAGGACAACCAAGTGGTTATGGATGAAGATGAACCATCTTCTGTGCATGCTCAAGCAAAGAAGGAGAAGACAAGGACAGAGAAGGCTACCAAGATGCCAACAATGGAGGAGGCATCTCAGTACTTTTTGAAGAGCAAACAGGATCAGCTTGGCTAATTGATTGCATCCACTCTGAGGATTGAGAAGGGGCTAGCAACCTTGACTCAGAACCAGGAGAGCCTGGAGAGGATCATGGAGCAGAAGTTCTATGACTTGGATGTGAAGGTAACTGAGATCCAGTCTGTTGTTGAACAACTTCAGGATGATATGCAGGAGAGGAAGGGCAAGACAACCACTGATGCATTTGCCAGAGTGCCTAGAGCTCAGAGATCAGCTCCAGTGCTAGTGACAGACACCAGAGCCACTTCATCTGCACCAGCTACAGCTCTAGTGCAACCAGCTCCAGCACCTACTCCTCCAGCTCCATCGACATCTACTGAAGTCTTCGTCCAAGGAGACATATCTACACCACCACCTGAAGATCAAGCCTGAGAGACGATTTAGTGCTATGCATTTTCTATGAACTTTTTGGTAACTTGTTGCCAAAGGGGGAGAAAAATGTATAGATCATAGGCTTCGAGAGAGAGTGTTGCTTTTTATTCTCTCTTGCTTTGGTGGTTGAACTTTATTTGCTTGTTTGAGATACTTTATGTCTGTGTGATACTTGGATGATCATGTGTTTGATCATATGCTACATTTATGCTTGTTGGATGACATTATCCTTTTTATCTCTATATGATCATGCACTTTGCTTGGTGATGATTGCATGTATTCTATTGTTATCATTTTGAGCGCTCCACCAAGATGCATGTGACATGGAAGAGTAACCCATGAGCCTAACTCTTTGTGCATTTGTAGTCCAAAGCAAATCTTTAACTATGCAAAAATTAGGGGGAGCTCTTGCTTATCACATACTTCTCAAAGCAACAATGTTTTTCACTCTTATTATCATTTGTCGAAGCTTTGATCTATATGTTGTCATCAATTACCAAAAAGGGGGAGATTGAAAGTGCAACTATCCCTAGGTGGTTTTGGTAATTCCTAACAACATATAGCTCATTGAGCTAACATTATTCCAAGATGAATATTTCAGGAAATGCTCAATGAATGGCATGGCATGGATGAGAAAAGTGGACCCCTCAAAATGCTAAGGATAAAAGGATTGGCTCAAGCTCAAAAGCTCAAGACTCTACATTTTATATTTTAGTGATCCAAGATCACATTGAGTCTACAGGAAAAGCCAATACTATGAAGGAGGGATGAGGTGTTGCTTAATGAGTTTCTTGCTCCATAGTGTTTAGTGATATGCTCCAAAGCCCTCAACTACTTCCTCACATCCACATATGACCTAAACCAAAAGTCAAACTCGGCCCTACCAATTCTTTCTATCCGGCGCCACCGAGTTCAGATGTCATAACCACTGCCACAAACCCTAGGCAACGGTCTCACCGATAGGGATCTCGGTCTCACCAAGATGGGATTGTAATCTCACTGTTTCCCTTCATAACGTTTCGGTACGACCGAGATGAGCGATCGGTACCACCGAGATTGCAATGTAAACTCCCTGTTTCCTTTTCGTAACATTTCGGTCCCACCGAAATGAGTGAACCAGTCCCACCAAGTTTACCTGACCAACTCTCTGGTTAGCTTATTACCAAGATCGGTCCCATCGAGTTTGTGTAATCGGTCTCACCGAGATTACGTTATGCTCTAACCCTAACCATATCGGTCCTACCGAGTTGCATGTCGGTCCCACCGAAAATCCTAACGGTCACTAGATTTGCTGAATCGGTCCGACCGAGTTTCTCAATTCGGTCCCATCGAGTTTGGCAAGTTGGGTATAACGGTTAGATTTTGTGTGGAGGCTATATATACCCCTCCACCTCCTCTTCATTCGTGGAGAGAGCCATCAGAACAAACCTACACTTCCAACTTGCTGTTTCTGAGAGAGAACCACCTACTCATGTGTTGAGGCCAAGATATTCCATTCCTACAATATGAATCTTGATCTCTAGCCTTCCCCAAGTTGCTTTCCACTCAAATCTTCTTTCCACCAAATCCAAATCCTGTGAGAGAGAGTTGAGTGTTGGGGAGACTATCATTTGAAGCACAAGAGCAAGGATTTCATCATCAACACACCATTTGTTACTTCTTGGAGAGTGGTGTCTCCTAGATTGGCTAGGTGTCACTTGGGAGCCTCCGACAAGATTGTGGAGTTGAACCAAGGAGTTTGTAAGGGCAAGGAGATCGCCTACTTTGTGAAGATCTACCGCTAGTGAGGCAAGTCCTTCATGGGCGACGGCCATGGTGGGATAGACAAGGTTGCTTCTTCGTGGACCCTTCATGGGTGGAGCCCTCCGTGGACTCAAGGCAACTGCTACCCTTCGTGGGTTGAAGTCTCCATCAACGTGGATGTATGATAGCACCACCTATCGGAACCATGACAAAAACATCCATGTCTCCAATTGTGTTTGAATTCTCCAAACCCTTCCCGTTACATTCTTGCAAGTTGCATGCTTTACTTTCCGCTGCTCATATACTCTTTGCCTGCTTGCTTGAATTGTGTTAAGATTGCTTGACTTGTGCTAAGATAGCTAAAATCTGCCAATGACTAAAATTGGGAAAAGGATAAGTTCTATTTGGTCAAGTAGTCTAATCACCCCCCCCCCTCTAGACATACTTTCGACCCTACATCTTTGTTTTTTATAATCTTTGTAGGGTTTTCTCAAACCCAGGGGGTTCTTTATGCTTCCCATTATTCTCGGAAAATGAATCCATTTTAAGATCTAAAATATCCAATCACTTATTACATAGAGTAATCAAAGTATTCATGCAATTGAGGTTTCCACAAATATTTTTAAGGGGTTCGTTAGACTTCTGCAACTCAACCATATTTTTCTGTATATCAGCTAATTTGTCTAATATTTGAATCCCTTCTTGAGAAAAAGTAAATCCTTTTGGTGGTGATGGAACCACCAATATTCCCTCTTATTATTTCGTAGGTAGTGTTGGCATCACATTCAATAAAAATTCCCTTTTGCACCAAAGTCCGAGAGTTGTGTATGAGACACAGCTAATCCCACGTAAAAATTATGAAGCAAAATTATTATATCCCCTTTTATATTGCAAACACAGTAAGATTCCATTAATCTATACCAGACATCTTTCAAATTTTCTCCTTGTTTCGGTTTAAAGTATAGAACTTCAAAATCCGGTGACAAAGGAGGGGTAGTTATACTAGACATAATGATAAGGCAAACAAAAGATCAAACTAGAAAAAGGTAACTGGAAAATATTTTTGTAAAAAAAATTGTAAATTTTTTTAGAAGTGGGGGAGGCGAAAACAAGAGGCAAGTGGAAAAAAAATTATTTGCAAGGATATGAAAGTTTATGTGTAGGTACTTGATAGATGTTGATGATGTCTCCCTAACAACGGCACCAGAAATTCTTCCTGCTATTTGTGAGTGCTACTTCTTGAGCTTGTGTTGGTTTTTCCCTTTAAGAGGAAAGGTTGATGCAGCAAAGTAAGGATAAGTATTTCCCTGAGTTAAAAACCAAGGTATCAATCCAGTAGGAAGTACACGCAAGTCTCCAATAGTTGCACCTATACAAACAAACAAATACTTGCAGCCAATGCGAAAAAGGAGTTGCCAATCCCTTCACGGTTAGGATTAGATCTTACATATATAGGTATAAAACATAAGTAAAAGTACAAAATAAAGTAAGATAAATAAATTGCAGCAAGGTATTTTTGTATTTTTGGTTTTATAGATCTAAAAATATATGACGAGAAATAGACCCCGGGGCCATAGTTTTCACTAGAGGCTTCTCTCTTGAAAGAACACACACGGTGGATAAACACATTACTGTTGAGCAATTGATAAAAAGCACAAAGTTATGACGATATCTAAGGCAATGATCATGAATATAGGCATCACGTCCGTGAAAAGTAGACCGAAACAATTCTGCATCTACTACAATTACTCCACACATCGACTGCTATCCAACATGCATCTAGTGTATTAAGTTAACACGAACGGAGTAACGCCTTAAGCAACATGACATGATGTAGAGTGATAAACTCAAGCAATATGATATAAACCCCATCTTTTTATCCTTAATGGCAACAATACAAATACGTGCCTCGCTGCCCCTATTGTCACTATTGTAGGATCGAAAGTTTGTCTAGAGGGGGGGTGATTAGACTGCTTGACAAAATAAAATCTTAACCTTTTCCCAATTTTAGTTCTTGGCAGGTTTTAACAACTTAGCACAAGTCAAGCAATCTTAATACAATTCAAGCAAGCATGCAAAGAGTATATGAGCAGCGGAAAGTAAAGCATGCAACTTGCAAGAATGTAAAGGGAAGGGTTTGGAGAGTGCAAACGCAATAGGAGACATGGATGTTTTTGTCGTAGTTCTGATAGGTGGTGCTATCGTACATCCACGTTGATGGAGACTTCAACCCACGAAGGGTAACGGCTGTGCGAGTCCACGGAGGGCTCCACCCATGAAGGGTCCACGAAGAAGCAACCTTGTCTATCCCATCATGGCCATCGCCCACGAAGGACTTGCCTCACTAGGGTATATCTTCACAAAGTAGGTGATCTCCTTGCCCTTACAAACTCCTTGGTTCAACTCCACAATCTTGTCGGAGGATCCCAAGTGACACCTAACCAATCTAGGATACACCACTCTCCAAAAGGTAATAGATGGTGTGTTGATGATGAACTCCTTGCTCTTGTGCTTCAAATGATAGTCTCCCCAACACTCAACTCACTTTCATAGGATAGGATTTGGTTGAAAGATGATTTGAGTGGAAAGCAACTTGGGGAAGGCTAGAGATCAAGATTCATATGGTTGGATTGGAATTTCTTGGTCTCAACACATGAGTAGGTGGCTCTCTCTCAGAAAATGGGTAATGGAAGCGTAGGCACGTTCTGATGGCTTCCCTCACGAATGAGGAGAGGGTGGAGGGGTATATATAGCCTCCACACAAAATCTAACCGTTACACACATTATACTAAACTCGGTGGGACCGAATCAGAAAACTCGGTCGGATTGATTCAGTGCATATGTGACCGTTAGGCAATTTCGATGGGACCGACATGTCATCTCGGTGGGACCGATATCATTAGGGTTAGGGCATAACGTAATCTCGGTTGGACAGATTACTCAAACTCGGTTGGACCGACTTTGGTAATAAGCTAACCAGAGAGTTGGCCAGGCAAACTCGGTGGGACCGATTCGCTCGTCTCGGTGGGACCGAAGCGTTACGAAAAGGAAACAGAGAGTTTGCATTGTAGAATCGGTGGGACCGATCGCTCATCTCGGTTAGACCGAAACGTTATGAAGGGAAATAGAGAGTTTGCCATCCCATCTCGGTGAGACCGAGATCCCTATCCGTGAGACTGAAAAGACTAGGGTTTCTAGCAGTGGCTATGTCAAATGAACTCGGTGGCGCCGGATGGATCAAATCGGTGGAGCCGAGTTTGACTTTTGGTTTGGGACATATGTGGATATGAGAAAGTGGCTGAGGGCTTTGGAGCATATCATTAAGCACTTTGAGCAAGCAAGCCATTAAGCAACACCTCATCCCCATTTGATAGTATTGGCTTTCCTATAGACTCAATGTGATCTTGGATCACTAGATGGAAAATGTAGAGTCTTGGACTTTGAAGCTTGAGCTAATCTTTTGACCTTAGCATTTTGAGGGGTCCACATTCCTTATCGATCCCATGCCAATCATTGAACTTTCCTGAAATATTTATCTTGTAATGGCATTAGTTCAATGAGCTATATGTTGTTAACCATTACCAAAACCACCCTGGGATAGTTGCACTTTCAATCTCCCCCTTTTTGGTAATTGATGACAACATATAGATCAAAGCTTTGACAAATGATAATAAGATTGAAATACATTGTCGCTTTGAGAAGTATGTGACAAACAAGAGCTTCCCCATAAATTTGTGCATTATTTAAAATTTTGTTTTGGACTGCAAATGCACAATGTGTTAGGACCATGGGTCACTGTTGGTGTCAAAACCGGCGGATCTCGGGTAGGGGGTCCTGAACTGTGCGTCTAGGCGGATGGTAACAGGAGACAAGGGACACGATGTTTTTACCTGTGTTCGGCCCTCTCGATGGATGTAAACCCTACTCCTGCTTGATTGATATTGATGATATGGGTAGTACAAGAGTAGATCTACCACGAGATCGAGAGGCTAAACCCTAGAAGCTAGCCTATGGTATGATTGTTGTTAGATCCTCTTTGACTAAAACCCTCCGGTTTATATAGGCACCGAAGAGGGTTAGGGTTACACAGAGTCGGTTACAATGATAGGAGATCTACATATCCGTATCGCCAAGATTGCCTTCCACGCTAAGGAAAGTCCCATCCGGACATGGGACGTAGTCTTCAATCTTGTATCTTCATAGTCCAGGAATCTGGCCGAAGATGATAGTTTGGCTATCCGGACACCCCCTAGTCCGGGACTCCCTCAGTAGCCCCTGAACCAGGCTTCAATGATGACGAGTCCGGCGCGCATATTGTCTTCGACATTGAAAGGCGGGTTCCTCCTCCGAATACTTCATAGAAGATTTTGAACACAAGGATAGTGTCCGGCTCTGCAAAATAAGTTCCACATACCACCGTAGAGAGAATAATAATCACATAAATTCAATCTGCTGATGTATTTCGTGGCATGACATCACACCACGGCCAAGCCTTTATTCGAATCGTTTTTACTGTTCCACCTCAGTGCGTTTAGCGAGGCGGTTTCCTTGGCATGTCTTGTCAAAGCAGAGATCGTGTCCCCTTATTCCGGGATTCTCATCAATACGGGCGTGGATAACCCAACCGTGCCCATTGGCATGTCTCCTCTATCGAAGGAGTGTCCCGAACGGTCGCGGGGGAGGCTCTTGGTATTCAACCTCTTTATAAAGAGACCAAGGCTCCACTCCGTTTGAGGGAGTCCTGGACTAGGGGGTGTACGGATAGCCGGACTATCATCATCGGCCGGACTCCAAGACTATGAAGATACAAGATTGAAGACTTTGTCCCGTGTCCGGATGGGACTTTCCTTGGCGTGGAAGGCAAGCTTGGCGATACGGATATGTAGATCTCCTACCGTTGTAACCGACTGTGTGTAACCCTAGCCCTCTCCGATGTCTATATAAACCGGAGGGTTTTAGTCCGTAGGACAACAACCATTACAACAATCATACCATAGGCTAGCTTCTAGGGTTTTAGCCTCCTTGATCTCGTGGTAGATCCACTCTTGTACTACCCATATCATAAATATCAATCAAGCAGGAGTAGGGTTTTACCTCCATCGAGAGGGCCCGAACCTAGGTAAAACATCGTGTCCCTTGTCTCATGTTACCATCTGCCTAGACGCACAGTTTGGGACCCCCTACCCGAGATCCGCCGGTTTTGACACCGACATTGGTGCTTTCATTGAGAGTTCCTTTGTGTCGTCACCGATAGGCTTGATGGATTCTTCAATCAACAACAACGCCATCCAGGGTGAGACTTTCCTCCCCGGACAGATCTTCGTGTTCGGCGGCTTTGCACTGCGGGCCAATTCACTTGGCCATCTGGAGCAGATCGAAAGCTACGCCCGCCATCGTGACAGGTTTGAAGCCTAAACTTCACGGCCGACATCCGCGGAGACTTGATCTTCGATGGATTCGAGCCACTGGCCAGCGTGCAGCGGCTGTCACGATGGGCATGATTTAGCTCGCCACGGACAAAGGCCTCGAGGCCGCACACGAGTCCGCTCGACCCATAGTTCGGAGCAGACCGCGCAGATCGAGGATGTGGCTGGACACCGCCTCGGGGCTGCGACTTCTACGGCGATAGAGCCAACATCGACCTTGTCCCTTATAAAGCTCGTGACTCGAGATGCCGACTCCTTGTCGAACTCTGAACCCCCGCGCCTGCGCTAATTGAATCCGATTGGGCGCCGATCATGGAGTTCACCGCCGACATCTTTCAAAGACTCACCCTTGGGCGACATCCTAAATTCGCTAAAGCATCTCTCGTTATCGGGAGAGCCTGGCGGACAATGGTCGTCGATGGTTGGGATGGGGACGACAAAGAAATTCAAAGCCCACCCACCACCCACTTTGTAGCCACTGTCGACGATCTAACCGACATGCTAGACTACGACTCCGAAGACATCGATGGTATGGACGACGATGCCGGAGACGATCAAGAACCAGCGCCTACAGGGCACTGGAAGACCACCTCGTCATACGACATATACATGGTGGACACCCTAAAGGATGGGGACGGCGAAGAAGCAGCGGAGGCAGATTCTTCTAAGAAACAGCCCAAGCGCCGATGTCAGCGGCGCCGCTCTAAATCCCGCCATAGTAAGAATGGAGATTCTGGCACCGGAGATAATAACACCCCAGAGAGTGCTGAAGACAACCCCTCCAAAGAAGATTCAAAGATCGAGGATCGGGAAGCCAGCCCTCGAGAGAGCGGCGCATTTAGGAGGATGACAATTACATGCCTCCTCCGGAGACGAGGCAAGCCTCAACGACGACGAATTTGTCGTGCCCGAGGATCCCATCGAACAAGAGCGTTTTAAACGCAGGCTTATCGCCACGGCAAATAGCCTAAAGAAAAAGCAGCAGCAGCTTCAAGCTGATCAAGACCTGCTGGCCGACAGATGGACCGAGGTCCTCGCGGCCGAAGAGTACGAACTTGAACGCACCTCCAAGAGCTACCCAAAATGCAAGTTGCTCCCCGACTAGAGGAGGAAGCATACAAACCTTCATCACCAGTGCACAATACGGCAGACCGACCACCCCGTGGTCACGACAGAGAGTCATCTAGGCCCTCCATCAGGACCGTACCCCGGCACCGCTCGAAAAGTACGAAGCCACGAGGGAATGCGCCAGACTTGCGGGATATATTGGAGGACAAGGCAAGACAATCCAGATCTACCTACGGATCACGTGGGCGCCCCACGACCCACGATGACTACCGTCGCGCCGGATACGGCAACTCCGGCCGGGCCGAACACAGCAGACAACGCTCTCTTGAGCTACGTCGTGATATTGCCCAATATAGAGGCGCCGCACACGCACTATGCTTCACTGACGAAGTAATGGATCATCAAATCCCTGAAGGGTTTAAACCCGTGAACATCGAATCCTACGATGGCACAACAGACCCGCGGTTTGGATCGAAGATTATCTCCTTCATATCCACATGGCCCGCGGCGACGATCTCCACGCCATCAAGTATCTCCCACTCAAGCTTAAAGGACCAGTTCGGCATTGGCTTAACAGCTTGCCCGCAGAGTCAATTGGGTGTTGGGAGGACCTGGAAGCCGCATTCCTCGACAACTTCCAGGGCACATATGTGCGACCACTAGACGCCGATGACCTAAGCCACATAATTCAGCAGCCAGATGAATCGGCCAGACAGTTCTGGACACGGTTCTTAACAAAGAAAAATCAAATCGTCGACTGTCCGGATGCAGAGGCCCGGCACCTAGGACAGGAAAATCCGAAATCCATGGCAGCCCTCACATCACTCATGACCCGCTTCTGTGCGGGAGAGGACAGCTGGCTAGCTCGCAGCAACAACCTCAACAAAAATGCTGGCAGTCCGGATACTAAGGACCACAACGGCAGGTCGCGTCGACACAAAAACAAACGCCGCGTTAACGGCGACAACAATGAGGATACGACAGTCAACACCGGATTCAGAGGCTCCAAACCCGGTCAGCGGAAGAAGCCATTCAAAAGAACTACTCCGGGTCCGTCCAATTTAGACCGAATACTCGACCGCTCTTGCCAGATACATGGCACCCCCAAAAAGCCAGCTAATCACACCAACAGAGATTGTTGGGTATTCAAGCAGGCAGGCAAGTTAATTGCTGAAAACAATGACAAGGGGCTGCACAGCGACGACGAGGAGGAGACCCGGCCGCCAAACAGTAGAGGACAGAAGGGTTTCCCCCCACAAGTGCGGACGGTAAACATGATATACGCAACCCACATACCCAAGAGGGAGCGGAAGCGTGCACTCAGGGACGTATATGCGATGGAGCCAGTCGCCCCGAAGTTCAATCCATGGTCCTCCTGCCCGATCACTTTCGATCAAGAGACCACCCGACCAGTATCCGCCATGGCGGATTCGCCGCATTGATTTTAGACCCAATCGTCAATGGATTTCACCCCACTAGAGTCCCGATGGACGGCGGCAGCAGCCTGAACCTGCTTTATCAGGATATTGTGCGCAAGATGGGCATAGACCCCTCAAGGATTAAACCTACAAAGACGACCTTCAAAGGCGTCATACCAGGTGTGGAGGCCAATTGTACAGGCTCAGTCACACTAGAAGTGGTCTTCGGATCCCCGGATAATTTCCGAAGAGAGGAGTTAATCTTCGACATAGTCCCGTTCCGCAGCAGCTATCACACTCGGCTCGGACGAACCGCGTTTGCAAAATTCAACGCGGTACCGCATTATGCATACCTTAAGCTCAAGATGCCAGGCCCTCATGGAGTCATCATGGTCAACGGAAATATCAACGCCTCGAACGGAGGAACACACAATGCTCTCGCGTAAATACAGAGCAGCCTTTTAAGGCATTTTGAGTCCGCCGTTAAACGACCGGACATAGCCAAACGCGCCGAGTAACATCAATCAAGACCACCGCACGCTCCGAGCATGCGTAGCAATGCGGCTAACCCCAGCCCTTGCATGATTGCAAGACCAGCTCTTCAGCGACATCATTACGCCTGGAGATACCATGGGCATAGGGGAGGGGCACGACCACGACAGCCCAGAGCGGCTTAACCACACCAGGGCTCCAAAGTGTGTCACTTTTTTTCCTTTTTCCACAGACTGCGTCACGGAGGCCCCGCCCGGCAAGAGATCTGCCAACTCACGATGCAACAGCCGGGGAGGGAAAAAGGCTACGACGAACACTCGTGTGGTCTCCATTATGAGCATTAAATTTGTTAAATACACCAATCCGCAGCCCCACCCCTCGAGGGGACATGTTTAATTAGTCCAATCCCTTGCTTACGCACTATTTGTATCATCCTGCGCTCATAGCGTAATTCCTTGAATAAACAATGCAGCACTTTTGCCTATAATTGCATTCCTTTTTTACATATATGTTCATTAATGACATCTTGCACCCGTACACTTTGGTACGGCAGAATACACCAGGGCTTGTGTTCCCGCATTATGGTGTGATAAGTCTCAACACTTTCACAAGTGCGGCACCCAACTTATAGCATTATATGCATCGGCTCAATCATGTCTTGGGTTAATAGTTGGGTTTGCCCGGCCCCATGTTTTGGTACCTTACATTCCGCTCTATCGGCTAAGGTAGCACCGGGAGAACCATCGTGATTGTGCCTCGCTGAGCTGGGCGAGCGCCTCGGTGGAGAAAGCTAAAACCGACTATCATGATAAGGCGAGAGATCGTCGCTGTTCGAGAGGTCTTTTCGAGTCCCTAAAGACTTATGCCGCTCGAGCGAGGAACTGGCCGTGTCCGCCCAGCGTGATAGCGCCTCAACTCGGTCTTCGAATACTAGGGCTTCACCAAATTTAAAATTATAGAATTGTATGGCTAAGTGAGAGTGTTCAAGCATTATAAGTCTGGTTGCCTTGTTCGTTGTGTTGAGCGCCCCTAGATGGACCCAAAATGGGACCAAGAGTGCTCAAGTTTGTCCCGAACACCCCAAAGACTGTGGCATGGGGGCTGAAGCCGACAACTTGCCATCTCTCGATTTTATAAACGGCCGCATGTAAGGTAATATTTTAAATCAATAAGCCTTGCTTAGCGATATGAACAAAGTTTTCAGCGCATGTGATAACACATTGCAAGTTTACTCAATAATTACATCTCTGGGCACTCATCCGCAATCTTGCGGGCACCCTTCACGACAGTCTTATAGTACATTTCGGCGACGATACTCCTTGCCACCGGGCGGCGCGTCTGTCGAAGCCTCTCAAAGATCCAGCCTGCCCCAAAGGCACCTTTGCGGGCAAGGCCCGACGGCACCTTCAATGCAAAGCGGGCGCTTGATGACTTCCACCTGTGGGCACGATCCACCAGCCGCCGACAAGGCCGGTAGCTCCTGTGCATGGCCTCTCCAGCCACACTGAATATGAGGCCCTTCATGGCCTGCTTGGTTACCTTGTGGAGCTCGACCACCGCTTCACCGGTCGCTAGGGGCATCGATGTCCGCCTCAAAGATACCGAGACCAAAAGACCTTCTCTGTTGAGCTCCCCTCCTTGGACCGGTAGAATGCGGCGGCATCGAACACGCTGTGAGGCAGATCTGCAAACGCCTCGAGAGCTCCGACCGGGTAAGTAATGTAATTTACATTCACATGCTTGCTTTGCATGAAAAATGCCTTACCCGCCGCTATTTTCTTCACCTCCTAAATCTCCTGGAGGGCCTTATGGGCCTCGGCCTTAGCGGCTTTGGCACTTTCAAGAGCCGAGGCAAGCTCGGACTCTCGAGTCTTCGAGTCGCGCTCCAAACTCTCATGCTTTTCCATGAGAGCCTGGAGCTCTTGTCGCACCTCCGCCACCCGCACCTCCTGCTTCTCTCGCTTCGCCTGCTCTGCGGTCAAGATTATGCTCGACATGACACGGCCTCCTTCAGGGTTGCCCCTCGTTCGTGGCCCCCGTAGTACCCACGTTATCCTTGTTATTTTTATTTGCAACCAAATACCTTTTCTGTAAGGTACAAATTTAAAAGTGGTATTACTCACCTTCTTTATCCTCGAGCTGCTTCTTGGCAAGGCCGAGCTCTTGCTCGGACCGCCGAGGTCTTGCTTCAAAGCACCGACCTCCGCAAGGTCTGCGGCAGAGGTCAAGAATGAGCCTGCAAACCCATATTAACATAATTTTAGCACTCACAGATATCTTTTTAGATCCTCAATCCGGTTTTTCTTTCCGAACACCGAACCGAGCATCAGGGGCAACTATCTATGCGGTATTACATTACATATTTTAAACTTCTTACCTCAAAGCCTGTTAGGAGGTACTGCAGGCTTCGGTAAGCCAGTTCTTGGTGAGCTGAACCTTCTGAATCACCGCACTCATGATAGTGCGGTGTTCTTCCTCGATGGAAGCGCCGTTGAGCGCCTCCAACAAGTTGTCCAGCGCCTCCGGTTGGACGAAGGCTACCGGTGTCACGGTCTTGCCCTTCTTGCGAAGGGGCCGCCTGCCGGACTCCGGAACCACTGCGGGTTCCGGCATGGAGTCCGGCGCAGAGTCCGGGAGGCTGCCTTGCGGCACCTCCGGAGCCTCCTCCCGATGGGTCCCCTCTTGGGACCCCACCTCGGCGTCGTCAGCATCGCGAGGGGTGGAGGCGGTCGGAATGGAATCCACATCCGATGGAGCCAAGGACCCGCTTGATGAAGCGGGGAGATCATCCTCGGCCGGACTGCAGGTAGTGTGCGGCATTAGAAGGACAACATGTGGCACGAAAAGAAATAAACCGCTCAGGGGTTCGGATACTTACGATCTTGCCGAAGGCTTGGCCCTTGAGGGCCACCCTTCGTCGCCAATATTGGCGTTGGCGGAGCTGTCCGGAGGAAGGGTCCTTCCCCTCTTGGACCCTTCGCCTCCCCGCTGGGGAAGCCTTCCTTCCTCTCCTCCTCCTGAGAGAGTCCTCTTTCTCCTCCTCGCCTTCGGGGGAGGAGTCCGTCTCGGAGCCATCGAACGATGAGTCCGATATCACCTGGAGCCGGGAACTTCTTCGAGTTCCCGTGGCCTTCTTCTTGGCCTTCTTCTCCGGCACCACATAAAGTGCCGGGACTAGCAGCCCCGTTAAACGGGCGTCCGCTAGGTCTTCGGGAGGGAGCCGACAGTCTACTGTCTCGACGCCCTCTGCCGCCACCCTGTCAAAGGCATTGTGAGTTTTTAAAATCCCACATAGAGTCAAACTATGAAAGAAAATAAGTGTCCCATAGAGGATAACAAAGCTTACCTCACAGGCCGGGCGCTTGGTGCTGAATCCGCGGTCTTCCGTCACGGATGGGGGGGCTTCTCCGCCCTTGAACAGCACCCTCCAGGCAGCTTCGTATGTCGTGTCGAAGAGCCCGCTTAGGGTCCGGTGCTGTGCCGGATCGAACTCCCACAAATTGAAGGCCCGTTGTTGGCAGGGGAGAATCCGGCGGACGAGCATGACCTGGATCACATTAACAAGCCTAAGCTTCTTGTTCACAAAGGTCTGGAGACAGGAGTGGAGTCCTGTCAGCTCCTCCGAACTACCCCATAGCAAGCCCTTCTCTTTCCAGGAGGTGAGCTGCATAGGGATACCAGATCTGAACTCGGGGGCCGCTGCCCATTTAGGGTCACGCGGCTCGGTGATGTAGAACCACCCCGATTGCCATCCCTTGATGGGCTCCACGAAGGCCCCCTCGAGCCAGGTGATGTTGGGCATTTTGCCCACCATGGTGCCTTCGCACTCCACTTGAGCGCCCTTCACCACCTTCGGCTTGACATTGAAGGTCTTGAGCCACAAGCCGAAGTGAGGCCGGATGCAGAGGAAGGCCTCGCACACGATGATAAATGCCAAGATGTTGAGGATGACGTTTGGCGTCAGATCGTGGAAGTCCAGGCCGTAGTAGTACATGAGCCCCCGGACGAAGGGATGAAGTGGGAAGCCCAGTCCGCGGAGGAAGTGGGGAAGGAATACAACCTCTCATGGGGCTCTGGGTGGGGATGAGCTGCCCCTCATCGGCAGCCGGTGCGCGATGTCGCCGAAAGGTATCCGCGCCAAGAGCTTTGCGATGTGCTCCTCCGTAACGGAGGAGGCCAAACACTTGCCTCCCGCTCTAGACATGGTTGGAGAAGGTCGAGACGAGATGTGCGGACTTGGGCGCTAGAGCTCGAGTGCGCGGAGATGGATAAGCAAAGGAGGAAGAAGGCGTAGGTAAAAGGTGGATCCTCATCCCCTTATATATGGGCGACGAAGACTATGCGCGCATCCACCGCCCGGTAAAACTCGCTATCTCCCAAGCACCACCATCAATGGCACGGTTGGGTTACCCACGTCCGTATTGATGGGAATACCGGAATAAGGGGAACACGATCTCTGCTTCGACAAGACGTGCCAAGGAAACCGCTTCGCTAAACGCACTGAGGTGGTATAATAAAAAATGATTCAAGTAAAGGCTTGGTGGTGGTATGACGTCATGCCACAAAATACGTCAGCAGATTGAACTTGTGTACATAATATTCTCTCTACGGTGGAATGTGGAATTTATTTTGCAGAGCCGGACACTATCCTGGTGTTCACAATCTTCTATGAATTATTCGGAGGAGGAAACCGCCTTGCAATGCCGAACAATATGCATGACGGACTAATCATCATTGAAGCCTGATTCAGGGGCTACTGAGGGAGTCCTGGACTAGGGGGTGTCCGGATAGCCGGACTATCATCATCGGCCAGACTCCAAGACTATGAAGATACAAGATTGAAGACTTCGTCCCGTGTCCGGATGGGACTTTCCTTGGCGTGGAAGGCAAGCTTGGCGATATGGATATGTAGATCTCCTACCGTTGTAACCGACTGTGTGTAACCCTAGCCCTCTCCGGTGTCTATATAAACCGGAGGGTTTTAGTCCGTAGGACAACAACCATTACAACAATCATACCATAGGCTAGCTTCTAGGGTTTTAGCCTCCTTGATCTCGTGGTAGATCCACTCTTGTACTACCCATATCATCAATATCAATCAAGCAGGAGTAGGGTTTTACCTCCATCGAGAGGGCCCGAACCTGGGTAAAACATCATGTCCCTTGTCTCCTGTTACCATCCGCCTAGACGCACAGTTCGGGACCCCCTACCCGAGATCCGCCGGTTTTGACACCGACACCCTTCTTTCAATCTCAATCGAATCCGCCCCTCGCCTCGAGTTCCAACACCCAAAGCTCCAGATTCAGGCGCTTCGGACCTTCGATGATGTCCGGCTCCGACCTGCAAGGCCGGTGGATGCCTTCCTCCGTTATGGAAGAAGACGTGTTAAAGCTAAGAGATGCTAGGTATTTAACCGGCGAAATTTCGCATAGGCTGCTTGCCCAAGGGCAGGTTATTCCCACTCCCAAGCCTGGTGAAAGCATGGTGTTCGCGTCTCACTTCCTTCGGGGGCTAAGCTTCCCGATGGACCCCTTCGTGAGGGGGCTCATGTTTTACTATGGGTTGGAATTTCACGACTTGGATCCGGAGTCCATCCTCCACATCTCATTGTTCATTGTCGTGTGCGAAGCCTTCCTCCGCATTACCCCTCACTTTGGATTGTGGCTCAAGACCTTCAAAGTGGAGCCGAAGATGATCAAGGGGCAACAGGCAGAGTGCAGAGGGGCTGTTATAAGCAAGAATGCTGATGCTCCGTGGCCTGAGGGCTCTTTTCAAGAGGAGCTCAGTTTATGGCAACAAGAGTGGTTTTATATCACAGCTCCCA
Source organism: Aegilops speltoides (assembly GCA_021437245.1). Lineage (NCBI taxonomy): Eukaryota > Viridiplantae > Streptophyta > Magnoliopsida > Poales > Poaceae > Aegilops > Aegilops speltoides. Next base: position 440,855,782 of record CM038147.1, read on the forward strand.
GGGGCATCAAATGGGTGGCGCCACCTGCCTTTCGCTCGGGCCCTCCACCGCGGCTGGCGTCATGGGTTAATAAAGTACTTGACTGGGGGCCGTCCAAGGACGTGCCCTTGCTGCAGGGCCGCATTCAAGATCTCCTAGAGAGAGATCACTCTGGTCGTAGTAGCGCATGTCATGCTGATTCGCCGCATCCTGCCCTACAGACGTCGTCCCCTCCGCCTGTGGGAATTTAACCCGGAGGGACCACGAGCTCTCCAACATTTTATGGGCGCGACGCCCGTGGAGATGTGCAAGCTTTTCTTTGGATCACAAGCGATGTGTCCGGAATTGACTGAGGACGCAGGTCTAAGCTGCAATCGCCCGGATACTCAACTAAGTAGCCCTGAACCCGGACATGCTATCCGATATTTATCACGAATTTGCTCTCAAAGGAGCTGTCCCTTGAACAGGAGTGGATAGCGAAGCGGTTAATCAGTGTCCGCCCTCCCTGAGACCACGCCGGATCCCGTGTTAACCAGGATGCTGGAGGTTGTGCCTTCGGAAGAAGGTGAAGGGGGGAACAAGGAAGCTACCGCCTTCGCGAAGGAGGCTGTTAGGAAAGGAGGGATCGAGAATCTCTCCATCCAAGGGAAGAAGAGGACCGCCTCTGAAGACCCGGAGATCATGGTCTCAAAGCGGGGGAAGAAATCTTTGTCAGAGGGTCCGGCGCCGAGAGATGTCTCGGACGCATTATGCCCCCAAGGGGATCAGCCCTCCACTGAGCCGTAAGTAGAAAGGGGAGTTTTTATTAAAATAAAGGATATCCCTGCCGTATTTCTGATAACCGAAATTTTACCTTGTAGTTCGGATCTCAGCCCTTCTCAGTAGAGCTCATCTTCAGAGGATCTTCGTCCGAGATGATACAGAGCGAACGCCCCCGCCGCATCGCCGTCTTACGAGGCGGGCGACCCTGAGGTGTCGTCACGGAGGGTTTTTCCGAGTCCGACAGGACCGGAAGGTAGTCGCATGTCCCCTCCAAGCCCTCCATGTTCGGCCTTCGAAAAAGGCCATCGGACGAGTCCGGCACCATATGGTGTATGGTCGGAGGAGCTGAAGGATCTTCTCAGGCGAGCGTTTATCTTAGAAGATCACCGTGCGTTAATGAGTATGCTGATTGAAAGGATTTCATCCGCTAAGAGCGGATTGCATGAAGTCGTCAGAGGTTTACTGACAGGTTTTGAGGTACGCAAAATGATGTACCTTCTGACAGTTCTGCATATAAAATTCGCCCTGTGTAGATAGTAGCCCCTGAGGCTCGGTGTGTTGTCAAAAATGACAGCGCGCCGAGCATCATAATCCTAGGTATAATGTGTCGCCCTTCCAATGCAGGTGGCGAAGGGTCCGGTGGCTGGCCGGATTGATGAGTTTGTCGAACTAAAGCGGCAACTTGACGTGGCGGATGTCGACATCGCACTTGTCAATAGGCGACTTGACGAGTCACAAGGTATGCAATTTCCCCGCGGACACCTGGTAAGGGAGCTTGACGCCCGTGCCTTACAACCGGTATGCTTGATGCAAATGGTGCCGCTGCTATGGAGAACCTGCGGGCGGAGCTCGCCCAAGCCAAGGAGCAGGCCAGAAAGAGTGACGCAGCTGCCTTAAAGGTGGCCGAAGAGCTAAAAGCCAAACAGGCTGCTCACTGCCGAAGCAAGAAGGAGATGGCCGAGATGGCCGTGGAGTTGAAGAATGCTGCCGACCGCTGCAAGCTTCTTGAAAAAGAAGATTGGGCGTACGAGAGGACTCAAGAAGGCCATCGCCGAGGCCAAGGATGCTTGCTCGTGATGAGAGCTATGAAGGAGGAGCTGCGCAAGCCGAGATATCGCGCCGAAAGCCCTTTCGCTGCGGAGGAAATTCTCGACCCTAATTATGCTCGGTTGAACGGCCGTGGAGTGCGTAAGATGCTTATCTGGACTTGGTGGCAAGTGCGGCGGACGCGGCCCAACACTTCCGAGATCAAGAGGATCACGAAACGGGAAAGGTTTTTTGGTCGCAATTCCATAATCCAAAGCGCCCACTTTCATTAACCGATCGCTTGGCCGAATGGGCGGAGCTGAATAGGTTATCCGGACTTGCCATGAAGGATGTCGTGACTCTTTTGTGGCCGAAGAGGCCTGAGCCGAAGAGTTATTTTGGCTTGGTGCAGCAGTTCCTTGGTGCGGTGCCGCATATCAATGCAATGAGGAGGTCGGCATGAATAGAGGGTGTGCGGACGGCTCTCGCCCGTGTCAAGACATACTAGGCGGAGATGAAGGCCACCGATGTTGCAACCCAAGATTCGGACGGAAGCCGAGTACCTGTCGAGCACTATTTTCGGGAAGTTCTGCAGGGCGCTCGTTTAATAGAGACGCAGTGCTCGAAGCATATTATGTTCGAATAACATATATTTATTGTGAAACAATGTTTTGATGAAATATAAAAGCTTTTTATACTTGTGCTTTCAAGAATTAAAATACCTCCTGTGCGGCCGTTAATGTATATGTGTATATAACCTGAAAGATGGCAGTCTTCGGCTTCAGCCCCCACGCATATAATGCGGGGGTGTTTGCAAAGGGCGCATTTTCACACTTGATCCAACGTCTTGGTCCTATAAAGGAGGTGGTAGCGTAGCAAACTAGGCAACCAGACTATAATGCTTTATCACTTTCACTTAGCCATAGGAGTTTGACAATGGGGCTACTATATAGCCCCTAGGGGCACCGCGCTCACCCGAATCCGGGGCGCGTATGTGCCTGACCGGGAAACGGCCCTTTGTCAATGCGGAGGAATCCTATAGATTCCGGCGGGTCATCGAGTGGTTGACCAGTCTCACGCAGATCATGACATCGGTTTGCTTTCATCGAGGTGCTCGCTTTGCCGAACCGAGCACAATAGCAGAGTTCTCCGGTGCCGCGTTAGCCGATAGAGCGGAACGTAAGGCAGCAAAACACAGGAGCCGGGCAAACCCAACATTTGACCAAAGACATGATTCGGAGCTGATGCATATAAGGCCTAACTCGAGATGCCGAACACTCCCCAAGGTATTCGGTCTTTATGAAAACGGGCCGAACAACGCCCTTGGTAATAAGCCCCTGGTGTCCAGGTACGCAAAAAATTCGGACGTGGCCTATGCCAAAATGCCAGCCTCCTCCTCGGTTATAATAAGAAACCAGGGGATGTGTATCAACAAGAGACAGTAAAAAGGTTTACGCAGGGTCTTAATCTAAAAAGAATCCTTGCAACGGGTCCCTACTGCACGTCTGCGCCTGTGTCTCCGTTGTGCCATATCCTGGACGGGTGTCGCACGGTGTTCATCTGTAAAAGGGAGGAACTTAGTTGAAAAAGATCGTGTGAAAATGTACGTTATATTAAATAAACAAAGTACATTTCAAAAAATGAATAAAATTGAGCTTTATTGTCTCTTGTTGTATATGCGCGGAGCCCCTAGTGCGGGGGTGTGCAGCTGGTAAGATGTTTACGCCAGATTCGTCTAACCGTGTCCGGGGTCTGAACGACCTGTTTGGGTGCTTGAATTAGTGAAGCCGGTTTAGTGGTTGTCGAGGCAGTCACACAATCTTCCGTGCTCGAGGAACACTCGATATTTCCCTTTAAGGAGATGATGCCTCGTGGACTGGGCATTTTAAGTGTGAGGGATGCATAATGCGGTATTGCGTTAAAGCGGGCGAAAGCTTCACGCCCCAGTAGTGCTTGATAGCTACTTGTAAATGGGGCGAGGTGGAAGGTTAGCTTTTCGCGGTGGAAGTTGTCGGGTGAGCCGAACACAACTTCTAGTAGTAGAGAGCCCGTACAATGGGCATATGGGCCTAGAATTACCCCTTGAAAGGAAGTATTGCTATGGCGAATTTTGGTTGGGTCTATCCCCATTTTGCGGATTGTGTCCTGATATAGCAGGTTTAGTTCACTGCCACTGTCCATTAGGACTTGTGTAAATTGGAGTCCGTCGATTAGCGGATCTAATATCAAGCCAGTCCATCCTGCCTTCTGGATACTTCTAGAGTAATCCTGATGGTCGAAGGTGATTGGTTTTGACAACCAGTGGCGAGACTCCTCTGGGATAGGCTGTATGGCGCGTATCTCTATGGGCGTCGTCCTGTTTTTCCCTTTTGTCACGTAAAGTGAGTTTACTGTTTTGACTTCTTGTGGGAAATTCTTTTGTTTTCCGGTGCTCTGCTTGTGGGGTTCGTTATCGTCTTCGCTTTGTGTGTCGAGCCCCTTGTGTTCGGCGTTGAGTTTGCCGGACTGCTTGAAGACCCAACAATCTCTATGGGTACGATTTGCAGGCTTCCCGGGGGTACTGTGGACTTGGCATACCTTGTCCAAGATTTTGTTTAAGTTAGATAGCTCGTCCCTATTATCCTTGGGGGGCAGTTTTTTATGATTCTGCTATGAGCTTTTGAACTGACGCTGATCGCCGCTTTTGGGCTGTTGCCTTGGTCCGCAGATCGTTTTTGCTGCGCCGTGGTTTCCGCTTCCATCCCTGACTTCGAATGTACTTGGGTCGCTGGTACTGCATCTTACCAGCCAGCTATCCTCTCCTGCGCAAAAGCGGGTCATGAGGCTTGTTAATGCGGCCATTGTTCTTGGCTTTTCTTGGCCGAGGTGTCTGGCGAGCCATTCGTCTCGGACGTTGTGTTTGAAAGCTGCTAGGGCTTCAGCGTCCGTACAGTCGACTATTTGGTTCGTTTTAGTGAGGAATTTGTTCCAGAATTTTCGGGCTGACTCTTCGGGTTGTTGAGTTATGTGACTTAAATCGTCTGCATCTGGAGGTCGGACATAGGTCCCTTGAAAATTTGCCTGAAAAGCATCCTCGAGCGCTTGCCAACTTCCAATGGTGTTTTCGGGGAGGCTTTTGAGCCAATGCCGGGCTGGCCCTTTGAGCTTGAGGGGTAAGTATTTTATGGCGTGGAGGTCATCTCCTCTAGCCATGTGTATGTGGAGGATGTAATCCTCGATCCAGACTCCAGGGTTTGTTGTTCCATCGTATACCTCTATGTTTACGGGCTTGAATCCCGCTGGAAATTCATAATCCAGAACCTCATCGGTGAAACATAGGGGATGTGCGGCACCCCTATATTTAGGTGTACCGTAATATTCGGATACTTGGCGTGTTGCATTGCTTACTAGAGCTTGCTTTCTTGGCCCGTAGATTGATCTAATTGGGCCATCTTTTTGATGTGAATCTGTGTGCGGATCCCGTGCCGGCTTATGTGCGGCGCCGTTTGCCGCTCTATGTTTGCCATGGGGTCGTCTATCCGACCGGGTGGTCTCCTTGTTCTTTGATTGCGGTGGCTCTACGGCCTCCTCATCAAATTCTGGCAGTAGTTTTCGCTTTGGGTAGCTCTTTGTTCGGCGACTGTCACCGTATTTGTCTGCGGTGTTGAGTACTTTGCTCCATCTGATTCTGAGCGCGTCTTCCGCTGTTCTGAGCTTCTGCTTCTGCTTTTTCAGGCTACGTGTAGTGGCGATGAGCCTTTTGTGGAGGTTCTTCTGCTCCGGCAACTTGTCCGGCGTTAGATCACCTGGACTGTTATCTTCACCAGGGACGGATTGTTTATCCATATTGTCCTGTTCGGACGGTTGCTCGATAGCATGTTTGTTCTCCACCAGTTCGCCCTGCTCTATGGCTGGGTCTGTATGGCTGCTGTCTTTGCCGAGGCAGGACTTTGAGCGGCGCTTACGTCGCCATTTTGACTGCCTTTCGGGGGAATGATCCCTCGTGGCGTCCCATTGTTCCTCGTCGTCGCTTCCTTTAGGTGTGTCCACCATGTATACATCCTGAGATGAGGTGGCTGTCCAGTGCCTTACAGGTGTTGGTTAATGTTTGTCTTCTACATCGTCGTCCATACCGTCGATGTCTTCGGAATCGAAGTCGAGCACGTCGTTTAAACTTTTGATAGTGGCTACGAAGTGGGTGGTGGGTGGGCGTCGAATTTCTTCGTCGTCCGCATCCCAACCTTCCTGACCATAATCCGGCCAGGGCTCTCCTGATAAAGAGAGAAACTTTAGCGAATTCAGGATGTCGCCAAAGGGCGAATGTAGAAAGATGTCCGTAGCAGTGAACTCCATGATCAGCGCCCGATCGGATTCGATTGGCAGGGGCGCGGAAGGTTCGGAGTCCGGAGAGGAGTCTGGCACCTTGGAGTCACGAGCTTCGCAAAGGACAGGGTTGGTGTTCGGCTCAACCGTCGTAGAGATAGCAGCCCTCGAGGCGGTGTCCAGCCACCCATCCTCGATCGGCGCAGTCGGCTCCAAGCTAAGGGTCAGAGCGGACACTTGTGCGGCCTCCAGGGTACTGTCAGGCAGCAGAGCTAGATCATGCCCATCGTGATAGTGCGGCACGCTTGGCTGTGACTCCAACCCATCAAAGATCAAGTCTCCGCAAGCGCCACCAGATAGTTCAAACTTCCAATCGACTGATGGCTGTGGGCGAGCTTAATCTGCTCCAGATGGCTGCTTAATTGCCCGCAGGCAAAGCCGCCGAATACAAAGATCTGTCCGGGGAGAAAAGTCTCACCCAGGACCGCATCATTGTTGATGATCGAAGGAGCCATCGGGCCTAAAGATGACGACACAGGGGAACTCTCAATGAAAGCACCAATGTCGGTGTCAAAACCGGCTGATCTCGGGTAGGGAGTCCCGAACTGTGCATCTTGGCGGATGGTAACAGGAGACAAGGGACATGGTGTTTTTACCCAGGTTCGGGCCCTCTCGATGGAGGTAAAACCCTACTCCTGCTTGATTGATATTGATGATATGGGTAGTACAAGAGTAGATCTACCACGAGATCAGAGAGGCTAAACCCTAGAAGCTAGCCTATGGTATGATTGTTGTTCATCCTACGGACTAAAACCCTCCGGTTTATATAGGCACCGAAGAGGGTTAGGGTTACACAGAGTCGGTTACAATGGTAGGAGATCTACATATCCGTATCGCCAAGCTTGCCTTCCATGCCAAGGAAAGTCCCATCCAGACACAGGACAGAGTCTTAAATCTTGTATCTTCATAGTCTAGGAGTCCGGCCGAAGATGATAGTTCGTCTATCTGGACACCCCCTAGTCCGGGACTCCCTCAGTCACTCTTCCATGTCACGTACATCTTGGTGGAGCGCTCAAAATGATAATAATTGAACACATGCACTCATCGCCAAGGAAAGTGAATGATCATAAATGGATATGAAGGATAATGTCATTCAAGCACACATTAAAGTAGCATACGATCAAACACATGATCATCCAAGTATCTCACAAAAGACATATTGTAGCAAGCAAACACACAATAAAGTTCAAGCAAGTAAAAAGCAAAGAGAGACAAAACAACTCTCTCTCTCTCTCGAAGACTATGACCTATACAGATTTCTCCCCCTTTGGCAACAAGTACCAAAAAGTTAAAAATATGCATAGTGCTACGCGTCTCTCAAGCTTGGTCTTCATGAGGTGGTGTAGAGATGGCTCCAAGGACGAAACCTTCTGTTGATGTAGCTGGAGCTGGTGGAGTGGCTGCTGGAGCTGGTGGCACTGAGGCTATGGCTGCTGGTGCAGATGTAGTAGCTCTTGTGTCTGGGACAGGCACTGTAGTAGACCTCTAGCTTCTGGGCACTCTAGTAAAAGCACCTGTAGTAGACTTGCCCTTCTTCTCCTCCACTTCCTCCTGAAGTTGCTAAACCACTAACTGACTCTTAGTTACCTTGACATCAAGATCGTAGAATTTCTGCTCAATGATCCTCTCCAAGCTCTCCTGGTTTTGAGTCAGGGTGGCCAAGCCCTTCTCAATCCTCAAGCTGGATGCGATCAGATATCCAAGATGATCTTGCTTGCTCTTCAAGAACACTTGAGATGCCTCTTTAGCTGTTGGCATGTTTGCAGCTTTCTCTGCCCTTGCCTTCTCTCTCTTCTCATGTTCTTGCACTGATGATGGATCTTCCTCAGTCATGACAACAATGTTGTCCTCAAAGTCTAGCCTGAGGGGTAAATGCTCTTTGCCCAATAGATATGTGCACGTGCCCATCTTGGAGTTGATGAGCACCTGAATTTGTGGAGCATACCCACATGATCTCTTCTGATCTACAGCTGTCCTCTTGATTGTTTCCACAATCAGACTCATCACTTTGAACTTTTGAGGAACATCAAATATATGCAGCAAGGTGATGGAGTGTCCTCTGATCATTCTGTGATCACTAGACTTTGGCAACAGAGTGTGCCTTAGAATAGTATTGATAGTAGGCAGGCCTGACAGTAAGTGCTTCACTGAGCCAAACTTGTGAGTCTCCAGGTCTGCATCAGGAATCTCCTTGTACATACTAGCCATTGAGTTGTTATCCTTCTTCTTCTTGGCATAGACATCCAAGTCATCTTCATGAGCTTGTGGGGCATTGATCAATCTAGCCCACTCATCAACTGTAGATTGGTACCTTGTAACCTCTAACATCCATACAATTTTGCCATCTGGATAGAAATGAGCAGTTGAATAGAATTGCGTGATCAGGTCATCATTCCATTTAGTGAGCTTTTGGCCAACAAACTTGTCAACCTCACATGCCTTGAGGTTGTCATAAACATCTGGGAAGTGCTCTTCATTCTCTCTAATGTAGGTCCAGTCCATCCATCTCATATCACACACTATGGGCTTCTTGTCAAGTAGGATTGTCTCATAGAAATCTTGTTGTTCCTTTGTGTGGAACCTGTAGTCCACAACAGTTCTCCTCCTGACAGCATATGGGTCAGCCTTTCTCCACTGTCTCAGTCCTGCATCCTTCCTGATCCTCATGCCTCTGCAACAGGATGTCCATCATTATGGTCAGGGATCTTTGGCTTTAGCTTCCTTAGCACTTGGGCTTTAGCTTCCTCTTCTTCAGTCTCAGGCACTGGGGCCTTGTTCTTCTCCTCAGCAGGTATGTTCCTGGTACTCCTCTTGGGTGCAGTCCTGGGAACAGTAGCAGCAGCTTTGGGAGCAGTTTTGGGCTTAGCAGCAACCCCTGACTTTATAGCATTTCCCATGAGCTTTTGTGCCTTAGCTGCTGGAGCAGCATCCTCTTCCTCTTCATCATCTTCATCAGATGAGTGTCTTTCAAATTCCGCCATGGGGTCCACCTTCTTGCACCATCTTCCTCTCTTTCTCTCCTTCTTCTTCTTTTCCTCACCAGCAGCCTCTCCTCCAGTTGACTTGGAAGTTTCATGAGTGGAGGCTCTGGCCTTTGACATAGGAACTCTCTTGGCAGGTGCCTTCTTGTTCATGCCTGGCTTTTTTGATGCAGCAGTGCCAAATTCTTTCTTCACAACTTTCCTCTTTGAGATGGCCTCATCCTCAGCTGCAACATAGTCTTCATCCTCTGAATCAGAAGTTCTCTTCTTCCTAGTTCTAGTAGCTGCCTTGGGCAAGTTACTAGGTGTGCTCCAGCTGCCCTCATCATAGCTAATGGAGGGACTAGTGCCCTCACTCAACTGTCCTTGCTGTTCACACCTGTTCTGGTTGTCACTCTGGTCAGACATCTTGCAGGAAAACTGTCAGCAGACCCTATGAATAGGTTGTAGATGAGGTAGAGTAGATGAGCATCACAAAGTACAGAGGTTTTGCAAAACAAATTGAGTCAAAAAACTTAGTTTTAGTTCTCTACAGAAGTTATCTCAGAGCTATCGAATTGACAAACTCGGTGATACCGAAGAAACACTTGGAACCTAAACTAGTGAACTCGATTGGGCCGAGTCATAGTTCGGTGGCACCGAGATTGCTAGGGTTTCACAGAATCCTGAACTCGATCACACTGATTTGCACGTTTTGGTCATACCAAAAAGCGCATGTGCAATGGCCTAAGCCGAATCGGTGAGACCGATTTCTACATTTCGGTCGGTCCGAAATGAGTTCTGCGCAGAGCTAACCCTAAATTTTTTGAATCAATCTAGAACTAAGGAAGTTTTAGCTAGATAGATTAATCACATTCGTCGAAAGAAACATGACATTGTCCTTGTGCTAGGAATCGGAGTGAAAAAGACAGCACAAGGGGTCGAACGCATACCCTAGAGCGGCGTGTGTTTGCTACAGTAGCGACGGTGGAGCAGAATCCGTCGACGGCGGCAGAGTCCAACGACAGTAGGTTGTTGGCGGCGAGGAGACAATCTGGAGACCCGAGGAGGCAGAGCAGGACACACGCGGGCTGAGAAGATTTGAAGAAATTTCCAAAGTCTCACCCATGGGTATTTATATCCTGACCCTATCAGTGTGACCGACTGGAACAACTCGGTGGACCGAGATTGCAGAATCGCAAGCGGTTGCTGCAACTCGGTGTGACCAAAGTGTTCAAATCGGTTGCACTGAGATGAAAACCTAGATCAACTTAGTGAACTCGGTTTGACCGAAATATATTTCTCGGTCAGACCGAAATGCACAAAGAGGTTTTGGAAGTTTAAGTCTATGACGAACCAGGGGACTTCGAGTGCTACTCACACTGAGTGGTTCGAATCTGACTTGATCAAACTTTGTGATGTAGCATGAACAGAGTTTGAGACGAGAAAAGCATAGATAGCTAGAGAAGGTTCTTAGGCATTCTTGTCCATCCACTTGGCAAAAGAACAAGATCCAAACATTCAAAGCAACAAGTGTATGTCCTTGAATGAGTAAAATATTCAATCAACATGCTCACACAATAAAATAGCAAATGAAATATGTGGCAAAGCATGCACAACCAATTCTACCATCTATCAAACAATTGGCGATGACTAGGTCATCTATATATGAGTATATTGACTTAGGAGTCAAATGAGAACATTTGATCATAGGTCATACTCATCGTTTCAGCACAAGTGGGGTTACCACTTTTACATAAAGCATTGTTGTGTTCACACCATTAGAGTTGCTTTAGCTCAATTCTTTAGAGTAAATCTCCGAGATCCCCCCTAAGGTGGATGAACTAACCTTGGGTTTTGGCAATGATGACTTCATGTAGGTGTTGAAGATGTGGATGCTCAATGTTGTTGATCATTAGGAGCAATCCATTGGAGTGAGTTGCACTTTCAATACCTACACGGGTTAGTCCCACAAGGAACAAGCAAGGATATCCATAAATATAGAGTGATGCACACACAAGATGATGTCCATGAAAGCATTGGGTTACCTTGTCCCTTGTCTTACCAACAAGAGGGTTTGTGACTCCTTGAACTAGTGCAAGATGTGGAAGTTGATTGCCCTTGTTCTTGCCAAAATGATACGAGTGAAGTATATTGGCGGAGTCACCCTCAAGAACTCTCTTGTTCTTCTTCTTTGGGATCCACATCATCTTGATGGGAATCCTTGGGGTAGTAGTGGAACTTGATGAAGTAGAGCTTGATGTAGTCTTGGGAACCCACTTGACCAAGGCCTTGGGAGCTTCTTCAAATGCATCGATCTCCTCTTGAAGCTTGTCCTTGCCTTTTTGCTTGTGCTATTGTGGTGGAAGATAATCTTGAGCTTGTGTCCTTTGGAAAGAAGTAGGATCATACTTATCTTGTTGGGGAACAAACTTCGTCTTGGGGTATTGATCTTCTTCCCACTCAACTCCATTGGCATTGAACTTTCGTTCAAAACCAATACCTTGATTCTTCCAGTGCCTTCCTTGCTTGCGTACAATTTCCTCAAATTGCTTACTCCCGGCAAGGCTCTTGTAGACACCCTTCTCTATAATTCCCTTCAATAAGCTATTTTCTTTCTCAAGTGTAACTTGGCTAAGAGAATCATTAGTGGAATCAAGAGAACTACTAGAAGCAACAACATTGGATTTAGCATGATTATTTTTACTACTAGAAGAATCTTTCTTACTCTTGTTACTAGACTTGACTTGTGGCATGTAAGTAGATAAGAGTAAACGCTTGGCAATGTAAGAAGAACTTTTCTTGCGAAAGATCATCATTGATTGCCTTTAAAAACTCATGCTCTTGCTCAAGGTTGAGCTTTCCAAAGCGTAACTTCTCATGAGTCTTTAAAAGTTCTTGATGATCTTCCAAGATAATTTCATGAGCTAACTTAAGAGTCTTTAGTTATTTAGTTAGGTGCTCAATCTTCTCCTTGTCATTGTCACTCCTTTTATCTTGATTAGCATGATTAATTGACATTTCATCATAGTATTCATCACTAGAGTTGTCAACAAGTAAATCATCATCACCTAACAAGTCATCTTCATCACTATTGAAATCAACATACTCGGGGTGTGATACCTTTGGGCCTTTAGCCATGAAGCATCTTCCAGTTCCTTCATTTGGTGAATCAAATATGTCATAGGAGTTAGTTGACACAAGGGCTAGACTGGCAACACCTTCATCTTGAGTATATTCGGAGTCGGAGTGATAGCTTCTCTCGGGGTGATTGTCGGAGTCGGAGCCGGATACCCATTCACCAACATGAGCTTGATGTCTTCGCTTTGTGTAGCTCTTTGATGATTTTTCCTTCCTTTCTAAATCCTTGCTTCTCCGGGAAGTTCTACGTTCATAACGATCATCTCTACTCCTCCTTTCTCTTGGCAGTAATTCTTCTCTTATACTTCTTCTTTTGGGTGAATCTTCTATCCTTTTGTAAGGAGTCGTACCCTCATTGGAATAGTGTCCAGGTCTTCCATAATTGTAGCAATTACATTCACGACTCAAAGATCTTTTTATCATTGTAGGACCTTGACTTGGAACTCCTTTCCTTGCTTCTACTCTTGTAGAAGTTGTTGAATTTTTGCACCATTAAGCTCAATTCCTCATTGAATGTTTGTTTCTCACTTGATGATGTAGGAGCATCACATGAGGCTTTGTAAGCACCACTTGACTTATTGTGAAGCTCTTCCTTATCCTTGAGTGACATCTCATGAGCAACAATTCTTCCAATGACTTCCATTGGCTTGAGATCTTTGTAGTTGGGCATCATTTGGATCAATGTGCACACAGTATCATATTTTACATCCAAGGCTCTTAGGATCTTCTTGATGATGAATTTGCCGGTCATCTCTTCGCTTCCTAAGCCAGCAATCTCATTTGTAATGAGAGCAAGCCTAGAGTACATTTCGGTGACACCTTCACCATCCTTCATTTTGAGCTTGTCAAGTTGACATTGAAGCACATCCAATTTGGATTCCTTGACGGAGTCGGTACCTTCGTGCATGTCAATCAAAGTATCCCAAATTTCATTTGCATTCTCAAGGCGACTGATTTTGTTGAATTCTTCGGGGCACAATCTGTTGAAGAGTATATCACAAGCTTGAGCGTTGTATTGCAGCATCTTCAACTCTTCCGCGGTAGCTTCATGGTTTGGTTCTCTCCCATCGAAGAATTCACCTTGCAAGCCAATACACACAATAGCCCAAACGGCGGGGTTATGTCCAAGAATATGCATTTTCATCTTATGCTTCCAACTAGCAAAATTAGTACCATCAAAGTAAGGACCTCTACGGTGGTAAATTCCCTCGCTAGACGCCATACTCTCCTAGGTTGTGAAACCAAGGCTATGATCACCAAAAGCTATGGAAATCAAGGCAAATTGAGACCAAAGCTTTGATACCAATTGTAGGATCGAAAGTATGTCTAGAGGGGGGGTGATTAGACTACTTGACCAAATAAAATCTTAACCTTTTCCCAATTTTAGTTCTTGGCAGATTTTAACAACTTAGCACAAGTCAAGCAATCTTAATAGAATTCAAGCAAGCATGCAAAGAGTATATGAGCAGCGGAAAGTAAAGCATGCAACTTGCAAGAATGTAAAGGGAAGGGTTTGGAGAGTGCAAACGCAATAGGAGACATAGATGTTTTTGTCGTGGTTCTGATAGGTGGTGCTATCGTACATCCACGTTGATGGAGACTTCAACCCACGAAGGGTAACGGCATGTGCAAGGCCCACGGAGGGCTCCACCCACGAAGGGTCCACGAAGAAGCAACCTTGTCTATCCCATCATGGCCATCGCCCACGAAGGACTTGCCTCACTAGGGTAGATCTTCACGAAGTAGGCGATCTCCTTACTCTTACAAACTCCTTGGTTCAACTCCACAATCTTGTCGGAGGCTCCCAAGTGACACCTAACCAATCTAGGAGACACCACTCTCCAAAAGGTAATAGATGGTGTGTTGATGATGAACTCCTTGCTCTTGTGCTTCAAATGATAGTCTCCCCAACACTCCACTCACTCTCATAGGATAGGATTTGGTGGAAAGATGATTTGAGTAGAAAGCAACTTGGGGAAGGCTAGAGATCAAGATTCATATGGTTGTATTGGAATATCTTGGTCTCAACACATGAGTAGGTGGGTCTCTCTCAGAAAATGGGTAATGGAAGTGTAGGCACGTTCTGATGGCTTCCCTCATGAATGAGGAGAGGGTGGAGGGGTATATATAGCCTCCACACAAAATCTAACCGTTACACACATTATACCAAACTCGGTGGGACCGAATCAGAAAACTCGGTCGGACCGATTTAGTGCATATGTGACCGTTACGCAATTTCCATGGGACCGACATGTCATCTCGGTGGGACCGATATCAGTAGGGTTAGGGCATAACGTAATCTCGGTTGGACCGATTACTCAAACTCGGTTGGACCGACTTTGGTAATAAGCTAACCAGAGAGTTGGTCAGGCAAATTCGGTGGGACCGATTTGCTCGTCTCGGTGGGACCGAAGCATTACGAAAAGGAAACAGAGAGTTTGCATTGCAGACTCGGTGGGACCGATCGCTCATCTCGGTTAGACCGAAACGTTACGAAGGGAAACAGAGATTTTGCAATCCCATCTCGTGAGATCGAGATCCCTATCAGTGAGGCCGAAAAGACTAGGGTTTCTAGCAGTGGCTATGTCAAATGAACTCGGCGGCACCAGATGGATCAAATAGGTGGGGCCAAGTTTGACTTTTGGTTTGGGACATATGTGGATATGGGAAAGTGGCTGAGGGCTTTGGAGCATATCATTAAGCACTTTGAGCAAGCAAGCCATTAAGCAACACCTCACCCCCTTTTATTAGTATTGGCTTTCCTATAGTGATCTTGGATCACTAAATGGAAAATGTAGAGTCTTGGACTTTTAAGCTTGAGCCAATCTTTTGTCCTTAGCATTTTGAGGGGTCCACATTCCTTATCCATGCCATGCCAATCATTGAACTTTCCTGAAATATTTATCTTGTAATGGCATTAGTTCAATGAGCTATATGTTGTTAACCATTACCAAAACCACCCAGGGATAGTTACACTTTCAACTGGGTGAGGACACCGCAAGATTGAAGCCATTGCAAGATAAATCAATCTAGTTGGCCAAACCAATCAATAGATCGGAGAGAAATACAAAGCTATCTTAATCATGCATAAAAGAGTTCAGAAAAGACTCAAATAGTATTCATAGATAATCTGATCATAAATCCCCAATTCATAGGATCTCAACATACGCACTGCAGCAGAAGATTATATCAAATAGATCTCCAAAACATTCTATTGAACATCGAAGAGAGAGAAGAAGCCATCTAGCTACTAGCTATGGACCGCTAGGTCTGTGGTAAACTACCCACACATCATCGGTAGGGAAGCATGGTTGGTGTAGAGGCCCTCCATGATTGAATCCCCCTACGACAAAGTGCCAGAAAAGGCCCCAAGATGGGATCTCACGGGAACAAAAGCTTGCAGCGGTGGAAAAGTATTTTTGTTATGCCCTCTGGTGTACGGGGAATATTTGGGTAGGAGCTGGAATTAGGGTTAGGGGAGTCCCGAGGGGCCCAAAATCTTTGGGGGGGGCCTCCAGCCTTGTGGCCCCCTCGTGGCTCCTCTAGCCTCCTCCCAAAGCTTCGTGGTTGTATTCTGGCCCAAGAAAAATTGTCAAAGAGTTCGTTCCGTTTGGACTCCGTTTGGTATCGATTTTCTTAAAAGACAAAAACAAGGAAAAAATAGCAACTGGCACTGGGCACTAGGTTAATAGGTTAGTCCCAAAAATGATATAAAATAGCATAATAATGCATATAAAACATCAAAGATGGATAATATAATAGCATGGACCAATAAAAAATTATAGATACATTGGCGACGTATCAAGCATCCTTGAGCTTAATTCATGCTCGTCCTCGAGTTGGTAAATTATAAAAACAAATTTTTTGATGTGGAATGCTACCTAACATGTTTATCAATGTAATCTTTCTTATTGTAGCATGAGTATTCAGATCCATAATATTCTAAACAAAAGTTTATTATTGACATGAAAACAATAATACTTCAAACATACTAATAAAGCAATCATGTCATCTCAAAATATCACGGCTAAAGAAAGTTATCCCTACAAAATCATATAATCTTGTCATGCTCTATCTTCATCACACAAAGTATTTATCATGAACAACCCTGATGACAAGCCAAACAATTGTTTCATACTTTTAATGTTCTCAAGCTTTTTCAACTTTCACGCAATACATGAGCGTGAGCCTTGGACATAGTGCTATAGGTGGAATAGAATATGGTGGTGGTTGTGATGAGAAGATAAAAAGGAGAAAGTCCCACATATATTAGGCATATTAATGGGCTATGTAGATGCCCATCAATTGATATCGATGCAAGTGAGTAGGGATTGCCATGCAACGGTTGCACTAGAGCTATAAGTGTATGAAATCTCAAAAGAAAACCAAGTGGGTGTGCATCCAACTTGCTTCCTCACGAAGACCTAGGGCAATTTGAGAAAGCCCATCATTGGAATATACAAGCCAAGTTCTATAATGAAAAATTCCCACTAGTATATGAAAGTGATAAAATATGATACTCTCTATCATGAAGAACATGGTGCTACTTTGAAGCACAAGTGTTGAAAAGGATAGTAACATTGTCCCTTCTATCTTTTTCTCTCATTTTTTTCTTTTGGGGCTCTTTGGCCTTTTTTATTTTGGGCTCTTTGGCCTATTTTTTATTTTAAGTCCAGAGTGTCATCACAACTTGTGAGGGAATCATGGCTTCCATCATCCTTTCCTCACATGGGACAATGCTCTGATAATGATGATCATCACACTTTTATTTACTTACAACTCAAGAATTACAACTCGATACTAGATCAAGTATATGACTCTATGTGAATGCCTCATGCATATGAGAACAATATGACGATGATAGTGTGTGTCATAATAAAATGGAAAAATGAAAGTTTCATGGCAATATATCTTGGAATGGCTATGGAAATTCCATAATGGGTAGGTATGGTGGCTATTTTGAGGAATGTATATGGTGGGTTTAATGCACTGACGAAAGTTGCGTGGTACTAGAGAGGCTAGCAAAGGTGGAAGGGTGAGAGTGTGTATAATCCATGGACTCAACATTAGTCATAAAGAACTCACATACTTATTGCAAAATTTTATTAGCCATCAAAGCAAAGTACTAATATGCATGCTTCTAGGGTATAGATTGGTAGGAAAAGACCATCACTCGTCCCCGACCGCCACTCATAAGTAAGACAATCAAAAATTAATCATGCTCTAACTTCATCGCATAATGGGAGACCATGCGTGCATGCTTTGGGAATGACAAACCTTAACACAAATATTCTTACTAATCCACAATTAATCTCTATAATGAATCTAATATCACCATCTTTATATCTCAAAACAATTGCAAGGAATCAAACTTCTCATATACTCTTTGTGAAAGTTTTTATTATATCCCTCTTGGATACCCATCATATTAGGACTAAATTCT
This sequence comes from Aegilops speltoides, assembly GCA_021437245.1. NCBI lineage: Eukaryota > Viridiplantae > Streptophyta > Magnoliopsida > Poales > Poaceae > Aegilops > Aegilops speltoides. The sequence continues at coordinate 440,873,455 of CM038147.1, forward strand.
TGACCTAAGAAAATTGCCTTACTATATTTTAAGACTCCCAAAATAATATAAGTAAAGCATGAGAGTTCATTAATTTCTACAAAATAGAACCACGACCGTGCTCTAAAAATATATAAGTGAAGTACTAGAGCAACTGCCTAGCTCAAAAGATATAAGTGAAGCACATTGAGTATTCTAATAAATTCACGATTAATTTGTGTCCCTCTCAAAAGGTGTGTACAACAAGGATGACTGTGGCAAACTAAAAAACAAAGACTCATATAATACAAGACGCTCCAAGCAAAACACATATCATGTGGTAATAAAAATATAGCTTCGAGTAAATTTACCGATGGATTGAAGTCAAAAGAGGGGATGCCATCCGGGGAATCCCCAAGCTTAGATGCTTGGTTGTCCTTAAATATTATCTTGTGGTGCCTTGTGCATCACCAAGATTAGGATCTTGCCACTCCTTATTCCCTATTCCATCAAATCTTTACCCAAAACTCGAAAACTTCACAACACAAAACTCAACAGAAAACTTGTAAGCTCTGTTAGTATAATAAAGCAAATCACCACTTTAGGTACTGTTGTTAACTCATGCTAAATTTATATTGGTGTTATATCTACTATATTCCAACTTCTCCATGGTTCATACCCTCGATACTACCCATAGATTCATCAAAATAAGCAAACAACACAAAGAAAACACAATCTGTCAAAAACAAAACAATCTACAAAAATCTGGAATTTTTGTAATCTTCTGTAACTTAAAAAATCTGAAAAATTAGGACAACCTGGTAAATTTGTATATCAATCTTGTGTAAAAACTTTAGTCAAAATCACATTTTTGTGAATTTTGAAAATTCTAGATCTGGGCGCATAAGTTTCTGTTTTTCAGCAAAATCAAATCAACTATCACCATAGACCATCCCAAAGGCTCAACTTGGCACAAACACTAATTAAAAATCTTAAAAACAATCAAAAAAGTAGTATAATTGTGTATTCACATAAAAACAGAAAATAAAAATATTGGGTTGTCTCCTGACAAGCGCTTTTCTTTAGAGCCTTTTAGCTAGGCATTGATAATTTTAATGATGCTAACATGAAAGATAGCAACTGAAACACGAAGAGAGCATCGTTAAGCATGTGAAAAACAAGTTTAAGTCTAACATACTTCCTATGCATAGGCATCTTGTAGGGAAAATATTTATCAATAGAAGCAGAAACTAGCATATGCAAGTAAGAAGAAAGAAACAATTCAACATAACGAGAGGTAATTTAGTAACATGCAAATTTCTACAACCATATTTTCCTCTCTCATAATAATTACATGTAGGATCATAATCAAATTCAACAATATAGCTATCATATAAAATTTTCTATTTATGATCCACATGCATAAAAGTTTTATAATCTTCCAAGATAGTGGGATTAACATCAACTAAAGTCATGACCTCTTCAAACCCACTTTTATCAAAAAATCATAAGATTGATCATTCTCCAAAGTAGTGGGATCGTTTTTACCTAGAGTTGACTCTCTTGCAATCCCACTTTCAATATTACTACAAACATATTTATCATGAGGCTTAAATAAATTTTCAAGATCATAACAAGAATCGCCCCAATCATGATCATGGCAATAAGTAGTAGACATATCAAAATTAGCATCCCCAAGCTTGGGGTTTTGCATATTATTAACACAATTGACATTAATAGAATTTATAATAACATCATTGCAATCATTCTTTTCATTCAAGAAGCTACCATGAATCACTTCATAAATTTCTTCTTTTAGCACTTCATCACAATTTTCAGATTCACGAATTTCAAGCAAAACGTCATAAAGATAATCTAGTGCACTCAACTCACTAGCAATTGGTTCATCATAGTTGGATCTTTTAAAGATATTAGCAAGTGGATGAGGATCCATAAACCCCCTTTTTCTTTGCTTTTGATTTGCAATAAACACACAATTATTGCAAGCAAAATAGCAAACAAACCAAGTAAGACATAAGAGCAAACAAAAAGGCAAATATTTTTGTGTTTTTCTAAAAATGTTTTAGAAGAGGGGGAGAGGAAAACAGAGGCAAATGGAGAATAATGTAAATGCAAGAGATGAGAGTTTACGATAGGTACTTGGTAGGCTTGATGTAGAATGTCCCCGACAACGGTGCTAGAAATTCTTCCTACTACTTCTTGAGCTTGCATTAGTTTTTGCCTTTGAAAGTGCAATCATGCCCTAAATATTATTTTGATGTTGATGACAATATACTAATAGGGAACTAACAAAGTTTGTCAAGTATATCTCAGGTTTTAGTCCCCTCGGAATCAATTTTGTGTGTGGATTATGATTTCGTAAATGTTTAACTCCATCAAGAACGAAGAAACAATACTATATTTATGTTTATTCTTGAGTATAGGATCCCGCACTATTAAGAGGGGAACATGGGTTATTGTGAAAGTATTTCTCAAACATCTACTTCAAAGTCATTGTCTGATCTTCATCTTTGTCGGACGACCGGTACTCACTGGATGTCCGGCTGCTTCTATATAGAGCCAAAACATCAACCACGAAGAAGCAACCTTGTCTATCCCACCATGGCCATCGCCCACGAAGGACTTGCCTCACTAGGGTAGATCTTCACGAAGTAGGCGATCTCCTTGCCCTTACAAACTCAGATTTGGCTATGGTGGAAAGATGATTTGAGTGGAAAGCAACTTGGGGAAGGCTAGAGATCAAGATTCTTGTGGTTGGAATGGAATATCTTGGTCTCAACATATAAGTAGGTGGTTCCCTCTCAGAAAATGAATGCTGGAAGTGTAGGCACGTTCTGATGGCTCTCCTCACGAATGAAGAATGGGTGGAGGTGTATTTATAGACTCCACACAAAATCTAACCATTACACACAGATTCCCAAACTGGGTGAGACTGAATGGTAAAACTCGGTCACACAGATTCAGGTCAAAATATGAACGTTAGGCTTTTTGGTGGGACCAACTTAGTCATCTCGGTGAGACCAATATGCTAGGGTTAGGGCATAACGTAATCTCGGTGCGACCGATCACATAAACTCGGTGGGACCGATTTCAGCAATAGGCACATAGAGAGTTGGTCAGGAAAACTCGGTGGGACCGATTCGCTCACTTCGGTGAGACCGAAGTGTTATGAAAAGGAAACAGTGAATTTGCATTGCAGACTCGGTGGGACCGATTTTCTCATTTCGGTGTGACTGAAATGTTACAAAAGGAAATAGTGAGTTTGCAATCCCATCTCGGTGAGACCAAGATCCCTATCGGTGAGACCGAAGTGACTAGGGTTTGTGGCAGAGGCTATGTCAAATGAAACTCGGTGGTGCCGGATAGATCTAATCATTGGGGCCGATTTTGACTTTTAGGTTTAGGACATATGTGGAAATGAGAAAGTGGTTGAGGGTTTGGAGCATATCACTAAGCATTTTGAGCAAGTAAGCCATTAAGCAACACCTCATCCCCTTTTAATAGTATTGGCTTTCCTATGGACTCAATGTGATCTTGGATCACTAAAATGAAAATGTAGAGTCTTGAGCTTATTGCCAATATGTGTCATTAGCATTTTGAGGGGTCCACATCTCTAGTCCATGCCATGCCAATCATTGAACTTTCTTAAATGATCATCTTGAAAGAGCACTAGTTCAATGAACTATATGTTGTTAAGAATTACCAAAACCACCCAGAGATTAGTTGCACTTTCAATCTCCCCCTTTTTGGTAATTGATGACAACATATAGATCAAAGCTTCAACAAATGATAATAAGAATGAAATACATCATCGCTTTGAGAAGTATGTGATAAGTAAGGGCTCCCCCTAAATTTGTGCATTATTTAAGATTTGCTTTTGAATGCAAATGCACAAATAAATAGGATCATGGGTTACTCTTCCATGTCACATACATCTTGGTGGAGCGCTAAAAAAGATAAAAAATAAGAACAAACACTCATCATCAAGGCAAAGTGAATGATCATACAAGAGATAGATAATGTCACCATTCAAGCATAGGCATTAAGCATAATATGATCAAACACATGATCATATAAAGTATCTCACACACATAGACATAAAGTATCTCACCCAAGAAAACAAAGCAAATGAGTAGGAAAAAGAAGAAAAACTCTCTCTGTCCGAAGCCTATGATCTATACACTTTCTCCCCCTTTGGCAACAAGTTACCAAAAAGCTCGAAAATGCATACTGCTATGCGTCTCTCTAGGCTTGATCTTCGGAAGGAGGGTTGAGATGACTCCAAGGACAAAAGCATCAGTGGAAGATGTTGGAGCTTGTGGGGTTGCCACTGGAGGGGCAACTGCAGCTGTGGGAGCTGTGGCTGCAGGTGTTGAAGCTGTTGCTCTTATGTCTGGCACCAGCACTGCTGCAGACCTCTGTCCTCTAAGTACTCTGTGGAACACCTATGTAGTTGCTTTGACCTTCCTCTCATCTGCTTCTCCCTAGAGCTCTTCAACTACTGTCTGAATCTCAGTCACCTTCAAGTCAAGATCATAGAATTTGGTTTCAGTGATCCTCTCCAAGCTCTCCTGGTTCTGAGTCAGGTTGGCCAGTCCTTTCTCAATCCTCAAGGTTGCTTGAATAAGATATCCATGCTGGTCTTGCTTTGACTTGAGGAATACTTCTGAAGCTTCTGCATCACTGGGCATCTTTGCTGCTTTCTCTGCTTTTGCTTCTGTCTCTTTTCTTGTGCCTCTAGGGAAGTTGGATCCTCAGCTGTCATGACAATAGTGTTGTCCTCAAAGTCTGGCTGCAAAGGCAGATGCTCTTTGTCCAACAGGTACACTCCCTTGGGCATCTTGGAATTGATCAGCATTTGAATGTGTGGTTGATACGTCTGCAACGTATCTATAATTTTTTATTGTTCCATGCTATTATATTATCTCTTTTGGATGTTTATGGGCTTTATTATACACTTTTATATTATTTTTGGGACTAACCTATTAACCGGAGGCCCAACCCAAATTGTGGTTTTTTGCCTATTTCAGTGTTTCGCAGAAAAGGAATATCAAACGGAGTCCAAACGGAATAAAACCTTCAGGAGAGTTATTTTTGGAACGAACGCAATCCAGAAGACTTGGAGTAGACGTCGGGGAAGCAACAAGGTGGTCACGAGGGTCCAGGGTGCGCCCTACCCACTGGGCGCGCCCCCACCCTCATGGGCCCCTCGTGGCTCCCCTGACCGACTTCTTTCGCCTATATATATATCCATATACCCCGAAAACATCGAGGAGCACCATAGATTAGGAGTTCCGCCGTCTCAAGCCTCTGTAGCCACCAAAAACAAATCGGGACCCTGTTCCAGCACCCTGCCAGAGGGGGGATCCCTCACCAGTGGCCATCTTCATCATCCCGGCGCTCTCCATGACGAGGAGGGAGTAGTTCACCCTTGGGGCTGAGGGTATGTACCAGTAGCTATGTGTTTGATCTCTCTCTCTCTCTCTCTCGTGTTCTTGAGGTGGCACAATGTTGATGTATCGCGAGCTTTGCTATTATAGTAGGATCTTATGATGTTTCTCCCCCGCTACTCTCTTGTAATGGATTGAGTTTTCCCTTTGAAGTTATCTTATTGGATTGAGTCTTTAAAGGTTTGAGAACACTTGATGTATGTCTTGCATGTGCTTATCTGTGGTGACAATGGGATATTCACATGCTCTACTTGATGTACGTTTTGGTGATCAACTTGCGGGTTCAGTGACCTTGTGAACTTATGCATAGGGGTTGGCACATGTTTTCATCTTGACTCTCCGGTAGAAACTTTGGGGCACTCTTTGAAGTTCTTTGTGTTGGTTGAATAGATGAATCTGAGATTACGTGATGCATATCGTATAATCATAACCACGGATACTTGAGGTGGCATTGGAATATCTGGGTGACATTAGGGTTTTGGTTGATTTGTGTCTTAAGGTGTTATTCTAGTACGAACTCTATGATAGATCGAACGAAAAGAATAGCTTCGTGTTATTTTACTACGGACTCTTGAATAGATCGATCAGAAAGAATAGCTTTGAGGTGGTTTCGTACCCTACAATAATCTCTTTGTTTGTTCTCCACTATTGGTGACTTTGGAGTGACTCTTTGTTGCATGTTGAGGGATTGTTATATGATCTAATTATGTTATTATTGTTGAGAGAACTTGCACTAGTGAAAGTATAAACCTTAGGCCTTATTTCCTAGCATTGCAATACCATTTGTGCTCACTTTAGTTATTAGTTACCTTGCTGTTTCTATAATGTCAAATTACAAATACTCATATCTACCATCCATATTCCACTTGTATCACCATCTCTTCGCGGAACTAGTGCAACTATACAATTTACCATTGTATTGGGTGTGTTGGGGACACAAGAGACTCTTTGTTATTTGGGTGCAGGGTTGCTTGAGAGAGACCATCTTCATCCTACACCTCCCACGGATTGATAAACCTTAGGTCATCCACTTGAGGGAAATTTGCTACTGTCCTACAAACCTCTGCACTTGGAGGCCCAACAACGTCTACAAGAAGAAGGTTGTGTAGTAGACATCAAGCTCTTTTCTGGCGCCGTTGCCAGGGAGGTGAGTGCTTGAAGGTATATCTTTAGATCTTGCAATCGAATCTTTTAGTTTCTTGTTTTATCACTAGTTTGGTCTATAAAAGAAAACTAAAGAAAATGGAATTGATGGTGTCTCATATGCTTCATCTTTATAATGTCTTTCATGAAAATGATGGGAAGGAAAATTGTGCTCATGTACTAGAAGAAGAATTACATAGAATGCTTGGCATAAAATATGTGAATGATGAGCATGGTTGCAATGTTGTTAGTATGAATTCTTTGAATATCCATGATGCTAATGATATGCAAAGCCACAAGCTTGGGGATGCTATGTTTGATGAAGATGATATTTTTTGTCCCCCAAGTTTTGATGAGAAAATATATTATGATGATAGCATGTCTCCTATTTATGATGATTATTGTGATGACACATATGCTATAAAGAATAAAGATAACCATGGAACTGGTCATCACAATTTTAATTTTCAATTGTATTATGCTTCACATGATAGTTGTTTTGTTGAGTTTGCTCCCACTACTATTGATGAGAATAAATTTGCTTATGTGGAGAGTAGTAAAACTTCTATGCAAGTAGATCATGAAAAGAATGATTTATGTGATGGTTATATTGTTGAATTCGTTCATGATGCTACTGAAAATTATTATGAGGGAGGAACATATGCTAGTAGGAATTGCAATAATATCAAGTTTCCTCTCTATGTGCTTAAAGTTTTGAAGTTATGCTTGTTTTACCTTCCTTTGCTAGTTGATTATTGTTCCCATAAGTTGTTTGCTCACAAAATCCCGATGCATAGGAAGTGGGTTAGGCTCAAATGTGTTAGTCATATTCTTCATGATGCTCTCTTTATGTTTTAATTCTTATCTTTTATGTGAGCATCATTGAAATCATCATGCCTAGCAAGGGGCGTTAAACGATAGCGCTTGTCGGGAGGCAACCCAATTTTATTTTTGTCCTTTGCTTTTGCTCATGTTTAGTAATAAATAATTCATCTAGACTCTGGTTATATGTGGTTTTATGTTTTAATTAGTGTTTGTGCCAAGTAGAACCTTTGGGAAGACTTGGGTGAAGTCTTTGTGATCTTGCTGTAAAAAACAGAAACTTTTGCGCTCACGAGATTAGATGCCATTTTTTTACTGGAGAGTGCTTTTAGGTTGATTATTTTTGGAGATGATTAATAGAAAAAGTACTCAGGTCCACCAATTTATTTCAGAATTTTTGGAGTTACAGAAGTATTCGAATGATACAGATTACTACAGACTGTTCTGTTTTTGATAGATTCTGTTTTCTATGTGTTGTTTGCTTATTTTGATGAATCTATGAGTAGTATCGGAGGGTATGAACCATAGAGAAGTTGGAATATAATATATATTACACCAATATGAATTTAGAATGAGTTCACAACAGTACCTAAGTGGTGGTTTATTTTCTTATACTAACGGAGCTTACGAGTTTTCTGTTGAGTTTTGTGTTGTGAAGTTTTCAAGTTTTGGGTAAAGATTCGATGGACTACGGAATAAGGAGTGGCAAGAGCCTAAGATTGGGGATGACCAAGGCACCCCAAGGTAATATTCAAGGACAACAAAGAGCCTAAGCTTGGGGATGCCCGGGATGGCATCCCCTCTTTCGTCTTCGTTCATCGGTAACTTTACTTAGAGCTATATTTTTATTCACCACATGATATGTGTTTTGCTTGGAGCATCATTTTCTTTTGTTAGTATTTGCTTTTTGTTATTTAGAATAATTCTTTGCATTTATATTTTCAATAAAAATGTCAAGGATAGCCTTTACCATGCTTATTTGGCAAGTATACATGTTTCTGTTTCAAAACAGAAAGTTTACCGCTGTTGCAAAAATTCCCTAGAAAAGTCAGAAAATGATAAAATGTTGAATTTTTTGCATATTGATCTCTGATAAATCTTCTACAGGTTGGTATTTTCTCATAATTGTTGGAGTTAGGGAAGTATGATGAATCTTGCATTCTTTACAGACTGTACTCTTTTGTCAGATTGCTGTTATGTTTGCACTGTTTGCATATGTTTGCTTGTTTAATGATTCTATTTGAGGATAGGAGTATTAAATATGCATAGAAATTTAGTATGAAATGTTGAATAATAATTTTTTTGATCTATTACAGTAGAAAATGATAAGGTTTTTGCATTGGTTTATACTAACTTATCTCACGAGTTCTTGTTGAGTGATGAAGCTTTCGAGATTTAGGAAACTGAGATATAAAAGGAATTAAGGAGACACAAAAGCTCAAACTTGGGGATGCCCAAGGCACCCCAAGATAACATTTCAAGAAGTCTCAAGCATCCATGCTTGGGGATGCCCCGGTAGGCATCCCACCTTTCTTCTTCAACAATTATCGGTTAGTATAGGTTGAACCTAAGTTTTTTGCTTCTTCACATGAGTTGTGCTATCCTTGCAATGTCATTTTATTTTTCTTTGCTTGCTGTTTGAATAATATCCCAAGATCTTAAATTCTTAAACGTTAGAGAGTCTTCACATAGTTGCACAATTATTTGACTACTCATTGATCTTCGCTTATATCTTTTGGAGTAGTTTGTCATTTGCTCTAGTGCTTCACTTATATCTTTTTAGAGCACGGCGGTGGTTTTATTTTGTAGAAATTATTGATCTCTCATGCTTAACTTATATTATTTTGAGAGTCTTTTAGAACATCATGGTATTTGCTTTGGTTATAAAATTTGTCCTAATATGATGGGCATCCAAGTTGGGTATAATAAAAACTATCATATAGAGTGCATTGAACGCTATGATCAATTTGATGCTTGATGATTGTTTTGAGATATGAGGATGGTAATATTAGAGTCATGCTAGTTGGGTAGTTGTGAATTTGAGGAATACTTGTGTTAAAAGTTTGTGATTCCCGTAGCATGCACGTATGGTGAACCGTTATGTGATGAAGTTGGAGCATGATTTATTTATTGATTGTCTTCCTTATGTGTGGAGGTCGGGATCGCGCGATGGTTAACTCCTACCAACCCTTCCCCTAGGAGCATGCGTGTAGTACTTTGTTTTGATACCTTGTAGATTTTTGCAATAAGTATATGAGTTCTTTATGACTAATGTTGAGTCCATGGATTATATGCACTCTCACCCTTCCACCATTGCTAGCCTCTCTTGTGCCGCGCAACTTTCGCCGGTACCATACACCCACCATATACCTTCCTCAAAATATCCACCATACCTACATATTATGGCATTTTCATAGCCATTCCAAGATATATTGCCATGCAACTTTCCACCATCCCATTTATTATGACATGCTCCATCATTGTCATATTGCTTTTACATGATCATGTAGTTGACATCGTATTTGTGGCAAAGCCACCTTATAATTCTTTCATAAATGTCACTCTTGATTCATTGCATATCCCGGTACACCGCTGGAGGCATTCACATAGAGTCATATTTTGTTCTAAGTATTGAGTTGTAATTCTTGAGTTGTAAGTAAATAAAAGTGTGATGATCTTCATTATTAGAGCATTGTCCCAAGTGAGGAAAGGATGATGGAGACTATGATTCCCCCACGAGTTGGGATGAGACTTCAGACTTTATGAAAAATAAAAGAGGCCAAAGAAGCCCAAATAAAAAAAGAGCCCAAATAAGCCCACCAAAATAAAAAAAATGAGAGAAAAAGAGAGAAGGGACAATGTTACTATCCTTTTTCCACACTTGTGCTTCAAAGTAGCACCATGATCTTCATGATAGAGAGTCTCCTATGTTGTCACTTTCATATACTAGTGGGTATTTTTCATTATAGAACTTGGCTTGAATATTCCAATGATGGGCTTCCTCAAAGTGCGCTAGGCCTTCGTGAGCAAGCAAGTTGGATGCACACCCACTTAGTTTCCTTTTGAGCTTTCATACACTTATAGCTCTAGTGCATCCGTTGCATGGCAATCCCTACTCACTCACATTGATATCCATTGCTGGGCATCTCCATAGCCCATTGATACGCCTAGTTGATGTGAGACTATCTTCCTCCTTTTTGTCTTCTCCACAACCACCATATTCTATTCCACCTATAGTGCTATGTCCATGGCTCACGCTCATGTATTGCGTGAAAGTTGAAAAAGTTTGAGAATACTAAAGTATGAAACAATTGCTTGGCTGAAACTGGGGTTGTGCATGATTTAAATATTTTGTGTGATGAAGATAGAGCAAAGCCAGACTATATGATTTTGTAGGGATAGCTTTCTTTGGCCATGTTATTTGAGAAGACATAATTGCCTTGTTAGTATGCTTAAAGTATTATTGTTTTTATGTCAATACTAAACTTTTATCTTGAATCATTTGGATCTGAACATTCATGCCACAATAAATAAAATTACATTGATAAATATGCTAGGTAGCATTCCACATCAAAAATTCTGTTTTTATCATTTACCTACTCGAGGACGAGCAGGAATTAATCTTGGGGATGCTTGATACATTTCCAACGTATTTATAATTTTTGATTGTTCCATGCTATTATATTATCTGTTTTGGATGTTTATGGGCTTTATTATACACTTTATATTATTTTTGGGACTAACCTATTAACCGGAGGCCCAACCCAAATTGCTATTTTTTTTGCCTATTTCAGTGTTTCGTAGAAAAGGAATCTCAAACGGAGTCAAAACGGAATAAAACCTTCGGGAGAGTTATTTTTGGAACGAACGCAATCCATAAGACTTGGAGTAGACGTAAGGGAAGCAACGAGGTGGCCACGAGGGTCCAGGGCGCGCCCTACCCCCAGGGCGAGCCCCCACCCTCGTGGACCCCTCGTGGCTCCCTTGACCGACTTCTTTTGCCTATATATATATCCATATACCCCGAAAACATCGAGGAGCACCATAGATCGGAAGTTCCGCCGCCGCAAGCCTCTGTAGCAACCAAAAACCAATTGGGACCCTGTTTCGGCACCCTACCGGAGGGGGGATCCCTCACCGGTGGCCATCTTCATCATGCTGGCGCTCTCCATGACTAGGAGGGAGTAGTTCACCCTCAGGGCTGAGGGTATGTACCAGTAGCTATGTGTTTGATCTCTCCCTCTCTCTTGTGTTCTTGAGGTGGCACGATCTTGATGTATCGCGAGCTTTGCTATTATAGTTGAATCATATGATGTTTCTCCCCCTCTATCTCTTGTAATGGATTGAGTTTTCCCTTTGAAGTTATCTTATTGGATTGAGTCTTTAAGGATTTGAGAAGACTTGATGTATGTCTTGCATGTGCTTATCTGTGGTGACAATGGGATATTCACGTGATCTACTTGATGTACGTTTGGGTGATCAACTTGCGGGTTCAGTGACCTCGTGAACTTATGCATAGGGGTTCGCACATGTTTTCGTCTTGACTCTCCGGTAGAAACTTTGGGGCACTCCTTGAAGTTCTTTGTGTTGGTTCAATAGATGAATCTAAGATTGTGTGATGCATATCGTATAATCATACCCACGGATACTTGAGGTGACATTGGAGTATCTAGGTGACATTAGGGTTTTGGTTGATTTGTGTCTTAAGGTGTTATTCTAGTATGAACTCTATGATAGATCGAACGGAAAGAATAGCTTCGTGTTATTTTAGTACGGACTCTTGAATAGATTGATCAGAAAGAATAACTTTGAGGTGGTTTCGTGCCCTACAATAATATCTTCGTTTGTTCTCCGCTATTAGTGATTTTGGAGTGACTCTTTGTGGCATGTTGAGGGATTTTTATATGATCTAATTATGTTATTATTGTTGAGAGAACTTGCACTAGTGAAAGTATGAACCTTAGGCCTTATTTCCTAGCATTGCAATACCGTTTGTGCTCACTTTTATCATTAGTTACCTTGCTATTTTTATAATTTCAAATTACAAATACTCATATCTACCATCCATATTCCACTTGTATCACGATCTCTTCGCTGAACTAGTGCACCTATACAATTTACCATTGTATTGGGTGTGTTGGGGACACAAGAGACTCTTTGTTATTTGGTTGCAGGGTTGCTTGAGAGAGACCATCTTCATCCTACGCCTCCCACGGATTGATAAACCTTAGGTCATCCACTTGAAGGAAATTTGCTACTGTCCTACAAACCTCTGCACTTGGAGGCCCAACAACGTCTACAAGAAGAAGGTTGTGTAGTAGAAATCAGTGGTGCATACCCACATGACCTCTTCTGGTCAGCAGTTGTCCTCTTGATTGTCTCTACAATCAGGCTCATGACTTTAAACTTCTGTGGCAAGTCAAACATTTGAAGAAGATTGATGGAATGGCCTATGATCATCATGTGATCTCTTGATTTTGGCAACAAAGTGTGCCTCAATATAGTGTTCATAGTGGCCAGTCCAAACATCAAGTAGTACACTGACCCAAGCTTGTGAGTCTCCAAAGCTTTGTCAGGTATTTCCTTGTACATGTTTGCCATAGAGTTGTGGTCTTTCTTCTTTTCAGCATAGACATCAATGTCTTTCTCATGCTATTTGGGTGCCTTGATCAGCTTTGCCCACTCATCCACTGTTGACTGGTATCTAGTTCCCTCAGTCATCCACACAATCTTTCCATCTGGACAAAAATGAGTTGTTGAGTAGAATTGCATTATGAGCTCGTCATTTCACTTGGTCAACTTTTGACCCACAAATTTTTCAACTCCATTTAGCTTGAAGCTCTCATGCACTCCTGGGAAGTGGACTTCATTAGCATCAATGTACTTCCAGTCAACCTACTTCATGTCACTGACAAGGGATTTCTTGTCAAGAAGAACCGTTTCATAGAAATCTTGTTGTTCCTTGGTGTGGAATCTGTAATCCATAGCTCTCTTCTCACTGCATATGGATCAGCTTGTCTCCACAGTCTGAGACCTACATCTTTCCTTTCCTTCATATTCTCAGCTACTGGATGATTGTCATCATGGTCTGGAATCTTTGGTTTGAGCTTCCTAAGCACTTGGGCTTCAACTTCTTCTTCCTCAACTTCAGGCAGTGGGGCCTTGTTCTTTTCTGTAGCTGGTATGTTCCTGGTGCTTCTCTTTGGAGCTATCTTGGAGGCTTGAGCCAGAGCTTTGGGGTTGTCTTGGGCTTTGAAGGAGCTGCCTCAGATTTGATGGCATCCCCCATCAGCTTTTGTGACTTAGCAGGAGGTGCTTGAGTAGCAACCTCTTCTTCTTCCTCCTCCTCACTAGAAGAGTCTTTCCTCATGGAGGGATTTTCATGCACTCTAGCAGTGGTTTTCCCGACCCTCTTCTTGCCTTCTTCACCTGATTATTGCTCAAGAATGAATGTCATGGTCTCTTGTGTTGTTCCCCTGACCTTAGACATAGGCAATCTCCTGGCAGGTGCCTTCTTGTTCTGTCCTGGCTTGGTGGAAGCAGCATCACCATATTCTTTCTTTAGCACTTTCTTCTTTGAGCTGACTTCCTCAATCTCAAAGTCTTCATCCTCAGAGTCTGATGTTTTCTTCTTTCTCTACCTAGTCTAAGCCTTAGGCAGATTGCTTGGTGTGCTCCTGCTACCTTCATCATAGCTTCCAGAAGGACTAGTGCCCGCACCCAAGTCCATCTGCTCCTCTGAATTGTTCTGACTATCACTTTGATCAGATATTCTGCACAAAAACCAGAGAGCTGACCCTGTGAATAGTTGTAGATGAGATAGAGTAGATGAGCATCACAAAGTGCAGAGTTTTTGCAAAAAGAATGAGTTAAAAACTTAGTTTTAATTTTCTACAGGAAGCATTTCAGATCTACCGATTTTTAAAACTTGGTGACACCGAAGCAACTTTGGGGTCTAAACATGTGGAATCGGTCAGACCGAGACACAGTTCGGTGACTCCGAGTTTGCTAGGGTTTCACAGTCCTGATATCGGTCACACCGATTTGCAACTTTCTGGCAGACCGAAAATCACTTGCGCACTGGCCTAAGCCAAATTGGTGGGACCGATTCCTACATTTTGGTCGGTCCGAGATGAGTCCGACCTAACCCTAAATTTTCAACTCAAATCTAATCTAGAGGATGATTTCTGTGGATATATCAATCTCATACTTGGAAAGAAACTGGGCATTGCCCTTGTTCTAGGAATCGGAGTTAAACAGAAAGCACAAAGAGTTGAGCTCATACCCTAGCTTGGCGATGAGCTCGCTATGGTGGCAACGGAGGGGAGGATTTCCATTGATGGCGGCGAAGACCAACAGCTGGAGATCGCTGGTGATGAGGAGACAATCCGGAGACCCGAGGCGGTAGAGCAGGACACGCGCTGGCGAATAGGTTTGGAGAGATTTCCAAAATTTGACCCATCAGTATATATATATCCTGGCACTGTCGGTGTGACCGATTGGAACAACTCGGTGGCACCAAGATGCAGAATCGCAAGCGGTTACTTCAACTCAGTGAGACCGAAAAGTTCTAGTCGATTGCACCGAGATTGAAAACTTGATCAACCCAGTGGACTCGGTGTGACCGAAATGGAGGAGTCGGTCAGACCGAAATACATAGAGAGGTTTTGGAAGTTTTAAGTCTATGACAAATCGGGACTCCGAGTGCTCCCCACACATAGGTTTTGAATTTGACTTAGATCAAACTTTGTGATGTAGCATGAATAGAGTTTGAGAATAGATAGCTAGAGGGAGTTCTTAGGCATTCTTGTCCATCCATTTGGCAAAAGAAAAAAATCCAAACAATCAAAGCAACAAATGGATGTCCTCGAATGAGAAAAGTATGCAACCAACATGCTCACACAATAAAATGGCAAATGAAATATGTGGCAAAGCATGCACAATCACTCTAGCATCTATCAAGCAATTGGCCATGACTAGGTCATCTATATATGAGTATATTGACTTAGGAGTCAAATGATAACATTTGATCATAGGTCATACTCATCGTTTGAGCACAAGTGGGGTTACCACTTTTACATAAAGCATTGTTGTGTTCACACCATTAGAGTTGCTTTAGCTCAATTCTTGGAGTAAAGCTCCCCCTAGATGTGATATCCCCCCTAACAGGGATGAACTAACCTTGGTTTTGTCGATGATGACTTCATGTAGATGTTGAAGATATGGATGCTCTTTTTTGATGTAGATCATTTGAAGCAATCCATTGGAGTGAGTTGCACTTTCAATACCTACATGTGTTAGTCCCACAAGGAACAAACAAGGATATCCATAGGCATAGAGTGAAGCACACACATGATGATGTTCGTGAAAGCTTTAGGTTACCTTGTCCCTTGTCTTACCAACAAGAGGGTTTGTGACTCCTTGAACTAGTGCAAGATGTGGAAGTTGTTTGCACTTGTCCTTGCCAAAATGAATATGAGTGAAGTATGTTGGCGGAGTCACCCTCAAGAACTCTCTAGTTCTTCTTCGGGATCCACATCATCTTGATGGGAATCCTTGGAGTTGTAGATGTACTTGATGAAGCAGAACTTGATGTAGTCTTGGGAACCCACTTGACCAAGGCCTTTGGAGCATCTTCAAATGCATCAATCTCTTCTTGAAGCTTGTCCTTGCCTTTTAGCTTGTGGTCTTGTGGTGGAAGATCATCTTGAGCTTGTGTTCCCTTGAAGGAAGTAGGGTCATACTTCTCTTGTTGAGGAACAAACTTCGTCTTGGGGTATTGATCTTCTTCCCACTCAACTCCATTGGCATTGAACTTCCGTTCAAAACCAACACCTTGATTCTTCTAGTACCTTCCATGCTTGCGTACAATTCCCTCAAATTGCTTACTTCTGGCAAGGCTCTTAAAAACACCTTTCTCTATAATTCCCTTCAATAAGCTATTTTCTTGCTCAAGTGTAACTTGGCTAAGAGAATCATTAGTGGAATCATTAGAACTACTAGAAGCAATAATATTGGATTTAGCATGATTATTGTTACTACTAGAAGAAGAATCTTTCTTGTTCTTGTTGCTAGATTTTACATGTGGCATGTAAGCAGACAAGAGTAAATGCTTGGCAATGTAAGAAGAACTTTTCTTCCGAAGATCATCATTGATGGCTTTTAAGAACCCATGTTCTTGCTCAAGATTGAGCTTTTCAAAGCGTAACTTCTCATGAGTTTTTAAAAGTTCTCGATGATCTTCTAAAGTAGTTTCATGAGCTAACTTAAGAGTGTTTAGTTCTTTAGTTAGATGCTCAATCTACTTCTTATCATTGTCACTCGTTTCATATTGATTAGCATGATTAATAGCATTTTCATCATAGTATTCTTCACTAGAGTTGTCAACAAGTAAATCATCATCACCTGGCAAGTCATCTTCATCACTATTGAAATCAACATACTCGGGGTGTGTTACCTTGGGGCCTTTAGCCATGAAGCATCTCCCAATCCCTTCGTTTGGTGAATCAAATATGTTATAGGAGTTGGTTGACACAAGTGCTAGTCCGGAAACACCTTCATCTTGAGTATATTCAGAGTCGGAGTGATAACTTCTCTCGGAGTGATGGTCAGAGTCGGAGTTGGATACCCATTCACCAACATGAGCTTGATGTCTTTGTTTTGTGTAGCTCCTTGATGACTTTTCCTTCCATTCCGAATCCTTGCTTCTTTGAGAGGTTTTTCGTTCATAACGATCATCTCTACTCCTTCTCTCTCTTGTAGGTGATTCTTCCCTTTTGCTTCTCCTCTTAGGTGAGTCTTCTCTTCTTTTGTAGGGAGCCGTACACTCATTGGAGTAGTGTCCGGGTCTTCCACAATTGTAGCAATTTTGCTCATGACTAGAGGATCTTTTGTCATTGTAGGACCTTGACTTGGAACTACTTTCCTTGCTTCTACTCTTATAGAACTTGTTGAAGTTCTTCACCATTAAGCCCAATTCTTCATTGAAGGCTTGTTTCTCATTTGATGATGTAGGAGCATCACATGAGGCTTTGTAAGCACTACTAGACTTGTTGTGAAGCTCTTCTTTGCCCTTGAGTGACATCTCATGAGCAACAATTCTTCCAATGACTTCGGTTGGCTTGAGATCTTTGTAGTTTGGCATCATTTGGATAAAAGTGCACACGGTATCATATTTTCCATCCAAGGATCTTAAGATCTTCTTGATGATGAATTTGCCGGTCATCTCTTCACTTCCTAAGCCGGCAATCTCATTTGTGATGAGAGCAAGCCTAGAGTACATTTCAGCGACACCTTCACCATCCTTCATTTTTAACTTGTCAAGTTGAATTTGAAGCACATCCAACTTGGATTCTTTGACGGAGTCGGTACCTTCGTGCATATCAATCAAAGTATCACAAATTTATTTGCATTCTCAAGACGGCTTATTTTGTTGAATTCTTCGGGGCACAATCTGTTGAAGAGGATATCGCAAGCTTGAGCATTGTATTGCAACATCTTCAATCCTTCTATGGTAGCTTCATGATTTGGTTCTCTCTCGTCAAAGAATTCATCTTGCCAACCAATACACACAATAGCCCAAACGGCAGGGTTATGTCCAAGAATATGCATTTTCATCTTATGTTTCCAACTAGCAAAATTTGTACCATCCCTCTATGGTGGTAATTTCCTTCGCTAGACGCCATACTCTCCTAGGTTGTGAAACCAAGGCTATAATCAACAAAGCTATGGAAATCGAGGAAAATGGAGACCAAAGTTGTACCACTTGTAGGATCGAAAGTATGTCTAGAGGGGGCGTGATTAGACAACTTGACCAAATAAAAACTTAACCTTTTCCCAATTTTAGTTCTTGGCAGATTTTAGCAACTTAGCACAAGTCAAGCAATCTCAATACAATTCAAGCAAGCATGCAAAGAGTATATGGGCAGTGGAAAGTAAAGCACGCAACTTGCAAGAAAGTAAATGGGAGGAGTTTGGAGGGAGCAAACGCAATGTTGACATGGAGATTTTTGGCATGGTTCCGATAGGTGGTTCTATCGTACATCCACATTGATGGATACTTCAACCCACGAAGGGTAATGGTTGACGGAGGGCTCCACCCATGAAGGGTCCATGAATAAGCAACCTTGTCTATCCCATCATGGCCATCGCCCACGAAGGACTTGCCTCACTAGGGTAGATCTTCACGAGTAGGCGATCTCCTTGCCCTTACAAACTCCTTGGTTCAACTCCACAATCTTGACGGAGGCTCCTAAGTGACACCTAACCAATCTAGGAGACACCACTCTCTAAAAGGTAATGGAAGGTGCGTTGACGATGAACTCCTTGCTCTTGTGCTTCAAATGATAGTCTCCCCAACACTCAACTCTCTCACACAAATTTGGCTATGGTGGAAAGATGATTTGAGTGGAAAGCAACTTGGGGAAGGCTAGAGATCAAGATTCTTGTGGTTGGAATGGAATATCTTGGTCTCAACACATGAGTAGGTGGTTCCCTCTTAGGAAATGAATGTTGGAAGTGTAGGCACGTTCTGATGGCTCTCCTCACGAATGAAGAATGGGTGGAGGGGTATTTATAGCCTCCACACAAAATCTAACCGTTACACATAGATTCCCAAACTCGATGAGACCGAATGGTAAAACTCAGTCAAACCGATTCAGGTCAAAATATGAACGTTAGGCTTTTCGGTGGGACCGACTTAGTCATCTCGGTGAGACCGATATGCTAGAGTTAGGGCATAACGTAATCTCGGTGTGACTGATCGCATAAACTCGGCGGGACCGATTTTAGCAATAGGCACATAGAGAGTTGGTCAGGAAAACTCGGTGGGACCGGTTCGCTCAGTTTGATGAGACTGAAGTGTTACGAAAAGGAAATAGTGAATTTGCATTGCAGACTCGGTGGGACCGATTTTCTCATTTCGGTGTGACTGAAATGTTACAAAAAGGAAACAGTGAGTTTGCAATCCCATCTTGGTGAGACCGAGATCCCTATCGGTGAGACTGAAGTGACTATGGTTTGTGGTAGTGGCTATGTAAAATGAAACTCGTTGGTGCCGGATAGATCAAATCGGTGGGGCCGATTTTGACTTTTAGGTTTAGGACATATGAGGAAATGAGAAAGTGGTTGAGGGTTTTGGAGCATATCACTAAGAATTTTGAGCAAGTAAGCCATTAAGCAACACCTCATCCCCTTTTAATAGTATTGGCTTTCCTATGGACTCAACGTGAACTTGGATCACTAAAATGAAAATGTAGAGTCTTGAGCTTGTTGCCAATATGTGTCCTTAGCATTTTGAGGGGTCCACATCTCTAGTCCATGCCATGCCAATCATTGAACTTTCTGAATTGATCATCTTGAAAGAGCATTAGTTCAATGATCTATATGTTGTTAAGAATTACCAAAACCACCCAGGGATTAGTTGCACTTTCAGACACCCAAAGTGAAAATAGTTTGGATACTCTCCGGGGATGACGGTAATTCGAGGAGTTCAAGTATTCACTTTGTTCCGGTTCCCTATTAAAAGAAGCCCTTAATATCCCTTATTTTCCTTATGGACCCGGCTTCCATGGGAGGATAGGACAAAATATGTCATGCAAGTTCTTATTATAAGCATGTATGGCTATATACGAAATACATGCCTACATTACATTGATGAATTGGAGCTATTGTGTATCGTTGTAGGTTGTAACTGTTACATGATGAATGTTATCTAACACTATCCATCACTGATCCAATGCCTACGCTCTTCATATATTGATCTTTGCTAAGTTACTTTCGTTGTTGATGTTGTTACAATCGCTACAAAACTGTTACTATATTTCTACTATTACCACTGCTATCAAACTGTCATACTATTGTGCTACTAAACACTTTGCTGCGGATATTTGGTTCTCCAGGTGTGGTTGAATTGACAACTCAACTGCTAATACTTACAAATATTCTTTGGCTCCCCTTGTGTCGAATCAATAAATTTGGGTGAAATACTACCCTCGAAGACAGTTGCGATCCCCTATACTTGTGGGTTATCAACCATTCGCTATTCACTGGCGCTTCTAGAGACATGTGGTATATGCCTAAACCACCTCAGATGATGTTGGACAAGCTTTTGTCTAACCGGTGCTACCCTGACCAGATCCTTTCTTGTGTGGCCACATATCCACCTCAAACATGTGCATCCCTGCTACACCTAACTATTGAATATGTTGCCATTTAGCTGGCCAACATTCAATGATATACAACATCACAGATCGAATCATTGTCCTATAAAACCTACCTTTTAGCTCTTATGGCACTCTCTTGTCATAGAGAACGCCAAAAGCTTGGTGTCACTTCATCCATACAGTTTTAATTCGATGGTTCACATCTTCATTGATATCACCATCCTTCTACAACATTGACCCAAATATCGAAAGGTGTCCTTCTGAGGTACCACCTGCCAAGCAAGGCTAAATTCCTCCTCCTCGAGCTTAGTAGTACTGGAATCGCACCTCATGTACTCAATTTTAGTTCTATTAAATCCAAAACCTTCTGATTCTAAACTCTGCCTTGACAGCTCTAACCTTCTATTAACCTCCATTCGACTATCGTCCACTAGCACCACATTAGCCGCAAAGAGCATACACCATGAATCTCCTTGCATATCCCTTGTGACCACATCCATCACCAAACCATAAATATAAGGGCTCAAAGCCGACCCCTGGTGTAATCCTATTTTATTTGTAAATCCATCAGTGTCACCATCACTTCACACACTTGTCACAACATTATCATACATGTCCTTGATGGTATGTTGTTGTTTGGGACTTCTTGTTTCTCCAAGGCCAACCACATGATATCCCGTGATACCTTATCATAGGCCTTCTCCAAGTTAATGAACACCATATGTGGGTCTTTCTTTTGCTCCATGTATCTTATCATAAGTTATTGTACAAAGAAAATGTCTTCCATGGTTGACCTACGAGGCACGAAACCAAACTAACATTTGGCCCACCCCACCACGCCCCCAATATCAGGTCTACATTAGCAAGAACTAACTTCACAAAATTTTCCAATAGCTCACAGCCAACACCCCATTCCCTCTGCTACCTCTGAAGTCTGGACCAACATCACACATTCGTTGGTTGTTGTTGTTCTAGCAATAACAATAGCCCAAGTCTGCCCCTACTACCTGTCTACACCACTAGTGTTGTCATTCGGAATACCCCCTTTGATCACTGGATTTGTTAATCTGCTCTCTTCAACACTACCCGCTCCTCTTGTCAAGCTTCCACCACCACAATCACTCATTGTCGAACTTTTCCATGTTGTTGCCACTACCAAGAACGAGGATCCTGGGGCTAGGTCCCATGCCCCTGTCTCTTTCGTTGGGACTATGATTGTTGATGCAGGCTCCATCATGTCCTTGCTTTTCACCTTGTCGTCACTTCCAGGTGGCCCCAACCATTTGGATTTGGTGTCAAACGGGGTCACCAAAATGGAGCTTGTTGTTGAAGAATAGATGAATAATTATGATTTTGTATTCAAATACCCACATTGTGGTTTTGCATAACTAAATTGAGAAGAAAATAACAAGAAGAAGGGGGGGAATGCAGAAAGAGATCCAACATTTGCGGTTCATGCCTTCTCATGCCGCAGGTCAATGCAAGGAATAGACATGGAAACGCCTACACCGTGATGCGCGTGGGCCAAGGCCCATGACCAGCCATGAGCTGGTTTTGAATTTTTTTTCCAAAACTATTTGATTTCACCTATTTAAAAGAAAAATGTTAATCGGTTTATGAAAAATAGAATGAAAAAATGATTATAGAAAGATGTTCATTTCTTATTTTTTTTCAAAACATATGGATTTAAATAATATTCATAATGTAATTATAAAATGTACGACCTGAATTTTATACTTTTTTACGAGGAATTATGTACTCTTCAGTTGTTGTGACTTGTTCAACTTCGCGACATCTTTTCTGTATATCCTAGGCAGACCATGTTTTGTGCACCATTTGCAGACATGCTTGCAGTGTCATCGTGTGTTTGTCTACTTACACCTTTTCTTCAAGGGGTCATCTATCTCCTTACAATCTTTTGACTTGAATCCTTCGTATTACACATGAAACGCTTAGTCTAGACCACCTTATTCTCAATATTTTTCTGATGTCCGATACGAACACCAAAACCCAATTCATGTGCATATGCCTTGTAGAACTTCTCCACTGCCTCTAGTCCTTCAAATGCCATACCCACTTTAGAGCATCTCTAGAAAACCCCACAAAATCCCAACCCGCATAAGTGTTTTGCATTTTGTGGAAAAGTGTGTATGCAGGCCGGCGCGGGCGAGGTCTGACTCAGACCCCGCAAAACAGACCCGTAAAAAAGGATATTCAGTGAATATGCATTTTTACGGGTCGGCTACGCAGGGTCTGCTCGGGCACCGCCGCGTCGACCCGCAAACCAAAAACCCCAATAAGCAAATTTGGCAGTGATTCTGGCAAATGAGTTCAAATTCAAACGCTAAAACATAATTCGCGCGCAAATAATAGCATAGTTTTGGTAGGACAAACGCAAAAGGACTTGCAAAAGCGACGACCACGTCAGGCATCATCTTGGTCGATCTTCACTCCGCGCCCACGAGTCCATGGAGTTCACCGGAACCACTGAATCTACCTCCCGCACTTGTTCCAACTCCCGCACCGAAATCATCGGCTGGTGCACTGAACGCATCGGCAACATTGGTTCCAAACCCCGCTGGAAAAACACCTCCGGCACTGTAACACGCACTGGCCGGCGCAACCATTCTCCTCTTAAAGATTTCTCTTCTTGCCATATCATGCCATTCTTTGGAGAGGTCGTCCATTTCATTGCGGTTCATTGTCATGATCTTGTTCTCTTCGGCGAGCAACATGTGTTGGATGAGGGGTTCCGGCAGACCCTTGACGTTCGAACTCTGGGGTGCGCGTGAAGATCTTCCCCCTACCAATCCACGTCAAATCGCCTCGCGAGAATCTAAGCTAAACGATGAACAACAAGAGGGACACGAGATTTATACTGGTTCGGACCACCGTTGTGGTGTAATACCCTACTCCAGTGTGTGGTGTGGTGGATTGCCTCAGGGGCTGATGATGAATAGTACAAGGGGAAGAACAG
Source organism: Aegilops speltoides (assembly GCA_021437245.1). Taxonomy (NCBI): domain Eukaryota; kingdom Viridiplantae; phylum Streptophyta; class Magnoliopsida; order Poales; family Poaceae; genus Aegilops; species Aegilops speltoides. The sequence goes on from CM038147.1 coordinate 440,896,989, forward strand.
CCTCGCGAGGGGTGTTCTTGAGCTGGGGTGGTGTTCTCGTAGGAAGAGAGTCGGTCCCTGTTGGCTTTGTGAGAACTCGATGCCTTCCGACCCTGGTGGCTATCTCTATATATAGAGGCCCTGGTCCTCTTCCCAAATATTGAGTGGGAAGGGCACCAACAATCGGCCATTTTGAAGGGGAACATCAAGTACAAGCTATCCTGACTAAAGTTGGTCTTCGGCTGCCAAAGGCACTGGCGATGACGCCGTCTTGGGCTCCACGGTGACCTCCATCCTGCCGCTCCGCTGGTCTTGGTCTCGTTGCACCGAAATGGTAACCTTTGCCTGATGCCTCGGTACTCCACGCCTATGCTTGCGCCCTTTGCACCAAATAGGAAACAAGGACACTGCGCAGGCCAGCGCCCGCCTGGCGCCCGCCTGGTCTCGATCGTCACGGCTTGCGTCACAAGCACCTCGTGAGGTAACATTACCTTGATCTCTCCGCCTCCTCGCGAGCCTGCCTAGTGAGGTCGCTCCTGAGGAAGCCTTGCGTCATCCGCCCCGCGAGGCTTGGCCCCTCGCGAGGGTCTTGAGTTTGCGTTGATGAAGATGGGCCATACTGAGCCACCACTTGAGCCACGCCACAGGCCGCAGGCAGGCAAGTCTGGGGGCCCCCATTCCCGGGACACCGACAACATGGACATGGCTTTGTTCTCAGCGGCACATACTCTTCTCTCCTCAATGGCCGCTTTGCGCAGGCCCTCTTCCTTGAGCAATTGCAATTTCTCTTGCTTCTCTCATGCCTTCTTCTCGGGCAACTCTTTTTTGATCTCCAACGTCTTCAATAACATCAACTCATTTTATTGCACCATGGCATCAATCTTATCCATCAAGCTCGACGCTTCGTGCCCTCTCTTCATTTTCTCCTTAGTCTTCTTGTCGCCATCGGGCTTGTTCAAGTTTCTTGGGCCATCATCATCATCTTCATCCATGTTTGTAAGTGAACCTCTCTTCGGTGGGGATTCTTTGTCAATCAACTTCCACTTCTCGCAATTCTTGAGCAAGTCCCAACAATGCTCTAGTTTGAAGAATTTGCCTTCCGAAGCTTCCATGTCTTTGTATCTTTGTTGGGCAATTTTGTCCTACACAATTAGGACGATGCAAACATTTCATATGATGCAATCATTTTCATATGATGCAATATGATGTGCACAACTTGAACAAGGTTAAAATGAACTCACATAGTCAGACTCCACGGTTCCACTTGGAGGTGCATTGCGTACTTGCTCCAAGCAAGCTGCCCAATGGCTGCAAATGGGCTTGATCACGTCCCAACGCCCTTGGAGCGATCGAAAGGTGCGTGGAGTCCTATTGGGATACTTTGCCATCATGCGGAAGTATTGACCTTTGATCCTTTGCCAATACCTCTTGGCGGTTTGAGAAGTACCCGTGCATGCATCAAGAGACACCGCACTCCATGCCTTGATCAAGATTTGATCTTCCAAGATCATGTAGTTCTTAGATCTATGGCTTTTTCCACTTCTTGCTTGCGATTGCTCATACGCCATCTCATCTATCTCCTCCAACTCTTCTTCACCCCCATGATCATCCACGCCGCCCTCCATTTCATTGTAATCGAATGCCGCGAACGGGGCCTCATCGATGCCAATGATGTTGGTGTCCAGCAAGTTCACGAACTCGACAGTTGCATTGTTCGAACCACCGCTATAGTGAACGACAACAGGTCACGAGCTATCGCCAAAGCAAAAGAAAATTTCCATGACTGAAGAGGCATACCATGCGGCCATTTCGTCGAACACCTCGCTTGCGGTGGGAGCAGCACTGTTGAGCAGGATCGCCGGGGAACCTCTTTTTGTGGCGGAGGGAGTGGATGAAGGAGCCGGCCTCTTTGTAGCCGGAATCTTCCCCCGCTTTACGCCCGAGACCTTGGCGACCCTCTCCGCCGCCGGCCGGGATCACGCAGCAGCGTTTGCGCCCGGAGCGCGGGCCTTCCCGGTAGGGGCAGCCGGATTCCCGCCCTGCACGACCACGTTGCCCTGCCGCTTGCGGGCAGGCGCAGTGGGGCCTTGGGAGACGGCGGGGCCAACATGGCCGGCGAATGAGACCTGCCCGAGGGGATTGTGCGTGCACGACCTCGCCAGTGACGGGGGACATCAAGGTGTCATCCATGGCGACGAAGGACTGCCGGGGAAGATGAACCAGAGCCGGAGGTGGCGGGGGCAATGGTGGTGGAGGGTGGGAGGAGCGGTGTCGGTGTCAAAACCGGCGGATCTCGGGTAGGGGGTCCCGAACTGTGCGTCTAGGCGGATGGTAATAGGAGACGAGGGACACGATGTTTTTACCTAGGTTCGGGCCCTCTTGATGGAGGTAAAACCCTACGTCCTGCTTGATTAATATTGATGATATGGGTAGTACAAGAGTAGATCTACCACGAGATCAAGGAGGCTAAACCCTATAAGCTAGCCTATGGTATGATTGTTGAGATGTATGTTGTCCTACGGACTAAAGCCCTCCGGTTTATATAGACACAGGAGGAGGCTAGGGTTACACAGAGTCGGTTACAATGGTAGGAGATCTACATATCCGTATTGCCAAGCTTGCCTTCCACGCCAAGGAAAGTACCATCCGGACACGAGCCGAGTCTTCAATCTTCTATCTTCATAGTCTTGGACTCGGCGGATATTGATAGTCCGGCTGTCCGGACACCCCTAGTCCAGACTCCTCAAGAGCCCTCGAACCAGCCTTCAATGACGATAAGTCCGGCGCGCATAATGTTCGGCATTGCAAGGCGGGTTCCTCCCTTGAATAATCCAGAGAAGATAATGAACACCAGGATAGTGTCCGGCTCTGCAAAATAAATTCCACATTCCACCGTAGAGAGAATAAAATGTACACTTAGCTCAATCTGCTGACGTATTATGCGGCGTGTCATCACACCGCAACCAAGCCTTTGTTTGAATCGTTTTTTACTATACCACCTCAGCACTTTTAGCGAGGCGGTTTCCTTGGCACGTCTTGTCGAAGCAGAGATCGTGTTCAACTTATTCCGGGATTCTCATCAATACGTGTGTGGGTAACCCAACCGTTCCCGTCGCCACGCCTCCTCTATCGAAGGGGAATCTCAAACGGTCACGGAGACGGCCCTTGGTATTTCTTCCCTTTATAAGTGGACCAAGGCCTGTCCTTGTTCTTCAATCTCGCATCAAATCTCTTCCCCGCTCCCAGTTCCAACACCCAGAGCCTCAGATTCGAGCGCCTCGGACCCTTAATCATGTCCGGCTCCGACCTCCAGGGCCGGTGGATGGACGGAGGAGGACATATTGAAGTTGCGTGAGGCCAAGTACCTGGCCTACGAGGTTTCGCACAGGTTGCCTGCCCAAGGGCAGGCTGTGCCAGCCCCCGAGCCCGGTGAATACGCTGCCAGATCCCACCTCCGCCGGGGTTTAGGCTTCCCGACGGATCCCTTCGTGAGAGGGCTCCTATTCTACTACGGGCTGGACTTTCACGACTTGGCTCTGGAGTCTATCCTCCATATATCCGCATTCATTATCGTCATGGCCTTCCTCCGCGTCATCCCCGCCTCGCCTATGGTGAAGACCTTCAAGGTGGAGCCAAGATGGTCGGGGCGCTAAGCGAGTCTTGGCGGGCGACCATAAGCAAGAAGGTCGATGCCCCGTGGCCTGAGGGTTCCTTCCAAGAGGAACTCGGACTGTGGCAGCAGGAGTGGTTCTATATCACCGCTCCAAGGGGCAGCAGGCAAAAGCCGCCGCCCTTATTCCGCTGGGACCTCCACGCCAACTGATGTCGTGGGTCAACCAAGGGCTCAACTGGGGCCGTCAAGACGTGCCCTCACCGCAGGGCGGATTCGAGATCTCCAAGCGAGGGAGATCGACCGATCAAGGTGATGCAGTTATGCTAATCGTGCATCTTCGCCTCGCAAACGCCGCCCTCTCCGCCTATGGGAATTCAACCCGAGGGACCTCGGATTCTCCAACACTTCATGGGTGCGACACCCGTGGAGATGTACAAGTTGTTCTTCTGACCGCAGTGGCGTGTCCGGATTTAGCTGAGGATGCAGCCTAAGCGCGATCGCCGGATACTCGGTAAGTAGCTCGAGTCCGGACATTCTGCTTACGTGCCTTTCTAGAGTTCGCATCCCGACCCTTTGTTCTTTACAGAATGGGTGGCGCGATCAAGGCTGATAAGGTGTCCGCCCTCCCAGAGACCGTGACCGAGCCCGTGGCTGGTCGAAATGTTGGAGGTTGCCCCACACAAGGGGCGACGGGAAAATAGAGGAGCTAGTATTTCACCCAAAGGGGCGACTGAAGAGGGGGGAAACAAGAACCCCTCCCTTCAGGGGGAGAAGAGGACCGCCTCCGAAGATCCGGAGGCCAAAGCCCCTAAGCGTGGGAAGAGATCTTCCCCGGGGGGTCCGGCGCCCGGAAAGGATCCGGACGCACAATCATCACCAAAGGATCGGCCCTCCAGCGAGCCGTGAGTGTGAAAGAGGGAATTAATTAGTAAGGAAATACCTTCATTTGTGCTTCTGTAGCTAACCGAAATATTTATATTGCAGTTCGGATCTGCAGCCTTCTCTCGATGAGTTCATCTTGAGGACCTTCTTCCGGAGATGATGGAGAGCGATACGCCCCATCTGCAGCGCCGCCAGATGAGGCAGGCGAACCCGAAGTGTCATCACGGAGGGTATCCCCGAGTCCGGAGGGGCTAGAGTGTTCGGCACCTACTAGTGTCCGGCTGGGAGAATCAAGAATCTGCTTGAGAGGCGTCCGTCTCGAAAGATCACCGTCGTTAATGCGCATGGTGATTGAAGGATTTCGTCCCGCCGAGAGCGGATTATGTAACGCCGCCATGAGTTTGTCACGGGATTTGAGGTATGCAAAACGACGATCCTTTTGTCTTTTAACAGTTTTGCACATAAAATGCGCCAGATAGATAGTAGCCCCGAGACTCGGTAAGTTGTCCGGAACGACAGCGTGCCGAGGATCGAAATCTCAAATCTCATGTAATGAATACCGCCGTCCTTATGCAGTGGTGGATAGTCCGAGGGCCAGCCGGACTAATGAGTTTGCCAATTAAGTCGGCAACTTGACATGGCGGATGCTTGATATCGCTTGTCAACCAAATGACTTGACGAGTCGCAAGGTAAATAAATTCTCCACAGCTTGCTTTATTTAAGGGGTCAAAGCCCTCCTCCGATAAATTATATGTGTTGTGCGACGGTGTCTTGCTGTGTGGAGAGCCTTGCTAACTTGCTCGAGTTAAGGAGCAAGCCCGAAGGAGTGACGCGCTGCCTCAAGGCGGCGAAGAGTTGAAAGTCGAAAAGGCGCGACCGCCTAAGGGGCGGAGGTGGCAATTGGCCATGAAGGTAAAGATGCTGCCGACCGCTATGAGGCTCTTGAAAAGGAGCGCTTATCGGAGCGGAAGACTCAAGAAGGCCACCGCCGGTTAAGGATGCCCGCTCGCAATGCGGGCTATGAAGGAGGAACCGCCCAGCCGGGAGCTCGTGGTCGGCAAGCCTATTTTGCTCGTCGCCGGTTTATGGATGCAAAGTATGCTCAATTTGAGCGGCCAGGAGTCCGGAGGATGCGTATATGGACTTAGCCGCAAGTGCGGCCGATGCCGTTAAGCACTTTCGAGCCGGGGATCACGAGACGGAAGAGCAGATTGGTCTCAATTCCACAGTCCGGATCGCTCCCTTCCGCTGACGGACCGGTTGGCGAATGGGCCGAGCTAAATAGATTGTCCGGACTTGCCATGATCGACATCGTGGCCCATGTCCGCCGAGAGGTCCAAGGCGACGAGCTACTTCGCCATCGCAGCAATTCCTTGAGCGGTGCCGCATACAAAAGAACATGAAGCGGTCGGCTCGCATCGAGGGCGCGGATGGCTCTTGCCCGTGTGAAGGTGCATTGTCCGGAGATGGATGCCACCGCTGTTGCCGCCCGTGGTTCAATGAAAGCCGGCTCCTCGTCGAGCACTACTGGGAAGTTATGCATGGCGCCAGATAATAGAGTCGCAGCGTTTCGAAAAACATCACGCTCAAATGAATGTATTAGCTTGTAAATCAATGATTATGTTATAACCGCTTTTTATACTTGTGCGCCCCAAGTAATAAAACTTCTCTGGCGACCGTTACGATACTTTTGTATAACTTGAAAGATTGCGGTCTTGACTTTATTTCACGCACGCACGTGGTGCGGGGTGTTCGCAAAAATAGCGCTTTTCACACTTAATCCGACGCCTCGGTCCTGTTTAAGGAGGTGGTAGCGAGCGAACTAGGAAATCCGGACTATAATGCTTTATCACTTTCACTTAGCCGTGGAGCTCGAGGGTGGGCTACGATATAGCCCTGGTGGCACCGCACATCTCCGGATTCGAGTGCGTATGTGCTCGACCGAAACGGTCCTTCGTCAAAGCGGGAATTCTTAACATTCCGTAGTCGATCGAGTGGTTGACTAGACTCTCGATGTATCATGACAATCGCCGGCTTTCATCGAGGTGCTCGCCAAATTAACCGGGGCACAATCGCAGAGTTCTCCGGTGCCGCGTTAGCCGATGATACGGAACGTAAGGCAGCAAAACACGTGAGCCGCAAACCCAACATTTGACCAAAGACATGATTCAGAGCTGATGCATATAATGCCTAACTCGAGACGCCGAACACTCCCTAAGGTGTTCCGCCTTGATAATAATGGGCGAAACGATGCCCTAAGCCCCTAGTGTCAGTGCGGGCATGGTCTTCGACGCGCCGATGCCAAAGCGTCCAGTTCGCTTTGGCTATAGGAAGAAAACAAGGAGAGTAACAACAAGAGACAAGAAAAGAGGTCTACGCAGGTCTTAATCTAAAAGAATCCTTGCAACGGGTCCCTCTTGCACGCTGCTACTGTGTCTCCGTTCGCCGTTATCTGGGCGGGTATGCACGTTGTTTATCTCAGAGAAAGAGAGGAACGTTTAGTTTTAGAAACAATTCGTGCAAAAATATGTAAAATAAGAAATATAAATAATTAAAGCAAGGTTTATATGAAACCGCGATTGTTTGTCTTGCGCCCCCTGTGAAGGGGTATGCGGCTAGGGAGCCCCCCCTCCGAGGCCGGATTCGTCTATCCGAGTCCGGGGTCCTTAAGTGACCTCGCCTCAAATGGCGCCACGCGGACCGGCATCTTGAGTGTAAGAGACGCAGAATGCGGTATGGCGTTGAAGCGGACAAAAGCCTTTCGTCCCAAGAGTGCTTGATATTCACTTTCAAATGGGACGATATGAAAGATTAATTTTTCAGCGTCGAAAATTGTTCGCGATCCAACACGACTTCTAGTAATATAGAGCCTGCACTTGGCGTAAGGGCTCGGCGTCACTCCTTTGAAGGAAGTGCGGCTGTGTCGAATTTTGGTAGGGTTCATCCCCATCCTACGGATTGTGTTTGAATATAGCGAGTTTAAGTCATCGCCTCGCCCATTAGGACGTTAGTGAATTGTAATCCGCCTATTATGGGATTCAATATCGGGGAGTTCGTCCCACGTTTGAACGCTTCGAATAGTCCAGTGGTCGAAAGTGATTGGTTTTGATATCCAATCTCTACGATTCTGGTTGGACCATGCGAAGCTCTTTTAGAAAGTGCCGCACTATTTTTCCGTGTTATCACATGAAGTGAGTTTATCGCTTTGACCCCTTGTGGGAAAGTCTTTTGTTTTCCGGTGCCCTCATCGGGGGTTTATCTTCTTCGCTTGACGCGTCGAGCTCCTTGTGTTCAGCATTTAGTCGGCCGGATGTTTAAAACCCAACAATCCTCGTGGGTGTGATTTGCGTGCCTTCCGGTACTGTGGATTTGACATATCCGACCCAAAATTTTGTTTAAGTTGGACACCACATCACACCCTTAAGAGGCTGTGTTTTGTTATTGGGTCGCGAGCTTTTGAATCCGTGCACGATCGTGCTCTTTAGGCTTTTCTCTTTATTCCAAATTGCTTTTTCTCGCTACCGTGATTTTCCGCTTCCATCTCTTATCTCGGATGTACTTGGGTCATTGGTGTCGCTTCTTGCTAGCCAGACTATCCTCTCCGCACGTAAGCGGGTCATGAGGCTTGTTAGTGCGGACATTGTCCTCGGTTTCTCTTGACCGAGGTGCTCAAGCGAGCCATTCGTCTCGGACATTGTGCTTGAAAGCTGCTAAGGCTTGGCGTCCGGACAATGACTATTTGGTTCTTTTGGTAAGAAACCTATTCCGTAACTTCCGCCGACTCTCCGGGCTGTTGAGTTATATGACTTAAATCATCTCATCCGGAGGATGGACATAAGTCCTTGAAAATTCGCTCTAAACGCGTCCTCGAGATCTTCCCAACTTCCAACAAGTGTTTTCCGGAGGCTTTTGAGCCAATGACGGCTGGCCTTTGAGCTTGAGGGTAGATATTTTATGGCGTGAGATCGCCTCCTCCGCCATGTGTATATGCAGATATAATCTTCTATCCGCACTCTGTGGTCTGTTGTTCCATCGTAGGCCTCTATGTTTATGGGTTTAAACCTCTTTGAATTCATGGTCCAAAGACCTCATCGGTGAAACATAGTGGGTGTCGGCGCCTGCACTTGTATGTGCCGCTATCATCGGACGCTGACGTGTTACCTTGCTTCCTGGGGCCTTTTTGGGTCCAGATGGACTGGCTGGGCCTTTTGACGGTGGAGGCTCTATGGCCTCCTCGTCGACTCGCAAGCAGCTTACGCTTGGTAGCTCTTCGATTGGTGGCCATTGCCGATTTATCTGGGTTTTGAGTACTTTGCTCCATCTTATTCTCGAGCGTGTCTTCCGCTGTTTTGAGCTTCCGCTTTTCCTTCTTCAGCTTCTTGTTGTGGTGATGAGCCCGCGCTTAAAAAGCTCTTGTTCGACGGGGTCCTCGGCACGACGAGTTCGTCGTCATTGAGGCTTGCTTCGTCTTCGAGGAGGCATATAGTTATGATCCTCAACCTCTTCGCCCCGCCGCCTCTCGTGAGGGCTTGCTCCTCCATCCTCCTGCTACCGAGTCTTGCTTTGGAGGGGATTGTCTTCGGCACTCTCTGGGGTATTGTTATATCCTGTGCCGGAATCTCTATTCTTGATGTGGCGGGATTTAGAGCGGCGCCGCTGACGCCGGCGCTTGGGCTGTTTTTTAAGAGTCTCGCCTTGTGCTTTCTTCGCCATCCTCGTCTTTTGGGGTGTCCACCATGTATATGTTGTATGACGAGGTGGTCTTCCTGCGTCCCTATAGGCGCCGGCTCTTGTTCGCCTCTCGCATCGCCGTCCATAGCGTCGATGTCGCCGAGTCGAAGTCTAGCATGTCGGTTAAATCCTCAACAGTGGCTCTAAGGGGTGGTGGGTGGGCTCAATTTCTTCGTCGTCTGCATTTCAACCATCCCGCCATAGTCCGCCAGACTCTCCCGATAGCGAGAGATGCTTTAGTGAATTCGTGATATCGCCAAAAGGCGAGTGTTGGAAGATGTCCGCGCGGTGAATTTATAACCGGCGCCCAATCCAGATTGATTGGTAGGGCGCGGAGGTTCGAGTCCGGCGAGGAGTCCGGCGTCTCGGATTCACGAGTTTCGCAAGGGACAAGATTGGTGTTCGGCTCCATCGCCATGGATGTTGAAGCCCCCAGGGCGGCGTCTATCCACCGGTCCTCGATCTGGGCGATCGGCTCCGGGCTAATGGCCGAAGCTGATCCGTGTGTGGCCACCAAGGCACTGTTCGGCGGCAGAGCTAGATCATGCCCATCGTCACAATGCGGCGCGCTCGGCTGTGGCTCGAGTCCGTCAAAGATCAAGTCTCCGCGGACATCGGCCGTGAAGTTTAAGCTTCCAAATCGACCGACGGCCAGGGCGAAGCTTCGATCGCCTCCAGATGGCCAAGTGAATTGCCCGCAGCGCGGCCGCCGAATCTGAAGATCTGTCCGGGAGAAAAGTCTCGCCGACATCGTTGTTAGTTGAAGATGCCATCAAGCCTATCGGTGACGACACGAGGAACTCTCAATGAAAGCACCAATGTCGGTGTCAAACCGCGGATCTCGGGTAGGGGTCCCGAATCGTGCGTCTAGGCGGATGGTAACAGGAGACGAGGGACACGATGTTTTTACCTGTGTTCGGGCCCTCTCGATGGAGGTAAAACCCTACGTCCTGCTTGATTAATATTGATGATATGGGTAGTACAAGAGTAGATCTACCACGAGATCAAGGAGGCTAAACCCTAGAAGCTAGCCTATGGTATGATTGTTGAGATTTATGTTGTCCTACGGACTAAAGCCCTCTGGTTTATATAGACACCGGAGGAGGCTAGGGTTACACAGAGTCGGTTACAATGGTAGGAGATCTACATATCCGTATTGCCAAGCTTGCCTTCCACGCCAAGGAATGTACCATCTGGACACGAGCCGGAGTCTTCAATCTTCTATCTTCGTAGTCTTGGAGTCCGGCGGATATTGATAGTCCGGCTGTCCGGACACCCCCTAGTCCAGGACTCCCTCAAGCGGGAACAGCCGTGCGGAAATGTCCCTCCCGCCAAATCTCGCTGCGGATAGGAGTCGAGCTCGGGTCGTGCTCCCTCCCCGTGAAACTAGAGGTCGGCGAAGACCTTTTGCCGCGCCCTGCAAACAACTTTGCGGGTTGGATGCATATGTAGGGTCTGTTCTGACGGGATTTTCCATGCCGACCCGCATTTTTGCGGTTATTTTGCGGGTCGGGACCTTTTGCGGGGTCTGCTAGAGATGCTCTTAGGCTTCAACTCCTCATCACATTCAGGTGTAAAAGACGAAGACTGCAACGTTGTTAGTGCAAACTGAACTTATAAAGAGAGATATATCGGTATTCTTTTGGGGTGTATTAAATCCCCCATGGCTCATATGCATTTGAACGTTGTTGATCGGATCCATACTGCTGCACACACATGGCCACATGATTAGCCTTTCAACCTACACACACATGTGTATACATAAGGACTGAATTTGTGTGTTCTTTTACCTCAAACTTTTGATGCCCTCGTGTTGCTGGATTGAAAGTGATGTTGTGCTACTTGCTAGTCGCTCATCCGTAGTTATCACTGCAGAAAAGTATCCCAGTTATAGAGACGAGGGCGGAGGCGAGCTGCAGGGCGTGAGCAAAGGCGCGCGCGGCAGGCAGAGGCGGTCTCCCGCCGCGGTTGGCGCGCAGCAGGATGCGGGCGGAGGCGAGCTGAAGGGCGCGGACGGAGGCGAGCACGCGGACGCGCGCGGACAGCGGCGAGGGCGGGAGCTGTCATCCTCTGCTCCAGCCGGCAATTCGACGGCCGACGCCAGTGCCTCATTGACTTGGCTGCCTCTTCCTCCTCGACCAACGCCACTGCTCCACCTCGACGCGCGGCAGCAGACGCCTCTCGCCGCGCACGCCACGGCGAGCGTTCTCCATCCTCCCCCACGACGCACGACGGCCGGTCAACAACCGCCATCGCTTCGCCGCCATTGTCTCGCAAAGATTCGCGCCCGCGAACGATTCCAACCTCCTGGCGAGCGTCCTCGATCCTCCCGTGCGAGGCACGGTGGCGGCCGTCGCCGGCGCACGACGGAATGGCCGTAGCCGCCGCCGTTGCCGCAGGAGGAATGGATAAGACGACGGGAGGACAGCGAGTGAAATTCAAATGAGTACAGGTTTTTTTTGCAAAATTGAAACGTTATATAAAGACCCACTAAAACAGGGACTGCTGGTTGATTTTTTATAAACCGAGGGACTTTTTTACAAATCGCCAGCAACGACGTACGACCAGAAACCGTAGCTACTTTATTATTAGGTAAAGATAGGTCTAGATCGGGGAACAACATGCATGGGGCGACGGTTGCCAGGTTCGTGTTGACATGGGAGCAGAGGAGCATGTACAAGACTGGCATGGGGCAGTACCTGCATCTAGTGGGTGCTGGCGGATGTCGGGTTCGACACGACAGATATCGGAGGCACACGGCGGCAGCGGCGGCCCACGACGCAGGGACGCAGTCTGGGAGGCTTGCGTCGGAGGCTTCATGGGCCTTTTTGTGAGTAAAACTGGTTATTAAGTTACAAAGCAGGCAGGTAAATGCAATTAGTCTCTTGGCTGCACGTGAGGCCCGGGATTAAGATCGTAGGGTTGAAACGGAACGGACACACGGACACACAATAGGTAGTGGATTCACGAAATATGCTGCCTTTGTTAAACTAGCAAAGTGGCCCGCTCTTCGCGCGGGCTAGTACTTAATATAGTCTGGTTGAAGTAAGTTCATATTGACCAGTTGTTTAGGCTGTTCGTGAAGTCGTGATTTTAACGATATAAGAGCTACCCCTTTAATGTTTCGGGTAGTTATCTGGAGGTTATGTTGTTGCTGAACTTTTTTAGTGCACGGGTTAGCTCAAATATCAATGGACCGTATCAATTTTAGAATGTTTTGACGATCATCATGCATAATAGGTTTAACTTATGAGTAAAATCTTATACTATACTTTCTAGTCAAATTAATAATCTAGTACTCAGATCATATGTTTGTATATGATTAATCAACTATGATAATTGTGGGTATTCTAATTAGTTGTTATATGTCAGATGTGGTATCCAATGGTCCACATAATTGATGACCAAATGTTTTATTTTGTGTTTGGGAATTACTATGGTGCCCCTCTGAGCATTGAATTGTGCTATTAATAAAAGAGTCGTATATTTTTTAATTTAAGATATGAGTATCTTCGGGCTTAAATTTTTCAAGATTTACTTACAAAGATCTAATAGTTCACCTGATTAACGGTTAAAAGTTATTGTTTCCATCGATGCAAATGTTTCTAGCAAAGTTGAAATTCTGGTGTGATGATGGAGTTGCGGTGGCATTACTCCTAGCAAATTTGAAATTCTGGTGCTCGCAATTATGATATACGAGTCTTCCATCTATTCTTTCTATCAAGAAGGAATCGGTATCGTAATTTGTAACTACTTAGTCTCAAAGTAAATCAGAGTCATCTACACATATAGTCTACAACAATGGCATATCCATCTTCCTGCACCTAACCTACCTTGAAGGCGCCAGACTTCTAGGAACAACAACTATGTATGTATGTCTTTATGGGAATAGTATATGCGCATTTGTTATTGGACAATAAGCTGAGCATTTTTTCTTTCAAACATATGACGCGGCACATCCGTTATTTAGACTTCTTCTTTATCCTCGAACAATTAATGCAAATGTTCATGATTTCATTTTTTTGAGTTCAAATACTTTTTTTATCTGCAATGTTTTTAATTATTTTTGTTTTTTTCGTCCATACCAATACGTGTTAGACTTAAGGGGAACGGTCTAGTAAATGTGTTTTTAAATGCATGATGTAGTTTGTATTTTATGCTCTAATTAGTAATAGAAATTAGTAAATAATAATATTTCATATTAGAAAAATTAAATTATGTTTCTTAATCTTTCTATACCTATTCATTATATATATTTATGTCTACGTATAAATAATATATAACCCCTACCTAGTGTACGTGCAGCTGCTTTAATCATTTTTTCGCTGTAAATCATTGTAAAGTTAGCTAACGCATGTGCATGTACAATAAAAAAAATACTTATGTTTGATAATTTTTCTATACCTATTCATTATTTATAAATTAATAAATGATAATATTTCATATTAAAAAATTAAATTATGTTGGATGATCTTTCTATACCTATTCATTATATACATTTATGCGTACATATAAATGATATATAACCCCTATCTATTGTACGTGCAGCTGCCTTAATCGATTTTCCCAGTAAATCATTGTAAAGTTAGTTAACGCATGTGCATGTACAATAAAAAAATACTTATGTTTGATAATTTTTCTATACCTATTCATTATTTATAAATTAATAAATGATAATATTTCATATTAAAATATTTAAATTATGTTGGATGATCTTTATATACCTATTCATTATATATATTTATGCATACATATAATATAAATAATATATAACCCCTACCTAGTGTACGTGCAGCTGCCTTAATCGTTTTTACCAGTAAATCGCTGTAAAAGTTAGTTAACGCATGAGCGTGTACAACAACAAAATTACTTATGTATGATGATTTTCTATACCTATTCATTATTTATATTTATGCATAGAAATAATGTTCGTATTAATTTTTAAAATAATATTGATTATTTTCTATATCTATTCATTATTTATATTTATGCATATGCATACATAATATATAACCTCTACCTAGTGTACGTGCAGCCGGCTTAATGGTTTTTTCCTGAAAAACAACATAAAAGTTGGTTAACCCACGTGCGTGTAAAACAACCAAATACGTGGTTGAGGAGTGGAAGTAAAAAACATCAGTGTAAACTGGATTTAATTTTAACATGCGTACATGGCACAGACTCTACAATACAAAAATTTAATATCTCAGTAAATCTTAGTCATAAATTGTTGATCCAACCATCAATCTAACCTTAATGATGTGCCTAACGTGGGGCCTAATGTTTTTTATTTTTTTTCTTCTCATGCGCACAGATAAAGGAAGAGTAAATGCATGCATGCATAAACAAAGGAACCAGCCAATGTCACGTTAGATTTGCTTTTTTAGGAAAATTCTGTATTAATACATGCCTGCATATAGGAAGGAATCATGCCACATCAGGACAGCCTTCTTTTAGGAAGCTAATGCATGCGTGCATATATGTAGTAATCAACCCATATCACGTTACCCTTTTTTTAGACACGAAACGTTTTTTTTCAGTAATGGCAATGGTGGGTAATTTCTTTCACTAAAAACACATCTAATGGCTATAAATGTTTACTCTGTTAAATAGATGGTTGGATGTTTCTAATTATTGTGGGATTTTCTAGACTATTTCTCTTTTTAAATTATTATTAGATGCGTGAACAACTAGCTAGCTAGCTTCGGCGCCAAGTTAGTTAACATGACCTGACGTCCCGATACCACTTATTTATCGTAGGCTCGGAGCCGCGATGGGTGTCCCGATCGATCATGCCATGCTTAGGTTTAGTATAAGCTCAGCTTGCATTAGCTAATTGGTTACTACTTAATTTGGACCTATGGGACGACGCAAGTGCTCATGGCGTCAATCCGGTGGCACTGTTTTTCTTTCCTAAAACCTAAAAAGTGGTCGCGTGCTGTTTAGACATCCCGAGAACACACCCTTCGGCGCCGTTCGATCGCGATCGCCAGCCCCAGGTGTCGCGCGGTCGGATCGCGACGACGCGCTCAGGTGTTGCCCAGTCTGTTTGAGGCCCGTTGGGTGGGAGCGGCACTGCCAGGGCCCACCACTACTATCTCATCGTTCCATGCCCCTGCCCCTCCACACATCGAAACCACAGGCGGAGCGCTCCTCGGCAGTTTCTTCTCCCCATCCCATTTTCCCCCAAATCCGGCGAGGCGTCATCGGCGAATCTGCGGCCGATTCCGCGGGGCCGTGTGGCGACCTTGGACGTGTGGCGGCCAGGGGCGTGCGGCGAACAGAGGCGTGCGTTATTTTTTGAAGGAGAAGTGGAGGAGAGCCATGGTTGTGCGGCGAAGTGGAGAGTGGAGGGAGTCATTCGAGGTGCGACGCTTTTCCGCGCGAAGAGAAGCAGAAGCCAAGGCTCCGCGATTCCACACTATCCCCACTTCGTGTTCTTACCTCCCGTCGATTCCGCGGGCTGCGCAGTATTTCCGTGGCTGCAAAACTCTGGTAAGCATCTCGTTTCTCGATTATGCTTGGGTTTGTTGCTCGTGGAGGAGATGCGCTCTATTTTTGGGTGGATATCTGCGTGCAAGGGTCTGGCTATGGGGATGCCAGATGCGGGAGATATGAGGGATGGTGGAGCTGCTCGATTTTTCGGTGATGGATGTGTGTGTGCAAGGTTTTGGTTACGGGTGTGCGAGATGCGCGAGGAATGAGGGAGGGGTTGGGTTTGTGGCTTCAAGTGTTTAGCTACGGTGATTTTTCAGTACTTCTGCTCGTTTTGCAGTGCTAATTTGCCAGGATCCCTCTTGTGATTTTTTCCAGATCTATTTGTTAGTTTTTTGGGGGAATTTTTGGGGATAGGTATGAGATAGGTATGAGATATATCACTGTACATTTTTGGTATTGAGTCCTCAATATAGCTGTTGACATTTTTGGTATCCTTGGTATTGTTTTCTGACTACGCTCTGTTTATACTTTCCTTTCTGAACTTGCCTAATTTTTGTTTCGTTAGTTGCCTGTTATTTTCATGGTTTTTGCCTAATAGGGTTTGTCAACTTGCTTAGGACATCTCCAACGAGAGGAGCCAGGAGCCGGCGCTGGGACAGGAATCCTGGCCGGCGGTTATAAAATCACTAGGCAAAGGACACGATTAGAGTGCCTCTGAAAAGTGCCAAAACTTGCCGAACATATGAGATAGAAGTTGCTACATATGCTTGGTGCGAGTTTCCCAATTATTTTTTAACTTGCCTAACCATTGCCTTATAGTTGCCTCAAAATGATGCAAACTTGCCATCTCTTTTCATTATATACTCAGATGATAGACTGTTGCTACAGGGGTTTCACATGATCCTCATCTTGGAAGTCGATACATGCCTAAAAACCTCAGAACTTGCCTACAATTTTTCCAGTGATGACAGTAAAACTAGTGTGCACTACAAAAACCATAGAAAGGAAAACAATGATGTAAAAACCATACAATAATTCGAATGTGTCGAACAAGCATAGGAATAAAAAAGGAACAAGCATTAATAGTTGCTAGATGTCAGCGGGTCTAGTTCCTGTTTTGCAAAACGAGTTTTTTGCCGGATCTCTGTCCTATCATGGAGTATGGACTTTTCTGTGTTTTGTCCATTTTTTTCAACTTGCCTAACCATTGCTTTGAAGTTGCCTCAAAATGGTGCAAAACTTGCCATCTTTTTGTTTCATTTATATATTCAATGATAAATTATTTGCTACAAGGCAACTCCACACATCTAGACCAGGCAATTGATACACACAGATCAAGCAACTTAATAAAATTGAAGTAAAATACCAGTTTTTCCCACTATACTGATAGTTCAGAAAACATATGCACATCAAGGTTAGGCAATTCCACATAGATAGGCCAGGCAATTGGTACTCACAAATCAAGCAACTTGAAGAAATTGAAGTCAATCAAATATAGAAAAGTCGAGTAAGTGACTTAGGCACACATTTTAGGGGGGGGGGTAAGAAGGGGGATTAGGGCGGCAGATAATCTATGCATGTGGAACAGAAAATTCACAATTTTTTTGTCTAAACAACAGGCAAGTCACGCATAAAACTCTAGCAAGTCCCCCACAGTTTTCTAGCAAGTCGCATACAAGACCACCATAGCTTTGTTTGCTACACAAAGTCACAAACCATGGCGAACAACTTTGTATTTTCGTTTCATTTTTTGTAGAACCCACCTAAAAAATCTCAAGCTATCCAAGGAATAACCAAGTGAGAAACCTCCACCACTACTCTCCAGGTAATCTTAATACCGTTCCCCTGTAGATTAGTTGCTTACTATCTAGAGAGAAATCAATTGTGTGTGATTACTGATTGCACTAAACTTGCTTAAGAAACCTCAACACTACCCTACAGTTTCTTTTCAGTGATGAACATAAAACTGAATTAAAGAGTGTACTACTCCTTCCATAAACTAATATAAGAGAATTTAGATAACTACTTTAGTGATCTAAACACTCTTATATTTCTTTACAGAGGGAGTATGTCATTAATTGGTAGGAAATCATTTGCTCACTGCCAGCACGCACGAACACACATAAGTTGCTTAATGGCAGAACTGGAGTTGCATAAAACTGCCCACCTAGATTTCTTCACGGAGGGGGTACCCATCAAGTTTCTCTTTGTCATCCATATATAAAGTTGCTTTTCCAGAACTTCATCTTTTTAATTTCTTTGTCTGCACCACAAAGTTTTGTTTACATAGTTGCAATATGTTGCCTAAAACATACCCATCAACATGAGTAGTTAGCCATATAACACATCCAATTTAAAAATGACCAAATTTGCTTACACCGGTGCAGTAAGTTGCCTAAAAGAAACCCGAAAAGTTACTTCTGCATCCCATATATAAGTTCCTTTTAGTTAAACAAACTACTTTCGCCTACAGTTTCCCATTTTTAGAGCCCAACATGTCAGTACATGACAGCAGATTTAACCAATTTTTTGATTTTAAATCATAGCACTGATTTTTCCTTGAACAAACCAACTACTTTCGCCCACTGTTTTCTTTTATAGAGCCGAGCAGGTCCGTACATGTCAACAAAATCTACATAATTTTGGCTTAATGGTAGCAATGGATTTGCTAACAACTTCATTACTTTCCTATAGTTTTTTAGGGGGATACATGATATGCTGACATCAACCCAATTTCTTGCTTAAAAGTACCCAAGTAGTCGCTCACAATATTTTTATTTCTTCACATAAAGTTCTCTAGCACCCATGAGCACACAGGGAGTTGCTCATTGGTAACACTTGTTTTGCCTAAATAACCCTTATAAGTTGCTGCTTTTTAATTTCTAACACACTTCTTGTTTCAAAACAAATCTAAGGAAAAACAAGAGTGGTCAGGTTAGTACATGACAATCAATCTACAATTTTTTGCTTAATGGTATCACTGAATTTTCTTAAACAACTTCACAACCTTCCTACAGTTTTTTTCGGGGGACACATGATTTGATCACTTCAGCCCACTTGTTTTTTTTGGGCTTAAAAGTGCTCAAGTAGTTGCACGCACCTTTTTTCACATTAAGTCTTAACACCCTGGAGAACATATGACTTGCTCGCGGATAACACGGTTTTTGCTTAAACAAACCCTACAAGTTGCTGCTTTTCTATTCTAACACACTTCTGGTTTCAAAGCAAATCTAAGGAAAACAAGAGGGGTTTCTCTAGATGTACAACAAAACCAGTAGTTGGCAAGATAGATTATTCCTGCCTACAAAAAGCACTATAGTTGCTCACCTTTCCCCCTTCTCCATGTGTTTTTCTTGCAACAGGGCCCGGTACAAAACATTGCAGGAGATTAGAACCACGATGAACAAAGGCGAGAAGAAATCACACTTTTCTCCCTTGATTCATTTTTGGCTGGAGGTTTGTAGATCAGTTTCTTCTGCTTTCCATTGCAGGTCCTTCCGATGGGTGGAAGAAGAAAGAAGAGGGAGAAGAAGGGCGTGGCGACAGGTGGAAGAGAAGAAGAAAGAAGAAGGAAGGGGGTCACTAGGCGCAGTGGCAGTTGAGAGTTGGGTGAGAAGGGCGCTGGCGACAGGTGGAAGAGAAGCACGTGAGGAGAGAAACTGGGTGGACGGGGCATGTGGGAGAACGTCAGCCCTTTACTTTCCAAATCAGACTTGAGGGGACCGAACTTACCTAATACTGAGAGGTGCCGAGGCGCGCTTAGCGGCACACGTTGCCGCTAGACGCGTCCTTTTTCTTTAGTAGCGTGGGAAGTTATATAACCACGGAGTGGTTAGAGCATCTCCAGCCGGCCCCAACAAGCCCCCCAATGCCCTTTTCTATCGCCGGCGTCCAAAATCGGCCCAGTCGTGTCCCAAAAGCCCAGTTTTCGTCGGTTAGAGCCGAATTTGACGTCGGCGGACCCAGGTCGAACCCGGCGCGCTGGAGGCGTCCGGGGACGTCGGGGAAAACGGTTATTGGCGCGAAAACAAGTGGAACAGCCGAGTCAGCGCCTTCATCATCCACATCGCCTCGGTTCCCGTGGGAATCAATGTGAAGGCCGCTGCTACCGCCACGGCGACCTTTCATCGATCCCACGGGCGCAGCGATGAAAGCCGACGCCGCCGTCCGCCCACTTCCACCACGCGTACACACGGTGGCCGCCCTCTCGCCGCCCATCCACGACTATAAAAGTCGCCCCTCCCTCGCCGGTGAACTCACGCTTCCCTCGTCACAGACCCTCTCCCCCTTTCGCCGCCGACGCCCCTCGCCCTCTCATCGGCGACGCGCGTCACCCCTCTCTCCCGCACCGACGACAATGGTCAAGCGCTACCCAGGCGACGGTGCGGCGGCCAACGACTTCGGCCGCCGCCACCTGCACGAGGACGAGACACGCCTCCTTTACGAGGCGGACTACCCGGCCCCGCTGGATATGCGGGTGCCGGACTCCCGGAGGCTCAGCGCCGGCGGCGTCTCGGTGCCTCCGGCGCCACTGGAGCTGATCGGAGCGCCGAGATTGCGCGCATCCCGTCGTCGCTGTCGGAGCAGACGCGGAACCAGCCGAGGTACGCCCTCAACAGCAACACGCTGTGGACGGCGCACTTCGACCGCCGCCACGAGGAGCAGCTCGCCTCCACCAATGGCGTCGAGCCCCGCGGCCGCCTCAACTCCGAGGGACGGCGCCAATGGTGGGGCCGCCCCGGCCACACACTCGAAGTCGTCCTAGAGCACATCGAGGCCAGCAACATGCGGCGCTTGGAGTACCCGGCTCCCCCTCCTCTCGCCACTGCGGCAGCTCCTAGACGCCGCGACGAATGGAGATGGCGACCTTCTCGTCTTCGGACTCCCTTTCCTCCAGATTGCCGGTTCTCCGTCCTGTCAAGCCAGAGCCAGGAGACGCCGCTCGGGCGCAGCACCCGCGGCGGCGCCCTCGTCATCAACGAGGGCGACCGTGGTCCCTCTCCTCCCTCTTCCCGCCTCGCCAGGCCGAAGACCGAGTCGAGGCTGCTCCCTGTGTGAAGAAGGAGCACGAGGCCATGGCCGCCGCCAACGAGACTGCCCTCAAATGGGCGCGGGAGGACTACGTCTGCGAGGAGTTGGCGCGCCAGCGCTGCGGCCGTGAGTAGGGTGACATCGTCATCCTCGACCACAACGACGAGAGGGCGCTGGGCGTCCAACCCCCACGCAGCGGCCGACGCCGTCGTAAGTGCAGCGAGGGCGGCGGCGGCATCGCAGATTCGGCGGCGACGACGACGGCGACGACGATGGCGACTACACCAAGTTCTACAGGCTCCTCGGCATGTGGAAGGCGGGCGGCGGCGTAGTAGTAGTATTTAGTTGTCATTTTAGTTAGTTTAAAATTATGTTTTTGGTTTTTGTACAAATATCAATGAAATCGTCTAGTTTGACAGAATTTGTGTCGTGTTTGGCCGAAGTTGTGTCGTGTTTGCCAAATTTGGTTTTCAGAAGAAAAAAAAACGGCGTCTGGGGCGGCGGTTCGGAAACCGATCGCCCTCACGCCGATTTTTCCCCGGCGCGCCCCAGACGGCGCTATTTTAAGCCTTTTGGGGCCGAACGAGTCGAGATGCTTTTAGTTAACGATGAAGTTGAGTGCAGGGGGTCGAACCGTCGAACAATGCCCACACCCTGGGAGGGATGGGGACGGCCGGACGGGTTCGCCCGTTGGAATTGGAAAAGCGTATGCGCAAATCAGGTAGCGCCAGTTATGCTTTTAATTCGGAGTTTGGAGTCCAGTCTACACAGGAGATCGCCGATACCTCTTCAAGATACTGCGGCTCTAGGAGATTCCGACCAGAACCGGACGTCGTTTTCCGGCTCGACGTGGAATCTACTCACAGCGGAGCTACTCTGCACCAGCCGGTGATTAAAGTTACAGTGGTAACCCTGAGACATGATGCTTGCTCCCACGGTTTCCACGGAGTTGTGAGTTAGACGTGTTGACGGACGTGAAAATACTCAGGCCGTAGAAAATCGAAAGCACTCTAGAAATTCAGAGAAATTGCAATGGTTCTTGAATGTGAGATTGGGACGAAAATCTAGATGCATGCTTAGAATGATGAACGCCAAACAGAGGCATACTCAAGTCTTTGGATTAGCTTATGTATTGCTGATGGTCTTGTTTTGCTGATCATGAGCATTGTTAATGTAACGAGGGTGTCGACAATAATGAGAACAAATTGCTAGGATAATGATGTTGCAGGATAATCCAAGTTATGAAATATTGCCAGATCACATCGTCGGTATGTTGTATGTATTCGTTTACTTGTGTCCTTAAACCATGAGAATATTGTAAATCCTTCCGGATGGTTATTTTGGGGTTGCAAAAAGTTATTCTGTATATAAGTGTGTAAATTAGCGAACCAACCCGTACTTGAATGGTTAGGAGGACAGTGGTATCCCTAGTTCACCAAGGTACAAATCCTGGTGTTCGCATTTATCCTGAATTTATTTCAAGATTTTCGGCGATACATTTTCGGTGGGAGGAGACGTTTCCGTCGACTATGAGGCGCCTACGGTGACTTCGTAAAATTTCAAGATGGCATGCCGGCTCAGTCTTTTGAATGTGCTCATAAGAATAGGGTGTGCGTGTGTGCGTTCATAAAGGTGAGTGTATCGCGTATATATGAGCATTTGCGTTTGCACTGTGTTAAAAAGTAAGTGGGAAGATTATAAATGGTGACTTCCCGGTACACATGTAAAATGTCATGGTGCTAGATGTGTCAAGACGGGGATTTGCCCCTCCGGCGATCAAGAGATACCCTCTGGGACCACTTGGTATTACAATGTTCAACATCGCCTGGCAGGTATAGTGACTAAAGTGTTAGTCATGAGATACGAATACCGTAACGAGAATAACTAGATATAATGATCAAGATGGTGATCATGAGGATACATAAAAGTCTCGTTTCGGGTTTTGTCGCGAGACAAAGAGAATTGTATGTGATAACACAAAGATTCACTAAAAAATTATCTTTGATGATATGTGAGCATTATTATGGGCGCCAGATCCCATTAATAATTATTAACCAGAAGGTATTCCGGGCATGTCCACGTATTCTCGAACATATATGTTCGCACGCTTAATGACTAGCAACAAGTAAACAATCCGAAAGTGTTCCAAATGATCTTGGAGTTGTTCCGGGAGGTCTTGAGTGTTCCGAAATGTTTTGAAAGGTGACAAAGCTTATAAAAGGGTCCAAAGGTTATGTGGTCCCCATGCCCTCCACCCACTTGCTTTGGGGCAAAGGCAGACCATGGGGCCCAAGTCGTCTAGCCCCCTTTGCTTGGGGGCAAGACAGGTGCGGGAGGGAGTCCTAGTACTCCTGGTGCGAAGGGGAGAGTCCGAGTTGGTTGCCCCCTTGACCCTTCCATTTATATATTGGTGGGGAGGGGCGCACCAAGGAGGACACCAAGCCCCTCGGCAGACCAAGCTGTCACCCACCTTTCTCCGTCTAGATCTCATCTAGGTCGGTGACCGCTAGGATACTTCTCCCTCTAGCTTTTTCCTTGTAGTTCTTCGTGTTGGTTCCACGGAGTATTGCGATGTTGCTAGATCGGTACGCGTGGATATCTTGGAGGCGCCGTTTACTTCGACAGTAGATCCGGCGGATCGTTTCGACAAGAAATTCTCATGGCTGGGAAATATAACCTAGCTATGGGACTCAACATGCTTCATCGACAATCTTCCCTACTTAGGATGTGTCGAGTGTTTGTATAAAAATCGTTATTTGCACCTCCATAATGACCCTGGGATTGTTCGTGTGCGGTAATTTTTAATTGGCGTAGCACGCTCCTCTAAACATTTAGACATTTTAACCACAACTATTCAGCTAATATTCTACGCCAAGCCCAAATTTGATGGTTTAGCCCATTTGGCACCAAATTAGGTGTCCCACAGTCTGCAAAAAGTTGTGAGGATGTATGAGCCTCTACTAAGCACCCCTCTACTCTTAGGCCCATGGAAAATCCAAAATCCACCACCATGGATCCATCATGACTAACCACAATAAATACTACAAAGTAATAGCTAATACAACTAGCACATCTATAAGGCCATGTCGTCGCCTACTCTACATTAGAAGGCGGCGACTAAGTCCGCTTGCCCACACCCCTAATTTCATGTCTACTACATCAACAAGCATTAGCTCCGCAATATTGTCCAGTGGCTCACTGTCTGTGTTCGGGAACGTAGTAATAATTCAAAAAAATTCCTACGTGTCACCAAGATCAATCTAGGAGATGCTAGCAACGAGAGAGAGGGAGTGCATCTTCATACCCTTGAAGATCGCTAAGCGGAAGCGTCACAAGAACGCGGTTGATGGAGTTGTACTCGCGGCGATTCAAATCGCAGAAGATCCGATCCAAGCGCCGAACGGACGGCGCCTCCGCGTTCAACACATGTACAGCCCGGGGACGTCTCCTCCTTCTTGATCCAACAAGGGGGAAGGAGAAGTTGAGGGAGAACTCCGGCAGCACGATTGCGTGGTGGTGGAGCTCGCGGTTCTCTGGCAGAGCTTCGCTAAGCACTACGGAGGAGGTGGAGGAGTTGGAAGGGGGGAAGGGCTGCGCCAGGGGAAGGGTGTTGTAGCCCTCTCTCTCCCTCGCTATATATAGGGAAAGGGGGGAGGAGAAGGCGCCCTAGGGTTTCCCTAGGGGAGGGGCAGTGGCCACAGGGGAAACCCTAGATGGGTTTGGGCGCTCCCAACCCTAAGAAACTTGGCCCCCAAGCTGGGAGGGGTGGCTGACCTAGGGAAGGCGCCCCCACCTCTCCAGGTTATGTGAGATGGGATGGGAGTGGCGCACAGCCCCTTAGTGGGCTGGTGTGCCCCCTCCCCTTGGCCCATAAGGCCCCCAAACGCTTGTCGGGGCCTCCGGAACTCCTTTCGGTCACACTGGTCGTCACCCGGTACCTCTGGAACAATTCCAGACTCCAATATCCTTCGTCCAATATGTCATTCTTCACCTCCGAACCATTCCGAAGTTCCTCGTCACATTCAGGATCTCATCCGGGACTCCGAACAACTTTCAGTAACCACATACAATTTGTCATTACAACTCTAGAGTCACCGAACCTTAAGTGTGTAGACCCTACGGGTTCGGGAACCATGCAGACATGACCGAGACATCTCTCCGGCCAATAACCAATAGCGGGATCTGGATACCCATATTGGATCCCACATGTTCCACGGTGATCTCAATAGATGAACCAAGATGTCGGGGATTCAAGCAATCCCATATACAATTCCCTTTGTCCATCAGTATGTTACTTGCCCGAGATTCGATCGTCGGTATTCCCGTACCTCGTTCAATCTCGTTACCGGCAAGTCTCTTTACTCGTTCCGTAACGCATGATCCCGTGGCTAGCTCCTTAGTCACATTGATCTCATTATGATGATGCATTACCGAGTGGGCCCAGAGATACCTCTCCGTCATACAGAGTGACAAATCCCAGTCTTGATTCGTGCCAACCCAATAGACACTTTCGGAGATACCTGTAATGCACCTTTATGGTCACCCTACACGATCTTTTGCTATGCTTAGGATTGGGTCTTGTCCATCACATCATTCTCCTAATGATGTGATATCGTTATCAATGACATCCAATGTCCATGGTCAGGAAACCATAACCATCTATTGATCAACGAGCTAGTCAACTAGAGGCTTACTAGGGATATGTTGTGGTCTATGTATTCACACATGTATTACGATTTCCGGTTAATACAATTATAGCATGAACAATAGAAAATTATCATGAACAAGGAAATATAATAATAACCATTTTTATTATTGCCTCTAGGGCATATTTCCAACAGTCTCCCAATTGAACTAGAGTCACTCTAGTTACATTGTGATGAATCGAACACCCATAGAGTTCTGGTGTTGATCATGTTTTGATCATGGAAGAGGTCTAGTCAACGGATCTACGACATTCACATCCGTATGTACTTTACAAATATCTATGTCTCCATCTTGAATATATTCACGAATGGAGTTGAAGCGGCGCTTGATGTGCTTGGTCTTCTTGTGAAACCTGGGCTCCTTGGCAATGGCAATAGCTCCAGTGTTATCACAGAAGAGAGTCATCGGGCCCAACGCATTGGCAATCACTCCTAGGTCGGTGATAAACTCCTTCATCCAGACTCCTTCCTGCGCTGCTTCCGAAGCAGCTATGTACTCTACTTCACATGTACATCCCGTCATGACGCTTTGCTTGCAACTGCACCAGCTAACTGCCCCACGATTCAAAATATACATGTATCCGTTTTGTGACTTGGAGTCATCCAGATCTGTGTCAAAGCTAGCGTCGACGTAACCCTTTACGACGAGCTCTTCGGCACCTCCATAAACGAGAAACATATCCTTAGTCATTTTTAGGTACTTCAGGATATTCTTGACCGCTGTCCAGTGTTCCATGCCGGGATCACTTTGGTACCTCCCTACCAAACTTATGGCAAGGTTCACATCAGTTCTGATACACAGCATCGCATACATAATAGAGCCTATATATGGCTGAGGCATACGGGATGACACTCATCTTTTCTCTTTCTTCTGTTGAGGTCGGGCGTTGAGCTATGCTCAATCTCACACCTTGCAATACAGGCAAGAACCCCTTCTTGGACTGATCCATATTGAACTTTTTCAATATGTTGTCAAGGTATGTGCTTTGTGAAAGACCAATGAGGCATCTTGATCTATCTCTATAGATCTTGATGCCTAATATGTAAGCAGCTTCTTCAAGGTCCTTCATTGAAAAACACTTATTCAAGTAGGCCTTTATGCTTTCCAAAATGTCTATATCATTTCCCATTTACAGTATGTCATCCACATATAATATGAGAAATGCTATAGCGCTCCCACTCACTTTCTTGTAAATAAAGGCTTCTCCATAAGTCTATATAAACCCAAACGCTTTGATCACTTCATCAAAGCGAATGTTCCAACTCTGATATGCTTGCACCAGCCCATAGATGGAGCGCTAGAGCTTGCATACCTTGTCAGCATTCCTAGGATCAACAAAACCTTCCGCTGCATCATATACAACTCTTCCTTAAGGAAACCGTTAAGGAATGCCGTTTTGACGTCCATTTGCCATATCTATCATAGAATGCGGCAATTGCTAACATGATTCAGACGGACTTCAGCTTCACTACGGGTGAGAAGGTCTCATCATAGTCAACTCCTTGAACTTGTCGATAACCCTTAGCGACAAGTTGAGCCTTATAGACGGTCACATTACCATCTGCGTCAGTCTTCTTCTTAAAGATCCACTTATTCTCTATGGCCTGCCGATCATCGGGCAAGTCCACCAAAGTCCATACTTTGTTCTCATACATGGATCCTATCTCGGATTTCATGGCTTCAAGCCATTTGTTGGAATATGGGCCCGCCATCGCTTCTTCGTAGTTCGAAGGTTCGCTATTGTCTAACAACATGATTTCCAGGCAGGGTTGCCATACCATTCTGGTGTGCAACGTGTCCTTGTGGACCTGCGAAGTTCAGTAGCAACTTGATCCGAAGTTTCATGATCATCATCATTAACTTACTCTCTAGTCGGTGCAAGCACCACAGAAACATCTTCCTGAGCTGCGCTACTTTCCGGTTCAAGAGGGGTTACCTCATCAAGTTCTACTTTCCTCCCACTTACTTCTTTCGAGAGAAACTCTTTCTCCAGAAAGGATCCATTCTTGGCAACAAAGATCTTTCCCGAGACATCGTCGTCGCCGCCGCTTGCCACAGCCGCGTCCAACTCCGTCCCCGCGCCCTCTCACCGTGTCCGGACGGTTCGTCGTCGGCGGCTACGTCGACTAGCCAAGCCACACGACGCCGGAGCCCCTGCATCATCCCCGCCGCCGTCGTCTTCAACCTCGGTCCGCCGAGATCGCCTCCGCCGCCCCGTTTGCTCCGGTCATCCCCCGAGCTCGCCGTCCACTCCACGACGATCACCGTGAGCTCCTCGCCTATCCTCCCCTCTCCGTTTGCTCTGCCAAGCACCGTAGCAACCACACGCATTCACCAAGCACGCCGCCGCCGACCACGTCGCCGGCGAGCTCCGTGACCATTTGGTCATGGGCTTGTGCCCGTCACACCTCGCACCGCGTAGAGGCCGTGGGTGCTAGCGCCACGCCGCCTAGGCCACCGCAGCCCCAGCGCCTGCCGGCCGAGCTTGACCTCCGCCGACCTCGTCGCCGTGGCTCCGGCCACTCCCGCCAAGCCACCACTGTGGCGGGTGCGGCGATCACCGGCTGCCGTGCTGCTCTCCGCGCACAAATGGGGCCACAATGGGTGATTTCCGCAAGACGCCACAGAAACTGCCCCGCCGGCGCTAAACGCCGAGAGCCTTGACTGCTGACCGGCTGGTTTGGCCACGACGTGGACTGGGTGGGCCCAGGTTGACTCCTCTGAGTCAATGACAAGTGGGCCCAGAGCCCTGCTAATCTAGTTTAGTACTAATTAACTTTTAGCTAGCCAGCTAAGTCACTGACATGCGGGCCCACGCCCTAATTAACTAAGGTTAGCATTTAACTTAGCACTAATTAACTCCGTTAATAAGCTGTGACACTGACACGCGGACCCCACTGGTCAGGTTTGACCTGGAGGCGCCCAGTTGACCTGCTGACGTCATGATGATGTCAGGCTGACGCAGTAACTCATTTTCTGGATTTATTTCTATATAGGAAATTCCAGAAAATAACCAAAACTTCTAAAATTCATAGAAATTCAACCATAGCTCCAAATCAAACAAGTTATATATGAAAAATGATCAGAAAAATCTAATCTATCCATCTGCACTAGTTTCATGCATGTTTAAACAACTTAACCTCACTGTTTATGTGAAACAAGGTAATGCACTTATATCACTTATTATTTTGGGTGATCATTTGAATCCTTGGTTCAAATGGACCCAAACCTTTATGTCCCAAGTTGCATTAGACCTATCACACATCATATTACCATGTCATAGCATGCATCATATTGTCGCATTGCATTGATTGTGTTTCTTCTCTGTTTGTCGGTGTTGTTCCCCCCTCGATAGACGTTGTACCGACGTTGTGATCGTTGACACTGATGAAGACTCAATGCTATCTTCAGAAGTGCCAGGCAAGCAAAATCCCCTTATTCATTCCGATACAATCCCACTCTCTCGCTCCTGCTCTCTTTTACTGCATTAGTTGAACCCCTTTATCCTCTGCATGACCCGTCATTGCCACAGTAAATAGATGAAACCCGCTAGCATGAGTAGGAGTTGTTTGAGCCCTGTTGTGCCTACTCATTCATGTTTGTTTGTCATGCCTGCTATTGCTTAGAGTTGAGTCAGGTCTGATTCATCGAGGATGAATCAGAGGTGTGTGAACATGTCCTACTGTGTGCGTGAGCAAAGAGTGTGAACACAATTTGGTAAAGGTATCGGTGAGGGGCCATGTAGGAGTACATGGTGGGTTGTCTCATTGAAGCCGTCCTTAGGAACTGAGTTCGTGTTTGTGATCCATGATTCAGCTACTACCATGCATTGGGCCTGAAATATGACCCCGCCGACTTCTTATTCACCCTTGTCCTCTGTCCGGGAGTTGCAAGTAGTTTACGTGTTTGTAGTATGCTAGAGGCCGTCTGTGATCTTGGCCATAGGGTGGGCTGTGATGCGGTAGGCACGTGGCACGTGTACCGGGCGCCCATTTGGTGTCTCGGAACCCTGCTCACATCGTTTGGGGCTGTGAGCGAAACTTGCCGGATCTCCTCATGGATGGAACCCAATAGTCGATAAACTGGACTAGGGACTTGAGTGTTTAGGTAGGTCGTGGTCTACACCCACGTCGGCTTTAAGCTTGAAGTCTGCCGAGCACATGTCGTGTGCGACGCTAAGTGGTGGAAACATGTATGAAGAAGTACACCCTGCAGGTTAATATGATCTATTCGAATAGCCGTGTCATGGTAAAGGACTTCGGGTTGCCTATAACAGTTCATAGACAATGAAAGTGGATACTCTAAAATACGCAAGATAGCGTGAGTGCTATGGATGGCGTTCTCGTGAGGGAGGCGGAGCGGATCCATAGTGGTGTATTGGTTGGTGAATATGTGGACTCGTGTGCGCCACCTCAAAAGAGTTACTTGCGATCGTAGTTTAGGATAGCCATTGAGTCAAAGCTGGCTTGCTGCAGCTTAAACCCCACCATCCCTTTGTTGATAATGATGCATATGTAGTTAGTTACGATGTAAGTCTTCTTTGGGTACATTTGTACTCACGTTTGCCTATTTTATGTTTTTGCGAGAGACTTGGTCTCGCTAGTAGTTCCGCGTGGACTTGACGTTTAGCTTGTTACCTCAGCTACGATCTTGTGCCCTCGGCGAGATCTCGGTAGATAGTCGGGCTTCTAAGCCCTTTTCATTTGTAGATGTCGTACTCGGACATATTAGCTTCGCTTGTGCTTTGATTTGTATGCTCACAATGTTGGGTCATGAGACCCTGTTTGTAATATCTCGCTCCTCGGGCCTAATGAATAAATACTTGAGTCGTAGAGTCATGTTGTGATGCCATGTTGTATTTGCACATATCGAGCATATTGTGTGTATGTTATTGAAATGCTTGGTATGTGTGGGATCGACTATCTAGTTGTTTATCTTTAGTAGCCTCTCTTAGGAAATGTCTCCTAGTGTCTCCACCGAGCCATGGTAGCTTACTCTTGCTCCGGAACACTTAGGCTGGCGGCATGTGTCCTTCTTCGTTCTGTATGTCCTTTGGGAAATGTCACGCGTTGAGTAACGGAGTCTGTTAGCCCGCTTCTGACCGGTTCATCGAGTCTGCTAGCCCAGGTTACTGCCCAAACTTACTCGTGATGACCGACACGTTTGATCTTTGGGTCATGGATGCTGTCCTGTAAGTTTGTGCCACTTTGGGTTTACGACTAGCCATGTCACCGGGCTCCTTATCATATGGATGCTAGCGACACTATCATATCGTGTGCCAAAAGGCTAAACGGTCCCGCAAAGGTAAGGCGACACCGTGGGAATACCGTGCGTGAGGCCGCAAAGTGATATGAGGTGTTACATGCTAGATCGATGTGACAATGAGTCGGGTCTGACGACTTTGGTATCGAGCTCGATTGCATGTAGGATTACCAAGCCAAACCGGTCGGTTGTGTCTAGAAATGCTTTAGTTATGTAAGGAATTGATTGTGGGTTGGAACGTAAGGTTCTTTTTACTCCTTATACCTCATGGCCTTCGATCCGAGTCATCCTCTTCTCTTCTACGGGGATTAAGAACCAGGCCTTCTCATCTATCTATCAGGATGACGTGTTACTAATCCATAGACTTATAGAATTGTTAGTTTCAAATCTCAGTTCAGTTTTACTACTTTCGTATGTTCATAAATGTTGATCTCGAAACCTTGCTATTGTGCTTCGGAGTGGCTATGCCACCATTTTTGTAGCATGTCTCCAATCTTTCTGAGCATTTACAGTCGTTATGCTATCCGAGTCATCCCAGGTTTCTAAATAGTCTGAAGCATTTGCAAGATCCCTTCCTTCCATTCCGATGTCCCTTTGGGCCAGATTAACCACACTAATCGGTGAGTTGAGGTATTCTATTGCCTCAACATATATGTTGGAATTATTATTATGACCCTAGGTGTCCTAGGGGATCATCTAGTAATCTAGCCATGATTTGTATCCCAGTGTGATGATTCTGGCCTTTATTCCCGAAAGCATCCCGTGATGCAATTTAGTTAGTAGGTATTCTACTCGTGGGTTTTGAACCCGAGATTCACCCTTCTTACCTCATGTTGATAGTGTTTGCTCGTTCCTTTAGGATATTAGTAACCTTTGCGTTAGTCCTCGAAGTCCGTGGTATTTCCTTCTTCCAAATACTATGAACCACTTATGGCAGAAGTTCCTCATTGAACCGAAGGATCACAATCGAGTACTCTTGAGGAGTTCTCCATTTATAATTGTGAATCTGCCAGGTTCTACCTTTACGCATGGGTTATCCGGAAGAAAAGTTGAGCTTAAGCTCGACATACTAATCTATGCATCCACAACTCAGAAAATTATATGTTCCTTTGAGTTGTTCTCTTTAGTTGCATTCTGACCCTCGTCCATCAATTGATAGTCAAGAGTATTCGTGCATTCGTTCATAGATGCCTATTATTCTTGTGGTCCGTCAAGCCATTCTATTCTGGAATGACTAGGAGAAACAAACTCCAGTACCTCATCCATATCCAGGATTGGGTCAAAGCAATTGTACTTCGTAGATCAAAATACTAATCCAAATTTTGATTACATTCCACCCAAGTATTTCCCTCTTTATGTCAGGACTGTCATGAGAATTGCACCATTTCTCATGAATTCTTGACGTAGTGATACTCCTCGCCATAATTACTCATTCCTCGGTTCCGTGTTGTCGCAACCGGAATACCGACAAGTGAATTGTGATGTGTGAAATCTATACTCCTAGCAACTCCGCTGCTTAGTAGTTAAAGGACAATAACCTCACTCTTAGCATGTTGATTTTTGAATCATCACCCTAAGTATGATTGTGCTACCTAGTCCTTATTTCCGGTGCACTCTCAGATCAATGAGTTAGGATCTTGTCAAACCCTTGCTCTTTTGATCATATCATCTTGCCCTGAAAAGCAAGATTGTTCTCGAGCTTAGTAGCATATCGGTGGTTCGTGATTTTCCGATTATCCTCTCGGAAGTATTACCAGGTTGTCACCTGACCACTATGTTGAGTTCGTGATCAAGTTGGTTTTCTTATAAATCACTCCTTCCCCAAGAATCTGTGTTGGATACCCTGAGCTAGTTGGTAAACTGACCAACAACTTGGAGAGTTGGAAGATGAAAGTTTGTCCGACTTAGTTCATTTTCAAAGGGATATCCTTGTGTTTGTGTGGTTGTTGAAGAAAGATGATATCTTCACCAATTGGTCCCTGTGATCAGTTGTTGGATCTATTGCCTTGTCAAAATTTTGACTTGAGTATGGGCTATCGTCAAGTCAAATCAGAACCAACGATGTTCATAATGTTGTCTTACTCGTGGTTGATTCCTCAAGCATACACCATTACATCTTTTGGTCTTACCAATGCTAACACCGTGTTCACATGATGGTGGAAGTCCAGTGATATGGAATTTCGATGAGTTGTTGTTGAACCCATCAGCAGCATTTTGTCTCCCCCATGATTCATGTTGAACATCAACCCAGTGTTGGAAACTTTGTAAGCATTATCATCGTGTTTCGTTCATGAAGCATATGCTTGGATGAAAGAAGTGACTTCCTCTAGTTCATGTGCATTGGATGCAAGATGCCGCCGTGAATTCGAGAAAGCATGTTTTTACTTCCTATGGAATCATCCCCAAGCCGGGAGGGGCAGCTGCCCTAAGGGAGGCGCCCCCACCTCTCCATGTTACGTGAGATGGGAGGGGAGGGGCGCACAACCCCTTAGTGGGCTGGTGTGCCCACTCCCCTTGGCCCATAAGGCCCCCAAATGCTTGGCGGGGCCTCCGAAACTCCTTGCGCTCACACTGGTCGTCACCCGGTACCTCTGGAACAATTCTGGACTCCAATACCCTTCGTCCAATATATCGATCTTCACCTTCGGACCATTACGGAGTTCCTCGTCACGTCCGGGATCTCATCCGGGACTCCGAACAACTTTCGGTAACCACATACAATTTCCCATTACAACTCTAGCGTCACCAAACCTTAAGTGTGTAGACCCTACGTGTTCGGGAACAATGCAGACATGACCGAGACATCTCTCCGGCCAATAACCAATAGCGGGATCTGGATACCCATATTGGCTCCCACATGTTCCACGATGATCTCAGCGGATGAATCACGATGTTGGGGATTCAGTCAATCCTGTATACAATTCCCTTTGTCCATCAGTATGTTACTTGCTCGAGATTCGGTCGTCGGTATCCCCGTACCTCATTCAATCTCGTTACCAGCAAGTCTCTTTACTCGTTCTGTAATGCATGATCCCGTGGCTAACTCCTTAGTCACATTGAGCTCATTATGATGAGGCATTACCGAGTGGGCCCAGAGATACCTCTCCGTCATATGGAGTGACAAATCCCAGCCTCGATTCGTGCCAACCCAACAGACATTTTCGGAGATACCTGTAGTGCACCTTTATGGTTACCCAGTTACGTTGTGACATTTGATACACCCAAAGCATTCCTACGGCATCCGGGAGTTGCACAATCTCATGGTCTAAGGAAAGATACTTGACATTAGAAAAGCTCTAGCAAACGAATTACACGATCTCGTGCTATGCTTAGTATTGGGTCTTGTCCATCACATCATTCTCCTAATGATGTGATATCGTTATCAATGACATCCAATGTCAATGGTCAGGAAACCATAACCATCTATTGATCAATGAGCTAGTCAACTAGAGGCTTATTAGGGACATGTTGTGGTCTATGTATTCACACATGTATTACGGTTTTCGGTTAATACAATTATAGCATGAACAATAGACAATTATTATGAACAAGGAAATATAATAATAACGATTTTACTATTGCCTCTAGGGAATATTTCCAACAGTCAATACCCCACATGTCTTCCTTGCAAAAACATGTGTCATTGCGTACCGCCGCTCCTGCAATAGCGTCGATCCAAGTGTCATGACTTTGAATTCTCTGCATCATCTGAACACTAAAGAATTCGACACCTCCGAGGAGATAGAGATGAACATGTATGATCATTGGATAGACACTTATGATTTCTTTGAGTAAAGGGCGATCAACGATTAATTATGACCAAGGGCTCACCTATTTAGTTGTTATGATCTCTCTCTCTCTCTCTCTCCCCACCCCACCCCACCCCTCTTTCCCCCGCTATAAACTCTTCCCATGATTAGTGTACGGTATCTTCCTCTTCTACAAGTTGTAATAGCTTACCTTTAGAACTCTAGAACTACTTGGTAGACTGAGGTGATCTCTGAAAATTGTTTTAAATTACCAAATCAGGAAATATGAGAGTGATGAAATTGAGTTAATCCATGAGTATATGTTCTGATTGTGTGTGATCCGGTCACCAAGGCCGGCTCCATGCACCTCCAAGAGATTTGCCCACCGCTATCTCCCCTCTTCGTCGTTGGTCCACGATACTCCCTTCACCCTGTGGATTTTTAATCACGGGTCTGTGCCAATGCCTCTTTCATAAGGACTATGTTTAATTATTCAGGGTCCATCATGTCCTTGTTGTTTACCACGTTGGGACTTATAGGGTTTGTTTTAGCAACCGTTGGGACTTATAGGTGGGACCTCAATTGAACGCTCATTGCGCCCAATAGTGGCATGCCGCATAGGGCAGCCCGGCTAGCCCACCGACCCATTGGAGCACCACACTGTACCACCAATGGAACAGTAGCCCAGGTAATGTAGCGCATAATATTGTAGACCGGTTTACTGTTACACCATTACTGTAGCACAGCTTCAATATAGTGCCCAATGTTGTAGCAATGATTTTTAAAACATGCACAATTTTTGGAAAAGTGAACATTTTTTTAACACAAACATTGTTTAAATTTCAAAACATTTATTTTTAAAAGAGCATTTTTTGAACCCATGAATAATTTTGAATTTTTGAATATTTTCTTATATTGTGAATATTTTTTGTAATTCTAGATTTAAAAAAAAGAATCATATTGAATATTATACTTTTTTTGGAAATCAACATTTTTTGACATTTCTGAACACTCTTGGAAAATCAGATATTTTTTTAAAAACATGATCAAATTTTCAAAATTTGATTATTTTTTTAAAACAAGAAAAATAACACTTTTTGAAATTGTGTTTTTAATGTGAATAGTTTTTTATAACATGGACAGTTATTGAAAAGAGCGACTATTTTTGAAAAAAATGATTTTTTTAATAGTATATTGGACATTTTATATTTTTGGAAAGTAGCGAATAAAAAAACAGAAAGGAAAAAAATACAAGAAGAAAACCAATAAAGAGAACAACCAGGAAAAAAACAATTTGAGAACCTTCAAGAAGGTTCCCCAAACCGGTAAAAATTCGGACTAAAACCTCCGCGAACATACCCAATCGTAACTAACGTCCAATGTTTGAAGTGTTAAAATTGGTGACCAAACTTGATCACCCTAGTGGATTTCAACGACAGCTAGATGTGCGAATCAATCTGTGGTTGGATGCTTAGGAGAACAATGATGTCCCCAACTCACCAGAGTTAAAATCCTAGATTAACACCGGTGCTCGCATTTTTCTGTATTTATTCCAGGCATTTTGGTGATGTGCGTTCAGTA
This sequence comes from Aegilops speltoides, assembly GCA_021437245.1. Classification (NCBI taxonomy): domain Eukaryota; kingdom Viridiplantae; phylum Streptophyta; class Magnoliopsida; order Poales; family Poaceae; genus Aegilops; species Aegilops speltoides. Next base: position 440,932,962 of record CM038147.1, read on the forward strand.
GAAAAAGACGTTCTCGTCAACTACGAAGACGTCTGTGACAACTTCATCAATCTCAAAATAATGCATCGGCTCAATCTTTGGAGATACTCATAAGGATAGGTGTGCATGTATGCGCTTATAGGGGTATGTATATGCGAATGTAGGAGCGTCTGTGTATGTACTCTGTTAAAAAAAGAGTGACATTGGGACATAACGATCAGCCTCCCAACGCCCAGTTTGGGCCGGCCTATGGTCGCTCTGCTATCTCTTCTCATTTCTGTTTTTTCTCTTTTTTCTTCTGTTTCCATTTCGTTTCTTTCCTTTTATTTTCCATTTTTATTCTTTTTCCTGTATTATACAAAGTTCATTGATTGTTAATATACAAAAATTGTCATAATATATTTTAAAGTAATGTTCACCCTATATTAAAAAAATGTTCAACATATATTTAAAACAATCTTCATTGTGTACCTTAAAATTGTTCACCATTACCAAGGAAAAACCAAAAGGCCAATAGAACAAAAAAACTAAAAAATGCATGGAGAAAAAAAAATCCCGAGGACACTCCTAGAGTGCGGCCAGGGCCGGTCCTGAGATATCGGGGGCCCGGGGCGAAACTAGAACCCGGGGCCCCTTAATACAACATCGAAATAATAATAAGCACGCCTAAAATCTATTTAACAGCTATGTATAGGATCATTAATTTGTCGAGAAACTTAAGTTACTTACTCCAAGAAATAAGTTGCAACGATGTTTCATATTAGACGAAAGGTAAATCAGACACAAGTGAAACTCCATATATTAGATGGGCAAGAAGTTGTCTATCCACCAATAACCTATCCTCCTATAACCATCCACGAACAAACAAACAAAATTGATGGCATGAGAAAATTCCATTGCATATAAAATGTACAATCGGCCAGATGACAATTGCGATCAGCCTATGCAAAAAAAATTAGGACTAGAGAAGGATCCTGAAAATTTATACTAAATTATAGTGATAAAACAATCAGCTGTAATTTATAACATAAATTTGGACGCCATAAAAAGCAGGGAAAACAAAAATACCTACGGACTACGGTGCCGCGCCTCTGTTTCGCTGTCACCATGATGTGCGCCCAGGCGGGAAGCCTCGTTGGTCGTGCGTGCAGTTCGTAGATCACCGCCGTTTATTTTACTTTGTTGGGGTTTGGCTCGGTGTGCTGCTGCTTTTCGGCCGCCGCAGGGAAACGAGGAAGGTATAAATCAATCGATCGCTTCAATTTTCCAAAACAGGATCGCTATTTAGTGCTAAAAAAGGCCCCGAGACAACCAGCCCACCACCACGTAACTCACGTTATAGTAATACTAATAAAGAAATAAAGGCCCAAGGCCCATTGCGCTAGAGCATAAACATAACGTATCGTCTTTCTTCTTCGTTGAGACACAGAACAACAGTTGGAGCGCCTCCAATGGCTGAATTCAGGGTACCAATGCTCACACATATACCTAGAGAGGGGGCCCCTTGGCTTGGGGGGGCCGGGGCGGCCGCCCCCCTGCCCCCCCTCAGGGCCGGCCCTGCGTGCGGCACATGGCGGTGGCTGGGCGCAATACTTGGCACACTCTCATGTCAAGAAGATGACCTATGTGGGAGCCCTCCAAAAGGTTCCCCTTAATTAGTTGCTTCCAAAGATAGGGAAATGGAGAGAGTGATCAAGCATTTTGCGGTCCCTGCCTTCTTGTGGGCGCCGCCTTCCAAGGTGGAACAAGCTAACAGCAGAATTGGGCGCATGTGCCACTTGGCTCATATGTAGTGGTACCTAGCCATATTGAGCAATCCCTATTCCCCACATAGGTTGATGAATATCGATCAAGTGTGCACCCGCCCGAAACTGCACACTCTATTGGCCAACCTAGTTTGATTGTTTTTCCTGTGTATTTCCCACCGGTTTTTCTCTGTTTTCTGTGTTTATTCTTTTTATTTTCTTCTGGTTTTTCTTATTTTACTTTTTTATTCTCCTTTAAAATTCGTGAACATCTTTTTGAATTAATAATCATTTTATAGATTCAATAATATTTTTTAGATACACGGGCAGTTTGAATTCCTGGTTTTTTCACGTTTGGAAACAGCTTTTGAAAATCATGAATACTTTTCCAAATTCGTAAATATATTTTGAATTTGCAAACATTTTTTGAAATTTTTTTTAAAAAAATAATCATGAAGTTTGAATCCATGAACGTTTTGCAAACATTTTTTGGATCCGTGAATTGTTTTTAAAGTCTCTAACTTATTTGAATTCATGATCTTTTTTGAAATCATGATTTTGGAAGTAGTATGTCTTAATTAGTTGCTCGCGGAGCTCTCGCCACAGCGCACGATGTCGGGCTAGGAGTTGCCGAGTCGATGGGCCGGCAAGGAAAAGTGGAGTCTACGTTGAGGAAGGAACAGTGGCGTCCACTCTGCACCGCCATGAGATGTCTCGTTCATCCAGGAAAGATGATGGAAATGAGTCCATGCCGACCCCGTGACGCCGTCAAGATCACCGAGGACAAAGTATCGTGCTGGATCACGAGAGGCACTGGTTGGTGTCGAGTACTAGCATCCACGCCGTGCGCTCGTGTCCAGCGGCTAGAGGTCAGTACTTGCCGGGCCGTGCTGGTGCTGCCTCCGTCACGTCCCGACAGCATCAGCGCAGGACTCACGTCTTCGAGGACAGCACGGCTTCCCCAGGGATTTGCACCGGCGATGCAAGTTCCGCGTATTGCTTACCGGCTTTAGTTGCCGTGACCGCCCCTCTTGATTGCGTGTGCTTAGTACAGTACGGGTGAGGTTAGCTGGCCATTACTTCAACTTCAGGGATCTGAGCGACTTTTTCAGCCTCAGGCGGATGTCGGGCCAGGTTCAGCTCACTCTGCGCCTATGCAGCCATCCGAGCACCGAAAGGAACCCGACCAATACTTCTGCGTCCAAAATGCTCTCGGAAATATCTTCGAGTTTCTGAGGGCTGTCACAGCTCTTTACACACCTAAGAGCAACTATGTCGGAGTCGTCATATTGGCCCTCGATATGATGATTTTGGCGAAAAAAACGCTCTAATTGAGTTGCCATTCCGTCTTCGGTCGACATAATTTATGGAGCACTCTCCAAATCAAGCCCGCGATCTTTCATATTTTGTGTTTGTTTGTGGGGGATATTTGGAGCGCATACCATTCGGAAAACAGCTTCGCGCGAACGACATCCCCCCCTCCCCCACTCCTTTTGTCGCCTCCTCTCCCTCGCCGTATTACCGCCTTCTACCGCTTCCGGCCGTCCCCAATCCTCGTTGATGATGTCATGAACGCCGCCTCAACCCCCGCGTCTAAATATAATCAATCATTTTTTAGTCGGACCCCACGCCTCCTGAGGCTCCATCGACAGACCTCCTATGCCTCCCGCGCCTCTGACGGCAGGCCATCACCGCCTAGGCCAACATCTCACCCATGTTGCCGCCAAAGAGGTGTCAAAACCTACGACGTTTGCGTGGAGGTGGCCGCCTCCCCTAGTAGGTGCCAAAGGGACGGAAGAAGAAGATGGGGAACCTAGGTGCTTGTGGCCCATCCCCCACCCCGCTTCGTCCCGGAGGAGGACGAAACTGAGATGCCTTCCCAGTCGTACATCACAGCAGACACGATGGCGATGTATACCAAGCAATCATGTGCCTTGTATTCAATTGTTGTTTGATCGAATGCGAGGTGACCATGAAAATTCGTTGGCAGCTATGCAATGTATGTGATTTATCGGTATTTTTTTTAATTTGGAGGGATCAACCTTCAACGACCCATTTCACAATGTGACGATGGGCCAGTCCGGGATAAATGATGTTGATCTCGATGGTGCATCATTGTCACTTTTCGATCACCAGTCCGCCCATGATACGAAATTTGATCAATTCTAGCCCACCGGCTCATCGAAGAAGAAGCCTATTCGATGAAGCAACTTTAAGCCTGATGAGGATTGTGCTTGTCCTGGCATGACAAGATACCTCTCTTGATGCGATCACAGGGAAAGATCAATCGGCGGCCAAGTATTGAAAGCGCATCAAGGAGCGTTCTAGATCTCATCCTGAACGGAGTATGAATCTTAGCCTCAAATCTCTCACAAAACCGATGGGATACGATTCAAAAGATGTGCACTCGTTGGGCAAGCTGTACTTGTGCATTTATTTGTTTTAGGCTGAGATGGCCCGAGAGAGGTATAAACAAATGCCCAAGTCAAAGGGCAAACCGTTTGGCCTCCAACATTGTTGGGGCTAGTTGGAAGAGCACGAAAAGTGGAAGAAGAGGAATGATGATGTCAGTTAGCTGAAAGGTGCGAGTATTCCCCTCCGAAAATGGATGACGGTGGAGATGATGTTGATGGACAGGAAAGGGCAAAGGTGCCTACAAGTACCACTCCGACGGCAAGCACGAGTCGGCCTAACGGGAGAAATCAGAAAAGTTAAGACTCAACATAGAGAAATAGGTGGAGGCCACGGAAAAAGGAAAACATATAAGTTGATGAGGACAAGTACGCCGAGAAGAAACAAGAAAAGTTAGAGATGGAGGCCGGAGAAGAAGAACCAAGAGAAGAGGGCGAGATGGGACGAAATGCAATAGAGCAGACCGAGCCAGAAAGAGATGGAGGCGCTTCGGCTCCGAATGCAGCAGGAGATGAACGGGCGTAAGCTCCGACTTAAGGAGGACTAGGCGAGAAATGATCGAATAGACGAGAAGAATAAATTTGTCATGTTGGATCTGAACCTAATGGATCCAGCGCGTGAGATTTGATCATTCGTATCAGAAAGCTCAAAAAGGGTGCGGCAGGAACATGTGATTTGTACATATCGTCGATGAAATATTTTTGTTCATGCATCTTGTCAAAAACTATGTGCATACTTGTTTGATGTGTTGAATGTTTAAATTTCTAGGGAATCCAAGTGTTTGAATGTGATACACACACACACATATAGGACAAACGTTTCCTACAAGCACTGGTAGTTACCATCACCTGCGTTTTGTATGTTGTATGTAGTATCTGTCGAAACTGAGAGTATTTACGTGTAGTATGTAGTATATAACAATGATTAGGTAGTATATATACTAATTTTTAGGTAGTATGTATCATTTTTTGAGTATGCTTTTTTTACGTACAAATATGTACGTATTTCACAAATATAACAAAAACTATGGGCTCATATGCAATTTTTTCATGTAAATTGCTTTGAAATATCTTAGATATATTATATGAACATGTTTAAAATAATAAAATAGTATATATAGTACCACATGGTAGTATATGAGACATGTGGGGTAACTACTACTGGTGGTAGGATGGATTTTCCATATATATATATATATATATATATATATATATATATATATATATATATATATATATATATATATATATATATATACACTACCATGTGGCACGCTAAACTAAGCCTGAGCGCAAAATCACTTATTCTGCGCTCCGGCCGGCGCGCTCTCCCCACACAACCGGAAACTCAACTAAAAAGAGCAACTCCCTGTGCGCCACCTAGGTTGCCTCCTAATCAAGGGTAAAAGATGGATAGGACATAGTAATGCACTACAAAGTTTTACTAGCAACGTTTGACCATCAAATCCAACGTAAAAGGACACTTGTGGATAAGTAAGTGTGCGCACTAGTTGATGGTAATGATCTTTTTTTTGTAAAAGCACATGGCTTGTCGCAGTGGACTTGGTTTTTTTTGCGATCGGTGTGGCTAGATTTCCACGTACATAAAACGTTGTCCATTTGACTTTTTAACCTGGATCGAAGCTAGCAAGGTAACGGTTTTCCACGAAACCCTAAAAACCTCCCCAGGCGGCGGCGACTAGGGTTCGAGGGAAAAAAGAGGCGCTCGCTGACGACTGATCGGCGGTGCGCAGCGGGATCCCGGGGAAGATGGACTCATCTGATCGGGGCAAGAGTGCGGGCGGATCGGAATCGCCGCGCACAGCCAGGGCTCGGCTGGAGGAGGCCCTGGGAAAGCTGGGTATAACAGAGGAGGAAGCAACTCCGTTGGTCATCGATGATCGAGAGGAGGACGCGCCGGAGAAGTGGCTATTGGCAGGGAAGGTGCTCCATCGAAACCTGCTGCATATCAACACCATTGCTAATGCACTCCGCCCGGCGTGGGGAAATCCCCGGGGGCTCCAATTCAGATCTATGGGGGAGAACATGTTTGTGGCAGATTTTGAGTCTCAGAGAGATCATGATCGTGTGTGGGCAGGATCCCCATGGCATATCAGTAAGAATGCAGTGATTCTGTCGGAGTTTAGGGATTGCATGAGACCGGACGAGGTTCGTTTCGACAAGCTCCATCTATGGGCTAGGGTTTTGAACTTGCCCTACAACCTCCGAGATGACTCACGGGGGAGGATGATCGCTAAACAGATTGATCCACAGGCGTCTTCGGCGCAGTTCGACCACATGGGGGGGTTTCTGCGTGCAAGAGTAGCCATTGATGTAAACAAGCCTCTTAGGAGGTGGATAGTGATTGATTCGGCCAAGAGGAAGCAACAAGATGCATATGATATCCAGTATGAGAACGTTCCTCACTTTTGATTCTCTTGCGGTCGATTGGGCCATGCTGATCCGTTCTGTCCTACTCCCGGCCAGCGGAACGCTAAAGGTGAGCTCCCGTTTGGTTCGAGTTTGAGGGCTGAGGAGCGTAAGAAGGCTGCATCCGGTGATTCAACTGGCAAGGAACAAGATCTTGTCTGGCAGCCGAGGGAGTCAAAGAACTCCAAAGAACGTGTTTGCAGGTGATACGGAGGTGAACTCTCCTAGGAAGAAGAACCCCAACCTGAACAAGAGAAAGGAGGCACCAAGACAGGTTTATCACCGTGTTGATAATTCTCCCCCCCCCCCCTTCTGCTTACTTCGGGAGAAGGGACGCAGCTCCAGGAGCCGGGGCGGCCTGAGGAACAAGGGGGTGGTGAAGAGATTGGGAAAGAAGGGGAATATGAGAGGATTCCGAAGAAGAAAAAACCAACGCCTGAAAATTCGGCAGAGGCTGCTAGGCAGCCCTGTCCGTCCCAATGAATTGTCTGAGTTGGAACTGTCGAGGGCTTGGGAACCCTGAGACAGTTCGGGAGCTTCGCAAGGTGGTGAAGCAAGAAGGTCCCTCCCTTCTGTTTGTTATGGAAACAAAGATTCAAGGGAAACGTGTTGAAAGTCTTAAGAGTTTATTCGGTTTTTCTGGTTGTTTTGCTGTGGATAGCAATGGCCTTAGTGGAGGCATTGGGCTGTACTGGAATGATAGTGTGCAAGTTGAACTTAAGAATTACAGTAAGGCTCACATAGATGTGGTAGTCAAGGGGACTGATCAGACTGAACCTTGGCGTTTCACAGGTTTTTACGGTGAACCCTGAGCTGAGAATAGACATCACAGCTGGGAGTTTATGCGTACGTTGCATGGAGTTCCGCATCACGGTTGGTTATGCATGGGCGACTTTAACGAGACAATGTATGGAACGGAGCATTTTAGCGAGCATGCGAGGCCGGAGTGGCAGATGCGTTCCTTTCGTGAAACAGTAGATTTTTGCTCCTTCCAAGATCTTGGATGGAGAGGTGTTCCCTTTACATGGGATAATAAGCAGCATGGGACGGCAAATGTAAAAGCTAGACTAGATCGTGTTCTTGCTAATGCAAATTTTTTATCCTTGTATGCATACACGTCTGTCAAGCATATCAGTTCAACAGCATCTGACCATTGTTATGTTCTTGCTGAGTTGAAGACGGTACAGGAGAGAGGGGGGCGGCGTGGCCCGCGACAATTTCATTACGAAAATGTTTGGCAGACTCATAGTGATTACGATGCTCTAGTGCAAGAAATATGGCAATCAGAGTCTGGCCGCGGAGGTTTGGAAGGTGTAGTGCATGCACTTACAGCAGTCCAGAGTGGACTCGGGTCCTGGGGTGATCGCGAGTTTGGAAATGTGGCAAAAAAGGTGAAAAAACTACAGAAACAATTGGAACGGCTACGAGCAGCCTCCATTGGGAGGGGGCCGAACACTGAGGAATTGAGGGTAGCGGATCAATTGCGAGAGTTGTTAAGGCAAGAGGAGGTTTGGATGAAACAGAGGTCAAGAGTTAACTGGCTACGCAAAGGAGATCGGAATACAAAATATTATCAATCTCAGGCAGCGCAGCGCAGTAGATGTAACAGAATTGTCTCCCTGCAGAGAGCGGATGGCTCGATTTGTGATGATCCTGGGGAGGTGGAGACCGAGGTGATGGACTTCTATCAGAACCTCTATCAGTCTCAGGGATACAATGACATGTCTGAACTGTTGCAATTTATTCCGCAACGTGTTAATGCTGCTATGAATAATTTGCTAGAGAAGGAGTTCACGGCGGAGGAGGTGCGCATTGCTCTTTTCCAGATGGCACCGTCGAAGGCGCCGGGTGTCGATGGGTTCACCGCTGGTTTCTTCCAGCGTCATTGGGAGATCCTAGGCAGTGATGTTACGGCGGCGGTGCTCGATTTTCTGAACGGGGGAGAGCTGCCGTTGGGCCTCAATGACACTGCCATCACCCTTATTCCCAAGGTACGAAATCCTCAGAAAATATCTCAGTACCGACCAATTTCTCTTTGCCCGGTCCTATATAAAATTGCAGCGAAGGCGATCACTAATAGGCTACGCGGGTTGATGGATGAGATTATTGGGGAGGAACAAAGTGCTTTTGTACCAGGACGGTTGATCACTGACAATGTCTTGGTAGCTTATGAAAGTGTGCATGCAATGAAGAAAAAGAAGCGATGCAAACAAGCCTCATGTGCAGTTAAACTCGACATGTTGAAAGCTTATGATCGGGTCGATTGGCATTACTTGGAGGCGATGTTAGTCAGACTGGGGTTTTGTGACAGATTTGTGCGGCTCATCATGAAGTGTGTCACCTCAGTCAGATTCACAGTTAAGGTAAACGGAACACTTTTGTCATTTTTCACACCCTCCCGAGGGCAGCGACAAGGGGATCCAGCATCTCCCTTTCTCTTTCTTATATGTGCAGAGGGCCTCACATCCTTAATGAATTACTATGGCGGTGCATATATTGATCGAGGCATTAGGGTGAGTGTCCACTCGCCCTGGGTGAATCATTTGCTTTTTGCTGATGACAGTCTAATCTTCATGAATGCAAAGGTGCAAAGTGCAAATCGGTTGAATGATATTCTTAGGATTTATGCTGAATGTTCTGGACAGTCAGTTAACCGGGAGAAGAGTGCAGTTTATTTCAGTCCTAATGCATTACCACCCTTAAGGTCTGAGATTAAACAGACACTAGGGATTCATGTTGAAGCCTTTACTGAACGCTACCTGGGTTTACCAACATCGGTCGGCAGGATCACTAGTGAAAGTTTTTCTCACATTGGTGAGAGAAGCCGGACGAAGATGCAAGGTTGGTTAGAGAAAAATTTGGCATGTGCAGGTAGGGAAGTCTTGCTCAAATCTGTGGTCCAAGCCATCCCTACGTTTAGCATGTCTTGTTTCTAATTGACCAAGGGGGTCTGCTCACAACTTACTTCATCCATGGCTAAATATTGGCGGAGCAGTGACATCGACAGAAGATCTCTCATTGGCTCTCTTGGAAGAATCTCTCTGTTTCGAAACAAGGAGGCATGGGTTTTCGTGACTTTGAACTCTTCAATCTAGCCCTACTCGGTAAGAATGGGTGGCGGCTAATGACACACCCGGACTCCTTGTGTGCTCGAGTTCTGAAGGGCAAGTACTTTCATAACTGCAGCTTCATGGACGCTACTGCACCTCGCTCGGCGTCTGCTACGTGGAAAGCTATAATCGCAGGTCGAGTTGCGTTGGAACAAGGACTGATCAAGAGAGTTGGAGATGGTGAATCTATTTCCATCTGGACGGATCGATGGATCCCAAACACGGCTACTCTCAGGCCAATGGGCCGCATTGGGAATGATCCTATTAATCGAGTCTCTGAACTATTTGATCAGGAGAGTGGTACGTGGGATATGGATTTAGTTCGAAGGAACTTTCTTGCACCAGATGCGGACGCAATTTTGAGTATACCGTTGAGAGTGCCTGGTGGAGAGGATTTTCTTGCATAGGACTTGGAAAGGTCTGGTGTCTACTCTGTTAAAACGGCTTATCGTGCTCTAGTGACTCGAAAAGAGCGTTTAGCTCTAGAGGAAGGAACGATAGCGGAGTCTTCAATGTCAGATAGACCCTTGTGGACTGCCTTATGGAAACTAAAGGTTATTCCCAGAGTCCGTGTTTTTTGGTGGCGGGTTTTGCGTGGAATACTACCAGACTATGCTACCCTTGAAATCGGCATATCCGACGACGGCGGCGGTGTGACTTGTGCAAGGCTTCAGTGGAGGATCTGCGACATGCACTGATAAACTGTTCACATGCCAAACTTTTTTGGGCGGCAGCCCGAGATTTCCTGGGCTTGAAATTACCCAGATTACACCCTGCCACTTGGGCAAGGGATGTGTTGATGGACGCGATCATACAAGACCAAGACAGATGCAAAATTATAATGGTCATGCATGCGATATGGTCTGATCAGAACCGATGGACTCATGATAGGGACGGCTACGACCCTGTCCAGGCGGTTAAAACAGTACGTGATGATCTCTTGATGCTTGATATTCCGAAACCTACGAGCGGTGTGGCAGGAACACAGTGGCGCACGCCAGATGTGGGTTGGATCAAGATCAACACGGATGGTGCAATCAACAACGAAGCTCGGTGTGCGGGAGGGGGTGGGATAGCTCGATCTCACCTCTCGTTCATGGGAGCTTGGAGCAAACCCTTCCCGGGGGTGACAGACCCACTCGTTGCGGAGGCCTTAGCTCTACGGGAAGGAGTCATCTTCGCTCAGATGCGTGGTTTCTCACATGTGCTGATGGAAGTAGATTGTTTAGAGGTTGTCAACCTCTGGTTATCGCGTGACAGTTCGAGGTCAATTGTTGCGCCTATTTTACTAGACATTGGGGAGAAATCTTCTTCTTTTATCTCTTTTTCAGTTAGATATGTCCCAAGGGAGGCAAACGTTTTGGCAGACTCTTGTGCTAAACGGGCCTGTTCCTTATTGGTTTCAGACTGTTGGCTTGAGAGTTGTCCTCCGTTTCTTCTTAGTGGCCTGCGGGCAGATTGTAATCATATGCTAACTATGCAATAAAGCTCCCCAAGTTCGTGGCAAAAAAAACCTGGATCGAAGCATTTTAACTTTTTTGTTGCCCACAAAATGCTAGATTATGCTTGGGGAAAACATAAACATGCACTAATGCATTACTATATATCAACCTGGATCGAAGCATTTTGACTCTTTTGCTGTACACAAATGCTAGATTATGCTTGAGAACAACAGAGCACATGCAGTAATGCATTACTACATATCAATCTGGATCGAAGTATTTTAACTTTTTTTGTTCGTAATTTTCTTTTTTGCGTTACCATCCACTCTATTTTTTTACTACTGCCAATTTGTGAGCATGTACATGTTTCGGCCAGGTTTTACAACATATCTCACTGCCCGGTAATAAAACTAGGTACATTACCATGTCCGCTATACCCTATTACTTCCAATGATTAGTGACCAAAAAGCAGGACGAGGCGGACAAGCACATGGTAACTGAATTAAATGTGTTACTTTTCCTACCACTCAGCGTTACCCTCAACATTTCTGCGGTGGAGGGCGGCCTTCTCAGCGCCACCCGCTGGCCTAATCAGGTCCGGCCGGAGCGTAGTTTAAGCAGAATGCGCGCTCGCTCACAATAGCGCGGCCACTTCGGCAGAATAACTATTCTGCTAATATTAGCAGAATAACTATTCTGCACACCACTTCGGCACTGCACGCTCAACAAAAGTGCACTGCATCATTTTGACGACGAGCACTGCAATAGAGACTAGTGAACTTCTCGTCGGAAAAAATGTACGCGCTATTTTTTCGGTACTGTTTTCGCTCTAACTTTTTAACTGTTTATTGGAATGAGGCGTGTAATATATCGTTAAAAAGCTATGGATTAGACGCAACTTCGACATGTTGAACACTTTTCGAGATTCCACACGGTTTAAGAGCAGTTTTGAAAATAGTGCGGCGGATGACGAGTGACGGCGAGCGTTTTTTCGCATTTTTTTCTAAACCGCTTGTTGGAACGAAGCAAATGATACGCCGTTGGATAGATATCGTCGAGGCGCATCTTTTTCATATATAAATCTTTCTCTAATTCATTATGGTTTAAGAGCAATTTCAAATTTACTAAATCGCGGAACTCTGTTTTTCAAATTTTTTCAAATTTTCGGTACTGTTTTCGCTCTAGTTTTTGAACCGTTTTCGAAACGAGGCGTATGATACGTCGTTGGAAAGCTATGGACAAGGCGCAACTTTCGTATGTAGAACTTGTTTTGAGATTCCTTGCGGTTTTAAATTAATTTTGAAAATCGTGCGGCGGACGACGAGTGGCAGCGGCCATTTTTTTTTTGAAATTTTTACAAACCGGTTATCGAAATGATTCAAATGATATGCCGTTGGAAAGATATCAACGAGACGCAACTTTTTCATGTAGAACACACTCTCTAACTCCTTACGGTTTAAGAGCAGTTTTAAAATTAGCGAAATGCGGACACTCTGTTTTTCACAACACCTAAATCGACGAGTGAACCACATCGGTCAGAAAACCGCACTGCATCAGACCGACAAGTGCACTGCATGATTTATTTTTTGTGGGACGCAAATTTTTCCAAACGAGGTGAAGTGCACCCCATGTCGAGCGTTGGTGAACCGCAATACTATAAAAAGTGAACCTCGAGACTACTGTAAATGGGCCGCGACACTACCGAAAGTGAACCGCGTGAGTTTTTTCCAAACTCACTATTTTTACATGCATAGACCAGGCGAGTGTACCGCATCTGACAGAAAACCGCACTGCATCAAACCGATAAGTGCACTGCATGATTTCTTTTGTCAAGCGTAAACTTTCTCATAGGAGTTTTTGTTGTCTTATTTTTTCAACTTTTTTTTATCACAGAGACAAGGGCAAGTGAACCCCGACATGCATCAAAGTGTACTACATAATTGTTTTGTCGTTTTTAGCTTCTTTTGACTACATGGTCAATGCAAGTAAGCTGCATCAAATTTTCTACGGAGAGAAGAGGAAAAGGTTGGCTCACTTCGTGCACACAGACAAATACTATGTCACGGAGTGAGACTGATCTGTTTGCATCCCACTTCATAGACAAGTATGCAATTTTCACTACATAGAAAAAAATCAGAGAGAACAAAATGCATCCACATAGAAACGATTTAACCGATTCACAAACATCGAGTCGAGCAAGAGCATCGACGCTGCACACCATCGGTGAACCGACTCAAACCGCGGACACCACATTGGTGCGCCCAAGTACTTCATCCCGTGAGGCTGGAGTAGGTCTTCGTTCTCCCGGCGCCAGGGACCGCACCGCCCGGTGATGTGCACTGCACTGAGTGTTGAAGTGACCTGTTCGGCATTAGGGGAGAAGGGAGAAGAGAGGGTCAGAGAATGATGTCGAGGAATAGACAGGGTTACCGTCGGCGGCGGTGCTCTCAGGTTGAGTCATTGATGGAGTCTTGAGAGAGGGAGGAGTGCACTGCCGCGACCGTCGCCGGTGGAAGGAGAGACGGCCCTGGGGGCATTGTATCTCGCGTGCGTCGTGGTGGAGGGATGGCGGGGCCGCGCAGTACAGTGTCGGGGTTGGGGAGGAGGCTTTGGAGGCCGGCCGTGGCAGCCGTGTACTGCATGGATGCGCAGTGATGATTAGTGAAATGCACGTGGCGAGCCACCGAGCTAAACAAGAAAAAAAGGGGATGGAGGTCAGCCGGATGCGGCGCTCGTGAATCCAAGCCAAACTGTAAAAGAAGAGGAAAAGAATCGCTCAGCCCTAGTGCTTCTCCCACTGCCGGGGGTCGCCGGTGCCTGACCCGGTGGGATGCCGGCCGATACAGCAGCCCACCTCGCTCTCTGGCCATCCTACAGGAGTAGCCCGCCGCCCGCTCACGATGGCTCGATGGATCGGTGCCGAGCCGGAGGGAGGTGAGGGGGAGAGGCGCCGTCGGAGCATGCAGAGGCAACAGCCGCAGAGACGCCACGCCAACCTCGATTCGGTTGTCGCTGGAGCCCATGGAGATGGTGGTTGCTGGATCCGACAGGGAGAGGTGCCACGCCAGCGGATCGGCCCGAACCTCGTCTCTTGGCGGTGCATCTCCTGCCTCTAGCAGCGCGGGGGGGAAGAAGGCGCTGGTTGTGATGGCTGGCGCGGCGAACGCCGTGGGTGGTGGTGGAGGAACGCGTCGAGGGAGTGGTGGGGCGGTGGCGGGGGGTGGGGAGGTTGCCGGAGGGGAGGCAATGCGGGATGGTGGGGCGCCGCAGGGGTGGTAGATGGCGGGGCGCCGCGGGGGTGGTAGGTGGTGGCGCGCCGGAGGGGTGGGGTGGTGGCGCGCCGGAGGTGGGTGGTGGTGGGGCGCCGGGGGGTGGGCGGTGGGGAAGAAAGGTAGGCAACGTGGGGGTGGGTTCCTGCGGAGGAGAAGGTGGGGTGTGGGGTTGGGCTTGGGTTAGTGTAGTTTTGTCGGGTTGCTATGCGGTCCGGCGGAGGTGGATGAAGCAGTGTAGAAGTGTTAGCAGAATAAGGCTAGGTGTTAGTAGAATAAGACTTTTAAGGGTGTTATCATAATAGACCCACCCTATATATATATATATATATATATATATATATAGTTAAGATTTTTGACGGTGTAAAAGTTCTCAAAAATTCTGAAAAAATACTGAACCAACACACCTGTAATATAATATGATCCAACGGAGGGATTGAAAAAATATGACAGTATGTGTCCTGGACAAAAAGAACAAATGTTCTAATATACTCCCTCCGTCCCAAAATTCATGTCGCGGCCCCAGTTCATTGGCAAAGTTGCAGAACAACCCTCGCAATTCAAAAAGTGTGACAAACAAACACCTCCGCCACATCTTCCTCCGCTTGTCCCCGCACGATTGCCAGGGGCCGGCGCCGGCCAGCCGCGATTCCATACGGGCGTCGCCGCCGCCGCCACCCAGACCTGCTCTGCCGTCGCCCAGATCTGCGCCGCCGCCGCCCAGACCTGCTCTGCTGTCGCCCAGATCTACGCCACCGCCCAAAACTGCCCTCCCGCGTGTCCTCGATCTCCCGCTGCTGCTTCTCCTCAAGCTCCGGTGTCTGCTTCTCCTTGAGCTCCGGCTGCTGCTTCTCCTCAAGCTCCCGTTGCTGCTTCTCCTCGAGCTCCCGCCGATGGAGCTCTGCTTGCCTCCCATGCTTCTCCGTGCCGAGCTCTCGCTGCTGCTGCTGCTCCTCTGCACTCTGAATACTGAGTAAATTCAATCTAATTCACTTATTAATTTTGGAGCAAATCAAAATAAGACAAGATTGTTGGGATGTTTGTTACGCCTGGCCGTGCTCAAATCTCATATGCCAACGAGTTTGCTCCAGTTCCTCCTAGACATCAAAATAGTGAACTGATGGCCAATTTTATTGAAATTCACACTATATATTAATTTATCAATTGGGTAACCGCACAATTGTGTCTACTGCTACTTCGGACACTGTGAGAATCTTAATTTATCATGTGCACATAGGCCACGGCCAGACGCAAATCTGTGAATATGGAAGAACAACTAATATATGGATTAAAGATACTCTGCTTTCTTTTTAGTTAGTTGCCCTGTTTCATTTCTTTCTAATACAATGTCTATCTTTAGGTTCTAGCACATCTAAGTAATGTGGCCAGTGTCAAGTAAGCAAGAAAAAAAGATAATTCTGTTCAATTTCAAATTCAGTAGCATAAGCATAACCAATACAGATGTTGATATAAACAATTAGTGTGAATGAAATAATTTTAGAAAAACATCACATAATGTACTGCATATTCAACTCAATATTTAACTGAAGATTTAACTGAAAATGTACTGAAGATTTAACTGAATCCAGTGCAAATTAGTGAAAAAAATTCAGTACAAACCATACGCTCCACAAAATTCAGTAGATGTCTGCTGTAGAACTGTTCCCGCTTGTGATGTCTTGGAAATTTGTTCAGAAGTTTGCCATGTCGTACTCTCATTAATTGAGTTGAGAGAAAATGATGCATAGTCCATGAGTAAATGCCAAGATCCAAGATACTTACATGCATGCCTTCTTGGCTGTAGTTCCTTTTCCTTTCTTTAATTTGTTCAGATTGTAAATAAAGAGAGCATGATTGTAAAAAAGAATAGGTAGTTATCTCGATCAATCTAAGAATAGGTAGTTAGGTAAAAAAGGTAGTTTACTTTAAATGAATCAGTTCTTGAATTAAGTGCACAGTGTATATGAATTGAAAAATAAATTCAGTTTACTGATTTTGGAGTAAACTGAATTTTATGTGCATAGGAGCCTTTCTTTGCCAACTGAGTGAATTTTGAGATAGTACAAATCTTACTAACATGTCGGATTTGGGTTGCCTATGTGTCCTGGATGTACTAGTAATCATCTTTTTAAAAACTTAACAAAGTTTATGATTCAGAAATTCCAATGGTTCAGAACTTAAGTGATGCAGAACATGATTTAGTAACAAGGTTCATAACTTAAATGTTGTCTCCAACTTAAATTCAGTAATAAGGGAGAGGAAAAAACCTTTTGCTGCTTGTAACATCCCAAATTTCCAATTTGGCATGTTATACATAGATCATCCATGCATATCATATTTCATTGCTTTTTCGTTTGCAATCCTCGAAATCCTAAGCAACTCAAGGACCCTCGGAGAGAGTTGGGGATTTTCCGATTTTCATATTTGAGCTTTATCAAATAATGAAGACGAGGATTTTGATTTTTATTATTTTTCTCTCCGGAAAAATATTTCATTCAAATACATAAATGAGGGGAGATAATATGACTTCTCTAAAATAAATGAAATATCGGAGGAAAAATGTTAAAATCATTATTTGGTTTTTATTTGCTTTCATTTGGAATTTTATTTGCCCTAGAAAAATTTGCATGTTTTAAAAATTGCATTTTAGGGGCCAAGAAAAGTTCATCTCTTTCTAAATATTCCATTTAGACGGAGAAAACTTGTTTTGGAATTTTTAGTTTTTTATTTAATTTTCTAGGATTTTTCTAAGTCGGCGAAATGTTTTTTAAGACCATACCGACTGGGCTGAGGGCCCAGCCAAAAGAGCCAGCCAGCCCGCCCCGCCGCTGCCTCCTGCGTCTTGTAGCATCCGCCGCCGCCGACCGGACTCGAGTCCGAGCCGACTCACGCCAGCTTGCCCCCCTCCTCCAAGTTGCCCCCCCCTTTATATACGCCACCCCCCTCTAGCCCACCACCACCACCACCACCGCCAGAGCCCGAGCCAAGCCCCGAGCCTGAGCGTGCCGTCATTGAGTCGCCGCCGCCGCCTCTAGCTGCCGCCGTCCCCTCCGCCGCCACCAGCCCGTCGCCGAGCCCCGCCCCTCGCCGCCCGCGGAGTCGCCTCGCCCACGGGACGACCTCATGGGAGGTAGCCGCCACGGCCATGGGTTTTTATAAAA
Organism: Aegilops speltoides; assembly: GCA_021437245.1. NCBI lineage: Eukaryota > Viridiplantae > Streptophyta > Magnoliopsida > Poales > Poaceae > Aegilops > Aegilops speltoides. The sequence continues at coordinate 440,950,509 of CM038147.1, forward strand.
CCCTTGACTTTTTAGAAAAACCCTAGTTCTTTTTTTTATAGATCGGTTTTATTCTCCGGTTTATTTGCTTAGCGAGCGTTCGCTCGTTCGTTCGTTTTAACGAACATGTTCGTCGTTTAGTTTCTGCTAACGAACGTTCGTTCGTTTAGCTATTCGTCATTTTTCTTTTTATCGGATTTATTCCGCGATTATTTCTGATCGCGAATTCTGATCCGATGTTCGAACCTGTTTATCTTTTTGCTCGTTTATCAGAATCAGGCGATTCAAGCGCCTGGAGTTTCAGCTCGAAACCCTCTTTCCGAATAATCAACTCAAACAAGTTTTTGTCTCTGTAAAATTTGACCCTAGTTCAGATTAGTAAACAGATCTTATTTCTTTCGCCGTTTGAGTTTCGTTGCTCCGTTTGATTTGTTTCTTTTTGCAAACCAGAGTTCTTAAGTTGAACTCTCCGATCAAACTCTTTTATTTGGAATTCTACTTGTGCATCTCTGTTTGTTGCTTATGTATGTTATTGTTTGTTTGCAATAGAATTCCCGGAGTGAGAAGCGTATTACTATGAGTCTCTAGGATTCACGGATCGTCAGCAAGGCAAGTAACACATTGATCATACTCTTTCCATACCCAGTTTTTATGCATTAGTTTCAATCCTCAAACATTGCATGACTAGGATGTATTTAACATGTAGGTTTTGGGAAGTAGTTGCTGAGGTAGAACCTATTGCCCTGTTTATTAGCAAACCCTGGGGAGTTACTTCTATGTTATGCTTTTATTGCCATGCTATGCTCGTAGACGTGGATTGGGTTTGAGTGTATCCATGACAGATGTGAGATTGTTAATTAATGGTTTACTTAAGGTGGCAACTTTAATACACATCTGGGTGGATTGAGGCACCTGGGTATCCAAAGATTACTGTTTTATTTTTGCGAGATCCCGGGTTACCGTGTGATTTTCCTATGGACCGCCACCCAGGCTCAAAGGGAACTGAGTCTATTCATGCTAGAAACTTCCGTGTGCAGCCATAAGCTATTATGGGCTCTAGCATAGTTGAGTAAGTTACGTGAAGCTCTTGAAGAGGTGGATCAGCAGGTAGTGGGTTTTGTAGGTTTGGTATGGTCTACCCGGAGTAGAGAGTTAATGTTTCTGAAAGACTGTGTCTCGGTCATCCGTTTCTCAAACACCATGTAGTGCGAGAAATCCAACGGAGGTGATCGAGTCTTGTGGGGAAAAGTGCGCAAACCTCTGCAAAGTGTACAATCTAATCATGGTTAGCCGTGTCCCCGGTTATGGACAATTCTGAGTATCTAGTACTTGAGTATTCACATGTATCTCAACACTCTAAATTAATATTGCTGGGATGTTAACTATTTTAATTGGGATCATTGAGTTGGGGTTACCTTCTCAAATAATGTTTCAACCACCATGATAGTTAAATTAAAATTATATTCCTTTGTTGTAGGGAAAAATTGGCTTTTCGCAAAAACTGTAACTATAGAGCTTTCCACCAGCCAAATATGCATGTAGTGGTAGTATTGCTCTGTTAGTGCTCTTTTGTGTTACATTGCCAGCATATTCCATGTGCTGACCCGTTCTCGGGCTGCAACGTATTATGTTGCAGACTTTTCAGACGAGGAGTAACGTTCGATAGGTCGTTGCCGTGCAGCTCAGCTATGCCGTTGGAGTTGATGGACTCTCTTTATCTTCCAAGCCTTCTACTGTTATCGCATTAGATGGCCTTAAGCCATATTATTGTAATAAGTTCTCTTTTGAGACATTTGATGTAATAAGTGTGTGATTGCTACTCTATTATAAATCCTTCGAGTACTGTGTGTGTCAGCATTACCGATCCAGGGATGACACGGAAGCACAGAGACTTGACCATCTGAGGTCGGGTCGCTACAAGATGGTATCAGAGCACACGCTGTGTGTAGGACACGACCACTAAGATAAACCATAGGTCACTCTTCTCTACTCATTTCTGACTCCTCTCCACTTTCCACTCTTTAGGATGAAGGAGATGAAGAACAAGTTTGCTCAACCGGATGAAGACACGCCTTTTGGACGCCACTTGAAGGAAGTCACTAGGTACTTGAATATTGGAATACCAAGCTTCACCGGGACGTACAACGCCACTTTACCAGAAGAAGAGCGCTGGATGATTCAAGTATGAGTTCCAGGAAGGACATTCTCGCCAACTTCCAAACCCATAGAGTTTTCTTTCGAAGCACCCACTTGGAGCCTTGGCAAGAGTATGGCAGCTCATATTACCATGGGACGCATTGGAGAAATCTACAACAAGGAGCTTGAGGACACCACCTATCAAAATTGTGGGCGCCGAGATGAACAATGGGAGATGATCAGCACCAGGAAGGATAGATCTATCGCAGCGTTTATCCAGGAGCAAAACCAGCACATTTGACGTTAGGAGAACCAGATGTGCGCAGACATGATGGAGTTGAAGAAGGCGAAAACTAGGATCATCGAGTTGGAGGAAGAACTCAAGTTTAAACGCGATGGATATGAGGAGGAAATCAAGACCCTATTGGAGAAGAATGACGACCTAGTCGAGAAGATCGGAATTTTCATGGGAGGACCAGTTCCGAGAGAAGAGGAAGGAGATCCCATTTATCCGGACAATTACACCATCATCGACGACACTGATTCAGATCCAAGTGATGATGACTACGAAGATGAAGCCGGAGCTGACATCATGGAGTCTTCCACCGATCAAAATTTCTAGAGAACCACCATATAATAGTAGTATTCCCCCATGTAACTAGTAGTACTTGAGCACTTTTGTGATAGTCCATTTTGTATGCTCTTGCTTGATTGATTGAATGAATGCTTGTGTTTGCCTCATATACATATGGGTAGTGTTTCTCCCCTAGATCTTTTTCTATTCTAATCTGTTTCATCTAAACCCATCAGATGCCTCCGAGAAGAGACCCCGATTTTGTTTTTCCACCGGAGATCACCCAGTTGATCCAACAGCAGAATGCCTTGATGCAATTGCTAGTTCAGAACCAGGGCAATGCCAACAAGAACAATGCCAACAACAACCCACCGCCAGTGGATAACCTCGCCCGTTTCTTAAGGTTACAGCCGCCGGTGTTCTCCAGTAACATCGAGCCAATAGTTGCAGATGATTGGCTACGCCGTATTGGAAGGAGTTAACCACCGCAGATGCACAGATCTTTGAAGGTGCATTTTGCCGACACCAATCGGATGGACTGCAAAGAAGATGGTGGGAGAATTTCACAGCCACCTATCCTATCGACACTGTCACATGGGCTCCATTTCAGCAGGCTTTTCGTACTGCCCATGTCTCGACTAGAGCTATGCAGATGAAGAAGCGTGAGTTTCGCAATTTACGCCAGGGGAACCGTACTATTGGCCAGTACGTGGATGAGTTTAGCAAGTTATCACGCTATGCCCCTGATGATGTGGCCACAGATGCCACGAAGCAGGAGAAGTTTATGGAAGGGCTAAATGATGAGATGAGCATGCAGTTGATGGTAGCAACCTTCAACAACTACCAGGAGTTGGTAGATAAGGCTCTAATGATTGAAGGAAAGCAACAGCAAATTGAGAATCGTAAGAGGAAGTATGGACAAGGGAAATACAACTCAGGAGCTCACCAGAAGCCTCGCTTAACCCCGAACTCGGGAGGACTTGTTCATAGCCATGGAGGTCATAACCATACTGGAGGAGGATCGCATAACCATAATGGTGTGAAGAACGGGAATGGGAACGGAGCCAACAATAATCAGAATCGCTCTGACCCATCTACACCTGCAAAGAGGGACTTAAGTCAAGTCATTTGCTACAAGTGCGGGAAGACAGGGCACTATGCCAATGACTGCCCTGAAGGAAAGAATGGAAACGGAAATGGGAGTGCTAGGAAGAAGCCCAATCCATTCAACAAAGGACAAGTGAACCACGTTAATGTGGAGGAAGTTAAAGAGCAGCTGGACGCGGTAATCGGTAAGTTTTTGGTTCATTCATTTACCGCTATTGTTCTTTTCGATACTGGTGCATCGCATTCATATGTATCAAGAGGATTTGCGGAAAAGTTCAAGTTACCAACCCAAACCCTTAGGACCCCTCTTTTAGTGAGTTCGCCTGGATCAGAGTACATGGCTAGCAGATGGTGCACCCAGATACCCTTAATCATTGGCACGCATGTTTTTCCGTCTGACCTAATCATCTTGGAGTCGCAATGATTGGATGTGATATTAGGTATGGACTGGATGTCAAAGTATGGAGGAAGTATTTACTGTGCTAGCAAGTCAATTTATCTTACCACCCCGGAGGGAAAAAGGATTAAGTATGTATCTAGGCATGTGCCTAGGAGGAGCTAAGTAAACGCCCTCACGGGAGTTATACAGAGGAAGTATCGGTAGTGAAGGATTTTCGGATGTATTCCCGAAGAGTTACCAGTATGCCACGGATAGAGACATCGAGGTTTTGATAGAGCTATTGCTAGGTACAGGGCCAATATCCAAGAGACCCTATCGGATGCCAGCAAATGACCTGGAGGAAATTAAGAAGCAGATCAAAGAGTTATTGGAGAAAGGTTACATTCGTAGAAGTTCATCACCTTGGGGAGCCCCAGTACTTTTGGTGGAGAAGAAGGATAAATCCCTGAGGATGGTCGTTGATTACCGAGCTCTGAATGAAGTAACAATAAAGAACAAGTATCCCTTACCGATGATTAACGATCTATTTGATCAGTTACAAGGAGCTAAGGTGTTTTCGAAGATTGATCTACGATCAGGATACCATCAGTTGAAGATCCGAGAGAAGAATATACCAAACACAGCGTTTACCACACGGTATGGATTATATGAGTATACGGTCATGTCATTTGGACTGACTAACGCCCCTGCCTATTTCATGAGTATGATGAACAAGGTGTTCATGGAGTATTTGGACAAGTTTGTTGTGGTATTTATCGATGATATTATGATATACTCAAAGAACAAAGAGGAGCATGCGGAACACTTGCGTTTGGTTATCGAGAAACTCACGGAACACCAGTTATACGCCAAATTCAGCAAGTGCGAGTTTTGGTTGAAAGAAGTTGGATTTCTTGGGCATGTTATATCAGGAGAGGGTATAGCAAGAGATCCCATGAGTTCGATCGGTCACTGAATGGTTGGCACCCACTTCAGTTGGCGAGATCCGCAGTTTCCTTGGACTGGCAGGATATTATTGAAGATTCATTGAGAATTTTTCCAAGATTGCTAAACCGATGACTGAATTGTTAAAGAAGGTTACTAAGTTCAAATGGATAGAGGATTGCGAGACAAGCTTTCAGGAGCTGAAGAAATGATTGACTACAGCCCCAGTGCTGACCTTGCCAGATATACATAAGGAGTTTCAAGTGTATTGTGACGCCTCTCGCTTGGGACTTGGATGTGTGCTTATGCAGGAAGGAAAAGTTGTTTCGTATGCCTCACGACAACTGAAGCCACACAAGTTGAACTATGCCACGCATGATCTGGAGTTAGCAGCCGTAGTGCATGCTTTGAAGACCTGGAGACATTATCTTAATGGAAACCGTTGTGATGTATACACGGATCATAAGAGCTTGAAGTACATTTTCACACAGAAGGAGTTGAACCTCAGACAGAGGAGATGGTTGGAACTTATAAAGGATTACGATATGAAGCTACACTATCATCCGGGAAAAGCCAATGTCGTAGCAGACGCTTTGAGCCGGAAGAGTTATGCTAATATTCTTGAGAGCAAAGGATTGTCAAAGGAGTTAGCTGCGGAGATCATGGAACTTCGATTGGAGATTGTTCCAAGAGGTTTTCTTGCAGCAATGGAGGTTCAGTCGACGTTGTTGGACAAGATTCGAGAAGCTCAGAAGGAGGACAAAAGATTGCTGAGATAAGAGAGAAGATGGGCGAAGGTAAAGCCAAAGGTTTTCGCGAGGATGAGCACGATACCTTGTGGTTTGAGGACCGGATTTATGTGCCCAACAATTCGGAGATCAGGAAGTTGATACTTCAGGAGGCCCATGACTCACCATACTCGATTCACCCCGGGAACACCAAGATGTATTTGGACTTGAAGGAACGTTTCTGGTGGACTGGTATGAAGAAGGATATTGCCGAGTATGTAGCCGTATGTGATGTATGTCAGAGAGTGAAGGCCGAGCATCAGAAGCCAGCAGGACTGTTACAGCCTATGCCAATACCCGAATGGAAGTGGTACAAACTTGGTATGGACTTTATTACCGGATTACCCAGAACCAAGGCAGGATATGATTTTACATGGGTAGTTGTGGATCGTTTGACCAAAGTAGATCACTTCATCCTAGTGAAAACAACTTATACAAGTGCAAAGTTGGCCAAGATATATATGTCCAGGATCGTATGTTTGCATGGAGTTCCGAGGAGCATCATATCAGATAGAGGAACACAGTTTACTTCAAAGTTTTGGCATCAACTACACCAGACTTTGGGTACCCGATTTGAGTTCAGTACCGCTTTTCACCCGCAGGCATGATGGATGCATGAGAGAGTCAATCAGATTCTGGAGGACATGTTGAGAGCCTGTGTGCTAGATTATGGATCTAGTTGGGATGACAATTTGCCGTACGCGGAGTTCTCCTATAACAACAACTACCAAGCCAGTTTGAAGATGGCGCCGTTCGAAGCTCTGTATAGACGCAGATGTAGAACGCCATTTGATGTGGGATGAGGTAGGAGATCGTCAGTTGTTTGGACCAGATTTGATCAAGGAATCAGAGGAGAAGGTTAAACTGACCAGAGACAGACTAAAGATTGCTCAGTCCAGACAGAAGAGTTATGCAGATTCAAAACGCAAGGAAGTAACCTATGAAATTGGAGATAGAGCTTATCTACGAGTATCACCCTTGAGGGGAGTAAAACGTTTTGGAGTTAAGGGAAAGTTAGCCCCGAGATTTGTAGGACCATATCGTATTATGGAACGGATGGGAGAAGTTGCCTACAAGTGGAGTTACGAAGGATTGTCGAGTTCACGATGTGTTTCACGTATCATAGGCGAGGAAGTGCCATGCTTTGAGATGGCCGATATACCGTTGAATGATACAAATGCCTTTGGAGGCGATTCACCGGATAATACTCGACCTATGAGGAGAAGCCAAGAAAGATTCTTGATTTTGACAATGAGTCACTGCAACAAAGTTATCAAGTTTTGCAAAGTTCAGTGGAGTCATCATACCGAGGAGGAAGCCACCTGGGAGCGCGAAGAGGATATTCGCAAGGACCATCCGCACCTATTTTCTAACCAACCCGATTATCGAGGGCGAGATTCATCTTAAGGGGGGTAGGTTTGTAACATCCCAAATTTCCAATTTGGCATGTTATACATAGATCATCCATGCATATCATATTTCATTGCTTTTTTGTTTGCAATCCTCGAAATCCTAAGCAACTCAAGGACCCTCGGAGAGAGTTGGGGATTTTTCTGATTTTGATATTTGAGCTTTATCAAATAATGAAGACGAGGATTTTGATTTTTATTATTTTTCTCTCCGGAAAAATATTTCATTCAAATACATAAATGAGGGGAGATAATATGACTTCTCTAAAATAAATGAAATATTGGAGGAAAAATGTTAAAATCATTATTTGGTTTTTATTTGATTTTATTTGGAATTTTATTTGCCCTAGAAAAATTTGCATGTTTTAAAAATTGCATTTTAGGGGCCAAGAAAAGTTCATCTCTTTCTAAATATTCCATTTAGACGGAGAAAACTTGTTTTGGAATTTTTAGATTTTTATTTATTTTTCTAGAATTTTTCTAAGTCGGCGGAATGTTTTAAAAAGACCATACCGACCGGGCCTAGGGCCCAGCCGCCACACCGCCGCCTCCTGCGTCTTGCGCTTGCCCCGACGCCGACCGGACTCTGGTCCGAGCGGACTCACTGCCGTCGCTTTGCCCCCTCCTCCAAGTCGCCCCCCGCCCCTTTATATACGCCACCCCTCTAGCCACCACCACCTTGGGAGCCGGCCGGAGCCGAGCCGAGAGCCGCCTCGCCCTAGCGCCGCCGCCGCCTCTAGCCACGCCGCCGCCTGCGCCACCACCCAGCCCCTCAGCCTCGCCCTCACCGCCCGCGAGATCGCCCGCCTCGCCGGACGACCTCACCGGAGGTAGCCGCCCGGCCGCCGGTTTTTTATAAAACACTTCAGTTTTTTTTAAGAAAAACCCTAGTTTCTTTTTTTATAGATCGGTTTTATTCTCCGGTTTATTTGCTTAGCGAGCGTTCGCTCATTCGTTCGTTTTAATGAACGTGTTCGTCATTTAGTTTCTGCTAACGAACGTTCGTTCGTTTGGCCGTTCGTCGTTTTTTTTATCGGATGTATTCCATGATTATTTCTGATCGTGATTTCTGATCCGATGTTCGAACCTGTTTATCTTTTCGCTCGTTTATCGGAATCAGGCGATTCAAGCGCCTGGAGTTTCAGCTCGAAACCCTCTTTCCGAATAATCAACTCAAATAAGTTTTTGTCTCTGTAAAATTTGACCCTAGTTCAGATTAGTAAACGGATCTTATTTCTTTCGCCGTTTGAGTTTCGTTGCTCCGTTTGATTTGTTTCTTTTTGCAAACCGGAGTTCTTAAGTTGAACTCTCCGGTCAAACTCTTTTATTTGGAATTCTACTTGCGCATCTTTGTTTTTTGCTTATGTATGTTATTGTTTGTTTGCGATAGAATTCCCGTAGTGCGAAGCGTGTTACTACGAGTCTCTAGGATTCACGGATCGTCAGCAAGGCAAGTAACACATTGATCATACTCTTTCCATACCCAGTTTTTATGCATTAGTTTCAATCCTCAAACATTGCATGACTAGGATGTCTTTAACATGTGGGTTTTGGGAAGTAGTTGCTGAGGTAGAACCTATTGCCCTGTTTATTAGCAAACCCTTGGGAGTTACTTCTATGTTATGCTTTTATTGCCATGCTATGCTCGTAGACGTGGATTGGGTTTGAGTGTATCCATGACAGATGTGAGATTGTTAATTAATGGTTTACTTAAGGTGGCAACTTTAATACACATCTGGTGGATTGAGGCACCGGGGTATCCAAAGGATTGCTGTTTTATTTTTGGAGATCCCGGGGTTACTGTGTGATTTTCCTATGGACCGCCACCCAGGCTCAAAGGGAACTGAGTCTATTCATGCTAGAAACTTCCGTGTGCAGCCACAAGCTATTATGGACTCTAGCATAGTTGAGTAAGTTACGTGAAGCTCTTGAAGAGGTGGATCAGCAGGTAGTGGGTTTCGTAAGTTTGGTATGGTCTACCCGGAGTAGAGAGTTAATGTTTCCGAAAGACTGTGTCTCGGTCATCCGTTTCTCAAACACCATGTAGTGCGAGAAATCCAACGGAGGCGGTCGAGTCTTATGGGGAAAAGTGCGCAAACCTCTGCAGAGTGTACAATCTAATCATGGTTAGCCGTGTCCCCGGTTATGGACAATTCTGAGTATCTAGTACTTGAGTATTCACATGTATCTCAACACTCTAAATTAATATTGCTGGGATGTTAACTATTTTAATTGGGATCACTGAGTTCGGGTTACCTTCTCAAATGATGTTTCAACCACCATGATAGTTAAATTTAAATTATATTCCTTTGTTGTAGGGAAAAATTGGCTTTTCGCAAAAACTGTAACCATAGAGCTTTCCACCAGCCAAATATGCATGTAGTGGTAGTATTACTCTGTTATTGCTCTTTTGTGTTACATTGCCAGCATATTCCATGTGCTGACCCGTTCGCGGGCTGCAACGTATTATGTTGCAGACTTTTCAGACGAGGAGTAAGGTTCGATAGGTCGTTGCCGTGCAGCTCAGCTATGTCGTTGGAGTTGATGGACTCACTTTATCTTCCAAGCCTTCCGTTGTTATCGCATTAGATGGGCTTAAGCAATATTATTGTAATAAGTTCTCTTGTGAGACATTCCATGTAATAAGTGTGTGATTGCTACTCTGTTATAAATCCTTCGAGTACTGTGTGTGTCAGCATTACAGATCCAGGGATGACGTGGAAGCACAGAGACTTGACCATCTGAGGTCAGGTCGCTACACTGCTGCTGGAGGAGAACGGAGGAGGGCGGTTGCTTGGTTGCAAAACGTGACCACAGTCACGACGTTTGGCGTTGTTTCGTTAGCAGTTCATGGGATCGGATGACCAAGGGTGCACATCATATGCATGTGAAGATCAGCAAGCAAGTGGTGTGGTCAAACGAATTGGTGATGAAGTAGGGGATACATACAAGTTGCACAAAATGTTCAGAACCAACAACCCAAAGGAACATACTGAACTTTGCAAGTTGCAATCGAAAGGGCCAGCCACCCAAGCAATCGCAAGTGTTCTCACAGATCACCGACAGCAAGATAGTCACCAAATCTCCAGTTCGTCTTCAGAATCTGCAATCGCAACTTCAAAATTTTCAGTTTTACTCAAATTTCACCAAACATTACAGTTTGGGGACAACTTGGGGACAGTTTGGATCCTCACCTTTGCTCGTTCGTGGGTAGTGCTGCTTCTTTGGCGGCGGCGGCGGGGATGGTTGTTCTTGCCGACGGGGAAAGTGGAGAGCTTCACGACTCGTGGAGGTGCTTGGGGAGCAAGATGGACGAGGTTGGCGGCGAGGTGAAGGAACTGGCGGGGGGACGGCCGTGGTCTGACGACCACCACCGACGAGGAGGTGGTTGACGACGGGAAGGGCCAGCTCCGGCTCGCCAAGCTCGGGAAAGGCCGCCGCCGCCGGAGAGCAGATCGAAAACAAAAATCAAGCCTTCTCCTTCCCGTGATTCACCATGGGGAACGAATAAGGGAACAAGGAGAGGGAAGCGCGGTGGAGGCGTGGGGCGGGGGGTGGGGGCGGGGGAGCTTTGGCGACGCGCGGTGGAGCTGAGCAGGGGACCTCCGGCGCGGGGGAACCGAGCAGGGGACCTCCGGCGCGCAGGGGAGACGAGCGAGGGAGACGACCAGGGAGTGCGGGTTGTGTCGGGAATTCACTGAGGGGGTTTTCGTAAAAGTGCCACTGCGACATGTTTTTCGGGACGGAGGGAGTATATTGATCCTGTAGTGAGCTGAAATGCTTGTTTTTTTTGCTGAGGACACATAAATGCATACTTTCACAATCACACCATTGGATCATCTTATTATATTAGAGCGAGGCTCCCCTATTTATTTTATATTTTTTACTTACTTTTAAATCGTTAAATGTTTAACAAGTCTTAACTAGTTCTGTGGCAAGCTATGATAGACAAAGTTTTACCTATATATATATATATATATATATATGGCGACTCTGAGTTTGTATGTCGCTTGTCCAGTCTCTATATCTGCGCTTCATATGATGGATGAGTTACCTAAGTTAGCCACGCTAAACTCGTTCTAATTTACTCCTAAAAAGAATTCACCCTAGAATGTAAATTTAATTACTAGTATGTATTGCATGTATATCGCACATATATCAATAATAAAATTAGTTATAATGTGTTCAAGATACTTAAGTACACACAAATATGTGCCTTTATATCCTAAATATTTTGAACAACATCAGTGGGAAAAGCTTAGCTTAGGCTCTATTTTAGATGTCATTTTTCGTGCGCCTGGCGGGTGGGCCCCGCTTGTCATAAACGTGTTTAAATCTTCTAAAACGGTCATCAACCAAAAGTTGTAGTTTTTAGAGATGAATTACGAGAAAAGTGGTAGGTTTTTATCAAAATTTTGAAAGTTGTAGTTCTGTGAGACGCCAACCCAATAATAATTTTCTTCTTTGCGGGGAAATAATAGTAGTTTTTTGTCTAATACTCTCGTTATCTCGATCAACTTTGTCATCATTTTTATCCAGCAATTCTCTTCGCCACTTTATAACCCCTAGCAGTAGGGGCGTCAAAAGCTAGAATACGGTTACGAACTAACTTACCTTGAACCAAAATTTAGCAGCACAACATTGACACACTTTGGTGTCTAACAATTGCCGATGTTCTTTTAATGGAAAGGATGATTCGGCCATAGCGATGTGTGTGCGGTGATTTCATCAATATTTAGGCTCAGTTACGAGTCACTCCAGCTCCTAAAAATACGAGGAGCTATGGAGCATCTGTTTTCCCAGCTCCGTGCTTTTTAACTCCAGCTCTGGGAGTAGAGTGGTGGAGTGGCGGGTCTCCCAACAAGGTCTTAAACTATGTGATTTTCAAACATGGTAGGCTTTTCTGTGTAAGTCTATAATGACAACTAAATGACTAATCTACTCAGTTATTAGGATGAAATCATGTGAGTCTCTACTTTTGTTTCTTTTGCATTTCCAAACCCGGAGAACCCTGAAATCACCAAGCAGCTTGGTAAGTACTCCTTAAATTGGTAAACACATTTTAGTTATGTCCGAGAAGCAAATGAGGTGTCCTTAGCTAAATTCTACGGGACTTAAAGCATCTACACCCAGACTTGGCAAATCCGGCCTCTCAAATGCCCGCGATGCATCCGGGTGCGTCCGCGGGCACTGACCGGGCACCCCTCAAATTTTAACAGTTGTAGCCGAACATCTCATACTAGATTCTCAAATCCATACAAAGATATGCAAACTAAAAGAAACCTACATACTACGTCGATCACCTAGCTACTCGTCATCGCAGATGTCGACGACCTCCGTGCCCGGCTCCGGCAGCATGGCCGGCAGCTGCTGCTCCGGCCCCTCCGGCTAGTCCGCTCCGGCCTCCTTGATACGTCTCCAACGTATCTATAATTTTTTATTGTTCCATGCTATTATATTATCCATCTTGGGTATTTTATATGCATTTATATGCTATTTTATGTGATTTTTGGGACTAACCTATTAACTTCGAGGCCAGTGCCAGTTTCTATTTTTTTCCTTGTTTTTGAGTTTTATAGAAAAGGAATACCAAACGGAGTCCAAATGACCTGAAAATTTATGATGATTTTTTATGGACCAGAAGAAGCCCCTGAAGGAAAAGAGTTGGGCCAGAAGAGCCACGAGGCCTCCACAAGGGTGGAGGGCGCGCCCCCTATCTTGTCGTTGCCTCGTGGACCCCCTGACTTGTTCTTGACGCCAAAAATTTCTATAAATATAGAAACCCTTGGAAATAAACCTAGATCGGGAGTTCCGCTGCCGCAAGCCTCTGTAGCCACAAAAAACCTCTCGGGACCCTATTCCGACACTGATAACCCAAAAGTGTAGGGGATCGCAACAGCTTTTGAGGGTAGAGTATTCAACCCAAATTTATTGATTCGACACAAGGGGAGCCACAGAATATTCTTAAGTATTAGCAGTTGAGTTGTCAATTCAACCACACCTGGATAACTTAGTATCTGCAGCAAAGTATTTAGTAGCAAATTAGTATGATAGTAATGGTAACAGTGGTAAAAGTAAAGATAATAGTTTTGTAGTAGATGTAACAGTAGCAACGGAAAAGTAAATAAGCGAAGCACAATATGTGAAAAGCTCGAGGCATTGGATCGATGATGGATGATTATGTCGGATGCGATTCCTCATGTAATAGCTATAACATAGGGTGACACGTAACTAGCTCCAGCTTCATCAATGTAATGTAGGCATGTATTCGAATATAGTCATACGTGCTTATGGAAAAGAACTTGCATGACATCTTTTGTCCTACCCTCCCGTGGCAGCGGGGTCCTAGTGGAAACTAAGGGATATTAAGGCCTCATTTTAATAGAGAACCGGAACAAAGCATTATCACATAGTGAATACATGAACTCCTCAAACTATGGTCATCACCGAGAAGTATCCCGATTATTGTCACTTTGGGGTTGTCGGATCATAACACATAATAGGTGACTATAGACTTGCAAGATAGGATCAAGAACTCACATATATTCATGAAAAAATAATAGGTTCAGATCTGAAATCATGGCACTCGGGCCCTGGTGACAAGCATTAAGCATAGCAAAGTCATAGCAACATCAATCTCAGAACATAGTGGATACTAGGGATCAAACCCTAACAAAACTAACTTGATTACATGGTAAATCTCTTCCAACCCATCACCGTCCAGCAAGCCTACGGTGGAATTACTCACGCACGGCGGTGAGCATCATGAAATTGGTGATGGAGGATGGTTGATAATGACGACGGCGACGAATCCCCCTCTACGGAGCCCCGAACAGACTCCAGATCAGCCCTCCCAAGAGAGATTAGGGCTTGGCGGCGGCTCCGTATCGTAAAACGCGATGAAACTTTCTCTCTGATTTTTTTCTCCATCAAACGGAATATATGGAGTTGGAGTTGAGGTCGGTGGAGCAGCAGGGGGCCCACGAGACAGGGGGCGCGCCCAGGGGGAGGGCGTGTCTTCCACCCTCGTGGACAGGGTGTGGCCCCCCTGGCCTTGATTCTTTCGCCAGTATTTTTTATATTTTCCAAAACTTACCTCCGTGGATTTTCATGTCATTCCGAGAACTTTTGTTTTCTGCACAATAAACAACATCATGGCAGTTCTGCTGAAAACGGTGTCAGTCCGGGTTAGTTTCATTCAAATCATGCAAGTTAGAATCCAAACAAGGGCAGAAGTATTTGGAAAAGTAGATACGTTGGAGACGTATCAACTCCCCCAAGATTAAACCTTTGCTTGTCCTCAAGCAATTCAGTTGATAAACTGAAAGTGATAAAGAAAACTTTTACAAACTCTATTTGCTCTTGTTGTTGTAAATATGTAAAGCCAACATTCAAGTTTTCAGCAAGTATTATGAACTAACCATACTCACAATAACACTTAGGTCTCACAGTTACTCATATCAATGGCATAATCAGCTAGCGAGCTATAATAATAAAACTCGGATGACAACACTTTCTCAAAACAATCATAATATGATGTAACAAAATGGTATCTCGCTAGCCCTTTCTGAGACCGCAAAACATAAATGCAGAGCACCTTTAAAGATCAAGGACTGATTAAACATTGTAATTCATGGTAAAAGAGATTCAGTCAATTCATACCCAATATAAACCAATAATAATGAATGCAAATGACAGTGTGCTCTCCAGCGGGTGCTTTTTAATAAGAGGGATGGTGACTCAACATAAAAGTAAATAGATAGGCCCTTCGCAGAGGGAAGCAGGGATTTGTAGAGGTGCTAGAGCTCGATTTTAAAATAGAGATGAATAACATTTTGAGCGGCATACTTTCACTGTCAACGCAACAACTATGAGATGGCTATATCTTCCATACTACATGCATTATAGGCAGTTCCCAAACAGAATGGTAAAAGTTTATGCTCCCCCACCACCAACAAGCATCAATCCATGGCTTGCTCGAAAAAACGAGTGCCTCCAACTTACAACAGCCCTGGGGGAGTTTTGTTTAATTATATTGATTTGCTTTGATCTTTTTGGATCATGGGATTGGGTCATCCCGTTCACGCCCTTTCTCGTGAATGAGGAGTGAGTCCCTCCTCTTGAGAATAACCCACCTAGCATGGAAGATACAGGCAGCCCTAGTTGAAACATGAGCTGCTCGAGCATACAAAACAGAATTTCATTTGAAGGTTTGGAGTTTGGCACATACAAATTTACTTGGAACGGCAGGTAGATACCGCATATAGGAAGGTATGGTGGACTCATATGGAACAAATTTGGGATTTAAGGAGTTTGGATGCACAAGCAGTATTCCCGCTTAGTACAGGTGAAGGCTAGCAAAAGACTAGGAAGCTACCAACTGAGAGAGCGACAACAGTCATGAACTTGCATTGAAATTAATTCACACCGAGTACAAGCATGAGTAGGATATAACCCACCATGAACATAAATATCGTGAAGGCTATGTTGATTTGTTTCAACTACATGCGTGAACATGTGCCAAGTCGAGTCACTCAATTCTTTCAAAGGAGGATACCATCCCATCATATCACATCACAATCATTTTAATAGCATGTTGGAACGCAAGGTAAACCATTATAACTCATAGCTAATCAAGCATGGCACAAGCAACTATAATCTCTAAAGGTCATTGCAAATATGTTTACTTCATAATAAGCTGAATCAGGAACGGTGAACTCATCATATTTACAAAAACAAGAGAGGTCGAGTTCATACCAGCTTCTCCCATCTCAATCATTTCATCATATATCCTCATTGTTGCCTTTCACTTACACGACCGAACGATGTGTATAATAATAATAGTGCACGTGCATTGGACTAAGCTGGAATCTACAAGCATTCAATTCAAGAGAGAAGACAAGTAATATGGGCTCTAAGTTAAATAAACAATCATGCATATGAGAGCCACTAAACATTTTCAATATGGTCTTCTACTCTCGACCCCCAAAGGAAATAAAATAAAATAAAACTATTTACACGGGAAAGCTCCCAACAAGTAAAAAAAGGAGAACGAGAAATCTTTTTGGGTTTTCATTTTAAGTCTACTACAAGCATGGAAATTAAACTGACTAATTTTTTTTTGGTTTTTCTTAAGGTTTATGAAACACACAAGAAGAAAGCCAGAAAAAGAAAATTAAACTAGCATGGATAATACAATGAAAGAGTATGAGCACCGACAGCTAGAATAGTGTGTGAACATGAATGTAAAGTTACGTACTCCCCCAAGCTTAAGCTTTTGGCCTAAGTTGGTCTAATGCAAGGGTAGCCTGGCTGATATCCGTAGTTGTAGCCGGGTCGATCGAGATGCATCAAGAATGCCTCTGAGAGCTGCGCATGTTTGGCGAGCCGCCTCCGCCTCCCTCGTGTTCACTGCCTCCTCCTAGTAACAACATATCTTTGTTTTGCCTGGTAATCAAAAAGGAAAGGAGCAGGGAGAGTAACATGGACAGAGCTATGTCTGTCAAAGATTAGTCGATACTGGAGAAATTGTTCATTCCTCAAAAGAAAACGATGTTTGACCATCGCATCATAATCTAAATTAGCAGGAGGCAACATCATGTCCCCCTCTCGTGGGGCTATACCAAGATAATTAGCCACACGGGTCGCATAAATTCCTCCAAATAAATCTCCAGCCCTACCATTATTATGCAACCTACGTGCAACTATTGCCCCCAAGTTGTAATCTTTATTACCTAACACAACGCTCTTGAGGACACAAAGATCAGGGACACACATATGACATGATTCATCTTTACCGTTAATGCTTCTACCAATGAAGAGAGCAAAATAATGTATAGCGGGAAAATGAATGCTCCCTATGGTAGCTTGTGCTATACCCCTAGATTCTCCCATAGTAATACTAGCAAGAAAGTCTTTATATTCAGATTTGTGGGGGGTCATTAACATTGCCCCACTGCGGGAGTTTGCAAGCAGTTGTAAAATCTTCTAAGTCCATGGTATAAGATTTATCATAAATATCAAACAGGACACTCTGAGAATTACATGAAGATTTATATTTAAACCTTCTCACAAATGAATCAGTCAATTGATAGTACTAAGGACACTTATCTTGTAAGAAGTCCTCAAGATCGGCATTACGCACATATGCGTCAAATTCATCCTTAATGCCTGCATTGACCATAAAATCGTCTGATGGCCACTCACAAGCTCGCACTTCTGCGTCCCTCAGTGTTTCATCGTCTTGCTCACACATAGCACGCCTAGGTCCTTTCTTTATTGAGGAACCACCTTGGTACATTCTCCTAGACATATTTCTTTTTCTGAAAAATTTCTGAAATTTTAGTAACTTCAAAATAGAAGTGAATAAAACTAAACAAGATTGGTAGCAACTACTCCTACAAGTGCCTAGAGCCTATATCATGCATTAGAATTGCTTGGAACCTCATAAATTTGACATATAAGCTCAAGAACAGGGTCACCTATGCAGCAAAAATTTGCAAGGAATAAAGCACTAGAACAAAAACTAATTGGACCAATGGAGGAGTCGCATACCAAGCAACAATCTCCCAAAGCAGTTTTGTGAATGGAGCTTTGAGCAAGGAGATCGAAAATCGCAGCATAATGAGCTAGAACTCGTGCTTGAGCTGGAAGATGATTTTTTTGGGAAGAAGATGGAGTGTGTGGGTGCAGGAATAAGTGGAGGGGGGCCACCATGGGCCCACGAGACAGGGGGCGCGCCCTCCACCCTCGTGGACAGGTGCTTGCCCCTCCTAAAGTGTTTTCAGTGCCTAAAATCCTCAAATATTCCATAAAAAATCATACTAAATTTGCAGGGCATTTGGAGCACTTTTATTTTCGGGATATTTTTTTATTGCACGGATAATTCAGAAAACAGACAGATAATACTATTTTTGCTTTATTTATTTTAAATAACAGAAAGTAAAAGAGGGCATGTAAGGTTGTGCCTTCTAGTTTCATCCATCTCATGATCATCAAAATGAATCCACTAACAAGGTTGATCAAGTCTTGTTAATAAACTCATTCCGAATAACACGGAACCGGAGAAATTTTGAATAACACTAAGTTACCTCAACGGGGATATGAACATCCCCAAAAATAAGAATATCATACTTTTTCTTGATAGTAGTAAGAGGAAATTCAAAACCTCCAATAATGATAGTTGGACTTTTTCCAATAGAATTGATGCTATGAACTTGAGGTTGTTTCCTCGGAAAGTGTACCATATGCTCATTACCATTAACATGAAAAGTGACATTGCCTTTGTTGCAATCAATAACAGCCCCTGTAGTATTCAAAAAGGGTCTACCAAGGATAATCGACATACTATCGTCCTCGGGGATATCAAGAATAACAAAGTCCGTTAAGATAGTGACATTTGCAACCACAACAGGCACATCCTCACAAATACCGACAGGTATGGCGGTTGATTTATTAGCCATTTGCAAAGATATTTCAGTAGGTGTCAACTTATTCAATTCAAGTCTACGATATAAAGAGAGAGGCATAACACTAACACCGGCTCCAAGATCACATAAAGCAGTTTTAACATAATTTCTTTTAATGGAGCATTGTATGGTTGGTACCCCTGGATCTCCAAGGTATTCCACCCTTAAAAGTATAATTAGCAAGCATGGTGGAAATTTCAGCTTCCGGTATCTTTCTTTTGTTCATAATGATATCCTTCACGTACTTAGCATAAGGATTTACTTTAAGCATATCAGTTAAGCGCATACATAGAAGATAGGTCTAATCATTTCAGAAAAGTGCTCAAAATCCTCATCATCCTTTGTCTTGGATGGTTTAGGAGGAAAGGGCATGGGTTTCTGAACCCATCGTTCTCTTTCCCTACCGTGCTTCCTAGCAACAAAATCTCTCTTATCATAACGTTGATTCTTTGATTGTGGGTTATCAAGATCAACAACAGGTTCAATCTCTACTTCATTATTTTTGCTAGGTTGAGCATCAACATGAACATTATCATTAACACTATCACTAGGTTCATGTTCATCACCTGATTGTGTTTCAGCATCCGAAATAGAAATATCATTGGGATTCTCAGGTGTGTCTACAACAGGTTCACTAGAAGCATGCAAAGTCCTATTGCTTTTCTTTTTCTTCTTTTTCGAAGAACTAGGTGCCTCTAAATTATTTTTCTGAGAATCCTGCTCGATTCTCTTAGGATGGCGTTCAGGATAAAAAGGTTCCCGAGTCATTCTACCAGTTCTAGTAGCCACTCTAACAGCAAAGTCATGTTTATTATTTAATTCATCAAGCAAATCATTTTGAGCTTTATGTACTTGCTCAGCTTGGGTGGTAACCATAGAAGCATATTTGCTAATGAGTTTAAGTTCACCTTTAACTCTAGCCATATAATCACTCCGTCCTATCTCGAAAGCATTATTCTTTAATTCTCTACCAACATAAGCATTAAAACTTTCTTGTCTAGCCATAAAGTCATCAAATTCATCTAAGCATGGGCTATGAAATTTAGTAGAAGGAATTTCAACTTTATCATATCTATAGAGAGAATTTACCTTACTACCTATGTCGGGTTTTCGAGACAATGTGTTTCTTTGACAAGCGGTATATTAAGACCATGTATTTCTTCAATAGGTGGTAAATTCTTAACATCTTTAGCTTTAATACCTTTTTCTTTCATTGATTTCTTTGCCTCTTGCATATCTTCAGGACTGAGAAATAGAACACCTCTCTTCTTAGGAGTGGGTTTAGGAATAGGCTCAGGAGTTGGCTCAATTGCCTCAGGGATTGCCTCTGGAATTGGCTCATGAAGAGTCCAATTATTTTCATTAGTCAACATATTATTCAGTAGTAATTGGCTCACTGTTCTTTCCCTGAAAACACAACCAGCACAACTATCCAAGTAGTCCTTGGAAGCATCGGTTAGTCCATTATAAAAGATAGCAAGTATTTTATTTTTCTTAAGAGGATGATCAGTTAAAGCATTAAGTAATCGGAGAAGCCTCCCCCAGGCTTGTGGGAGACTCTCTTCTTTGATTTGCACAAAATTATATATTTCCCGCAAGGCAGCTTGTTTCTTATGAGCAGGAAAATATTTAGCAGAGAAGTAATAAATCATATCCTGGGGAGTACGCACACAACCAGGATCAAGAGAATTAAACCAAGTCTTAGCATCACCCTTTGATGAGAACGGAAATATCTTAAGGATATAATAATAGCGAGACTTCTCATCATTAGTAAACAAGGTGGCTATATCATTCAACTTGGTAAGATGTGCCACAACAGTTTCAGATTCAAGGCCATAAAAAGGATCAGATTCAACCAAAGTAATTATTTCAAGATCAACAGAGAATTCATAATCCTTATCAGTAACATAGATCGGTGAAGTAGCAAAAGCAGGGTCAGGTTTCATTTTAGCATTAAGAGATTGCTGCTTCCATTTAGCTAATAACTTTTTAAGATCATATCTATCTTTGCAAGCAAAGATAGCTCTAGCAGCTTCTTCTTTCATAACATAACCCTCAGGAACAACAGGTAATTCATAATCAGGGGGAGAACTTTCATCATCACTATCATCAATAATAGCATCTTAAATAATTTCATTCTCTCTAACCCTAGCAAGTTGTTCATCAAGAAATTCACCTAATGGCAAAGTAGTATCACGCACAGAGGTAGTTTCATCATAAGTATCATGCATAGCAGAAGTGGCATCATCAATAACATGTGACATATCAGAATTCATAGCAGTAGCAGGTTTAGGTGTCACAAGCTTACTAATAACAGAAGGAGAAACTAGTGCAGAGCTAGATGGCAGTTCCTAACCTCCGATCGTAGTTGAGGGCAAAATCTTGGTTCTTTCGTCTTTCAAGTTCCTCATAGTGATCAACAAATATAAATCCCAAGTGACTCAAAGAATAGAGCTATGCTCCCCGGCAACGGCGCCAGAAATTAGTCATGATAACCCACAAGTGTAGGGGATCGCAACAGCTTTCGAGGGTAGAGTATTCAACCCAAATTTATTGATTCGACGCAAGGGGAGCCACAGAATATTCTTAAGTATTAGCAGTTGAGTTGTCAATTCAACCACACCTGGATAACTTAGTATCTGCAGCAAAGTATTTAGTAGCAAAGTAGTATGATAGTAATGGTAACATTGGTAAAAGTAAAGATAATAGTTTTGTAGTAGATGTAACAGTAGCAACGGAAAAGTAAATAAGCGAAGCACAATATGTGAAAAGCTCGTAGGCATTGGATCAGTGATGGATGATTATGTCGGATGCGATTCCTCATGTAATAGCTATAACATAGGGTGACACAGAACTAGCTCCAGTTCATCAATGTAATGTAGGCATGTATTCCGAATATAGTCATACGTGCTTATGGAAAAGAACTTGCATGACATCTTTTTTCCTACCCTCCCGTGGCAGCGGGGTCCTAGTGGAAACTAAGGGATATTAAGGCCTCCTTTTAATTGAGAACCGGAACAAAGCATTAGCACATAGTGAATACATGAACTCCTCAAACTATGGTCATCACCGAGAAGTATCCCGATTATTGTCACTTCGGGGTTGCCGGATCATAACACATAATAGGTGACTATAGACTTGCAAGATAGGATCAAGAACTCACATATATTCATGAAAACATAATAGGTTCAGATCTGAAATCGTGGCACTCGGGCCCTAGTGACAAGCATTAAGCATAGCAAAGTCATAGCAACATCAATCTCAGAACATAGTGGATACTAGGGATCAACCCCTAACAAAACTAACTTGATTACATGGTAAATCTCATCAAATCCATCACCGTCGAGCAAGCCTACGATGGAATTACTCACGCACGATGGTGAGCATAATGAAATTGGTGATGGAGGATGGTTGATGATGACAAGGCGACGAATCCCCCTCTCCGGAGCCCAGAACAAACTCCAGATCAGCCCTCCCGAGAGAGATTAGGGCTTGGCGGCGGCTCTGTATCATAAAACACGATGAAACTTTCTCTCTAATTTTTTTCTCCGCAAAATGGAATATATGGAGTTGGAGTTTAGGTCGGTGAAGCAGCAGGGGGCCCACGAGACAGGGGGCGCGCTCAGGGGGGAGGGCGCGCCCCCACCCTCGTGGACTGGGTGTGGGCCCCCTGGCCTTGATTCTTTCGTCAGTATTTTTTATATTTTCCAAAACTTATCACCGTGGATTTTCAGGTCATTCGGAGAACTTTTGTTTTCTGCATAATAAACAACATCATGGCAGTTCTGCTGAAAACAACGTCAGTCCGGGTTAGTTTCATTCAAATCATGCAAGTTAGAGTCCAAAACAAGGGCAAAAGTGTTTGGAAAAGTAGATACGTTGAAGACGTATCAAACACCCTGCCCGCAGTGGGAATCCATCGCCGGTGGCCATCTTCATCATCCGGACACTCTCCATGACGAGGAGGGAGTAGTTCACCCTCGGGGCTGAGGGTATGTACCAGTAGCTATGTGTGACGCCCCCGATTCAATCGTACACTAATCATACATGCAAATGTGTGCGATCAAGATCAGGGACTCACGGGAAGATTGAAGGAAATATGCCCTAGAGGCAATAATAAAGTTATTATTTATTTCCTTATTTCATGATAAATGTTTATTATTCATGCTAGAATTGTATTAACCGGAAACTTAGTACATGTGTGAATACATAGACAAACAAAGTGTCACTAGTATGCCTCTACTTGACTAGCTCGTTGAATCAAAGATGGTTAATTTTCCTAGCCATACACATGAGTTGTCATTTGATTAACGGGATCACATCATTGGAGAATGATGTGATTGACTTGACCCATTCCGTTAGCTTAGCACTTGATCGTTTAGTATGTTGTTATTGCTTTCTTCATGACTTATACATGTTCCTATGACTATGAGATTATGCAACTCCCGTTTACCGGAGGAACACTTTGTGTGCTACCAAACGTCACAATGTAACTGGGTGATTATAAAGGTGCTTTACAGGTGTCTCCGAAGGTACTTGTTGAGTTGGCATCTTTCGAGATTAGGATTTGTCACTCCGATTGTCGGAGAGGTATCTCTGGGCCCTCTCGGTAATGCACATCACTATAAGCCTTGCAAGCAATGTGACTAACGAGTTAGTTGCGGGATGATGCATTACATAACTAGTAAAGAGACTTGCCGATAACGAGATTGAACTAGGTATTGAGATACCGACGATCGAATCTCGGGCAAGTAACATACCGATGACAAAAGGAACAACGTATGTTGTTATGCGGTTTGACCGATAAAGATCTTCGTAGAATATGTAGGAGCCAATATGAGCATCTAGGCTTCCTCTATTGGTTATTGACCGAAGATGTGTCTCGGTCATGTCTGCATAATTCTCGAACCCGTAGGGTCTGCAAGCTTAACGTTCGGTGACGATTTATATTATAAGTTATGTGTTTTGATGTACTGAAGGTAGTTCGGAGTCCCGGATGAAATCGGGGACATGACGAGTAGTCTTGAAATGGTCGAGACATAAAGATCGATATATTGGACGACTATATTAGGACATCGGAAAGGTTCCGGGTGATTCAGGTATTTATCGAAGTACCGGAGAGTTACGGGAATTCGCCAGGGAGTATATGGGCCTTATTGGGCTTTTGGGGAAAGAGAGAGGGGAGGTTGCGCGCCCCCCAAGGCCTAGTCCAAATTGGACTAGGGGAGGGGTTGTGCCCCCTCCTTCCTTCTCTCCTCTCTTCCCTTACCTTGACTCCTACTCCTACTACATGGAAGGGGGGAATCCTACTCCCGGTGGGAGTAGGACTCCCCAGGGCGCACCATAGAGAGGGTCGGCTATCGTGGTACTAAGACTGACAGTAGAATAGGGGGTAGGAATGGAGAGGCAAGATCCTAGCTATGGAGTAGTTGTATACGCAAGGGATTTACGAGTTCAGGCCCTTCTCGGAGGAAGTAACAGCCCTACGTCTTGGAGCCCAAAGGCGGTTGACTGGATTATATGCGTATGAATTACAGGGGTGCGAACCCTTCTGCCAGTGGAGGGGGGTGGCTTATATAGAGTGTGCCAGGACCCCAGCCAGCCCACATAGCGGAGGGTTTAAAGTACATTAAGGCCTGGCGTTACTAGAAACGCCTTACATAAAGTATCATCATGACCATAAAGACTACTTAATTACTGACCGTTTGGATACAGAGTGGCTCTTCAACTCTTGGTGGTCGAGTGAGTCTTCATGGTCGAGTGTCTTCGAGTCCGTCGAGTGGAATCCTTCCAGGTCGACTGGAAGGCAGTTTCTTCTAAAGATGTCCTTGGGGAGGGTACCTTGGACAGGTCCGTGACCCTACTCTAGGTACATGACTTCATCATTAGCCCCCGAATGGATTGAGGTTTGAGTGAGGAAGGAGTTGATAATCTTTCCGACCTGTTTTTTGTGTTGCGAGTGTGTATCACTCTGGATCAATGACTTTTTAGTGATGGAGTCAACTTTTCTTTCAGTCGCCTTGATCCATTCTTTTCATCCGTCGAGTGAACTTTATGAACTAGGAGATTTTCGAGCGACGGATCGTAGGAAATCTGCCGTCTGACAAGTTGCTCCGCTGTTAACGGATTTAGCGGGATCCGGATTTCGGGAAGCACGCAAAGCGGAGAAGACCGCGGTACTCGGATGGGATAAGGCAGAGACGCCTCAATCTCCACGCCACCTTTTTCCCCACGTACCGCGCGCACGACTGTTACGGGATTTGACAGGATCGCCCGGGCCTACCAGTCAGTCACTCGGAAGAGACTTAATATAAGGCGTCGGGCGGGGGCTTTTGAACAGTGCGCTCTCATTTTCCCCTCCCTCGTCTCCAGATTCATCTGTTGCGCTCGCCACCTGCTCAGTGCTACCGCTCCGTGCCTACCTCACCGGCGACAATGGTGAAGGAGAAGACGGCGGCTTTGGAGCTAGCGAAGAAGGCGACGGCAAAGGCGAAGGGGAGAGCGACCAGTCGGGGCGGATCCTCGTCGCGGTTGGATCCAGGGCGATTGGATCCGTTCGACCATCACTCAGAAGGACCTCGACGACCTGGCCAACGAAGGACTAATCCCCCACGAGTCAGCAAGGCTTCCGGGGTCGGAATGGCAGCCGCAGCATCAGGAGGGTGAGTGCTTCCTCTTAGCTACCCATGTTGACCGCGGGTTTTCTCTGCCGCCAAATCTTTTCTGTCGGGGGTTTCTGAACTTCTTCGGGGCACAACTCCATCATTTCACACCCAACTCCATTGCCTATCTCGCTGCTTTCGTGTCTTTGTGTGAAAACTTCTTGGGTTGTCGGCCGCACTGGGGCCTCTTCAAACACATATTCACTTGTCGCTCTCAGACGGTGAAAAAGGCTAGTTCGAATGAAGAGAAAACCCAAGTAATCCAGATGTGCGGGGGTCTTGGGGTCCAGATGAGGAGTAAGAGTGCTTTTCCAGCCATGACCCTTCCCGAGTCAGTTAGAGGGTGGCAGTTGACCTGGTTCTACTGCCAAGACCAGTCGACGCCAGGGCAGTCCACTGGGCTCCCTCCTTTCTCCATGAGTCGAGTGAACAAGCTGTCCTCTCTGAAGGTGCTTCCAAAGGAGAAGGCTCAGGTTAAAATGTTGATGGAGCGTGTAGTCCAGCTCATTCGCGACGGGGTCACTGGCATGGATCTTCTAGAGGTTTTCCTTCGACGGTGCATTCATCCACTCTAATACCGAGGCCACCCAATGTGGTTGTACTCTGGTACCGAAGACACCACTCGGGTCCATCCAGAGGAGGTCGACGACGCCACACTGGAGAGGTGGATGACTGCCATCACAAGGAACAAAGATAACCCTCGTGGAGCTAGGAGGATCCCGCCACTCGACCAGTCTTATGAACCAGACAAGGTATGACCACTTATCTCCGACTGTAATCATGTTTCGTTCATTCTATTTTGCTGCAAATCAGTCGATTGACTTTTGTCTTGTTTTGTTGTCTTTCAGATCACTACTGAGTTGTATTCGATGCCCAACGAGGCGCAAGCACAGACCGAGGAGGAGGAAGGAAGTGGAGGCAAAAGTCCAGAGGAGTGGGAATCGGATGGTGATGAGGGTGATGAAGATGCTGGCTTCGATGAGGAAGAGGAGGAGGAAGAGGAGGAGGAAGTCACGCCTCCCCGTTCTGAAAGACGATCCAAGCCTGTCCATGACCCCTGCGGTGAAGGCGCAAGAAGGGGTCGCGCTGTTGTCTTGATCGACCAGCGCCCTCGGACGACCTCTCCGGCACCGACTGAGAAAGCGCTGAAGCAATCTCAAGTGGCGTCGTCAAAGCCGACGAAGGCCTTGCCGAAGATGAAGATGGTGATTCCCACTATTTCTGGGTAATGATGTAACTTGTGTTTTCTTATTTCACATGGATTTATTCTTGGTCGATTCGTTAGCTGACCGACTGATTTCTGAAACTGCAATGCTGCTACTTCTGAGACCTCGACCAGACCTGAAGATCAAGAAATGGAGGATGTTGTCACTTCCAACCCTGGTATGACCTTTGTAGTTTCGTTTTCAGTCGGTAGGATCTTCATTTTTAACTTTGAATCTTTTCTGCAGCTCCACCTAATATCAGCATTGATCTTCCTGATGATGATGATGAGGAACCACTAAGGCAGAGGAGGAATAGGAGGGCGTCTGCTGGCAAGACAGATCAGGTCGTATCAGCACCTGAGATGTTGGTTGCGGAGGGGGACAACGTCACTCGGGCTACCGTATCCTTTGCGGTGCCACTGACGAGTGCTCGCCCTTCATCGTCGAGTGCTGATCCGCCTTCACTTTTCTCCACCCACCACGTCCCAGAAGACCAAGCAAGCGCTGCTAAAGAAGCCATACGCCAGGTGGGGGTCATGATGGAGCAAGTGAAGGCGATCCGAGACGCCAGTCAAGCAGCTTATGACGCCAGTTCAGCCCTTCAGAGCAATGTTCAGGTTAGTCGATCACCGCTGTTACATTAGGGATATGATACCTGAAAACTTTTCTGAAAATCTTAGTATCTGTCGTACACCCACTGGTTGTGTCAATTGAATATCTGGATTTGTGGGGGCACGCTGAGTGCACCCACTGGGTGTAGTCCCCAAGGCTATGGTGGACTGCTGGTAGTCGACCATAGTCTTTATGTCTTGAACTTTTTCTTATTACTTTCTTTACTCTGGTCGAATGGAATCTCGAATGGAATCATAGAACCGGTGGGGGCACGCTGAGCGCACCCACTGGGTGTAGTCCCCGAGACCTTGGTCGACTGCTGGCAGTCGACTATGGTCTGAAGAACACCTTATTTTTTTGAAACTGTGGCTAACTGTTGGTGGTTAGCCTTTCTATCTTTTTTGGTTGACTGATCGACTTTAGCTGATAGAACTAGTGGGGGCACGCTGAGTGCACCCACTGGGTGTAGTCCCTGAGACTACACTTGAATGTTTAGATTCGGCTGTAGTCTTAGAAATACTACGATTTTTTTCTTAGTCACTCGGGAGTGACCTATCTTTGACGTCTGTCGATTGGTCCTTCGCAGAAATCTTGCGAGCTTGCAGCTCGTTATACTGAGCTGGAGAACAAGCATATCCAGCTCGAACTTGATCTGAAGCTTGTCCAGGAGAACTTCACGAAGGCAAAGGAGGAGGCAAAAGGTATGTTTGGTGAGAACCTTGACGACTGCCTTTGTTTCTTGTCCATTCCAGTCCGATCTCACTTTGTGATTTTGCAGATAAACCGAGGATTCTCACGAAGGATCTTGACCTCGCTGAGGCGCAGAAAGCAGCTTCAGAGAAGAACAAGCTCGCAGAAGAAAAGTTGGCTTCAATCAGCAATATTGAAGAGGAGAATACCAATCTGAAAGCTGCTCTTGATGCGGCCAACAAGGAGGTCAGTCGACTGAAGAATGACAAGATTGCCTTGAGTGACAAGGCCAGCGAATTGGCGGGAAAGAAGAATGATCTGGAGGCTTATCTGGGAGGACTCGCCAAGAAGCTATTCCTCATGCTTGAAGGTAACCTCTCAGATCCGACGGTGCTTTTAATTATGGTCTTACCACCAAACTGCTGCCTTAACTTTGGGTTGTGTCTACAGAGTTCTGCCAGAACTTTGAGGAGGAGACTGGTCGACTGGAGACGAGCCTAGATCCTATCAACTCCCCTATGAAGGATGAAGCCGCCATGAACGTGCTCCGACTCGAGTCTCGTGTTGCTGTTGTGGTTGACTATCTTGCAAGACTGAAGGTTGCAATGTCGCATATCGACACGGCACTCTGGCCAGGAGAAACACTTCAGAATGACCTTGAGTCTCTGATGACTCGACTGAATGAAGTTCCAAGTCAAGTGCAAGAATGGAAGAAGTCTTCTGCCAGGTGTGGTGCCGATGTTGCTCTGTCTCTGGTCCGTGTTCACTGCAAGGATGCGCGAGAGGACAAGCTGGCGGCTCTCAAGGTAGCCAATACCAAGAAGCATGACTTCCGATCCTTCATGGAGACCTTCATTGCTGCTGCCACTCGGATCGCAGATGAAATCGACTTGGACGAGTTTCTTGCGCCTTCCAGCCCTCCACAGGAGGGGTAAAAAACTTCTATGCTTGATGCCTTAAATTTGCCTTGGTATGCCGAGTGGTTTTTGTAACTCATAAACTTTAACAGGCTTGATGCCTGAGCGCTTTTGATTCCGTAGGACGCTATCTGAACTTGGATTTGATGTTGAATATGTTTGCATCTTCCTCTGAACGAACATTGTCTTTCACTCGGTCTATATGCTAGTGTTTGAGACGCTCTTTTGCAGGTAGGGATGAAGCACAGATTGCAATCGACTTGTACCTCGTCATACTTAGGCTGGCACTGGGCCGCAGCTAAGCCCCCGAGTGGAAAGCTTGCTCTCCACTCGGTAGGATTTTCAGAAACTTAGGCGAGCACTGGGTTGCAGCTAAGCCCCCGAGTGGGAGGTCTGCTCTACACTCGGTAGGATTTTCAAAAACTTAGGCGAGCACTGGGCTGCAGCTAAGCCCCCGAGTGGGAGGTCTGCCTCCACTCGGTAGGATTTCAAAAACTTAGGCGAGCATTGGGCTGCAGCTAAGCCCCCGACTGGGAGGTCTGCTCTCCACTCGGTAGGATTTTCAAAAACTTAAGCGAGCACTGGGCTGCAGCTAAGCCCCCGAGTGGGAGGTCTGCTCTCCACTCGGTAGGATTTCAAAAACTTAGGCGAGCATTGGGCTGCAGCTAAGCCCCCGAGCGGGAGGTCTGCTCTCCACTCGGTAGGATTTTTGTGGCGTACCTCTGAAGGAGAAGGTAACAGCCGACCTACACCTCGTCCTCCTTGCGGAGCGCATGTTGTATTTGTGGCGTAGCTCAGACGGAGAGGGTAGCAGTCAACCTGCGCCTCGTCCTCCTTGCGGAGCGCACGTTGTATTTGTGGCGTAGCTCGGAAGGAGGGGGTAGCAGTCGACCTGCGCCTCGTCCTCCTTGCGGAGCGCACGTTGTATTTGTGGCGTAGCTCAGAAGGAGAGGGCAGCAGTCGACCTGCGCCTCGTCCTCCTTGTGGAGCGCACATTGTATTTGTGGCGTAGCTCGGAAGGAGAGGGTAGCAGTCGACCTGCGCCTCGTCTTCCTTGCGGAGCGCACGTTGTATTTGTGGCGTAGCTCAGAAGGAGAGGGTAGCAATCGACCTGCGCCTCGTCCTCCTTGTGGAGCGCACATTGTGTTTGTACTTAGGCGAGCGCTATGCTGCAGCTAAGCCCCCGAGTGGGAGGCTGGCTCACCACTCGGCAGGATTTTGTTTAACTTAGGCGAGTACTTGGACTGTAGCTAAGCCCCGAGTGGGAGGCTGGTGTCGGTGTCAAAACCGGCGGATCTCGGGTAGGGGGTCCCGAACTGTGCGTCTAGGCGGATGGTAACAGGAGACAAGGGACACGATGTTTTACCCAGGTTCGGGCCCTCTTGATGGAGGTAAAACCCTACGTCCTGCTTGATTAATATTGATGGTGTGTATTACAAGAGTGGATCTACCACGAGATCAAGGAGGCTAAACCCTAGAAGCTAGCCTATGGTATAATTGTTGTAATGGAGGTTATGTCCTACGGACTAAAGCCTTTCGGTTTATATAGACACCGGAGGGGGCTAGGGTTACACAGAGTCGGTTACAATGGTAGGAGATCTACATATCCGTATCGCCAAGCTTGCCTTCCACGCCAAGGAAAGTCCCATCCGGACATGGGACGGAGTCTTCAATCTTGTATCTTCGTAGTCTTGGAGTCCGTGGACGATGATAGTCCGACTGTCCAACACCCCTAGTCCAGACTCCTCAAGAGCCCGAACCAGGCTTCAATGACGATTAGTCCAGCGCGTATGTAGTCTTCGGTGTTGCATGGCGGGTTCTCCCTTTAAGTTCCATGTACCGCCGAACAGTGTCCGCTACCTCATCAATGTTAAGCTTCTTGGCTCCCACGCCCAATAATGGCCTTCTTCCACGCGCCGCATCTAATGCGAAAAGCCGGTATCTTTTATGTTTTACCCCTAAGCGTGCAAATAATCTGCCTATAAGAGAGGCAAGAATCCAGATCCAAATCACACCATCCTCCCTCCGTGAATACTCATCGGAGCGCTTCTGACCAAGAATCCATTCCATCATGGACCGTCGACGCGGCTCCTCATCACGCACTCCCAGCCCTCTGCCAGGAGATTGGAGGAGGTGCTCTGTTCCGCACAACGAGCTGGTGAAGCCCCAAGCGGGGGGATATCTCCCTCCGGCCTTCATGGTTCCGGTTCGAGCCGGGCTGGCCACCTACCAAGGTGGGAAGCAGGCGGAGGCTACCCCAAGTCCCAACAAAGGGGAGCGGGTATGCTTCGTCCCCTACTTGATAAGGGGACTCGGATTTCAGTACATCTGTTCCTCCGCTGGCTCACAGAGTTCTACTGACTCCAGCTCCATCACCTCGCCCGCCTCCATCCCGCATATCGCAGCTACGAGCTCTTCTTGAGCTATTTCAGGCATCGAGCCCCATTTTGCACTGTGGAAGAGGTTGTGTTGCCTCGTACCCCGCTCTCACGAGGGGTCCATATATCAAGTGGGCGGCGCCGAAATATGGCGCATTGCCGGGACCGGATATCCATCCGGAACCCCTAAGAAGACATCCGAAGACTGGCCTTTGGAATGGTTTTACATAGAGGACGCTCATTGCGGACCTGTTGGTCGGCCTCCGGAGTTCAAAGATCGCTTCCTTGAAGAAACGCCTTAGCTGGCGCCCGTGGAGCCCCCAACTGGAGGAAGACAAGAGCGTCCATTATCTGATGGGCCGAATAAGATTATTGGCCCACTCCGGTTGACCATGATTGAGTCATGGCAACATGCATTCTGTGGGGTGCAGCCACTGCAATACAGGGGCCACCCCATGTGGGATTTCAACGGGGAAGACGACGCCACCCGCCATGGCCCTAAAGGACCGGATTCGGCCGAGGATCTGGTGACGATCCTGTCCGGCCTATACAAGGGGGAGAAGGAGGACTTTCTCCAGACGAACCCGTTGAACGGGTTCTCCATGAATAACCCTCGGCGTTGGGTAAGCGAACACTTTAAGGGTCCGACCCGTGCTTTCAAAGTTTAAGCTTCTCATATTGTGTCTTCGGCGCAGGAACTGCGTCGGACTGTGGAGGACATGATAAGTCCAGCCCCGCAACCCGAGGATCCGGAGAGACCCCGGGATCCGGCCTCCGGAGAGGATCTGGATATAAAGGTGGAGCTAATTGACGGGGTGTTCCACCAGCTCAGCGTGGATAATGCTTTAGTCGCCATAACGGCTGACTACCCCAGATTATATCCGGCTTACCAGGTGATTGTGACCGAAGCGCCGACACCATTGTTTCTTCCTTGCTCATATCTGACCTTCGCATACGATGGTATTTTGCAGGAAGCGCCTCCAGGGCGGGAAGCCGAGCCCGCGGCGGCTGACCAACAAAGGCCAGACCGGACCAACAGGCGGAAGAGGAGCGCGACGCAGGCTGAAGCGTCGCCGCAAAGGTATAGCTCGCAGTTAAATATTCGGAGCAACATTCCTAGGAAGCGTTTGAGTGCTCATAATCTTGGTAGGAGAAAGAGCGCCCGCCGGACTGCGGGCGTGGAGGTTGCCATTCCAACCTTTACTAGCCAGGCTCCAGCACCTGGCCAGGAGGGTGAGGCGAGCGCAAGGCGTGAGCCGGACACTCCTCCAACGGAGGATACCGACAGATTGTCCGCCACCAAGTCTGAGGTGGAGAGCGCCATGAACCATAGGCGCCGTCGGACAGTATTTCGTGACGCGTGCTTCTCCCCTAAGGCGTTGAATGCCTTTAACGCGGGGGACGCGCACCTCCGTGCTGCTCAAGATTGTTTTACCAGAGCCACGGAGCAATATGTGAAAGACATACGGGTAAGAGAATTTAATAGTTATATATGCCATTAGCCCCCGAGACTTAAAGTAGTTATGTTAACTGATTTAAGGATCATTTGAAACGCAGGATCTTACCGAGAAGAATACCCGGCTGTCTCAGGAGCTGCAAGAGTGCAAGACCCAACTTGAGGCCGCACTCGCTGCCGCAGGAGGAAACGCAGAGACCCCTCCTGGTAACACATTTTTATTGATAAATATAAGCGTTGTGCGGCATGCGCGCGAGTCTAATAATGACATTGCAGGTGCCGCGGACAAGATCCGGACAGTAAGACCATCGCGCCACCAAGGCGGCGAGAGGGTGCTGAATAGAGTGCAGCAAGAGAGGAACAAGCTCCAGGATGCCAACGCCAAGCTCGGAGAAGAGCTGAAAGGCGCTAGGGCTGGGCTGTCCGGCTCCGTTAAGGAGAATCAGCGGCTTCGTCGCGGCATCTATAGTAAGTGCTTGAGCGGACTCCTTTGAAAAGAAGAGTTCGGCGAGGAAGTAAATTGACATAATATGTCTTGTAGGTATACTCACAGATCGCCCTGCGGAGGAGATGCCCATATCAACGGGTGATCAACTTCCCGAGCTGTTGCAGATGCTCGAACGAGTTCGGCAGGCAATGAGCGGCGTCGTCCAGGCTTTATGGCCAGCCCTCTCCCTACCCGAGGGCCTTGGGGAGCTTGCGGAGAAGCTTCAGGGAGTGCGGCAGCGCTTCCGTTTGTGGAAGATTTTGGCCTGCCGCCAAGGTGCCAGGGAGGCTTGGGCCATGGTGAAGACGTGTTACAAGAAGGCGGATCCCAACCACATGGTCGAGGTCAGACCTGTGGGGCCTGATGGGAAGGAGATCCCTGTGAGTTTAGTATACGACCAAGTAGAGTTGGCGCTAAATTTTCCCAACGGATCAAATTAGACAGCCTTTTAGACGGGATTGAGGAAGAATACAATCGATGGATTTGACAATGTATTTTAAAATGACATGTGAAATGCCTTCTAGCCGGATTGTAGATCGCTTGTCTTTGCCGACCTTTTCGCTTCAACCTCGGGACCCTAGAGTCCGTAGTGTGTCCGAATACCTTCTTGGTTAAGAAACAACCGGGGTATGCATGGAGACCAAAGCGTAGGGGTCATTAGTGCTTTATCGCATAAGTGCCCAACTAGTTATGTTATATTACATGGTTAGTAAGAAACATCTTCCAGGAGAATAGTTCCGTTAAGGGTTCCTTTCTCGAGGCATGCCCTAAAGTGCATGTACGGACTGCGAAAAATGCGAAAAAACATCTGGGGCGATAAATAAGTAGGTAAAATCATCTTTTAAGTCACCGACCGAATATTCCTTTAAGAACGCTTAGCTTTCGGCTTCACCCGTCGAGGTACACATCCGGTGACCCGCAAGAATAATCGCAGAGGTGCTCCTTTACCTCCTAGCCGAACAATCGGGAGCGTAGGGGTAAGCACAGGAGCCAGCAACCCAGCTTGGCCAAAACTTAAGTCATATCGATGCATATAATGGTGAGTAAAAGGTACATGTGGAAGCTTGACACATGTGTCAAGGTGAAGCCCTTATAATTGAGCTTCAAAAGAAGCCCCCTGTATAATGAGTGCGGATGGAACATCAAGTGTATGCGAACAATGCGCACATAGGCCCTTAAGGGCTTTTTAGTAAAAGGGTTAAGAGAAGAAAGAGAAACAAAAGACAATTGAAGTATAAAAATTTGAACGGGGAAGGGACGAACTCTTAGTCCGGTGCTAGGCATAGAATCTTCTGAGGCGGGCTGCGCTCCATGGGTTCGCTCGAGTCGGTTGTCCGACGATTTAAGTAGACGGTACGCTCTCATGCGGTCGACTTGATCGGTAATGAAGGGCCCTCCCATTTTGGCTTGAGCTTGTCCTTTTCTTGTCCGCAGCGAGAACTAGTTCGCCAACGCTGTAAGTCTTGGCCCGTGCTTCTCGCTTTGATATCTTCGAGCCTGCTGCCGATAGAATGCGGAACGAGCCTTGGCGACGCTGCGTTCTTCCTCCAATGCGTCCAAGCTGTCCTGCCGATCCAGCTCGGCCTCTCTTTCTTCGTACATGCGCACTTCGAGGTGAGTCATGAATAATGTCGCAGGCGAATCGCCTCTGCGCCGATACCATAAAAATGGTGTGAATCCGTAGTACAGGTTGGGCGTTGTCCGCAGCCCCGAGCACGGAGTCGAGCTCCTCTACCCAAAGGCGTGTCGATTTAGTAAGTGACCGCACTAGTCTGGGTTTAATGCCGCTCATTATTAGACCATTTGCTCGTTCCACTTGACCATTGGTTTGAGGATGATAGACTGAAGCGTAGTCGAGCTTAATGCCCATGTTTTTGCACCATGACTTAACCTCGTTGGCCGTGAAATTCGTGCCATTATCGGTGATGATGCTATGGGGGACACCATAACGGTGTACTACCCCAGATATAAAGTCTATCACTGGTCCGGACTCTACCGTTTTGACTGGTTTGGCCTCTATCCGTTTGGTGAATTTGTCCACCATGACCAATAGGTACCTTTGCTTGTGGGTTCCCCCTTTAAGGGGTCCAACCATGTGAAGCCCCCAAACCGTGAACGGCCAGGTAATGGGTATAGTTTTGAGGGCGGTGGGTGGCATATGGCTCGATTAGCAAAGAGCCGACAACCGACGATCTTTGGACTAAGTCCCGAGCATCCGCCTGGCCGTCGGCCAATAAAATCTTGTACGGAATGCCTTTCCTACAAGGGCCCGAGCTGCGGCGTGGTGTCCGCCTAGTCCGGCATGAATTTCAGCCAGGAGGTTTCGCCCTTCCTCTTCAGAGATACACCTTTGAAGGACTCCGGTTGTGCTTTTATTATAAAGTTCTCCCCCATGGGCCTTGTAGGCTTTAGATCGCCGGACTATGCAGCGGGCCTCATTTGGTCTTCGGGAAGTTCCTGCCAAGCAAGTAGGCTAGGAATGGTTCTCATCCACGGGCGATTCTGCCATTATGTCGTGGGTGAAGGTGTTGTATCATCGGTTTGGATCGCGGTTGGCACAGTTTTTCCGGTTTGTCATTTCCTGACTCCTCTTCCCATAGTACGGATGGCTTGAAGAGCCGCTCCAGAAGATGTTTGGAGGGACAGCGTCACGCTTTGCGCCGATGCGTGCAAGACGTCGGCTGCTTGGTTATTATCTCGGCCACGTGATGGAATTCGAGTCCTTCAAACCGAAATGACATTTTAGGACAGCGTTGCGATATGCTGCCATTTTCGGATCTTTGGCGTCAAAATCTCCATTTATTTGGGATATTGCAAGGTTTGAATCCCCGCGCACCTCTAGGCGTTGAATGCCCATGGAGATTGCCATCCGGAGACCATGTAAAAGGGCCTCGATTCGGCCGCGTTGTTGGAGTCCGTGTACATTATTTGAAGTACGATTGGATCGTGTCCCGGTCGGGGGCGTCAATACGACGCCACTTTCATCCGCCAACATTTTAGAGCCGTCGAAGTGCATAATCCAATTGGAGTACGCACCATACTCTTTAGGGAGTTCGGCTTCGGTCCATTCAGCGACAAAGTCAGCCAAAACTTGTGACTTTATAGCTCGCCAAGGTTTGTAAGTTATATCGAATGGTAAGAGCTCGATGGCCCATTTTGCAATCCTGCCCGTTGCATCGCGGTTATTTATAATGTCATTGAGTGGTACTTCGGAGGCCACTGTTATCGAACACTCTTAAAAGTAGTGTCGGAGCTTCCGGGATGCCATGAACACCGCATACGCTATCTTCTAATAGTGTGGGTAACGGGACTTGCAGGGGGTTAATACAAGGATACATAATACATCGGTTTTGAACAGGGAATTTATGCCCTTCGCTCTCGCTCGATGACGAGTACCGCTTATAACTTGATGCGTTGCTCGATGTATAACAACATTGGTTCGCCCAAAGTTGGGCGCAGCCAGACTGGATTTGTTGCCAATATGGACTTTATTTCTTCGATCCCAAGAAGGCAAGATCCGCCCACTCGGTGTTCGGTGCGCCTAAGGAGGCGATAGAGGGGCAATGCCTTTTCTCCTAGACGGGAGATAAAGAGGCTTAGATCCGCCACGCATCCGGTCAATTTTTGTATTTGCTTGAGGTCTTTTGGGATATCTAGCTGTGATAGAGCTTGGATTTTGGCTGGGTTTGCTTCAATTCCTCTACCGGATACAATAAAGCCCAGTAACTTTCCGGCTGGTACACCAAAAACGCATTTTTCCGGATTCAGCTTGATGTCATATGCTCTGAGGTTGTCGAATGTGAGCCTCAAGTCGTCTACTAGAGTTTCGACGTGTTTGGTTTTGACGACTACGTCGTCTACGTATGCCTCTACGGTTTTGCCGATCTGGGTGGCCAGACATGTTTGAATCATGCGCTGATATGTTGCGCTGGCGTTTTTAACTCCGAAGGGCATCGTGTTGAAGCAGAATGGTCCATATGGAGTGATGAATGCCGTTGCGGCTTGTTCTGCTTCCGCCATCTTAATTTGATGGTATCCGGAGTATGTGTCGAGGAAGCACAATGAATCGTGTCTCCGCAAAGAGCATCGATTATCCGGTCGATGCGGGAGGGGAAGGGATCCTTTGGGCAAGCCTTATTGAGGTCTTTAAAATCGACGATAGGGGCCAGGATTTATCCTTCTTGGTACCATCACCAGGTTTGCTAGCCAATCCGGATGTTTGATATCTCGATGAATCCGCCTCCAACAGCTTTGGCTAGCTCTTCTCCCATTGCCTGTCTTTTGGGTTCGAAAATCGCCAAAGAGCCTGCTTGATGGCTTGAATCCTTTTAGGATGTTTAGGCTGTGTTCGCTAATTTGCGTGGGATTCCGGCATATCCGAGGGGTGCCAAAGTAAAATGTCCCAATTTTCCCGGGAATTTTCGCGATCTGGCGTCTACATCGAGGTTCAATTGTGCCCGATGGAGGCCGTCTTTCTTTGGGTCCGTTGGATGGACCTCGAATTTTACTATTTCGTCGCTGGTTTAAAGGAGGTGGACTTGGATCTCTTATCGAGTATCACATCGCCCCTGTTCACCATAGAGCGCAGTTGTGATGAGTTCTTCTGCCGCTAGGGCTTTGGATAGCGCCTCGTGGCTAATGCGGCTGTCTTGTTTTCGTAGCGTAATGCTATGTCCGGATCACTAACGAGAGTGATTATTCCGCGGGCCTGCATTTTGAGCTTCATGTACCCGTAATGGGGTGCGGCTTGAAAATTGTGAATGCCTCCCATCCTAGTATAGCGTGATATCTGCTTGTTTGAACGGGCCACTTGGAACGTGACTTCTTTGGATCTGAATTGTCCGTGAGCGAACACCACATCGAGTGTGATTTGTCCGGTGCAGCGGCTTCCGGCCGGGTATTATTCCTCTGAAGGTTGTGCTGCTTCGCTCAATACGGCTCCATCTATTTCCATTTTTGAAGAGTTTCCTCGTAGATGAGGTTTAATCACGCCGCCATCCATGAGGACCTTTGTAAGTTGAAAGCCGTCCACTATAGGACTAAGCACCAAGCTGCTGGTGCTCGGGCTATTTGGAATTTAGGTTCGCCTTTGGCGTTGAAGGTGATGGCCGTGTCGCCCATGGATTTGTTATTGCTACCGTAGACTTCGGCGAGGCCATGATTGTTCGCTTCA
Source organism: Aegilops speltoides (assembly GCA_021437245.1). Taxonomy (NCBI): domain Eukaryota; kingdom Viridiplantae; phylum Streptophyta; class Magnoliopsida; order Poales; family Poaceae; genus Aegilops; species Aegilops speltoides. The sequence goes on from CM038147.1 coordinate 440,988,874, forward strand.
TATATTATTTTATCGCGAAGGTCTCAAGATCGCTGATACTGCATCGGTATTATTGGAGTGGTTTTCGGGGCTAAAAGCTCCTTGCCACTTTTGGCCACCGCCGAATATCCAACATGCTCGGAGGCTATGTGTTGGGACGGCGCCCTCTGTCTTGTGAAGTTTACAGGTCCGCCGAGCCATCCCTCCAAAGACGGTTCCATGCCCTCTATGGGGTTTTTGCTTTTTGTTTTTGTATCCGTGCCCGAGTGTAATGCACCCTTTTGTTGCGGACTAGGGTTGGGGCGGATTATCCCAAAAATTATTTTCGATTTTCCTGAACTTCCATCGCACAAGATTTTCAGATTATGGACGCCAGTTGGCGAATCGTAATTTTACGACGGCCGACGGCGCTCAAGATTCCTTTATCCGTGCAATTATTGCAAAAATTGAGATTGCGTTATCCTCTCGGCAGTCCTTTATCCTGTCCATGACAAGGAGGAATCTGGCCCAGTAGTGATGTACTGTTTCAGCGGGCTCTTGTCGGATTAGAGATAGATCGCATATGTCTGGGCGGGTGGGTGGAATTAAGTCCGGAACCCTACCCGTCCGGAACCCTTACCGGGTGGGTGGAATTCGGAAGCTTGGATTGCTGGGCGTAGTCCAGCAAGTCCGGGCGATGCATGATTTTAAGTTCAGTGCTCGATCGAAGTCCGTCCCTCCGCGGAAATCCGGCATGGAGGGTTCGGGAACCCGGACGTGACTAGTTTTCAATATAGGAGAAGAGTCGCGCATTGTTCCTCTACCACCGCAACGTGGGGGTGACCGGGAGAGTTAATCTCTCCGGATCGGTTTTAAGCCCGATCGATTGTAGTCTAGAGCGACTCCTGTATGCGGCGATGCGATCCAAGAGCTCGCTGATGCATGACGAGCTCTGTCGGATCCAACCGCTCGGCAGATTCGAAATGACGCGAAGATTGCTTTTGACGACTTGAGAAGTCATCGTCGAAGCGATGGCGGACAGCGGTCATAAGAAAACCACCTAGCCGGATAGTTTGGCCGAGGCCAAGGCCCCTTTATGAAAATACCGCCCTTGAAGACGGGTGGGGCATCCTTCCTATTGGTGACGACACGGAGGAACTCTCAATGAAAGCACCAATGTCGGTGTCAAACCGGCGGATCTCGGGTAGGGGGTCCCGAATCGTGCGCCTAGGCGGATGGTAACAGGAGACAAGGGACACGATGTTTTACCTGTGTTCGGTCCCTCTTGATGGAGGTAAAACCCTCGCCCCGCTTGATTAATATTGATGGTGTGTATTACAAGAGTGGATCTACCACGAGATCAAGGAGGCTAAACCCAAGAAGCTAGCCTATGGTATGATTGTTGTAATGGAGGTTATGTCCTACGGACTAAAGCCCTCCGGTTTACATAGACACCGGAGGGGGCTAGGGTTACACAGAGTCGGTTACAATGGTAGGAGATCTACATATCCGTATCGCCAAGCTTGCCTTCCATGCCAAGGAAAGTCCCATCCTGACACGGACGGAGTCTTCAATCTTGTATCTTCGTAGTCTTGGAGTCCGGCGGACGATGATAGTCCGGCTGTCCGGACACCCCCTAGTCCAGGACTCCCTCAGCTGGCTCACCACTCGGCAGGATTTTGTTAAACTTAGGTGAGTACTTGGACTGCAGCTAAGCCCCCGAGTGGGAGGCTGGCTCACCACTCGGTAGGATTTTGTTAAACTTTGGCGAAACGGGTTCGCAGCTAAGCCCCCGAGTGGGAGGCTGGCTCACCACTCGGCAAGGATTTTTTTTTACAAACTTAGGCGAAACGGATTCGCAGCTAAGCCGCCCACTAGGGGACCTTTATGTGAACAAAAGTAACAACAATCACTAGGAAAATTATAACACTATTGTCGAACTACAGAAGTACTTTTATTACATCTCATCCGAGTGCATACTTAAGTATAAAAGGGGCGGAGCAGCTCCACGTTCCAAGCTCGGGGCTCGTCAATCTGGTGCTCGACATTGTCAAGGTGGTATGCTCCATTGTGGAGAACCTTGGTGACGATGAAGGGACCTTCCCAAGTAGGAGCAAGCTTGTGTGGCTTCTGCTGATCCACTCGGAGAACCAAATCTCCTTCTTGGAAGGCTCGACTCTTCACGTTTTTGGCATGGAAGCGACGCAAGTCTTGCTGATAAATGGTCGATCGGATCAAGGCCATCTCTCTTTATTCTTCTAGAAGGTCGACCGTGTCTTGCCGGCTTGCTTGCTCGCTTGACTTGATGTAGAGTTCGACTCAAAGTGCGTTGTAGAAGCGGTCACTCGGCAAGACTGCTTCAGCTCGTAGACCAAGAAGAACGGAGTTCTCCCAATGACCGTTAGGTGTGGTCCTTAATCCCCAAAGTATCGACGGAAGTTCGTCGACCCATGCACCAAAGGCGTGCTTGAGATCGCGCATCAATCGGGTTTCAACCCTTTGAGAATTAAGCCATTTGCTCATTATGCCCGTCCATTCGATCGGGGTGAGCGATCAAGCATTGTCGACTCGTGTGCCCCGAGATGTGCGTAAGGCTCAATTCCTCGGAATCAAGTTTGACCCATTGTCGCGATGATGCTGTGGAACTCCATATTTGAATATCAACTCCTGATGAAGCCGACAACAAAGCAAGATCAAGATTCTTGATGGGTTTAGCCTCAATCCACTTGGTGAACTTGTCGATCGCTACCAAAGACATGGATGAAGCCGCTTTTGCTCGTTCTTAGTGGTCCAACCATATCCAATCCCCATACAAAGGAAAGGCCGACGAGTGGAATGGTCTTCAAGGCCGAGGCGGGCTTGTGTGACATATTGGAGTAAAATTGACATCCTTCACACTTGTCGACTATCTCCTTTGCCATTTCATTCGCTTCTTGGCAAGAAAATCCCGCCGGTATGCTTTAGCCACAATGGTCCAAGAGGACGATGATGGCCACAGTCCCCGAGTGGATATCGCCAAGGATTATCCGAGCTTCTTACGGCGTTATACACTTCTCACCAACTCGATCGCGCTTTCTCGCATAAACCGTCCCTTTATCACGGTAAAGGCCTTAGATCGGCGAACGATCCGTCGAGCCTCTTCTTCATCCTCTCGGGAGCTCTTTCCTTAAGATATACGCGATGTACGACATCGTCCAATCGGGAGTGATCACCAACGCTTCCATGATCAAAGTCGACCATCGTTGGAACTTCAACTTCACGGATCTGTGACACTTTTAGGTCATGGAGCTTCTTCGATAAAAGGATCTTCTTGAATCGATGGAGTATGGATATGCTCCAAGAACACATCACTCGAATGGCTTCTCTTGGAACCTATCTTCGCCAAATCATCACCGCTTCATTCTACAAATGGGTATATGATGGAGTTCTAACCCTTCAAATTTCTTTTCAAGCTTTCTCACCGCATTGCAAGATCCGAATCATGGTCTGGGCTTCTAACGTCCCACTCCTTCATCACCTGATTGACCACCAAATATGAGTCGCCATAAACCATAAGGCGACGGACACCGAGTGAAATGGCCATGCGCAACCCATACAAAAGCACCTCATATTCTGCTTCATTGTTGGAGGAATCAAAGTGGATCTGGAGCACATATCTGAGCTTATCTCCTCGGGGGGAAACCAATACTACCCCAGCACCGAAACCATTCAACATCTTAGAACCATCAAAGGACATGGTCCAGTGCTCCGAGTGAACTTGAGTCGGTTGTTGTTGTTCATCCACTCAGCGATGAAATCTGCTATTGCTTGGGACTTAATGGCTTTCTTTGCCTTAAACTTGATATCAAGGGGAGGAAGTTCAATCGCCCACTTTGCCACTCGACCAGTTGCATCTTTGTTGTGCAGAATCTCTGACAATGGGGCGTCGCTGACGACTGTAATAGAATGATCAGAGAAATAATGAGCAACTTTCTTCGTGGTCATGTAAATCCCATATACAAGCTTCTGATAATGAGGGTATCTTTGCTTCGATGGGTCCAATACTTCGGAAAGATAATATATAGGGCACTGAACTTTGAAGGCTTTCCCTTCTTCTTCTCGCTCGACCATAAGTACTGTACTGACGACTTGTCCTGTGGCTGCAATGTAAAGCAACAAAGGCTCTTTGCTTGATTGGAGCAAAGAAGCACCGGCCGGGTGGAGAGCAGAGCTTTTAGCTCGGCAAACGCTGCATCAGCTTCTGGAGTCCACTCGAACTTGTCTGACTTCTTCATCAGTTGGTAAAGAGGCAATGCCTTTTCACCGAGGCGAGAGATGAATCGACTTAACGCAGCCAAGCATCCAGTAAGCTTCTGGACATCGTGCACACGCACAGGGCATTTCATTCGGAGTATAGTGCCAACTTTTTTTGGGTTAGCGTCGATTCCTCGTTCGGAAACGAGAAAACCGAGTAACTTTCCACCAGGAACTCCGAATGTGCATTTTGATGGATTGAGCTTGATATCATACCTCCTGAGATTGGCAAATGTTTCAGCAAGGTTAGTCAACAGGTCAGAACCCTTCTGTGATTTGACCACAATATCATCCATGTATGCTTCCATGTTCCGACTGATTTGAGTGAGTAAACACTTCTGAATCATCCTCATGAACGTGGCTCCGCATTCTTGAGGCCGAATGGCATGGTGACATAGCGTAGCACCTAATGGAGTGATGAAAGCTGTTTTGATCTCGCCGGGTCCATACAGACGGATCGATGGTACCGGAATAGGCGCCTAAAAGACAATCTCACATCCCGCAATGAGTCGACAATTTGGTCAATGCGAGGAGAGGAATGATCTTTCGGCAGGCCCGATTGATATGTTTGAAATCAATGCACATGCGGTGACTTGTCCTTCTTGGGGACCATGACAACATTGGCGAGCCACTCGAGTGGTAAATCTCTGATAAACTCTGCTGCCGTGAGCCGAGCCACCTCCTCACCAATGGCCTTTCTCTTCGGACGGCGGACCGTCAAGATGTTCTTTGACAGGTTTTTTTTGGGTCGACTCGTAAAGGATGCTCAGCCAGCCCTCGAACACCCGCATGTCGCCAGAAGCTTCCATGTGAAGATGTCCCAGCTCTCACGGAGGAACCGGATGAGCGCTTCTTCCTATTTAGAGTCGAGTGTTGTGGAGATATGAGTCGAGCAGCACCGGGTCGGTCGGTGAATGTGAACGGGTTTTGTCTCACCGCACGATCGAACATCGACTCGTGGCGGGCTTCTTGGCCCGCAATAAGTCACTCGGATCTGCATTTTTTCGATACTCTTGCAGCTCCACCATCATTATCCGAGCATCGGCAATCTTTGAGCCCTTCGAAAGCACTCTTCGCTTTTTCCGATTGCGGTGATGGTGATCACACCCTTGGGACCAGCATCTTCAATTTGAGGTATACGTAACATGGTCGAGCCATGAACCGTGCATAAGCTGACCTGCCCAAAATAGCGTGATAAGCACTCTGGAAATCCACGACTTCAAATGTTAGCTTTTCTTTGCGGAAATGCTTCGAATCGCCGAAAACCACATCAAGAGCAATTTGGCCGAGTGACTCAGCCTTCTTTCCAGGAATGACTCCATGGAAACTCATGTTGCTTGAACTGAGTCCGACATCGTAATGCCCATTCCTTCAAAGGTCTCCGCATACAATATATTCAGTCCCAATCGCCACCATCCATCGTAACCTTAGTCACCGAGTGCCTTCAAGACCGGGTCCACCATCAAAGCTTGCCTCCCGTGGTGGCTATGTGTGTCGGATGATCAGACTGGTCGAATGTAATGGCGGTCTGAGACCATTTCAGATAGTTGGGTGTCGCCGGAGCAACCATATTCACCTCACGGTTGATAACTTTCAATCGACTTTTGCTCTCCACATTAGCAAAAATCATCAGGGTAGAATTGACATGGGGGTATCTGTTGGAAATATGCCCTAGAGGCAATAATAAAAGTATTATTATATTTCATTATTCATGATAATTGTCTTTTGTTCATGCTATAACTGTATTATCCGGAAATCGTAATACACGTGTGAACACATAGACCACAATACGTCCCTAGTGAGCCTCTAGTTGACTAGCTCACAGTGATCAACAGATAGTCATGGTTTCTGACTATGGACATTGGATGTCGTTGATAACGGATCACATCATTAGGAGAATGATGTGATGGACAGGACCCAATCCTAAGCATAGCATAAAGATCATGTAGTTGGTCTGCTAGAGCTTTGCCAATGTCAAGTATCTCTTCCTTCGACCATGAGATCGTGTAACTCCAGGATACCGTAGGAGTGCCTTGGGTGTATCAAACGTCACAACGAATCGGGTGACTATAAAGGTATATTACGGTATCTCCGAAAGTATCTGCGGGGTTGACACGGATCGAGATCGATTTGTCACTCCGTATGACGGAGAGGTATCTCTGCCCACTCGTAATGCATCATCATAATGAGCTCAAGGTGACCAAGGTGTTGGCCACGGATCATGCATTACTGATGAGTAAAGTGACTTGCCGTAACGAGACCGAACAAGGTATTGGGATACCCACGATCGAAGTCTCGCAAGTAACGCATCGATTGACAAAGGAATTGTATCTGAGGTTTTGATCAATCTCGACATCGTGGTTCAACGGATGAAATCATCGAGGAGCATGTGGGAGCCAACATGGGTATCCAGATCCCGCTGTTGGTTATTGCCCGAGAGTCGCCTCGGTCATGTCTGCGTGTCTCCCGAACCCGTAGGGTCCACACACTTAAGGTTCGGTGGCGCTTAGGGTTGTATGAATATGAGTATGCAGCATACCGAATGTTGTTCGAGTCCCGATGAGATCCCGGACGCCACGAGGAGTTTCGGAATGGTCCGGAGGTAAAGAATAATATATAGGAAGTGGTATTTGCCATCGGAAAGTTTCGGTCACCTGTATTGTCTGGGACCACCGAAAGTGTCCCGGGGGTCCACCGGGTGGGGCCACCCATCCCGGAGGGCCCCATGGGCTGACATGGGAGGAGAGCCAGCCCATAGTGGGCTGGTGTGCCCCCCTAGGCCCACCCCCTGCGCCTAGGGTTGAAACCCTAGGGTGGGGGGGCGCACCACATGCCTTGGGGGGCACTCCTCCCCCCTTGGCCGCCGCCCCTTGGGAGATTGGATCTCCCAGGGCCGGCGCCCCCCTGGGGTCCTATATAAAGGAGGGCAGGGGGGAGGGTAGCCGCACCCATTGCCTTGGCGCCCTCCCCCTGCCTACACCTCGCCCTCCTCCGTGGACGCTTGGCGGCCTCGCGGAGTTCACAGATCCACCACCACGCCGTCGTCTTCTTTGGATCATCATCAACCTCTCCTTCCCCTTGCTGGATCAAGAAGGAGGAGACGCCTCCGTCCCGCACGTGTGTTGAACGCGGAGGTGTTGTCCGCTCAAAGACTTGGACATCGGTGATCTGAATCACGTTGAGTACGACTCCATCATCACCATCCCCTTGCAAGCTTCCGCACGTGATCTACAAGTGGTATGTAGATGCAAACTCTCTCCCATGACTCGTTGCTTAGATGAACGCATAGATGGATCTTGGTGAAACCGTAGGAAAATTTTAATTTTCTGCAACGTTCCCCAACAGTGGCATCATGAGCTAGGTCTATGCGTAGTTCTCTAATGCACGAGTAGAACACAATTTTGTTGTGGGCGTGGATCTTGTCAACTTGCTTGCCTCTACTAGTCTTTTCTTGCTTCAACGGTATTGTGGGATGAAGCGGCCCGACCAACCTTACACGACGCTTACGTGAGACCGGTTCCACCGATTGACATGCACTAGTTGCATAAGGTGGTGGCGGGTGTCTGTCTCTCCCACTTTACTTGGAGCGGATTCGATGAAAAGGGCCCTTATGAAGGGTAAATAGAAGTTGACAAAATCACGCCAGTGGTTATTCGAGGTAAGAAAATGTTCTTGCTAGAACCCAATCGCAGCTATCGTAAAAGATGCAACAACAATTAGAGGACGCCTAACTTGTTTTTGCAAATGATTGATCATGTGATGTGATATGGCCGAAGTTGTGATGAATGATGAATTGTGATGTATGAGATCATGTTCTTGTAATAAGATTCACGACTTGCATGTCGATGAGTATGACAACCGCAGGAGCCATAGGAGTTGTCTTTATTTTTCAGATGACATGTGTGTCATTGAAGAACGCCATGTAAACTACTTTACTTTATTGCTAAATGTGTTAGCTATAGAAGTAGAAGTAGTCGCATGGCGTGACAACTTCATGAAGACACGATGATGGAGATCATGATGATGGAGATCATGGTGTCAAGCCGGTGACAAGATGATCATGGAGCCCCAAGATGGAGATCAATGGAGCTATATGATATTGGCCATATCATGTCACAACTATATAATTGCATGTGATGTTTATTATGTTTATGCATCTTGTTTACTTAGGACGACGGTAGTAAATAAGATGATCCTTACAAAAATTTCAAGAAGTGTTCTCCCTAGTCGGCACCGTTGCTACAGTTCGTCGCTTCTAAGCACCACGTGATGATCGGGTGTGATGGATTCTTATGTTCACATACAACGGTGTAAGACAGTTTTACACAAATAAAACACTTAGGGTTAACTTGACGAGCCTAGCATGTACGCACATGGCCTCGAACACGAGACCGAAAGGTCAAACACGAGTCGTATGGAAGATACGATCAACATGAAGATGTTCACCGACGATGACTAGTCCGTCTCATGTGATGATCGGACACGGGCTAGTCGACTCGGATCGTAACACTTAGATGACTAGAGGGATGTCTAATCTGAGGGGAGTTCTTAATTTGATTAGAACTTTATTATCATGAACTTAGTCTAAAACCTTTGCAAATATGTCTTGTAGATCAAATGGCCAACGCTAATGTCAACATGAACTTCAACGCTGCTCCTAGAGAAAACCAAGTCGAAAGATGATGGCAGAACTATACGGACCGGGTCCTAACCCGAGGATCATCCTCATAGCTGCCAGAAGCAATATGTCCTAGAAGGACCGCTAGGTGATGCTCCCGTCGCAGAACCAAGACGTTATGAACGCTTGCAAGCTCGTCTTGATGATTACTCCCTCGCTCAAGGCGGCATGCTTTACGACTTAGAACCGGGCTCCAAAAGCGTTTTGAGCATCACGGAGCATATGAGATGTTCAAGAGCTGAAACTAGTTTTCCAAGCTCATGCCCGGTCGAGAGATATGATGTCTCCGACAAGTTCTACAGTTGTAAGATGGAGGAAAACAGTTCACAAGTGAGCACATCCTCAAGATGTCCAAGGGTTGCACAACCGTATGACCCAAATTAACATTAACCTCCCGATGAGGCGGTCATTGACAGAGTCCTCCATCGCTCCCACCAAGCTACAAGAGCTTTGTGATGAACTACAACATGCGTGGGATGGTGAAGACCATTCTCAAGTGTTCTCGATGTCAAGTCAGCAGAGGCTGAAACCAAGAAAGAACATCAAGTGTTGATGGTCAATAAGACCACTAAGTTCAAGAAGGGCAAGGGTAAGAAGAACTTCAAGAAGGACGGCAAGGATAAAGCGGCGCCCGTAAGCCGCCATCGGAAGAAGTCAAAGAATGGACCCAAGCCCGAGACCGAAAGTGCTTTTATTGCAAGGGAAGGGTCATCGAAGCGAATCGCCCCAAATACTTAGCGGATAAGAAGGCCGCAACACCAAAGGTATATTTGATATACATGTAATTGATGTGTACCTTACCAAGACTCGTAGTAACTCCCCGGTATTTGATACCGTGCCGTTGCTCATATATGTAACTCACAGCAGGAGCTGCGGAATAAACGGAGATCGGCGGCGACGAGGTGACGATCGCGTCGGGAATGGTTCCAGAGTCGATGTGATCGCCGTCGACGCTGCCTCTACATTTACCTACGGGATTAGTTTTGAACCTTAATAATTGTTATTTAGTGCCAAGTTTGAGCATGAACATTGTATCCGGATCTCGCTTAATACGAGATGGCTACTCATTTAAGTCTGAGAATAATGGTTGTTCGATTTATATGAGAGATATGTTTTATGGTCATGCTCCATGGTCAATGGTTTATTCTTAATGAATCTCGAGCGTAATATTACACATGTTCATAGTGTGGATGCCAAAAGATGTAAAGTTGATAACGATAGTCCCACATACTTGTGGCACTCGCCGCCTTTGGTCACATTGGTGTCAAGCGCATGAAGAAGCTCCATGCCGATGGACTTTAGAATCTCTTGATTATGAATCGTTTGACACATGCGAACCATGCCTCATGGGCAAAATGACCAAGACTCCGTTCTCCGGAACAATGGAGCGAGCAACCAACTTATTGGAAATCATACATACCGATGTATGTGGTCCAATGAGCGTTGAGGCTCGCGGAGGATATCGTTATGTTCTCACTCTCACTGATGACTTGAGTAGATATGGGTATGTTTACTTAATGAAACACAAGTCTGAGACCTTTGAAAAGTTCAAGGTATTTCAGAGTGAGGTGGAGAATCAACGTGACCGAAAGATAAAGTTCCTACGATCAGATCATGGAGGAGAATATTTAAGTCATGAATTTGGTACACACTTAAGGAAATGTGGAATCGTTTCACAACTCACGCCGCCTGGAACACCACAGCGTAACGGTGAGTCCGAACGTCGTAATCGCACTCTATTGGATATGGTGAGGTCTATGATGTCTCTTACCGATTTACCGCTATCATTTTGGGGATACGCTCTAGAGGCAGCTACATTCACTTTAAATAGGGCACCGTCTAAATCCGTTGAGATGACACCGTATGAATTATGGTTTGGGAAGAAACCTAAGCTGTCGTTTCTAAAAGTTTGGGGATGCGATGCTTATGTCAAGAAACTTCAACCTGAAAAGCTCGAACCCAAGTCGGAAAAATGCGTCTTCATAGGATACCCTAAGGAAACTGTCGGGTATACCTTCTACTTAAGATCCGAGGGCAAGATCTTTGTTGCCAAGAACGGATGCTTTCTGGAAAAAGAGTTTCTCTCGAAAGAAGTAAGTGGGAGGAAAGTAAAACTCGATGAAGTACTACCTCTCGAACGGGAAAGTGGTGCAGCTCAGGAAAATGTTCCTATGATGCCCACACCAACTGAAGAGGAAATCAATGATGATGATCAAGGTACTTGGATCAAGTTGCTCTTGAACTTCAGAGGTCCACAAGGACACGCTCCGCACAGAGTGGTACAGCAACCCCGCCTCGGAAATCATGTCGTTAGACAACGGTGAACCTTCGAACTATGAAGAAGCGATGGCAGGCCCAGATTCCAACAAATGGCTTGAAGCCATGAAATCCGAGATAGAATCCATGTATGAAAACAAAGTATGGACTTTGACAGACTTGCCCGATGATCGGCGAGCGATAGAAAACAAATGGATTTTTAAGAAGAAGACGGACGCGGATGGTAATGTTACCATCTATAAAGCTCGACTTGTCGCTAAGGGTTATCTACAAGTTCAAGGGATTGACTACGATGAGACTTTCTCTCCCGTAGCGAAGCTAAAGTCCGTCCGAATCATGTTAGCAGTTGCCGCATACTATGATTATGAGATATGGCAGATGGACGTCAAAATGGCATTCCTTAACGGACATCTTAAGGAAGAGCTGTATATGATGCAGCTGGAAGGTTTTGTCGATCCTAAGAACGCTAACAAAGTATGCAAGCTCCAATGATCCATTTATGGACTGGTGCAAGCATCTCGAGTTGGAATATTCGCTTTGATGAGATGATCAAAGCGTTTGGTTTATCTGCAGACTTATGGAGAAGCTGCGTTTACAAGAAAGTGAGTGGGAGCTCAGAGCATTTCTCATATTATATGTAGATGACATACTCTTGATGGGAAATGATACAAAACTTCGACAGCATTAAGGCCTACTTGAATAAGTGTTTTTCAATGAAGGACCTTGGAGAAGTTGCTTATATATTAGGCATCAAGATCTATAGAGATAGATCGAGACGCCTCATAGGTCTTTCACAAAGCACATACCTTGATAAGATTTTGAAGAGGTTCAAAATGGATCAATCCAAGAAAGGGTTCTTGCCTATGTTACAAGGTGTGAGATTGAGCTCACTCGACCACCACCACGGCAAAAGATAAAGAAGAGATGAGTGTCATCCCTATGCTTCAGCCATAGGATCTATTACGTATGCCATGCTGTGTACTGACCGATGTAAACCTTGCCGTAAGTTTGGTAGCAAGATACCAAAGTAATCCCGCAAGGAACACCGACAGCGGTCAAGAATATCCTGAAGTACCTAAAAGGACAAAGGACATGTTTCGCTTATGGAGGAGACGAAGAGCTCGTCAGAAGGGTTACGCTAACGCTTAGCTTCGACTCAGATCCGATGACTCTAAGTCACAAACCGGATACGTGTATATGTTGAATGGTGGAGCAAGAGCTAGTGCACCGCAAGCGAGCGTCGTGGCGGATCTACGTGTGAAGCGGAGTACATGGCAGCCTCGGAGGTAGCGCATGAAGCGATTTGGGCGAAGGAGTTCATCACCGACCTAGGAGTCATACCCAATGCGTCGGGGCCGATCAAACTCTTCTGTGACAACACCGGAGCTATTGCCCTTGCCAAGGAGCCTGTGTTTCACAAGAAGACCGAGCACATCAAGCGCCATTTCAACTCCATCCGTGAAAATGTTCAAGATGGAGACATAGAGATTTGCAAAGTGCACACGGATCTGAATGTCGCAGATCCGCTGACTAAACCTCTCTCATGAGCAAAACATGATCAACACCGAACTCTATGGGTGTTCGATTCATCACAATGTAACTAGATTGGTAACTCTAGTGCAAGTGGGAGACTGTTGGAAATATGCCCTAGAGGCAATAATAAAAGTATTATTATATTTCATTGTTCATGATAATTGTCTTTTGTTCATGCTATAACTATATTATCCGGAAATCGTAATACACGTGTGAACACATAGACCACAATACGTCCCTAGTGAGCCTCTAGTTGACTAGCTCGTTGATCAACAGATAGTCATGGTTTCTGCTATGGACATTGGATGTCGTTGATAACGGGATCACATCATTAGGAGAATGATGTGATGGACAGACCCAATCCTAAGCATAGCATAAAGATCGTAGTTTGTTTATGCTAGAGCTTTGCCAATGTCAAGTATCTCTTCCTTCGACCATGAGATCATGTAACTCCTGATACCGTAGGAGTGCCTTGGGTGTATCAAACGTCACAACATAAGCGGGTGACTATAAAGGTACATTACAGGTATCTCCGAAAGTATCTGTTGGGTTGACACGGATCGAGACTGGGATTTGTCACTCCGTATGACGGAGAGGTATCTCTGGGCCCACTCGGTAATGCATCATCATAATGAGCTCAAGGTGACGGGATCATGCATTACGGTATGAGTAAAGTGACTTGCCGGTAACGAGACTGAACAAGGTATTGGGATACCCACGATCGAGTCTCGGGCAAGTAACGTACCGATTGACAAAGGGAATTGTATACAGGGTTTTGATCGAATCCTCGACATCGTGGTTCAACCGATGAAATCATCGAGGAGCATGTGGGAGCCAACATGGGTATCCAGATCCCGCTGTTGGTTATTGCCCGAGAGTCGTCTCGATCATGTCTGCGTGTCTCCCGAACCCGTAGGGTCCACACACTTAAGGTTCGGTGATGCTAGGGTTGTATGAATATGAGTATGCAGCATACCGAATGTTGTTCGGAGTCCCTGGATGAGATCTCGGACGTCACGAGGAGTTTCGGAATGGTCCGAAGGTAAAGAATAATATATAGGAAGTGGTATTTCGGCCGTCGGGAAATTTCGGGGTCACCCGGTATTGTACCGGGACCACCGGAAGGGTCCCGGGGGTCCACCGGGTGGGGACACCCATCCCGGAGGGCCCCATGGGCTGACATGGGAGGGGAGCCAGCCCATAGTGGGCTGGTGCACCCCCCTAGGCCCACCCCCTACGCCTAGGGTTGAAACCCTAGGGTGGGGGGGCGACCACATGCCTTGGGGCACTCCTCCCCCTGGCCGCCGCCCTTGGGAGATTGGATCTCCAGGCGCGCGCCCCTGGGGTTCTATATAAAGGAGGGCAGGGGAGGCAGCCGCACCCATTGCCTTGGCGCCTCCTCCCCTGCTACACCTCGCCCTCCTCCCAGACGCTTGGCGCCCTCGCTGAGTTCACGATCCACCACCACGCCGTCGTCTTCTGCTGATCATCATCAACCTCTCCTTCCCCTTGCTGGATCAAGAAGGAGGAGACGTCTCCCGTCCGTCACGTGTGTTGAACGCGGAGGTGCTGTCCGTTCAGCACTTGGACATCGGTGATCTGAATCACGTTGAGTACGACTCCATCATCACCATCCCCTTGCAAGCTTCCGCACGTGATCTACAAGTGGTATGTAGATGCAAACTCTCTCCCATGACTCGTTGCTTAGATGAACGCATAGATGGATCTTGGTGAAACCGTAGGAAAATTTTTAATTTTCTGCAACGTTCCCCAACAGTATCCTTCATCATTGTCCTCTTTGTCCTCAGCCTTGTCCGACTCCTTCTCCTTATCCTTGGGTTGTTTCCCTTGAAACTGCTGGATTAAGAACCGGCACTCGCGAGTGGTATGTTTCGGGTAAATGAAGTTACCCTCTTCGTCTTTCTTCGTGTGGATGTGGCATGGCAAATCCATCACGTCGTTTCCTTCCATGTCCTTCACCTTCTTGGGTTTCCAGGATCCTTTGGGCTTCCCTTTAAACTTGCCCTGAGTCACGGCCAAGGCTTCTCCAGGAGCAGCGGTGGCTCGGCTTTCCGCTTCGCTTCCGACCGAGTTTCCTTTTTCTGACTGGCTCGGCTTGTACTTGCCACTCCGGAGTCGATCATCTTCTTCACCATTGGCATATTTGGTGGCAATCTCCATCATTCGACTCAGGGTCGTGTCTCCGGTCCGATCAAACTTCAAACTTAACTCTCTGTTCCTAACGCCTTCCTTAAAGGCACAGATCGCTGATGATCGACACGTTCTCCACCGTATGATGCAATGTGATCCACCTCTGGATGTAATCTCTCGTGGTCTCATTCGACTTTTGCACACAGACCTGCAGCTCATCGATCCTGCCGGTCGCTTGCAAGTTCCTCAAATGTCTGACAAACACTCGGCAAGATCTTCCCAAGTGTAAATGCTGCTAGGAGCCAACTGATTCAACCAGTGCTCTGGCGAACCCTCCAACATAAGCGGTAGGTGTTTCATGGCCACCTCATCATTGCCACCGCTAATCTGCCAGCCACTCGGTAGTCCTCAAGCCAATTATCGGGCTTGGACTCACCAAAGAACTTACTCACCCGATCCGCCAACCTGAAGTTGGGAGGATCACCGCAGCTCGATGGCTCGCTAAAGCACTCGCCTCAAACATGAACTCGGCTGCTGGTGGGCACATCTCCGTCGTGGCCTTCTCGGTGAGCTCTGTTCTGGTCGACCAAATCTTGCACGATAATGGACCTCGCGTCAAAGCCTGGTTCCACGGGTCAACTGAACTCTTCGCCTAACGCCAGGTCAAGGCTCATCATCTTGTTTGCCGAGGGTGTAAGACCCACCCCTTGGGGGAGGAGTGGGCACTCGACGCCGATCATTGCGATCGAATCGGTCATCATACTGATCACGTCGACCCCCACGTCCCTCACGCCACGGAGGCGATCTTGGGCTATGAGCCGATCGATCAGATTCGCAGTGACGGATCGATCGTGAATCCTATTGCATGACTGTGATACTGACTGAATTCTGATCTCCTGCTACCCGAGCAAATCTCGATCTGCATCAAGCCTCTGCCAGCCTCTGACTGAGAGGGCTGAATTGACTCCGCTATACGGGTTGCAGCTGCTAGATTCTGAATCGGGGTTCGATATACCTGAGTCGGTTGCGGAAAGAGTTGACGTCGACTGGATTCTGGTACACGTTGCCGCGCGCACTCGTCGAGTGCTCGCTGGAGGTTCTCCAGTCGAGTGCACTCAGCCAAGTTGGCTAAACGCGCATCCTCCAAGGCACGAGCCTCAGGGGTTTCTCCTACGATAGGAGTATGTAGAGCATCCATGTTCCGGCGGCGAAGATCTTTCCTTTGCAGAGAAGTGAGTGGCTCAGGTTGATACTCCTCGTGGACCTGAGCGGGGTCGCCTCCGCCATCCGCTCCGTTGGTGCGAGGGAAGCCGGGAGGACTACGAGGCCCATCGACCATCAGGACCTCCGCTGCTGGATCATCATTGCCGCACTTTCGGATGCGCCTCTATGGAGCCAACGATGATCGAACAAGCCAGTAGAGATTCGTCAGGCTCGATCGCCGCGACTTGGGTGGTGGCCAATTGGCGAGCCACTGCGTGTCTCACCCACCGCCGAAGCCTCGACCGACCAGAGCGATTGCGCTGGCGGGAGACAGGGAGGGAGGACGACATAGGAGTCGACCGATACGGAGCCGACGGTTGCCGCAGCAGGATGCCGCGGACACATGCGCGAAAATGCGTCGCCCCGCGGATGGGAAGTGCGTCGATGTCGAGTGGAGCCTCCTGGAGACAAGCAGAGTCGTCGGCGATGAACATGAGCGCGCCGAGACGCATCTCGCGGCCCTCGACCAGAACTCTGCCAGAAACCATGATGAAGGCGATCGGAACAATTGCAACTTCTCCAATAAGTCGCTAAGACACCTGCCCCACGGTGGGCGCCAACTGTCGTGGTATTAAGACTGGCAGTAGAATAGGGGGTAGGAATGGAGAGGCAAGATCCTAGCTATGGAGTAGTTGTATACGCAAGGGATTTACGAGTTCAGGCCCTTCTCGGAGGAAGTAACAACCCTACGTCTCGGAGCCCGGAGGCGGTCGACTGGATTATATGCGTATGAATTACAGGGGTGCTAACCCTTCTGCCAGTGGAGGGCGGTGGCTTATATAGAGTGTGCCAGGACCCCAGCCAGCCCACGTAGTAGAGGGTTTAAAGTACATTAAGGCCTGGCGTTACTGGAAATGCCTTACATAAAGTATCATCATGACCATAAAGACTACTTAATTACAGACCGTTTGGATACAGAGTGGCTCTTGAACTCCTGGTGGTCGAGTGAGTCTTCATGGTCGAGTGTCTTCGAGTCCGTCGAGCAGAATCCTTCCATGTCGACTAGAAGTCAGTTTCTTCTAAAGATGTCCTTGGGGAGGGTACCTTGGACAGGTCCGTGACCCTACCCTAGGTACATGACTACATCACCGGCCCCTCCCCTCCTCTCCTCCTTTATATACTGAGGCACGGGGCACCCCATAGACACAACAATTGATCATTGATCTCTTAGCCGTGTGCGGTGCCCCCTCCACCATATTCCACCTCGGTAATATCGTAGTGGTGCTTAGGCGAAGCCCTGCGTCGGTAGCATCATCAACACCGTCATCACGCTGTCGTGCTGATGGAACTCTCCCGCAAAGCTCTGCTGGATCGGAGTTCGTGGGACGTCATCGAGCTGAACGTGTGCTGAACTCGGAGGTGCCGTATACGTTCGGTACTTGATCGGTTGGATCGTGAAGACGTACGACTACATCAACCGCGTTGTGCTAACGCTTTCGCTTTCGGTCTACGAGGGTACGTGGACAACGCTCTCCCCTCTCGTTGCTATGCATCACCATGATATTGCGTGTGCGTAGGAATTTTTTTGAAATTACTACATTCCCCAACAGTGGCATCCGAGCCAAGTTTATGCGTAGATGTTATATGCACGAGTAGAACACAAGTGAGTTGTGGGTGATACAAGTCATACTGCTTACCAGCATGTCATACTTTGGTTCGGCGGTATTGTTGGATGAAGTGGCCCGGACCGACATTACGCGTACGCTTATGCGAGACTGGTTCTACCGACGTGCTTTGCACATAGGTGGCTGGCGGGTGTCAGTTTCTCCAACTTTAGTTGAACCGAGTGTGGCTACGCCCGGTCCTTGAGAAGGTTAAAATGGCACTAACTTAACAAAATATCGTTGTGGTTTTGATGCGTAGGTAAGAACGGTTCTTGCTCAGCCCGTAGCAGCCACGTAAAACTTGCAACAACAAAGTAGAGGACGTCTAACTTGTTTTTGCAGGGCATGTTGTCATGTGATATGGTCAAGACATGATGCTAAATTTTATTGTATGAGATGATCATGTTTTGTAACAAAGTTATCGGCAACTAGCAGGAGCCATATGGTTGCCGCTTTATTGTATGCAATGCAGTCGCCTGTAATTGCTTTACTTTATCACTAAGCGGTAGCGATAGTCGTAGAAGCAATAGTTGGCGAGACGACAACGATGCTACGATGGAGATCAAGGTGTCATGCCGGTGACAATGGAGATCATGACGATGCTTTGGAGATGGAGATCAAAGGCACAAGATGATGATGGCCATATCATGTCACATATTTTGATTGCATGTGATGTTTATATTTTATACATCTTATTTTGCTTTCTTTGACGGTAGCATTATAAGATGATCTCTCACTAAATTTCAAGGTATAAGTGTTCTCCCTGAGTATGCACCGTTGCGAAAGTTCTTCGTGCCGAGACACCACGTGATGATCGGGTGTGATAAGCTCTACGTTCAAATACAACGGGTGTAAGACAGTTTTGCACATTCAGAATATGCAGGTTAAACTTGACAAGCCTAGCATATGCAGATATGGCCTCGGAACACTAAGACCGAAAGGTCGAGCGTGAATCATATAGTAGATATGATCAACATAGTGATGTTCAACATTGAAAACTACTCCATCTCACCTGATGATCAGATATGGTTTAGTTGATTTGGATCACGTGATCACTTAGATGATTAGAGGGATGTCTATCTAAGTGGGAGTTCTTAAGTAATATGATTAATTGAACTTTAATTTATCATGAACTTAGTCCTGATAGTATTTTGCAAATTATGTTGTAGATCAATAGCTCGCGTTGTTGCTTCCCTATTTTTTTATGTGTTCCTAGAGAAAACTAAGTTGAAAAATGATAGTAGCAATGATGCGGACTGGGTCCGTGATCTGAGGTTTATCCTCATTGCTGCACAGAAGAATTATGTCCTTGATGCACCGCTAGGTGACAGACCTATTGCAGGAGCAGATGCAGACGTTATGAATGTTTGGCTAGCTCAATATGATGACTACTTGATAGTTTAGTGCACCATGCTTAACGGCTTAGAATCGGGACTTCAAAGACGTTTTGAACATCATGGACCATATGAGATGTTCCAGGAGTTGAAGTTAATATTTCAAGAAAATACCCGAGTTGAGATATATGATGTCTCCAACAAGTTCTATAGCTAAAAGATGGAGGAGAATTGCTCAACTAGTGAGCATGTGCTCAGATTGCCTGGGTACTACAATTGCTTGAATCAAGTGGGAGTTAATCTTCCAGATAAGATAGTGATTGATAGAGTTCTCTAGTCACCATCACCAAGTTAGTAGAACTTCGTGATGAACTATAGTATGCAAGGGATGACGAAAACGATTCCCGAGTTTTTCATGATGATGAAATCGATGAAGGTAGAAATCAAGAAAGAGCATCAAGTGTTGATGATTAACAAGACCACTAGTTCCAAGAAAATGGCAAAGGGAAAGAATGGGAACTTCATGTAGAATGGCAAGCAAGTTGTCACTTCCGTGAAGAAGCCCAAAGCTGGACCAAAGCCTGAAACTGAGTGCTTCTACTACAAAGGAAATGGTCACTGGAAGCGGAAATACCCTGAATATTTGGTGGATAAGTAGGATGACAAAGTGAACAAGGGTATATTTGATATACAGGTTATTGATGTGCACCTTACTAGTGTTTATAGTAGCCCTTGGGTATTTGATACTTGTTCAGTCGCTAAAAATTAGTAACTCGAAACAGGAGTTACAGAATAAACAGAGACTAGTTGAGGGTGAAGTGACGATGTGTGTTGGAAGTGGTTCCAAGATTGATATGATCATCATCGCACACTCCCTATACTTTCGGGATTAATGTTAAACCTAAATAAATGTTATCTGGCGTTTGCGTTTAGCATGAATATGATTTGATCATGTTTATTACAATACGGTTATTCATTTAAAGTCAGAGAATAATTGTTGTTCTGTTTACATGAATAAAACCTTCGATGGTCATACACCCAATGAAAATAGTTTGTTGGATCTCGATCGTAGTGATACACATATTCATAATATTGATGCCAAAAGATGCAAAGTTGATAATGATAGTGCAACTTATTTGTGGCACTGCCATTTGGGTCATATCGGTGTAAAGTGCATGAAGAAACTCCATTAAGATGGACTTTTGGAATCACTTGGTTATGAATCATTTGATACTTGCAAACCGTGCCTTTTGGTCAAGATGACTAAAACTACGTTCTCCGGAACAATGGAACGAGCTACTGACTTGATGGAAATAATACATACCAATGTATGTGGTCCAATGAGTGTTGATGCTCGTGGCGGGTATCGTTATTTTCTTACCTTCATAGATGATTTGAGCAGATATGAGTATATCTACTTAATGAAGCACAAGTATGAAACATTTGAAAAGTTCAAAGAATTTCAGAGTGAAGTGGAGAATCATGGTAACAAGAAAATAAAGTTTCTACAATCTGATCGTAGAGGAGAATATTTGAGTTACGAGTTTGACCTTCATTTAAAAACAATGTGGAATAGTTTCACAGCTCACGCCACTTGGCACACCATAGTGTAATGGTGTGTTCGAACGTCGTAACTGCACTTTATTGGATATGATGCGATCTATGATGTAACTTACCGATTTACCACTATTGTTTTGGGGTTATACATTAGAGACAGCTACATTCACTTCAAATAGGGCACCATCAAAATCCGTTGAGACGACGCCTTATGAACTGTGGTTTGGCAAGAAACCAAAGTTGTCGTTTCTTAAAGTTTGGGGCTGCGATGCTTATGTGAAAAAGTTTCAACCTGATAAGCTCGAACCCAAATCGGAGAAGTGTGTCTTCATAGAATACCCAAAGGAAACTATTGGGTACACCTTCTATCACAGATCCGAAGGCAAAATATTCGTTGCTAAGATGGATCCTTTCTAGAGAAGGAGTTTCTCTCGAAAGAAGTGAGTGGGAGGAAAGTAGAGCTTGATAAGGTAATTGTACCTTCTCCCGAATTGAAAAGTAGTTCATCATAGAAACCAGTTCCATTGATGCCTACACCGATTAGTGAGGAAGTTAATGATGATGATCCTGAAACTTCGGATCAAGTTACTATCGAACCTCATAGGTCAACCAGAGTAATATCTGCACCAGAGTGGTACGGTAATCCTGGAGGTCATATTACTTGACCATGACGAACCTACGAACTATGGAAGCGATGATGAGCCCAGATTCCGCGAAATTACTTAAGGCTATGAAATCTGAGATAGGATCCATGTATGAGAACAAAGTGTGGACTTTGGTTGACTTGCCCGATGATCGGCAAGCCATAGAAAATAAATGGATTTTCAAGAGGAAGACGGACGCTGATAGTTGTGTTACTATTTGCAAAGCTCGAATTGTCGAAAAGGGTTTTCGACAAGTTCAAGGTGTTGAATACAATGAGATTTTCTCACTCGTATCGATGCTTAAAAGTCTGTCCAAATCATGTTAGAAATTGCCGCATTTTATGAAATTTGGCAAATGGATGTTAAAACTAAATTCCTTAATGGATTTCTTAAAGAAGAGTTGTATATGATGCAACCAGAAGGTTTTGTCAATCTGACAGGTGCTAACAAAGTGTGCAAGCTCCAGTAATCCATCTATGGACTGGTGCAAGCATCTCGGAGTTGGAATATACACTTTGATGAGTTGATCAAAGCATATAGTTTTATACAAACTTGCGGTGAAGCCTATATTTACAGGAAAGTATATGTGAATGACATATTGTTGATCAGAAATAATGTAGAATTTTCTGGAAAGCATAAAGGAGTGTTTGAAAGGAGTTCTTCAAAAGAAAGACCTCAATAAAGCTACTTACATATTGAGCATCAAGATCTATTGAGATAGATCAAGATGCTTGATAAGATTTTCAATGAGTACATACCTTGACAAGATTTTAAAGAAGTTCAAAATGGAACAATCAAAAAAAGAGTTCTTGCCTGTGTTGCAAAGGTGTGAAATTGAGTAAGACTCAAATCCCGACCACGGCAGAAAATAGAAAGAGAATGAAAGTCATTCCCTATGCCTCAGCCATAGGTTCTATAAACTATGCTATGCTGTGTACCAGACCTAGTGTATACCTTGCTCTGAGTTTGGCAAGGGAGTACAATTTTGATCTAGGACTAGATCACTGGACAGCAGTCAAGAATATCCTTAGTGAGGACTAAGGAATGTTTCTCGATTATGGAGGTGATAAAGAGTTCCTCGTAAAGAGTTACGTCGATGCAAGCTTTACACCGATCCAGATGACTCTAAGTCTCAATCTGGATACATATTGAAAGTGGGAGCAATTAGGTAGAGTAGCTCCGTGTAGAGCATTGTAGACATAGAATATTTTCAAAATGCATATGGCTCTGAATGTGACAGACCCGTTGACTAAACTTCCCTCACGAGCAAAACATGATCATACCTTCGTACTCTTGGGTGTTAATCACATAGCGATGTGAACTAGATTATTGACTCTAGTAAACCCTTTGGGTGTTGGTCACATGACGATGTGAACTATGGGTGTTAATCATATACAGATATGAATATTGGTGTTAAATCACATGATGATGTGAACTAGATTATTGACTCTAGTGCAAGTGGGAGACTGAAGGAAATATGCCCTAGAGGCAATAACAAAGTTATTATTTATTTCCTTATTTCATGATAAATGTTTATTATTCATGCTAGAATTGTATTAACCGGAAACTCAATACATGTGTGAATACATAGACAAACAAAGTGTCACTAGTATGCCTCTACTTGACTAGCTCATTGAATCAAAGATGGTTAAGTTTCCTAGCCATAGACATGAGTTGTCATTTGATTAACGGGATCACATCATTGGAGAATGATGTGATTGACTTGACCCATTCCATTACCTTAGCACTTGACCGTTTAGTATGTTGCTATTGCTTTCTTCATGACTTATACATGTTCCTATGACTATGAGATTATGCAACTCCCGTTTACCGGAGGAACACTTTGTGTGCTACCAAACGTCACAACGTAACTGGGTGATTATAAAGGTGCTCTATAGGTGTCTCCGAAGGTACTTGTTGAGTTACCGTATTTCGAGATTAGGATTTGTCACTCCGATTGTCGGAGAGGTATCTCTGGGCCCTCTCGGTAATGCACATCACTATAAGCCTTGCAAGCAATGTGACTAATGAGTTAGTTGCGGGATGATGCATTACATAACTAGTAAAGAGACTTGTCGGTAACGAGATTGAACTAGGTATTGAGATACCGACGATCGAATCTCGGGCAAGTAACATACCGATGACAAAAGGAACAATGTATGTTGTTATGCGGTTTGACCGATAAAGATCTTCGTAGAATATGCAGGAGCCAATATGAGCATCCAGGTTCCGCTATTGGTTATTGACCGGAGATGTGTCTCGGTCATGTCTACATAGTTCTCGAACCCGTAGGGTCCACACGCTTAACGTTCGGTCATGATTTATATTATGAGTTATGTGTTTTGATGTACCGAAGGTAGTTCGGAGTCCCGGATGAGATCGGGGATATGACGAGGAGTCTCGAAATGGTCGAGACGTAAATATTGATATTGGACGACTATATTCGGACATCAGAAAGGTTCCGAGTGATTCGGGTATTTATCGGAGTACCAAAGAGTTACGGGAATTCGTCGGGGAGTATATGGGCCTTATTGGGCTTTAGGGGAAAGAGAGAGGGGAGGCTGCGCGCCCCCCAAGGCCTAGTCCGAATTGGATTAGGGGGAGGGGTTGCGCCCCCTCCTTCCTTCTCTCCTCTCTTCCCTTACTTTGACTCCTACTCCTACTACATGGAAGGGGGGAATCCTACTCCCGATGGGAGTAGGACTCCCCAGGGCGCGCCATAGAGAGGGCAGGCCCCTCCCCTCCTCTCCTCCTTTATATACTGAGGCAAGGGGAACCCCATAGACACAACAATTGATCATTGATCTCTTAGCCGTGTGTGGTGCCCCCCTCCACCATATTCCACCTTGGTAATATCGTAGCGGTTCTTAGGCGAAGCCCTGCGTTGGTAGCATCATCAACACCATCATCACACCGTCGTGCTGACGGAACTCTCCCGCAAAGCTCTGCTGGATCAAATTTCGTGGGACGTCATCGAGCTGAACGTGTGCTGAACTCGGAGGTGCCGTACGTTCGGTACTTGATCGGTTGGATCGTGAAGACATACGACTACATCAACCGCGTTGTGCTAACGCTTCCGCTTTCGGTCTACGAGGGTACGTGGACAACGCTCTCCCCTCTCGTTCCTATGCATCATCATGATCTTGCGTGTGCGTAGGATTTTTTTTGAAATTACTACGTTCCCCAACAAAGATATCACAACACAACTCTAGACACAAATTGAAATAATACAAGCTTTATATTACAAGCCAGGGGCCTCAAGGGCTCGAATACCTCAGCTTGAATACAAACGAGTCAGCGGAAGCAATAATATCTGAGTACAGACATAAGTTAAACAAGTTTGCCTTAAGAAGGCTAGCACAAAAGCAACATCGATCAAAAAGGCAAGGCCTCCTGCCTGGGAGCCTCCTAACTACTCCTGGTCGTCAGCGTCCGTCACGTGGTAGTAGGCACCCTCGGGGTAGTAGTAATCATCGGCGGTGGCAGCGGTCTCAGGGGCTCCATCATGTGGTTGCATCAAACGGATATGAGGGGGAAAATAAAGCAAAGAAAACGTGAGTACTCATCCGAAGTACTTAGCAAGCAAGGATCTACACTACACACGCAACATTATCAAAGAAAGGCTGTATATGTGGATTGGGCTACAGAAATGCCAGAATAGAGGGGAGAGTCTAGTCCTATCAAAGACTAGCATCTTCAAGCAGCTTCATGCATCTTGCAGCAACAGTGAAACATTAAGCCCTATATTTCTCTGTGTTCAACGGATGCTATTTGTTCTAAAAATATGCTTTGAGTGGTAGCGATCATGGAAGACTATATGATAGTTGACTATGTGGGATTTGCTAAATCAAAGCTGTTACATAGACCCTTCCTAAAAATAAGATGAATTGCAATTATTTGATGACTGAGAACATAGTTTGTTAGTTTTCAAGAAAGTTTATGGTTTATACTTTAAACATGTGAATAGCTTGTTACTTGATCTTGAGAAGTTTTATGAGATGAGCTACTGTTTATGATATATAATGATGCTAGAAAAAGTGATTGAAATTATCATTGATCAAACTTGTGCACTTTGGCAGCATTTCACATCAAAAATTCTGTTTTTATTATTTACCTACTCGAGGATGAGAAGGAATTAAACTTGGGAATGCTTGATATGTCTCCGATGTATCTATTTTTTTATTTCATGCTATTATATTATCCATCTTGGATATTTTATATGCATTTATATGCTATTTTATATGATTTTTGGGGACTAACGTATTAACCTAGAGCCCAGTGCCAGATTATGTTTTTTTCCTTGTTTTTGAGTTTTACAGAAAAGGAATACCAAACGGAGTCCAAATGACCTAAAAATTACGGTGGACTTTTTGGACCAGACGAAGCCCCCGAAGCAAAAGAGTTGGGTCAGAAGAGCCATGAGGCCTCCACAAGGGTGGAGGGCGCACCCTAGGGCGTGCCCCCTGTCTTGTCGTCGCCTCGTGGACCCCCCTGACTTGTTCTCGACGCCAAAAATTCTTGTAAATATATAAACCCCCAGAAATAAACCTAGATCGGGAGTTCTGCCGCCGCAAGCCTCTGTAGCCACGAAAAACCTCTCGGGACCCTGTTCCGGCACCCTGACGGAGGGGGAATCCATCACCGGTGGCCATCTTCATCATCCTGGCGCTCTCCATGACGAGGAGGGAGTAGTTCACCCTCGGGGCCAAGGGTATGTACCAGTAGCTATGTGTTTAATCTCTCTCCCTCGTGTTCTTTATTTGGCACGATCTTGATGTACCGCGAGCTTTGCTACTATAGTTGGATAATATGGTATTTCTCCCCCTCTATCTTCTTGTGATGAATTGAGTTTTACCTTTGAGGTTTCAATATTATCGGATTGAATACTATTATGGATTTGAGAACACTTGATCTATGTCTTGCGTGGGATACCCGTGGTGAAAATGGGGTGTTCTATTGATTCACTTGATGTATGTTTTGGCACTCAACTCGCGGATTCCTGAGGTGACATTGGGGTAATCTACGCATAGGGGTTAATGCACGTTTTCGTCCTTGTTTCTCCTGCAGGAATCTTGGGGCACTCTTTGAGGTTCTTTGTGTTGGATTGAATATTATGAATCTGAAGTTGTTTGTTGCATATCGTATAATTGACCCACGGGTACTTATGGTGACATTGGAGTATCTATGTGACATTAGGGTTGATTGATGTGTGTCATATGGTGTTATTTTACTACGAACTCTAGGGCTGTTTGTGACACTTATAGGAATAGTTCAATGGATTGATCGGAAAGAATAACTTTGAGGTGGTTTCGTACCCTACAAGCAATTTCCTCTTATGTTCTCCGCGATAGGAACTTTGGAGTGACTTTTGTCGCACATTGAGGGATTGCCATATGATCTAATTATATTATCATTGTTGAGAGAACTTGCACTAGTGAAAGTATGAACCCTAGGCCTTGTTTCCACGCATTGCAACACCATTTTTACTCACTTTTATCGCTTGCTACCTTGCTGTTTTTATATTTTCAAATTACAAAAACCTATATCTACTATCCATATTACATTTGTATCACCATCTCTTCGCCGAAATAGTGCACCTATACAATTTACCATTGTATTGGGTGTGTTGAAGACACAAGAGACTCTTTATTATTTGGTTGCAGAGTTCTTTGAGAGAGGTCATCTTCATCCTATGCCTCCCACGGATTGATAAACCTTAGGTCATCCACTTGAGGGAAATTTGCTACTGCCCTACAAAACTCTGCGCTTGGAGGCCCAACACGAGTCTACAAGAAGAAAGTTGCGTAGTAGACATCACTACTCTGCCTCTATCTTTGAATCGAGTTCGGCGAAGAGCGCGTCGGACTCTGCCTGCTCCCAACGGAGGAACACCCGGTTGCCCTCCAAATATGCCTCATCCTGGATGGACTCCAGGATGGCTTGTTGCCCCGACATCTCCTCTGAGTGGGCGACGACGAACTCCGCCTCCGCCTGCTCCATGTTGAAGCCTGGCAGCTGCTGCTCCGACTGCTCCGGCTGCTCCGCCCCTCCACCTCCATCAGAGGCATCTTCTCCTCCTCCTCTTCCCCCGACCGCTCATCCTCCTCCTTTGGCTTCGACGAGTCCGGAGGCAGCCAGCGATGATGCCGCTGGCCTTGTGACTTGCCTCGCTGCTTCTCCTCTTGGATCTCGGCGCGCCCTCAAGATCGGCATGGTGTAGTAGGTGATCTTACGCCAGACCATGGCGGAGTGCCGGGGCGTGAGCGACACGTCGGACCACGGGCAAAGCATCGGAGCGGGGGAGGAAGGAGGTGGATGGGCTCGGACTGGCGGCTGTGGAGAAGGGGGTGGATGGGTTAGGGTTGTGAGACGCCGACCGGCTTAAATAGCCGGATTTGGTCTTGGGCGGCGAGCCATAGTGGCATCACGCGGCGTTCACACCGCGGCGACGGACAAGACGTCCGTCGAACCGCCAGGTTTCTGCGCGTTACCGCGTGGGACACAGCCGTCAGACCGACGTGGCGGGCGTGCCCGGGCGCCCATATTTGGGATGGATATGAGGGGTGCCACTCAACCCGGACGTTTGAGACCCGTTTGAGGCGTTCGGCAGAGTCGAAATTTCGTGACAGATCAGTGACCAGGCGAGCATCTACAGTCACACATTTCAAACCCTCCTCAAACGTCCAGGCAGACTGATTAGTCACTGATCGGTCATGAAATTTCGACCCAGTCAGACGCCTCAAACATACTTCAAATGACCGGGCTGACGGCATCCCTCGTAACCCCAAGCGCGTTCGTGAGCGTTTGAGGGGTCCGATTTGCCCAGTCCGGTTGTAGATGCTCTCAGAAGTCTGATGCTGTAGTATGCAGGATCAACCACCAGATCTTGTTAAAGTCTGATAAAGTCGTATTTGCCTCGAAATGCAAGATGAATAAGTCGCTTTTTTTTTTGCCTAAAAGAGGAGAAATGGAGAATCCGCCGTCCATCTTAACCGCCGGGCCTCCGCATTAAACACCCGCCTCTCTCTCTCTCTCTCTCTCTCCTCGGGACCTCCGCCACGCGCCGCAGCCGTCGGAGAAAAAAACGCTTACAAAAGCACCGCGAATCTCAAGGTGGGAAATCCACCAATCCAATCGGACGAAGGAAAAGAGAAAATTCCCACCACCGACCGCGTCACGCGCGCGCACGCGCACCCGCGCTGAGAACGGCCCACCGCCCACGCGCCCCGCGGCCAGCCGACGCGTCCTCGCGCGCATGCCGCCGCCCAGCCTGACCGCCGCGCACGACCGGGTCGCCGCCACCTCCGCCGCGAACGGCCACGCGGGGCCGGACGCGCGCCGCCGCGCGGGCAAGGGCAAGAAGGTCCACCCGCTGCCGGCCGACGGGGCCGCGATGGGGGACGGCGCCAGCGGCGGCGAGAGGCTGGCGGGCGGGAGGAGGCCGATGGACTGGCTTTCGCCTGCCGGGGTCGCCGGCATCCTCCGGCGGCACCCGCTGCCGGTGCTGTTCGCGTGCGGGCTGCTGCTCTTCATGGGCGTGGAGTACACCATCCCCATGGTCCCCGCCGCCGCGCCGCCGCTCGACATCGGCTTCCACGCCACCGCCGCCATGCACGCCGGGATCGCCGCCCGCCCCTGGCTCAACTCGCTCCTCGCCGCGCTCAACACGGTGAGCGCACTTCCCTGCCACGCCTAGATCCGATCGGCGAACGAACCTTGCTTCTGCCGATCTAACCCATCCGCTCCAGTAATTCCCAGCATTTTTTTACCTTTCACTTTTGACCTGCCAATGTTACCCTCTCATTGACCAAACGTGAAGGCAACCTGCGCTTTCGGTTGAGCAGAACGGGCTACATTGTAGCCACGCACACCAGAAAGTGGAAACTAGACACTAGACGACACCAACATCTCACAACTTTCACATGACCATATGTCTTCTCGTGCAGACTTTGATTACTTCTTCATATTTTTCTAGATGGAATTTGTTTCACAATTGTCCTCCTGTGTCTACGTTGTTCTTCAGAACTTTCACGCGCGCTGTCCACGCAGCAGTCTAATCCCAGTTTGAGCACTACTAGTACCCACATTTACAACTGGTTAAAAATTTAATACGCGTCGATGGCAGTTGCACATCACCATCTACCGCTTTAATTATAGGAATGATGATGTATAGGCTCTGGTAGTGTGACAACAAGTGAATCTTTGTGAATTGTCGCTCCTGGCGATGAGGGAAGCAAAAGTAGCCGGTATCCACAAGTGCAAGAAACTGACGAACGGTGTTTTATTTGGGTGACCCGACGAACGGTGTTGGGTGGCTTGGCTCACCCAAAACCGATAAGATCAAGAATATCATCGTCATGCATTCTTCACATACCCATGGATTTCCTGATAAGATACTGCATCTGGCTAGATAGCTACCCGGTCCCCGCTGCAATTGCCACTAGTTGCTAGTGTTGCCATGACGGAATCCATCCTGAATGTGACGTGCAATCTTGTCATGTGCAGGTGTTCGTCGCAATGCAGGCCGCATACATCCTGTGGGCCGTCCTCGCCGAGCAACGGCCGCGCGCCGCCATCGCCACGCTCATGATGTTCACCTGCCGCGGCCTGCTCGGCTGCTCCACGCAGCTGCCCCTGCCGGCGGAGTTCCTGGGGTCCGGGATGGACTTCCCCGTGGGGAACGTGTCCTTCTTCCTCTTCTACTCCGGGCATGTCGCCGGTGCGGTGATCGCGTCCATCGACATGCGCCGCGTGGGACGGCGCAGGCTGGCGGTGCTCTACGACACGCTCAACCTGCTGCAGTTTGTCAGGCTGCTTGCGTGCAGAGGGCATTACACCATTGACCTGGCTGTCGGCGTCGGCGCCGGTCTCCTCTTCGACATGCTCGCCGGCTGGTACCTGGACAGCAAGAACATCGACACCGGCGACAACCGATGCTGCAGCAGCTGCCAGAAGGCTCTCGTCTCACAGAAGCTTACATCATAGGCCTATCAATAGCCGTGGAATTGCAGTGGACTGGACATGATCTAAGTCATTTTTTAGAATGCTACTATGTAATTGTGTAACTGTGTTTGTCCTATGTAAGTTGCAACATCTTCTGAAATGCAAGCATCAGAAGCTTAAAGTACATCACAAGACAGGAACCAGCACAGGAACCAAGCTGGGAAGTGGCAACAGATGGCAAAGGTCAAGATGCACCATTTATTTCTGATTGAAGGATGGTGCTCTCAAGATTATTTTTGCACCCATGTTACAGGATGGTTTACTCCTAGCTTAGAGGACATACATACGACAGTACATTGCCAAAGTATACAACAGGTGAATCGGTGGTTATTTCTATCTAGTATACATCGGTTGCTTCTTCTACCTCAGTCTTGCGCCATGGAACTGGTCACCCCACAAACAACAGCAGGCTGGTCAAGCAAACATCGCAAACACCGAAATGGATCATCAGTTTCATCACAGCAACACACATCTGTCGTGCCACGCCGCTGATATCTTACACGGACACCGTTATTTATGGTCGCCATCGGCAGACCCATTCTGTTCACCGAGCTTGTGAAACTCGGCCTGGATGACCTCCACAATCATGGCATCATCGGGGTCTTGGTCGGGGATGTCTACATGCAAAGAACCCTGCTTGATGAGCTCCTGGTTCAACGCCTGCTGCTCGATGTAATGATAGAGCTCTTGGTGGAAAGGGTGGTCGAGCGAGAAGCAGTCATCGACGCTGCTCAACGAAGCTTTTGATGAACCCTCGCGTCGACAGAAATGGGGGATGGAGGAATGGTCCATAATCTGCATAGTCCAAATAAATGGTCCATGGAGGTCTCATACTCTTATCTCTCTTGATTAATTAGAGTGCAGTAAACGAGTGATGAAAATAGCACTAGCAAGTAATCTTACCTTTAGGAGCTCATCTTTCCCACGACCACTCAAAACATGAACCTTCTTTCTTGTCCTCTCTTGCAGTAGAGGTTTCACAACCTAGTAACAAAATTAAATGACTATTGGGTCTTCGAAACAAAAATTACTAAATTACCGGTACAATGAAAATCTTAGGCATGATACCTTCCAACACGCTGAGAATATATATGGAGCATTCACAATATAATAGGTCTCGGCCTTTTCAGGGTAATTCAGTTCATCGACAGCAGATATTGCAGTCAAAATCTGCAATCCAACAACAGATAGCATCATAAATATGGATTAGCATACACAACATGCAGATCTTATGCAAATATTTAGCTTTCTAAAAAACGGTTCTTGTCCCTGTCACCTTTGGATGTCATAAACACCCATGTATTTTCCACTTCTGTATGGAGCCATAAAAGCGTAAAAATATGACATGTTCATGCAGGGCATACCTTCAATAGGCTCAGTGCTGACAACTTCAGACCAGTCATATCAAGAACCTTTATACAGGTGGTTATAGGTCGCCTAAACTTCTTCGTCGCCATAGGCTATGGAACATAAGCAAGGAAAGCAGGTGTTATTCAATCTCAAATGAACTAGATGATCTTGGCCATGTAAAGATTAGTTGCACACTCACCAGAATAATACGATCACGGTACTCATTGATCTGAATATGAGATTGCACATAGTAATGGACCTGAAAATGCAACATACTATCATTCTAAAGCACATAAAGAACAACAGATTGAATCTTCATGCCTATCAATCCAGTAGAAATACATTTCCAATTCCATTAATATTGCAATTTGGTAATTATCTCTAATTGACATGGATGCAAGCTGACAAACTAAACGCTCATCAGAACTGTATTCGCAGAGGAGAAAGTGAGAACATCCAATTTGCGCGAGAAGTATATGGTCAATTACCGAAGCTTTGTCATATGTGCTCTGTCCAACACCAAAGGCAAATACTGGGACGCCCTGGAAAAGGCAAAGGAAAGTTTGAGTATTAAATAAATTTAAGGTTATTTATATTACAACTAACTATGGCCTGGACGTGATTATTTGTATCTCATAAAGACCCACAATGACCAAGGTAATAGTGTTTTCATAGAGATCTGTAGTTTCAAAACGCAACATCATGTCATCAGTAGTTCAGGACACCATTCTCCCAAACATTTCTGATCAAAGAAGTTCAAAGCTGGACCCTTTCTCAAATCTGTTTCCGCTGATTGTTTGATATACATATATCCTTTACTAGTGCAACTAGACATGTATCTT
Source organism: Aegilops speltoides (assembly GCA_021437245.1). NCBI lineage: Eukaryota > Viridiplantae > Streptophyta > Magnoliopsida > Poales > Poaceae > Aegilops > Aegilops speltoides. The sequence goes on from CM038147.1 coordinate 441,021,361, forward strand.
GCGTTTTTGAAGGTGGGCGTATCTTTTGTAACACAAGATCAGAAACGTATCGACAATGATAATTCAAGCATATAATAGTATCAAAAGACAGCCGTATAAATAAGTACTGGTGCACAGCATTGGAAGTAGGGAACAAATAGCTGCATCAGGTTTAGCTATGTACAGAGTTGCATGTTCGATAACACATTATGATGAAACAAGTTCTAGAAAAGTGAAAGGATAGGACCCAACAATGGAAGGAAATAAAAGATGACTGGCTTAAGACAGCTATACCTCCTTTGAGTATCCTGATAACCCAACGAGCTGTGATTCTCGTATCGATCTATACAAATCTACTGGGATTATAGGTTTCTGCAATTGTCCAACACATACAGATGATCAATAATAGGAAAAAGTAAACAGAAAATTCGATATAACTCTGCATCGCAGAAAAATGGTTGCTCACCTCCAGTATACTGTCAATTTCATTTTGTATCCTCCAATTCAAACAATCTACAAGCTGGCAAAAACAAAATATACTTAATCAGTCAAGTAATCCATGGAACATTTACTTCAGCATTAATCAAGTAGGGGAAAATGTAAGCCAAGACCTTACCATTTTATGAGCATTAGTTACATGCCACTCTCTAGCTTTAAGGAAGCGCACTAGTGTCTCTGTTGGATAGCCCTGGTGCACATTCTGTAAAGGGAAATTCGTGTAATTAAGAACTCAACTCCCATCAAAAGCTACTTTACAATCTCTAATAGTAAAAAATTATTTGGAAAACTGAAAGAGCTGAAATGCACCAAATATGGTTTATAGTTCTCCCTGATATGGCTGTATGTAACACTGCGATTATTTTGAAATCTTTAGAGAATGGTATTCTAACACCAACTATAGTTCAGGGTAGTTTTTCCACGAAGCTAAGAGGTGTAGGCGGTATTTTCTTTGAAGGCAACAGCTGTGAACGTTGCACTTTTTGGCCTTTGTGTTGTGGTGCACGTTGGCTGTGTGCATCCTCAACACTTTGTCATCATGTTATTGCAGAGGTCAGATTTACTTTATTTGTATCAACTGGACGTGTAGAACTGCACGCACCAGCCAGTTTATCCAAAAAACTCAAGCTGATGTGGAAAGGTGGGCTATGCATTTATACGTCAACACTCCCCTCACGTGTGGCTCCCCCGGGCCTAAACATGGACCGAAAGTGGGCTGCAATTTAATTATTTAGTTCTTAGACATGGGATCGATGTAGGCCGCAGAATTTTTTAATTTTAATACTGTGTTGGCAGGGTCTTGAACTTAAGACCTCTTGGCTCGGATACCATATCGAATTCATGCTCCAGCCAACTCATCCAAAAGTCCGAACTGATGGAGGGAGGCGGGCAATATATTTCAACAGGATGCATTAAAAAAATTGCCTCTTCGTAAAACAAGTTCATGGTTCCTCCGGTCCTCCCGATATGGTTAGTATGTAACACTGAGCATAATTTGAAATCCAAAATAGTGTATTATTTTTATATTGTTGTAAGCACTCATAGTCATTATTAGTGTTTACATATGCTAGTATCCCAATTCCCAATAACAGCAGGATCTAAAATTAGAAGGAAAACTTTGCAAACAGAGTAAGCAGACATGATCAGATGCTAGTTCAATCATAGAAGACAGGATTCCAGATGTAAGTGGCAGGTATATGCTTATCTTGACTTTCTTTCTCCTTTTTCCCATGGCAGAATCTTATGCTATAAATGTCAGGTTTTCTTATGACGGGAGGATATAGAATCTTAGCCCTTAAAAGTCGGGTTTCGTTATCAGTGAAAGAATCAATATTCGTTTCTCATACAAGCCCCAGAAATAGACTATGCATAGTGCGCATTCATGGTACGATGAGCAATTATAGATCTTCCACAAGTATGAAAATAAACATAACGAATTCGCATGCATTGGCTACTTTGAAAAGCCAGATATATTCTCTGAGACCAGAATTGGCTCATTTCCCCTATAAAAGAACTTGGGCGCTTATATTACTTGGTAGTAGTTCCATGTGCTAGTACTTTGCCTGCCTAATGGAGAATTTCAGCACAATAATTATGCTTCAAAGTAGCACTTTCCATCTTGATTCCAGCTCCACTAGATAAGAGATTCTGCTCCGGAATAAGTTGACATCTCCTACTGATCAGCACTCAGGGCGTGCAAAAGCCTTAGTCTTAGGGAGCATTTCAGTGACCACAAAGCATAGAAAATGCAAGCAATTTTCTGGGATAGGATGTGTGTCAACCTGAGACCAGTGCCACCATACTAGCAGACTAAAAAGCGCGGAAATGAGATTATGCCGGAGAACTTGGAGCCTCTGCTAGAGGAATCTGTACTGGCCAGATCCCAGATGGCAAGGAAATTTTAGTGAGGAATACATTGTTACCAACCAATTGGGAGACTCGATGCCCCCAACAAAAGATCAGGAGGCTTCGAGTGCGGACACCTCACCATCCACTAGTTGACTCAGTGGAGATGAGATCAGAACAATTCCATGAGAGATGAGACACACCCCTCGCTTCATTGTCCAGCCACTCAAAATTACCCCCCAAAAAAATCCCAAACGTGTGGCCTACACCAAAGAACAAAATAATACCTTGCGTCGACATGCAAGCAATGGTGCGGCAACTTTCCCTAGCGAAAATCTATCATATCATATCATGTATGCCATATACAGATTGCTTACAGCAGTAGTTCATCGATATTCAGTAAACCACGCGTGATCCAGCATGTTATCAACTACTCTACATGCTCTGTTCCAACTTAAACTAAAAGTGGCCAGCAGGCTTGGAGATTAGACAGTGACTGGTATCAACCATCTATCGCCAAACAAGCGGCCCTTGTTTTTGACCTACTTTTCGGCGAGATGAGAAATTGTTTTTTTGTTCGGTAAACAATGTAATAAGTAATATTATGATGCAGAGGCCAGGGATAATAAAAGTTCGCATCATCTAAAAATCCATCTCCCCTGACCCATTTGAACCGAGATTGGGTTTGGAGACCGCTGAGCTGAAGTAAGAAATTGTCTATAGTCCAAGTGAAGCAGAAAACAGAGTACTCTAAAGGCATGCATACAGAAGCTGGAAAGAAGGAACAGAGAGGAAGAGGAAGATCCAGCATACCTGGAACGTCTTCTTGAGCGGCTCCTCGACTGCAGAAAACCCAGAACAAGAGGCACAAGGTAGTCAGCATTCAGCAGTCAACACCGAGCAGACGCATGGCGGGTATTACCAAAACTCGATACGTCAGAAATGTCAGGACCGGGGGAGGGGGAGTGAAGGACCGCTCTTGCGCTAACCTTGGTCGAGGAGGCGGGCGAGCTGCTGGACGGCGTCGTCGCAGGCGGCTCCCATTGCGCGCGCGCGCAGCTCGCTCGGGGAGGCGGGGCGGGGGCGGAGCGGCCGATTCTACGGGGTTTTTGGGCGCGGATTCGAGGGAAAGACGTTCAGGTTCAGGGGGCGGTGGTGGAGGGGGAGGGAGGAGACGGTCTCCTCCGAGTCGTCGGTCGACCGGCTCTTCTCCTGGTCGGTGGGTCGGTTTGTCGTTGCGGGACGGCTTTGGGTTGGGAGTCCGTCCACTTCAGCCGCTGCTATTATAGGCGCGCAATCCGGTGGGGGTGCAGTTTTCTGTTCGTTTCTTGGGCTTTTTTGGGCATACAGTTTTTTCCTTTCTGCAGTGATTTTGGGCATCCTGTTGGGTACGGATTCTGTCACCTCTCGTGAGTCGGATACAGTACAGACTATTATTCAGCATACAAGACTTATAGTATTTTGGTACGTATAGGCCAATGTTTTTTTTTAAGAAACGTACATAATACACATAGGCCGATGTTTTTTTTTACGGGTAAAAAACTCTACTTCTCAAATAATAGACATATCGTGTACGAGAAGCTGAGAAATAAAATCGGGATCACACTCGAACAGATGGATGGTATTTTCTTTTGTCTGTTTGAAGAGCTGGTCGACGCACGACTCGGAGGAGGCCGTCTCCTCCCCCTTGCCCACCGCCCCTGAACATGAACGTCTTTCCCTCGCTGGCTGCCCCTTTGAATCTGCATCTTATTGTCCTATAGCCAAGCTCCAACTTAGGGAGTAAGAACAACTCTAGCAGACCCCGCATCCCACCGGCCCGCAAAACGTGTTTGCAGTTCGCGAAAAACGGCTTTTGCGGGCCGGCAAGGACGGCCGCAGATATAGACCCCCAAACGGACCCGTACAAAAGTATATTCGCCGAATATGCTTTTATACGGGTGGCTTTGAGGTGTCTGCTCTTGCACCGCTGCTTTCCCCATCTCATCGCCCGCAAAATATATCAAATCCAAAGATAATACAACAAATGTAGCAAACTAAATAATTATTCAAATTCAACACAATACAACAATTATCCACATTACAAATAATTTTTTTATATGCACTAAATCCCTTTAAGCCCGCAGCATTTCTTCTTTGAGTAAAGTACCGGCAATTTTCCTCGCAAGCTTGAACAATTTTCACAAAAAGAGATCGGCGCATTCGGTACCCTCTCCGGAAGGGGTGTTGGATATGTAGGATTCTCCGCGAAGTAGTCTTGCATCAACATCTCGTTCCCAAGATGACGATTCCGAAGAATGCAAAGACGCCCGACGGTCGATCCTCGCCTTCTCTTCCGGTTCTCGTCTTCGTGCTCCTTCACGGCAAGTGCCATGACTAACGTCTGCTGCCGAAAGTTGGCAAGCATGGTCTCAACATCCGAGTCATCCGAATCGGACGAATCGGTGAGCAAGAACTTCTCGCACGGGCTCAAATCCATCTACATGCACACCGGCGCATCAAGGAACTATAGCGCCCGCTCGCAAAGATCACAAAATACGCACTGACCGGTGGAGGATGCGGCGGGTGATCCCGGGCGACGACGAGGGGCGGGCTCGACGATGGTCGATCCCCGGCGGGGGCAGTGACGAGGGCGCTCTCGAAACAGGGACTACGGAATAAGCGAGCACTGGCCAAGGACGAGGTGACGATGCGCGTGGGAAACGGTTCCAAAGTCGATGTGATCGCCGTCGGCACGCTACCTCTACATCTACCATCGGGATTAGTTTTAGACCTAAATAATTGTTATTTGGTGCCTGCGTTGAGCATGAACATTATATCTGGATCTTGTTTGATGCGGGACGGTTATTCATTTAAATCAGAGAATAATGGTTGTTCTATTTATACGAGTAATATCTTTTATGGTCATGCACCCTTGAAGAGTGGTCTATTTTTATTGAATCTCGATAGTAGTGATACACATATTCATAATGTTGAAGCCAAAAGATGCAGAGTTGATAATGATAGTGCAACTTATTTGTGGCAATCGCCGTTTAGGTCATATCGGTGTAAAACGCATGAAGAAACTCCATACTTGATGGACTTCGGAATCACTTGATTATGAATCACTTGGTACTTATGAACCGTGCCTCATGGGCAAGATGACTAAAACACCGCTTCTCCGTACTATGGAGAGAGCAACAGATTTGTTGGAAATCATACATACATGTATGTGGCCCGATGAATGTTGAGGCTCGTGGCGGATATCGTTATTTTCTCACCTTCACAAATGATTTGAGCGATATGGGTATATCTACTTAATGAAGCACAAGTCCGAAACATTTGAAAAGTTCAAGGAATTTCAGAGTGAAGTAGAAAATCATCGTAACAAGAAAATAAAGTTTCTATGATCGATCGTGGAGGAGAATATTTGAGTTACGAGTTTGGTTTACATTTGAAACAATGTGGAATAGTTTAGCAACTCACGCCACCGAACACCACAACGGAATGGTGTGTCCGAACGTCGTAATCGTACTTTACTTGATATGGTGCGATCTATGATGTCTCTTACCGATTTACCGCTATCGTTTTGGGGTTATGCTTTAGAGACGGCCGCATTCACGTTAAATAGGGCACCATCAAAATCCGTTGAGACGACACCTTATGAACTATGGTTTGGCAAGAAACGAAAGTTGTCGTTTCTTAAAGTTTGGGGCTGCGATGCTTATGTGAAGAAACTTCAACCAGATAAGCTTGAACCCAAATCGGAGAAATGTATCTTCATAGGATACCCAAAGGAAACTGTTGGGTACACCTTCTATCACAGATCCGAAGGCAAAACATTCGTTGCTAAGAATGGATCCTTTCTAGAGAAAGAATTTCTCTCGAAAGAAGTGAGTGGGAGGAAAGTAGAACTTGATGAGATAATCAGATCTACTCCCTTGTTGGAAGGTAGTTCATCACGAGAACCGGTTCCCGTGACAACTACACCAACTAGTGAGGAAGCTAATGATATTGATCATGAAACTTCGGATCAAATTTCACGAACCTCGTGGGTCTACCAGAGTAAGATCCGCACTGAGTGGTATGGTAATCCTGTTCGGAAGTCATGTTACTTGACCATGATGAACCTACGAACTATGAGGAAGCGATGATGAGCCCAGATTCGCAAAATGGTGGAGGCCATGAAATGCAGGATAGGATCCATGTATGAAAACAAAGTATGGACTTTGGTTGACTTGCCCGATGATCGGCAAGCCATTGAGAATAAATGGATCTTTAAGAAGAAGACCGACGCCGATGGTAATGTTATCGTCTATAAAGCTCGACTTGTTGCGAAAGGTTTTCGACAAGTTCAAGGGGTTGACTACGATGAGACTTTCTCACCGTAACGATGCTTAAGTCTGTCCGAATCATGTTGGCTATTGCTGCATTTCATGATTATGAAATTTGGCAAATGGATGTCAAGACTGCATTCTTGAATGGATTTCTAGAAGAAGAGTTGTATATGATGCACCGGAAGGTTTTGTTGATCCAAAAGGTGCCGACAAAGTGTGCAAGCTCCAACGCTCCATTTATGGACCGGTGCAAGCATCTCGGAGTTGGAATAAACGTTTTGATAGTGTGATCAAAGCATATGGTTTTATCTGCACTTTTGGAGAAGCTCAGATTTACAAGAAAGTGAGTGGGAGCTCAGAGCATTTCTAGTTTTATATGTTGATGACATATTATTAATTGGAAATGATATAGAATTTCTGGATAGCATAAAGGGATACTTGAATAAAAGTTTTTCGATGAAAGACCTCGAAGTGCTTACATATTAGGCATCAAGATCTATAGAGATAGATCAAGACGCTTAATAGGACTTTCACAAAGCACATACCTTGACAAAATATTGAAAAAGTTCAATATGGATCGAGCAAAGAAAGGATTCTTGCATGTGCTACAAGGTGTGAAGTTGAGTCGAACTCAATGCCCGACCACAAAGCAGAAGATAGAGAGAAAATGAAAAATGTTCCTATGCTTCACCATAGGCTCTATCATGTATGCAATGTCAGTGTACCAGACTGACGATGCTTAGCAATAAGCTTAGCAGAAGGTACCAAAGTAATCCAGAGTGGATCATCGGACAGCGATCAAGAACATCCTGAAATACCGAAAAGGACTAAGGATATGTTTCTCGATATGGAGGTGACAAAGAGCTAGTCGTAAATGGTTACGTCGATGTAAGCTTTGACATCGATCCGGACGATTCTAAATCGCAAACCGGATACGTGTTTTTATTAAACGGTGGAGCTGTAAGTTGGTGCGTTCTAAACAAAGCGTCGTGGCGGGATCTACATGTGAAGCGGAGTACATAGTCGCTTCAAGCAAAGAAATGAAGGAGTCGGATGAAGGAGTTCATTTCCGATCTAGGTGTCATACCTAGTGCATCGGGACCAATGAAGATCTTCTGTGACAATACTGGTGCAATTGCCTTGGCAAAGGAATCCGGATTTCACAAGAGGACCAAGCACATCAAGAGACGCTTCAATTCCATTCGGGACCAAGTCCAAGTGGGAGACATAGAGATTTGCAAGATACATACGGATCTGAATGTTGCAGACCCGTTGACTAAGCCTCTCTCATGAGCAAAACATGATCAGCACCAAGACTCCATGGGTGTTAGAATCATTACTATGTAATCTAGATTATTGACTTTAGTGCAAGTGGGAGACTGAAGGAAATATGCCCTAGAGGCAATAATAAAGTTATTATTTATTTCCTCATATCATGATAAATGTTTATTATTCATGCTAGAATTGTATTAACCGGAAACATGATACATGTGTGAATACATAGACAAACATATACTCACTAGTAATGCCTCTACTTGACTAGCTCATTAATCAAAGATGGTCATGTTTCCTGACCATAGACATGTGTTGTCATTTGATTAGTGGGATCACATCATTAGAAGAATGATGTGATTGAAATGACCCATTTTGTTAGCCTAGCACTTGATCGTTTAGTATACTGCTATTGCTTTCTTCATGACTTATACAAAGTTCCTGCAACTATGAGATTGTGCAACTCCCGTGTACCGGAGGAACACTTTGTGTGCTACCAAACGTCACAACGAATCGGGTGATTATAAAGGTGCTCTACAGTGTTTTCCGAAGGTTCATGTTGAGTTGGCATAATTCGAGATTAGGATTTGTCACTCCGATTGTCGGAGAGGTATCTCTGGGCCCTCTCGGTAATACTCATCACCTAAGCCTTGCAAGCATGTAACTAATGAGTTAGTTATGAGATGACGTATTCTGAATCGAGTAAAGAGACTTGCGGTAATGAGATTGAACTAGGTATTGGATACCGACGATCAAATCTCGGGCAAGTAACATACCGATGACAAAGGGAACAAAGTATGTTGTTATGCGGTTTGACCGATAAAGATCTTCGTAGAATATGTAGGAACCAATATGGGCATCCGTGTCCCGCTATTGGTTATTGACCGAGACGTGTCTCGGTCATGTCTACATTGTTCTCGAACCGTAGGGTCCGCACGCTTAAGGTTTCGATGATGGTTATATTATGAGTTTATGTATTTTGATGTACCAAGGTTGTTCGAGTCCGGATATGATCACGGACATGACGAGGAGTCTCAAATGGTCGAGACATAAAGATTGATATATTGGACATATATATTTGGACACCGAAAGGTTCCTAAGAGTTTGGGAATATATCGGAGCTCAGGAGGTTACCGAACCCCGGGAAGTATATGGGCCTTATTGGGCCCATGTAGGAGGAAGAGAGAAGGAGCAAGGAGGGCGCGCTACCAAGCCCAATCCGAATTGGGAGGGGGCCGGCCCCCTTTCCTTTCTCCTTCCCTCTCTTCCTTCCTACTACTAGTACTACTTCCTAATACTAGTACTCCTTCCTTCCCTCCAAATAAGATTAGAAAGGGGAAACCTACTTGGAGTAGGTTTCCTCCCTATGGCGCCCCCTTGGGCCGGCCACCTCCTCCCTCCCTCCTTTATATACGGGGTAGGGGCACCCTAGAACACACAAGTTGATCATTGATCGTTCCTTAGCCGTGTCTGGTGCCCCTCCACGATATTACACCTCGGTCATATTGTAGCGGTGCTTAGGCGAAGCCTGCGACAGAGAACATCAAGATCGCCACCACGCCGTCAGGTCGACGGAACTCCCCTCGGAACCTCTATTGGATTGGAGATCGAGGGTGCGCCATCGAGTCAGACGTGTGTCAAGAACTCGGAGGTGCCGGAGTAACGGTGCTTGGATCGGTCAGGCCGGGAGGACATACGACTACTTCCTCTACGTTGCGTCAACGCTTCCGCTTCGGTCTACGAGGGTACGTAGACAACACTCTCCCCTCGTTGCTATATCATCACCATGATCTTGCGTGTGCGTAGTATTTTTTTTGAAATTACTACGTTCCCCAACATTTGGACCCCTGACCAAATACTTTGCCACACAAAGGATGAGCCCTTCTTTAGTTCACAATTTAGCAGGTCACCAGAGGGGTAGTATTTTGCTCTGAGAACTTTGGCACAAAGAGAGTCATAATTATCAATGAGCCTCCAACACTATTTAGCCAACATTGCAGGATTAAAGCTATGAATGTCACGAAAGTCCATCCCCCCCCCCCCATAATACCTTTGGAACACATATCTTCCACCAAGCAAACCAGTGTAGTTTGCGTTGGTCCTCTCCATCTCCCCACCTATAATGCGATATAGTATCGGTGATTCCCTTGCATATTTTCTTCGGCTATGCTTGTAATGACTCATGTAAGACTAACAAGCCTCTTTCTGACTGCTATATAACAAATAGTGGGGAATCCCCACCCCGCCCTCCCACCCATCCCCCATTCCTAAAAAAAGTCATATTACTTTTGTTGCATGTCCTTTTAGGCCTATTCATGGTGCGGAAATTCCTTTATATAAAACAAAAAAAGAACATGATTAAAATATCATGTACTACCGAATCCTATAGGTCAAGCAATTTATTCTACAAGACAGAGTGCTTTCATATAATACAAACTGTTTACAAGGCGATTATTTGGATTGGTGACATGAGTCAGACATCTACTTATCCAACACAGTCTGTTGGTTCGGTGTAGCAAACTCTGCTATTCCGAACTGCAGGTTAAGTCTATTTTTTCTCAACCAGGCTTGGCCCTTTCATTAATAATTTCTTAATGGAAATACAATGTCGTTTTGGTCCCAAACTTATACGTAGCAACATAATAAAGGAGGTGGGAAAGGAGGAAGCGAGTTGGGCACATAAGCAGGAAACCCGCTTTAAGTGCGGGGAGAAAAAACCTTACATTGTCAAAAAAGCAAGTTGGGTTAACTCTGTTTTGGTCGAGATATATGTTTGTGAGCTCTTTCTCTCTCACCGAAGCGATGTGCCGCTTCGCCTCCTCAACAAGGCTTCCAAAAATCTCGTCATGTCTCTTTCTATTGCGGAAAGCACAATTAGAGCCACATAGCAGTCATGTTCTAGGACCTGTGATGTTGTTGTCCATCGAAGCACCAATCAACGCTATCTCCTAAATACAACCTGAGAGTATTCACACTGCAATTTTAGAACTCGCCTTTTATAACTTCTTGAAGTTTCATTAAAGATCGTAGAACTGAGAAATAGCGACCTCCATAGTTTGAAAAGAAGTGAAGATAGGTTGAATGAGCTCGACGATCGATGCATGCAAATCGCCAAACAGGATTACTAAATCGCAATCGACTGAGACTTAACCAAGTCTTAGTTGATGCTATATTCCTGAGATCTTATGTAGAGATTCGTGTAAAATTTTATTTTTCCTTTTTCCTTTTTTCTCTTTTAGTTATGTTATTTGGCTGAGACTTTGATTAAGTCTCAGTCGACTGAGACCTAACTACACCCATCATCAAAACACGTGAAACCACTTAACTTAAACCCGATCAAAGCTGTCAACTACTAGTACTCTAACCTATCTTTGCATGTAACCATGCCACATGCCAACTCAAAATCCGACATTATCGAGTGAGTGTATATAAGAACCGAAAAGTTGCGGGGTAGGTGGCTCGCGTGCAACTCATGCTGGGCAAACTAAGCAAAGCTCGTGGAATCGAGCAAGTAACGCCATTGTATTGAATTGCGTAAAGCTAGCACGCAAGAAATTAAAGAAACCGCCTGTGTCCATTATTATTTTTGCATTGGTTGACAGCGGCGGTCAGGTGCAAAAGTTGCCGCTCCTTCATGGATCATAGCTACAACCTTATTAGGGTGGTGCGCCACTACGGAAGATACTATGCTAGTATATGTAGATCGTGTGGACGCAGCTTGCTTTATCGGAAAATAGAATAGGGCTGCGTGAATATATGCCAACACATATATTCATCGGCCCATCACCCTCTCCTTTCCATGTGTTCCACGCTGTTGACTCGTCGATCGTAGGTCCGCGTGCACACGTTAGAATCGATGCGATGCTCACGAGCCACGACGACCTCGTCGGTCCTGGAGTCTTTCTTGCCGTGTCGTGGCGACGGAGCGGCACTGCATTAGTGGCCGAGCGGGAATCTTATCATGTGGGGTTAGATAACCAATTGCAATTGGTGCCATCATTATGGGGTTTAGCATTTTAAGCATCTGGGCACGTGGAGCTGCCTTGGAGCTGTTGCGGTGCTCGTCGGTGGTGGCTTGGTGCTCCTGTCGTAGTGTTTGAGTGTGAATCATGAAAAATGCTCATGGGTGATGGCAATGGCATTGTGAGGAGTGTAGTTGGAGGGTGCTCGCTCAATGAGGTGTAAAATCTTGTGTGTGCGGTGATAACCACGAAAAATGCTTTTCCAACGTCCTGCTTACTGCTCAACGATGCATAGGCCTCACTGTGCTTTTGTGGCTTCCTTTTTTTTCTTCTCTTTTTTGCGAAATGCTTTTGTGGCTTCCTTCATTGCAGATGATAATCTTGACAGGTCCTTGTTGGTTGATGTGAAGAAGGAAGTGCTTCTGAAGGCTTTTTTGCTGTCCACAATAAATAAAAAAGGCAGGCCAATGTGGTGGCGCATTAGCTGGCAAAATTTAGTTTTGGGTCTCCTTTGGTTCATATGATAGAAATTTTATAAGAATAGAAAAATCATAGGAAGTGAGATGACATGCATCTCAATTCCTATGGAGAAAAAGATAGGAATTTTTTCATTGAGTCTAGGCTAATGTTTTTTTCTTCAAAATGTGAAGGATTGATTCCTATCCTACATAGGAATAGGAATCCGTTCTATAAAGGCTTCAAAGGGATTTTTCCTTTGCAAATCCTATCCTATAGAGTTCCTACAAAATTCCTACCCTATAGAATTCCTACCAAAGGGCTTCAAAGGGCTTCAAAGGAGGCCTTGATGGTAGGTTTGATGGTCTTCTTATGAATGGTATTCTGCCCCACGTGGCGTGTATGCTGTAACGAACGATTGTAATAACTTGTTATTTAATTAATACATGAGGCGATGTTTAAAAAATGATGCATAGGTCCGAAGTTCCAACCGCCTTTTCAGAAAAAAAGAAAAGAAAAACTTAATGCTCAATGTGTTAGATTTTTTTTGCGAGTACTGTGTTAGAGATTCGTGTGCACCATAATCCTCATTTCCAACCTCCTTTAAATATTGTGTGTGATTTTAAACATGATGTTGTGCAACAACGAGTTTCATGTGAAGGATGTGAAGCAATTGTCGCTGCGTGTCTAGTGCGGAGGAGGCAGAAGTGCTAGCAAGTTTAGAGGGGTCCATCCGCTCTTCGAATGGATCAATACGCCCGGTATTGAGTGCGGTTGTACGTCCGTGCTTCATGGCTTAACATCGATTAGTCAAGCATCAACGACCAAGCCGAAGTTGTTAAAGCAAAAATGGACAGCAACAGGGTAACTTTTGAAATTGCTCACTTAGTGATAAAAAAGTGGGCAGCACATGATTTCGTGGCCTGACGATCTTCAATTTACTTAATTTGGAGCTCCTCGTCAAATCAATTGGTCTTACAAAAAAAAAAAATTCAACTTGATCATTCCTTAACCTCTCCGTCCACACATACCAAACATCATGTCTTTTTTTTTTGCGGAAAACATCATTTCTATTGCATCAGTATGTTGCACAAAAGATGATATTACTGGAGCCGTGGTCCAAATTACTTATGAATCATACTATAAATCACATATCAAGAAAATTGGCATTATTGGCCTCTCCTCCTTCGCCCCTCATCACCCCATATTCGTCCTTTTCTTTTTTCTGGCACAGAGAGCGTAGTCATGGAGTATCAAAAAAGTTCAGGTCGTTCTGCTCCTTATCGTGATAAGGATTTTGGAGTTGCGCGGTGGAGAAGAAAAGCTCCGCTACTTTCGGCCCGCCGCGGAATCACTGCGACATGTACGTCCGTATGGGCTGGTAGCCCAACAGAATTAGGGTTTTCATTTTCCCTGCATCGGCCCAACCCAACAACAATTGAGCCGGCTAGTGGCCCATTAAAATGACCCGTGGTTGTGCTATATAATCCCTGCATCTCCTCTCACTCAACCCTATCCTCTCCAGACGAGATCTGAAGCCGCCGGGCAGCAGCGCTCCCCGCCTCCCCCAAGGTAATCACCATCTTCTTCTTACCCTTGCAAATGTTTCTCCAGTTGAACTATATGCTTGGTGCTCCTGCTGGTGCTAGTAGTTGTGTACTGGCTTGTTAGCTCATGGTCGTTTGTAGCTTCTTGACTTAGAAGCTGCTGTGCTGCTTATTAGTCGTGTTCACGATGCTGTTAGCTCCCACTGTTGTAGATCTCGGTTTACCGTAGTTTTTACCCATTCTTTCAAGTGCATCGGTAGATCGAGTAGCAAAAGTACGGTGGGATTTACAAGTTGTGATGCCCCATCTGTGTGGGTCTGTTGTTGACAATATTTGTCTGGTTATCCCAGTAAAAATTGTACCTACCAAATTTGTCTAGGAGAAACCTACAGCTATTTTCATGTGAGCATATGAGTCTGTAGTTTTGCTGTTTAAGTCCTGAGCAACTAGGAGTTGGGATAGTAACTCTCCTAACTAACACTTCTTATTTTGTTCTTCTTACAGTACCAGGAGAAGATATGTTTGCAGCGTGCGCTCATGTATTAAAGCTTGATACCAGCTTTCATAGATCCGGATGGTTTTGAAGTGATAGCTGGCTTGACTTTGCTTTTCTTCAAAGCATCTTGACAGACCAAAATCCGTAATTTTTGGCACCATGTTTTCGTCTAGCAATATATTTGCAGGTTTTAGGTCTAAGTGAAGGATATCGATCTCTGTGGATATATTGTAAACCTTCACAAATTCCCTTGATTATTTCATAGCGCTATTTTAAAAGAAATTATTTGGCATTGGGCAAACCAAGTTGTCCAACATGCATATTTATGACTTGAAAAGTTTTAAAAAAATACAGTCATTGCATATTGTGCTTGACTTAGAAAGAAAGATGGAAAAGTTAAACAAAAAGTTGCAAAGGCAGATGAATGCTTTGCTTATGCATGAATCCATATTGATAAAGTGCTATGGAATGATCAAGGAATTTGTGAGGTTTACATTATCTTTGCAAGAGTTGTATTGTTCACTTAGACCTAGACATGCAAGTATATTTCTAGGCGAAAATATAATGTTAAAAATTGCGGATTTTTGGCTCTCAAGCTGCTTGGAGGAAAATCAAAGCCCAGGCTATTGCTTCAAAACAGTTTGGATCTATGTATGAAAGAAGGGACATTGATGAACTGGGTTGGATTTACTTTGACTTGCAAACTTGTTTGCATGTTAACATCAGGTATGTGTATATCATAATCTATGATTGCAATATGCACTTGCAACTTAGAATAGGTTGGAGAAATCATGGGGAAGTATGGACATCAGTTGATAAAACAGAAAACACAAATAGGTCTATTCAGACATCAGGTGTCCTGGTAAGCTCACTTATGGTCCATGACATGCTCCACTAACCTCTTTTTTTTAGAGCCTGTTGTACATCTTTAGGTACTCCGAGCTGGTGGAGGAGGTCAAATGCCATTAGTTGTCAAAGAGGAAAAGTTCCAATGAACTGTAAATATTTGGAGGAAGCCTTTATAGTTTCTCACACAAAGAGTGTAATGTCTTGGACCATATCACATATGGATGCTATAAGTATTATTTTGGACGATATTTGTTTCTGCATACTGTATTTTCTGTTTTGTTATATCGTGCCTCCACATTATAAAGTACACTGTGGCTAGCTCATATTGTTGTTAAGGTGCAGAATTCCATTTATCTTGGTAGTGGATTTATACTGGGTCTGAGATATTTAATCACTGGTTGAAACAATTCCAGTTTGTGTATTCATAATGATCTGAATTCAGTTGTTTGTAAAATGTTCCATACTTGCAATATTATATACTAATTTTGTAACAGACTAATGACAAGGAAAGAAGCCCAATCTCTTTTCATCTCTTGCTTCTGTATGCGCAGGTCATTAATGATCAGCCTATGGTAAAGAAGTAGTAGATGTGTGCAGTTCTGCTGTTGTACTTCGCAAGCTCAGTTAACAGACGAATCCCTGTCCAGGCTAAGATTTCCATCTTGGTTGTTACAAGGAGCAAACATGAGGGTTCAGGGGAGACAAGCCAGGAAGGATGGATGACCTATGCAGTGAAGATTGGCCGGCTCCTCTGCTCGTACTCTATGATAGTTCCTAGCCTTCCTACCATTGGGAGACAGGAAAGATGGATGACCTAAAGATTGGCTAAGATGGATGACCTAAAGATTGGCTGGCCCTCCGTGAATGAGGATCAGGGTTGATGGCTTTATTAGAGGAAATGCATCTCGAGCACAACCTCTGTTTTCGTTAGGAACCGATTTTCGCGGTCTTGCTCAGTTTCCACTACAGCTCTAGGCTGGTGTATCTCACATAGAGCAAACTCATAGAGCAAACTGGAGTGACCTTCCCGCGTTAGCAGTCGGCTTGTTGGATTTGTGGATGTATTGGTACAACTTACAGTGAGAAAATTCCATGCGCCTGGTGTGATACTTTATTTTACCACCTCAATTTTCATGTGAGATGTACATTGACTATTGTTTTTTGCTTCTGCGAAAACGCTCTGTTCATTTCCAAGCAAGTAACAAGTCATTAATGTAACCATCAATTCAGTCTTCTTGTTAGGCAGTAGGTAATGTAATCATCGTCAGTTATCCTCTGGGCTTCTAGAGTGGAAGGTTCTCCCAAACGAACCAGGGACGGTGCGCCCTTGGAAAGATTGTGGGTCACCAAACAAGGGTAAAAATACCCGGTAACAAAGTAGGCACGCTCTTGGTTGCTGGTAGTTGCTCACTCCTGTCATGAGTTTCTGCTTGGTTGATAAAAAGAAGGGAGCGGCCGTGTGCCTGGCTTTCTCTCTCTGAACCTACCTCCCATCCATGGAGATCAGCAGCGAGGAGAGGGTGGAGCTCTCCATCGTGGAGCACCTCCCTGACAATGGCGACGCCGGCGTGGAGGAGGATCATCTATGGCCGACCAAGGACGGCCCTCTTCCTATATTCCTCAAGGTGTCTATCAGCCAGTCTCTGTTTTCTTTCGGTGTTCACTATCACTATTTTGGACGTTTTCTCCCTAGAATGGCCAGTATTCCAGTTAATGATCATGGTCTCTAGTCAAAAAATTTGTTGCTGTTTTGGTTATCTATGGTTCTTGCTGGGACAATTAACAGGTTGTTAGCGAATTAACCAAGAAGCAGTAACTCTGCACAATTTCTGTTATGACATGTAACAGAGCTCTGCTCATCATGGATGGAAAATGCAGTTTGAGAATGTGGAGTACAAGGTGAAGCTGAGCGCCAAGAACCCCCTGACGGCGGCAAAGGTGGCCTTCGCGTCCCACATGAGGGTGGATCATGGCGGCAGCAGCTGCAAGCACATCCTTAAGGGCATTGGCGGCAGCGTCGACCCCGGCGAGATCCTGGCGCTGATGGGCCCCTCCGGCAGCGGCAAGACCACCCTGCTCAAGATACTCGGGGGCAGGCTGGGCGGCGCCGTCAAGGGCCAGATCACTTACAACGACACCCCCTACAGCCCCTGCCTCAAACGGAGGTAAAAACACACGAGAGTTGTCGAGCATCAGAGACTGAATTTGTGTCGACTTCTCGCGATTCCTTGCAGAGAATGGCGCAGATCGAGAGGATTGAGTGAAAAGATTGATTGGTTGATCAAACTCTGTTGTTTTTGTTCGTTGCGAAATGCAGGATGGGCTTTGTGACGCAGGACGACGTGCTGTTCCCTCAGCTGACGGTGGAGGAGACACTGGTGTTCGCCGCCTTCCTGCGGCTGCCGGCGCGCATGTCCAAGCAGCAGAAGCGCGACCGGGTGGACGCCATCATCGCGGAGCTGAACCTGGAGAGGTGCCGGCACACCAAGATCGGCGGCGCGTTCGTGCGCGGGGTGTCGGGCGGCGAGAGGAAGCGGACGAGCATCGGGTACGAGATCCTGGTGGACCCGTCGCTGCTGCTGCTGGACGAGCCCACGTCCGGGCTGGACTCCACGTCGGCCAGCAAGCTCATCGTCATCCTGCAGCGGCTGGCCAAGTCGACGCGGCGGACCATCATCACCACCATCCACCAGCCGTCCAGCCGGATGTTCCACATGTTCGACAAGCTGCTGCTCATCTCCGAGGGCCACGCCATCTACCACGGCAAGGCCAGGGACTGCATGCACCACTTCTCCTCGCTGGGGTTCACGCCGGAGATCCCCATGAACCCGGCCGAGTTCCTGCTGGACCTCGCCACGGGCAACCTCGAGGACATCAGCGTCCCCGGGCTGCTCCGGGACGGCTCGCCGGCGCCGCAGGAGTTCAGGTCCCGCGTCGTGGCGTACCTCCAGGCCAAGTACAGGGACCACGCCGGGGACGGCGAGGAGGACCAGGCGAAGCAGCCGGCGAGGAGGCCCGGGGAGCAGCTGAGGCTGGCCATCCGGATGCGCAAGGACCGGAGCATCAACTGGTTCCAGCAGTTCGTGGTGCTGTCGCGGCGCACCTTCCGGGAGCGCGCCGCCGACTACCTGGACAAGATGCGGCTGGCACAGGCCGTCGGCGTGGCGCTCCTGCTCGGCCTGCTCTGGTGGAAGTCGCAGACCGGCAACGAGGCGCAGCTGAGGGACCAGGTCGGGCTCATCTTCTACATCTGCATCTTCTGGACGTCGTCGTCGCTCTTCGGCTCCGTCTACGTCTTCCCCTTCGAGAAGCTGTACCTGGTCAAGGAGCGCAAGGCCGACATGTACCGCCTCAGCGCCTACTACGCCAGCAGCACCCTCTGCGACGCCGTGCCGCACGTCGTCTACCCGGTCCTCTTCATGGCCATCCTCTACTTCATGGCCGACCTCCGCCGCACCGTCCCCTGCTTCTGCCTCACCCTCCTCGCCACCCTCCTCATCGTCTTCACCAGCCAGGTACGTAACCTGTTCTTCTTCTTCTTCTTGTGCATGCCGACGGTGACATCGACGGCGAACGGCGATGATAACTAACGAAGGTGAGAGCTCGATCTGTGATCATCAGGGGACGGGGGAGCTGCTGGGGGCGGCGATCCTGAGCGTGAAGAGGGCGGGGGTGATGGCGTCGCTGGTGCTGATGCTGTTCCTGCTCACCGGAGGGTACTACGTGCAGCACATACCCAAGTTCATACGGTGGCTGAGGTACGTCTCCTTCATGCACTACGGCTTCAACCTGCTGCTCAAGGCGCAGTACCACGGCCACCTCACCTACAACTGCGGGAGCCGGACCGGGTGCCAGCGGCTGCAGTCGTCGCCGTCCTTCGACACCGTCGACCTCGACGGCGGCATGCGCGAGGTCTGGATCCTGCTCGCCATGGCCGTCGCATACCGCCTCCTCGCCTACTTCTGCCTCCTCAAGAGGATCACCCTCACGCCCTTGTGAGAAGAGAAACCTTGGGAGTTTGGCACGGCGTGCTTTGCTAGATAGGTCTTCCGAATTATCCTTTGTCACATGTAATGCATGTTTATTAATGGGTACAAGCCTACAAGGCAAGAACTGGGAGCAATGTGCATGGGTTTTTCTTCTTGTTTGTTTCCTTAACTTTCCTTGCTTGGAGGTAATGAGGCCTTGCTGAAAGCGGTGACCCAAGCTATCCCAGCACATGCGATGGTTGTATTTAAATTCCCAAAGGAACAGGGAGCAATGTGCATGTGTTTTCTTCTTGGTGGTTTCCTTGATATTCTTCAATTTTGCTATTTCTCAGGTATCTGTTTTTTTTTATTTCACATCAGTCACCTTCTTTCTTCCTTCCTTCACGTCGGATCTTGCCGGAGAAGACAACACCACTATCTATCTTACGGGAAAGCCATGACCCTAGTATCTATCTTATTAGGGGGAGCTATGGCCCCGTTATTTTATCTTTGGGGTGCAAGGGGGTGTGTATGTGTGTGTGATAACCCACCAGTATAGATGATCGTTTATAGCCTTTTTTGATAAGTAAAAGTGTCGAATCCAACGAGGAGCTAAAGGTACAATTAATATTCTCTCAAGTTCTATCGACCACCGATACAACTCTATGTACACCAACATTCGCTTTACCTAGAAACAAGTAATAAAATTAGAAGTATTTCGTAGGTGTAGTGGGATAATTTTGCAAGATAATGAAGAACATGAACATAAAAGTTAGGTGTTGTTTTAATAAAAGAACAATTAACTTAGTATAGCGAGTGTAGAAAAGTGGTAATAGGATTTGCGGAATTGTCCCTAAGCAATTGGCGACCGGTGGCAAATTCTTATATGGGGGAGGCCACTGCTAGCATGTCATTCCTTACTTAAAATTCTATGCACTTATAATTGGAACTATTAGCAAGCATCCGCAACTATTAAAGTTTATTAAGGTAAAACCCAACCATAGTATTAAGATATATTGCCCCCCTTCAATCCCATACGAATCTATTTCTATGGCAAGAAGAACTTTCCGCCACTCTCGCCCTCCAATGCATAGTCCTATCAACATACAACCAACCCTATGGTGTGATCCACGTGTGCGCTCATATGATGAGCACCAAGGGCCAGCAACATAACCACAAGCAATTTAAACCAATCATAGCAATTCAATAATTACCTAGAGGACAAAAAAATCTACTCAAACATCATAAGATGGCAACCCATCATTGAATAATAATACGAATCATAAAGCACCATGTTCAAGTAGGGGGTACAACGGGTTGCGGGAGAGTGGATCGCCGAATATAGATGAGGGAATGTGATGGAGGTGTTGAAGAAGATGCCGGAGTTGTTGGTGTAGATCGCTGTCACACGATGGTTCCCCCAGCGACGTTCCAGCGCCACGGGGAGAGAGCCCCCATTCTCCTTCTTCTTGCTTGGCCTCCCTCGTAGAAGTAGGAGGGTTTCCCCTCTGGTCCTTGGACGCCATAGCTCCTGGAGGGCAGGAGCCCTCAGAGGTTTGTGTTTTCTGGCCCTCACCGTTTCTTATATTCCCGGAGACCCGTAACTCCGATTGGGCTGAAATTTTAACACGATTTTTATCCAGAAATCATCTATCTTACGATGAAAGAAGGGCCCAACCGACTTAAGGGGGAGCCATGAGCCTGCTGTTGGGGAACGTAGTAATTTCAAAAATTTTCCTACGCACACGCAAGATCATGGTGATGATATAGCAACGAGAGGGGAGAGTGTTCGCCCACGCACTCGTGAGACCGTGGCGAAGCGTTAGCACAACGCTGTTGATGTAGTCGACGCCTTCACGATCCGACCGATCCAAGCACCGAACATACAGGTCTCCGAGTTCAAGACACGCTCACTCGATGACGATCTCCGCCTCCGATCCACCGAGCTCCGGAGATGAGTTCCACAAGACGACGGCGTGGTGACGATGATGATGTTCTATCGGCGCAGGCTTCGCTTAAACTCCGTGACGATATGACCGAGGTGGAATATGGTGGAGGGGGCACCGACACGGCTAAGGAACGATCCATAGATCAACTTGTGTGTCTATGGGGTGCCCCCGCCTCGATATAAAGGAGCCAGGGGGAGGCCGGCCGCCAAGGAGGGCGCGCCAGGGGGAGTCCTACTCCCACCGGGAGTAGGACTCCCTCTTTCCAAGTAGGAGTAGGAGAAGGGGGGAAAGAGGAGGAAGAGGAGAAGGAAAGGGGGGGCGCCGCCCTTCCCTTGTCCTATTCGGACTAGGAAGGGGAGGGGCGCGCGGCCCCCTCCTGCCTCCTTCCCTCTTCTCCCTCGAGGCCCATGTAGGCCCAATAACCCCCCGGGGGGTTCCGGTAACCTCCCGGTACTCCGGTAAAATGCCGATTTCACCCGGAACCATTCCGATGTCCAAACATAGGCTTCCAATATATCAATCTTTATGTCTCGACCATTTCGAGACTCCTCGTCATGTCCGTGATCACATCCGGGACTCCGAACAAACTTCGGTACATCAAAACTTATAAACTCATAATAAAACTGTCATCGAAACGTTAAGCGTGCGGACCCTACGGGTTCGAGAACTATGTAGACATGACCTAGAACCATTCTCGGTCAATAACCAATAGCGGGACCTGGATGTCCATATTAGTTCCTACATATTCTACGAAGATCTTTATCGGTCAAACCGCATAACAACATACGTTGTTCCCTTTGTCATCGGTATGTTACTTGCCCGAGATTTGATCGTCGGTATCCAATACCTAGTTCAATCTCGTTACCGGCAAGTCTCTTTACTCGTTACGTAATACATCATTCCGTAACTAACTCATTAGCTACATTGCTTGCAAGGCTTATAGTGATGTGCATTACCGAGAGGGCCCAAAGATACCTCTCCGACAATCGGAGTGACAAAACCTAATCTCGAAATACGCCAACTCAACATGTACCTTCGGAGACACCTGTAGTACTCCTTTATAATCACCCAGTTACGTTGTGATGTTTGGTAGTACCCAAAGTGTTCCTCCGGTAAACGGGAGTTGCATAATTCTCATAGTTACAAGAACATGTATAGGTCATGAAGAAAGCAATAGCAGAATACTAAACGATCAAGTGCTAGGCTAACGGGATGGGTCATGTCAATCACATCATTCTTCTAATGATGTGATCCCACTAATCAAATGACAACACATGTCTATGGTTAGGAAACATAACCATCTTTGATTAATGAGCTAGTCAAGTAGAGGCATACTAGTGACTATAGTTTTGTCTATGTGTTCACACATGTATCACGTTTCCGGTTAATACAATTCTAGCATGAATAATAAACATTTATCATGATATGAGGAAATAAATAATAACTTTATTATTGCCTCTAGGGCATATTTCCTTCAGTCTCCCACTTGCACTAGAGTCAATAATCTAGATTACATAGTAATGATTCTAACACCCATGGAGTCTTGGTGCTGATCATGTTTTGCTCGTGAGAGAGGCTTAGTCAACGGGTCTGCAACATTCAGATCCGTATGTATCTTGCAAATCTCTATGTCTCCCACTTGGACTTGGTCCCGAATGGAATTGAAGCGCCTTTTGATGTGCTTGGTCCTCTTGTGAAATCTGGATTCCTTTGCCAAGGCAATTGCTCCAAGATTGTCACGAAGATTTTCATTGGTCCCGATGCACTAGGTATGACACCTAGATCGGAAATGAACTCCTTCATCCAGACTCCTTCATTTGCTGCTTCAGAAGTAGCTATGTACTCCGCTTCACATGTAGATCCCGCCACGACGCTTTGTTTAGAACTGCACCAACTTACAGCTCCATCATTTAATATAAACACGTATCCGGTTTGCGATTTAGAATCGTTCGGATCAGTGTCAAAGCTTGCATCGACGTAACCACTTACGACTAGCTCTTTGTCACCTCCATATACGAGAAACATACCCTTAGTCCTTCTCGTATTTCAGATGTTCTTGACCGCTGTCGATGATCCACTCTGGATTACTTTGGTACCTTCCCGCCAAGCTTATTGCTAAGCATACGTCGTGTCCGGTACACAAGATTGCATACATGATAGAGCCTATGGTCAAGCATAGGAACATCTTTCATTTTCTCTATCTTCTCATTGTGGTCGGGCATTGAGTTTGACTCAACTTCACACCTTGTAGCACAGCAAGAATCCTTTCTTTGCTCGATCCATTTTGAACTTTTTCAAAATTTTGTCAAGGTATGTGCTTTGTGAAAGTCCTATTAAGCGTCTTGATCTATCTCTATAGATCTTGATGCCCAATATGTAAGCAACTTCACCGAGGTCTTTCATTGAAAAACTTTTATTCAAGTATCCCTTTATGCTATCCAGAAATTCTATATCATTTCCAATTAATAATATGTCATCTACATATAAAACTAGAAATGCTACAGAGCTTCCACTCACTTTCTTGTAAATACAAAGCTTCTCCAAAAGTCTCAGATAAAACCATATGCTTTGATCACACTATCAAAACGTTTATTCCAACTCCGAGACGCTTGCACCAGTCCATAAATGGATCATTGGAGCTTGCATACTTTGTTAGCACCTTTTGGATCAACAAAACCTTCCGCTGCATCATATACAACTCTTCTTCTAGAAATCCATTCAAGAATGCAGTTTTGACATCCATTTGCCAATTTCATAATCATGAAATGCAGCAATAGCTAACATGATTCGACAGACTTAAGCATCGCTACGGATGAGAAAGTCTCATCATAGTCAACCCCTTGAACTTGTCGAAAACCTTTCGCAACAAGTCGAGCTTTATAGACGCTACATTACCATTAGCGCCATCTTTTTCTTAAAGATCCATTTATTCTCAATGGCTTGCCAATCATCCGCAAGTCAACCAAAGTCCATACTTTGTTTTCATACATGGATCCCATCTCGCATTTCATGGCCTCTAGCCATTTTGCGAATCTGGGCTCATCGTCGCTTCCTCATAGTTCGTAGGTTCATCATGGTCAAGTAACATGACTTCCGAATAGGATTACTGTATCCACTCGGTGTGGATCTTACTCGGTAGACCCACGAGGTTCAGTAGAAACTTGATCTGAAGTTTAATGATCAATATCATTAGCTTCCTCACTGATTGGTGTAGTTGTCACAGGAACCGGTTCTTGTGATGAACTACTTTCCAATACAGTTATCTCATCAAGTTCTACTTTCCTCCCACTCACTTCTTTCGAGAGAAACTCCTCCTCTAGAAAGGATCCGAATTTAGCAACGAAAATTTTGCCCTCAGATCTGTGATAGAAGGTGTACCCAATAGTCTCCTTTGGGTATCCTATGAAGACACATTTCTCCGATTTGGGTTCGAGCTTATCTGGTTGGAGTTTCTTCACATAAGCATCGCAGCCCCAAACTTTAAGAAACGATAACTTTGGTTTCTTGCCAAACCACAGTTCATTAGGCGTCGTTTCAACGGATTTTATGGTGCCCTATTTAACGTGAATGCGGCCGTCTCTAAAGCATAACCCCAAAACGATAGCGGTAAATCGGTAAGAGACATCATAGATCGCACCATATCAAGTAAAGTACGATTACGACGTTCGGATACACCATTTCGTTCTGGTGTTCCAGGTGGCGTGAGTTGCGAGACTATCCCGCATTGTTTCAAGTGTAGACCAAACTCGTAACTCAAATATTCTCCTCCACGATCAGATCGTAGAAACTTTATTTTCTTGTTACGATGATTTTCCACTTCACTATGAAATTCTTTGAACTTTCCAAATGTTTCAGACTTGTGTTTCATTAAGTAGATATACCCATATCTGCTCAAATCATCTATGAAGGTGAGAAAATAACGATATCCGCCACGAGCCTCAACATTCATCGGACCACATACATCTCAGATGTATGATTTCCAACAAATCTGTTGCTCTCTCCATAGTACCGAGAACGGTGTTTTAGTTATCTTGCCCATAAGGCACGGTTCGCAAGTACCAAGTGATTCATAATCAAGTGATTCCAAAAGCCCATCAAGATGGAGTTTCTTCATGCGCTTTATACCGATATGACCTAAACGGCAAGTACACAAATAAGTTGCACTATCGTTATCAACTCTGCATCTTTTGGTTTCAACACTATGAATATGTGTATCACTACTATCGAGATTCAATAAAAATGCAGACCATTCTTCAAGGGTGCATGACCATAAAAGATATTACTCATATAAATAGAACAACCATTATTCTCTCGATTTAAATGAATAACCGCCTCACATCAAACAAGATCCAGATATAATGTTCATGCTCAAGGCGGCACCAAATAATAATTATTTAGGTCTAATACTAATCCCGATGGTAGATGTAGAGGTAGCGTGCGATCGCGATCACATCGACTTTGGAACCATTTCCCACGCGCATCGTCACCTCGCCCTTAGCTAATCTTCGCTAATCCGTAGTCCCTGCTTCGAGTTGCAAATATTAGCAATGTAACCAAGATCAAATACCCAAAAGCTCTGCGAGCATTAGTAAGGTACACACCAATAACATGTATATCACATATACCTTTGTTCACTTTGCCATCCTTCTTGTCCGCCAAATACTTGGGGCAGTTCCGCTTCCAAAGGTCCACGCTTGCGGTAGAAGCACTCGGCCAGCTTAGGTCCGACTTGGGTTTCTTCTCTTGAGCAGCAACTTGCTTGCCGCTCTTTTGAAGTTTCCTTCTTCTTCCTTTGCCCTTCTTCTTGAAACTGGTGGTTTTGTTAACCATCAACACTTGATGCTCCTTCTGATTTCTACCTCCGCAGCTTTCAAAGATTGCGAAGAGCTCGAATAGTCTTGTTCATCCCTTGCATATTATAGTTCATCATGAAGCTCTTGTAGCTTGGTGGCGTGATTGGAGAATTCATCAATGACACTATCATCGTGAAGATTAACTCCCAGTTGAATCAAGTGATTATTATACCCGCACATTTTGAGTATGTGTTCACCGACGTAACTATTCTCCTCCATCTTGCAGCTATAGAACTTATTGGAGACTTCATATCTCTCAATCCGGGCATTTGCTTGAAATATTAACTTCAACTCTGGGAACATCTCATATGCTCCATGACGTTCAAAACGTCGTTGAAGACCCGGTTCTAAGCCGTAAAGCATGGCACACTGAACTATCGAGTAGTTATCATCTTTGCTCTGCCAGACGTAACTTTTCTGTGCAGCAATGAGGATAATCCTCAGGTTATGGACCCAGTCTGTGTGATTGCTACATCATCTTTCAACTTTGCTTTCTCAAGGAACGCATTAAAATTCAACAGAACAACAACACGAGCCATCTATCTACAAACAAACATAGACAAGCAAAATACTATCAGGTACTAAGTTCATGATAAATTTAAGTTCAATTAATCATATTACTTAAGAACTCCCACTTAGACATACATCTCTCTAGTCATCTAAGTGATCACATGATCCAAATCAACTAAACCATGTCCGATCATCACGCGAGATGGAGTAGTTTCAATGGTGAACATCGCTGTGTTGATCATATCTACTATATGATTCACGCTCGACCTTTCGGTCTCCGTGTTCCGAGGCCATATCTGTATATGCTAGGCATGTCAAGTATAACCTGAGTATTCCGCGTGTGCAACTGTTTTGCACCCGTTGTATTTGAACGTAGAGCCTATCACACCTGATCATCACGTGGTGTCTCAGCACGAAGAACTTTCGCAACGGTGCATACTCGGGAGAACACTTCTTGATAATTAGTGAGAGATCATCTTAAAATGCTACCGCCAATCAAAGCAAGATAAGATGCATAAAGGATAAACATCACATGCAATCAATATAAGTGATATGATATGGCCATCATCATCTTGTGCTTGTGATTCCATCTTCAAGCACCGCCATGATCACCATCGCCACCGCGCGACACCTTGATCTCCATCGTAGCATCGTTGTCGTTACGCCATCTATTGCTTCTACGACTATCGCTACCGATTAGTGATAAAGTAAAGCAATTACAGGCATTTGCATTTCATACAATAAAGCGACAACCATATGGCTCCTCGCCATTGCCGATAACTTCGTTACAAAACATGATCATCTCATACAATAAAATATAGCATCACATCTTGACCATATCACATCACAACATGCCCTGCAAAAACAAGTTAGACGCCCTCTACTTTGTTGTTGCAAATTTTACGTGGCTTCTACGGGCTTAGCAAGAACCGTTTTACCTACGCATCAAAAACCACAATGATAGTTCGTCAAGTTGGTGCTGTTTTAACCTTCGCAAGGACCGGCGAGCCACACTCGATTCAGCTAAAGTGAGAGAGATAGATACCCGCCAGCCACCTTTAAGCACGAGTGCTCATAACGGTGAAACCAGTCTCGCGAAGCGATATCGTAATGTCGGTCCGGCCGCTTCATCTCACAATACCGCCAACCAAAGTATGACATGCCGGTAAGCAAGATGACTTGTATCGCCCACAACTCACTTGTGTTCTACTCGTGCATATAACATCAACGCATAAAACCTAGGCTCGATACCATCATTGGGGAACGAGTAATTTCAAAAATTTCCTACGCACACGCAAGATCATGGTGATGATATAGCAACAAGAGGGAGAGTGTTCGCCCACGCACTCGTGAGACCGTGGCGGAAGCCTTAGCACAACACGGTTGATGTAGTCGTGCGCCTTCACGATCCGACCGATCCAAGCACCGAACGTCACGGGCCTCCGAGTTCAGACACGCTCAGCTCGATGACGATCTCCGCCTCCGATCCAGCCGAGCTCCGAGATGAGTTCCACAAGACGACGGCGTGGTGACGATGATGATGTTCTATCGCACAGGCTTCGCCTAAAATCATGCGACGATATGACCGAGGTGGAATATGGTGGAGGGGGCACCGCACACGGCTAAGGAACGATCCGTAGATCAACTTGTGTGTCTATGGGGTGCCCCCACCCCCGTATATAAAGGAGCCAGGGGGGAGGAGGCCGCCGGCCAAGGAGGGCGCGCCAAGGGGGGAGTCCTACTCCCACCGAGTAGGATTCTCTTCCAAATAGGAGTAGGAGAAGGGGAAAGAGGAGGAAGGAGGAGAAGGGGGGGCGCCGCCCCCCTTCCCTTGTCCTATTCGGACTAGGAAGGGAGGCGCGCCCCTCCCCGCCTCCTTCCTCTTCTCCCTCGAGGCCCATGTAGGCCCAATAACCCCGGGGTTCCAGAACCTCCGGCACTCCAGTAAATGTCGATTTCACCCGAACCATTCCGATGTCCAAACATAGGCTTCCAATATATCAATATTTATGTCTCGACCATTTCGAGACTCCTCGTCATGTCCGCTGATCACATCCGGACTCAACAAACTTCGGTACATCAAAACTTATAAACTCATAATAAAACTGTCATTGAAACGTTAAGCGTGCAGACCCTACGGGTTCGAGAACTATGTAGACATGACCTAGACCCATTCTCGGTCAATAACCAATAGCGGGACCTAGATGTCCATATTGGTTCCTACATATTCTACGAAGATCTTTATCGGTCAAACCGCATAACAACATACGTTGTTCCCTTTGTCATCGGTATGTTACTTGCCAAAGATTTGATCGTCGGTATCCAATACCTAGTTCAATCTCGTTACCGACAAGTCTCTTTACTCGTTACGTAATACATCATTCTGTAACTAACTCATTAGCTACATTGCTTGCAAGGCCTATAGTGATGTGCATTACCGAGAGGGCCCAGAGACACCTCTCCGATAATCGCAGTGACAAAACCTAATCTCGAAATACGCCAACTCAACATGTACCTTCGGAGACACCTGTAGTACTCCTTTATAATCACCCAGTTACGTTGTGACGTTTGGTAGTACCAAAGTGTTCCTCCGTAAACGGAGTTGCATAATTCTCATAGTTACAGGAACATGTATAGGTCATGAAGAAAGCAATAGCAGAATACTAAACGATCAAGTGCTAGGCTAACGGGATGGGTCATGTCAATCACATCATTCTTCTAATAATGTGATCCCACTAGTCAAATGACAACACATGTCTATGGTTAGGAAACATAACCATCTTTGATTAATGAGCTAGTCAAGTAGAGGCATACTAGTGACTATAGTTTTGTCTATGTATTCACACATGTATCACGTTTCCGGTTAATACAATTCTAGCATGAATAATAAACATTTATCATGATATGAGGAAATAAATAATAACTTTATTATTGCCTCTAGGGCATATTTCCTTCACCTGCCCAGCGCACCCTAGGGTAGGGGGCGCGCCGTCTGAGCTCGTGACTCCCTCGAGCATTGTCTTACGTCGATTATTTCCTAAAAATCACATATATTCCAAAAAAATCTCTGTAAAATTTTATCGCGTTTGGACTTCGTTTAATATGGATTTTCTGCAGAACAAAAAAACATGCAACAAATAGGAACTACCACTAGGCACTGGATCAATATATTAGTCCAAGAAAATCATATAAATTATTGCCAAAAGTATGTGAAAGGTGTAGAATATTGGCATGAAACAATAAAACAATATAGATATGACAAAGACGTATCAGCATACCCAAGCTTAATTCCTACTCGTCGTCGAGTATGTAAATGATAATAAATAAATTTTGATGTGGAATGCTACCTAACATAATCTTGATCATATAATCTAATCATGGCATGAATATTAAGATACGAGTGATTCAAGGCAATAATCTATCAATTTGATATTGAAACAATAATACAAAACATGCATGTAATTCATCATTGCCTTTTGTAATAATGGAGCTAAAGGAAACAACCTCTATGCACTTAGTTGTGGTAAGCATGACACACTCATTCTTCCCTACATAGATATATCAAATCAAGAGTACCCTGGTGCCGAACCAAGTAAGTGTATCATACTTTTTCACGCGCTTCAGCATTTTCACCTTCACTCTCAATACATGAGCGCGAGCCATGAACATAATGTGTGGAATAGAATGCGGTGGTAGAGATATATAAGGGAAGTCAAAAAGGAAGAAAGTCTCACATCAACTCGGCAGATTGATAGGCAATAGAGAGACCCATAAATCGATATCAATGCGAGGAGTAGGAATTTCCATGCAACGAATGCACTAGAGCTATAAGTGTATGAAAGCTCACTATAAAAACTAAGTGGGTGTGCATCCAACTTGCTTACTCATGAAGACCTCGGGCATTTGAGGAAGCCCATTGAAAGAACATGTGGTGCCCCATGTGTGGTTTTGGTAATTGATGACATTCTCTATGGAATAATGGTTGCTTGAGTTATATTCGTAGGATTTGTCCATAGGCTTTTCTTGAAGTCCATTTGCTGCTTTCAAGGAGTTTATGTGTTGGCCAAGGTGCTTTTCAAGGAATTATCCAAAGATTGGTCATGTGAGAGTTGAGCTTATTGCTAGCATGTCTTGAAGAAGAAGGTTGTGTTAACATTTATGTTTACCTTCAAGACATCATACTAATGAAGAGAGTTGGAAAGATTTAGGTTGATCAAGACTAAGTATAGAGAGTGATTCAAGTTGATCAACACATAAAGCGTAGAAGATGTACCGAGTGGGATCAAGTGATCCCATGGTATGGTAAGCATTGTCCATTACACTTTGTGTACTAACCCGTGTTCTACGTGAGAGTTCTATGTGGGGTTAGGTGTGTTTCCATGGGCTTGCGTCAAGAGAAAGATCTAATACAACCCATGGAGGATGACATCAAGTGGTGATCATCATCAAGGTTGCGGTGTGCAAGTTAAAGTGAAGCATCACAAAGAGATCACATGCTTGAAGCTCGCCGTCCATTATGGTGATAATGGACATGTGATGATGTGCCGAAGATAGGCTCACCTATAGTGGAGTATGGGGAGCAATCTACTAGTCTTCATCGAGCAGGCGCAATCAAGAAAGGTGGTCCATTTTGAGGAGGACAAGATCGTCATCATCTAGCTCAAGTGGACTATGCCCAAGGAAAAGGTTTGACCTTGATAGTGTTTTATATTTTGCCAGTCCCATGGTGGTAGTTGGGAGACTCGGTTATAGGGTCTTTAGTCGTACTATCAAGGGGGGCTCTCGAGTGAGTAGCTTCATCGTATCGTTCGGTGAGAGCTCAAGCCATTGCATTCTTGGCATAATCATCTTTCTTGGTTCTTGTTTGGCTTTTCACTTTGTGAGTTTAGGAGCTTTTGGTCTTCATCGTGATAAGCTCAAGCTCATCGAAAACGGATTTCGTATGCATCATATTTGTGTTTTCGGTGTTGGAGATTTTGCCGGATATGACTTGGCAAGGTCTTCTTCCATATCCTAGTGGCATTTATTCTCCATTGCTTGTTGTTAATTTAGCCAAGCGCTTTTGGATAGCTCTCGTCGTCCTCTATCCAACAAGCTTGAGTTTGCTCAATTCGGAGCTCGTATGCGAAAGTTGTGGCTGTTTTGATCTTATCCGTTTTTCATAGACCATGAAAGTGCTAGTTATCGACTAGAGGGGTTGAATAGGTGATTTTCATGAAAGTCTTCAAGATAGGCAATGTCTTTGAAGACAGACAATCAAATGCAACCTTCACAGTATGCAGCGGAAGATAAACTACACTAGCCAAGCCATAGTCTAAGAAACAATACTGAGTAAACACGAAGACAAATAGCAGCTAGGTAGAGCGGATCAGAATAGGAAGACAATATGAAGCCAATAATGCAATCAGAGAGAATGTCTTCACACAGTGAAGTCAAACAGGGCAACCAAGCAATGACTTCACGAAGCTAAAAAGTAAGTAAGGGTGAAGTGATAGAACCAGTAGCTTGACGAAGACAAGGATTTGGTGGACCAGTTCCAGTTGTTCTGACAATTGTACGTCTGGTTAGGGAGGCTGAGATTGAACTCAGAAGACCGCGTCTTCACCTTGTTCTCCTTGAGCCAAGGACACTTAGTCCTCGCCCAATCACTCTGGCAAGCCTTCAAGGTAGACTTCCAAACCTTCACAAACTTTGTTCACCGGCGATCCACAATGACTCTTGGATCCTCAGAACGCGGCGCCTAACCGAATGGAAGATACACAGTCTTCAAGTGTAATAAGTCTTCAGATCACGCGGACAGAAAGACTTCAGTGATGCCTAACACTCTTTGGCTTTGGATGTTTTGGGCTTTTTCCTTGCAAGGGTTCTCTCTCAAAGGCTTCGGAGGTGGGTTGATCTCAAACGACAAAAGCCGTGCACTAACTCTGAGCAGCCACCAATTTATGGTGTAGGGGGTGGGCTATTTATAGCCAGGAGGCAACCCGAACTGATATGTCCGAAATGACCCTCGATCACTAAGGAACCGACATGTGTCCAACGGTCGGATTTCAAACACACGCGGTAGCTTGACTTGGGCTACAAGCAAATCTGACTCATCCAACTCTGGATAAGATTTACTCTCATTGTCTTCACTCGAAGACATAGGATTTGGGTTGAACATCACA
Source organism: Aegilops speltoides (assembly GCA_021437245.1). Classification (NCBI taxonomy): domain Eukaryota; kingdom Viridiplantae; phylum Streptophyta; class Magnoliopsida; order Poales; family Poaceae; genus Aegilops; species Aegilops speltoides. The sequence continues at coordinate 441,054,025 of CM038147.1, forward strand.
TCAGTTACTCTGACTTTGTTCACTTGGACCCCACTTAGCAGTTCGGTGGTTCCTATGACTCAAGAAAGAATAAAATGAACAAAAGAAACTGCGTCTTCGTACTCCATAGTCTTCAAGTGAATGTCCTCACACGTCATTATCTTCAACATGAATGTATTCACGAACCACCACTGTCTTCAATATCCTCATACATTTTTACGAGTCATCTCTAGTAGGTAAACTGAATCAATGAGGGACTTCTACCTGTGTTATCCTGCAATTCTCACAAACACATTAGTCCCTCAACCACGTTTGTCGTCAATACTCCAAAACCAAGGGGTGACACTAGATGCACTTACAGACCGGCTGTACCGCTTCTTACACCGGTTGTACCGGTTGACCAGTACTAACGGTGTTTGGGGCTGTTGTACTGCTCCAGAGTTGGTCTGATGGTGGTATTGGCCCAGTACCGCTCTACCATCGGACTAGGTTCTATTGTGGAGCAGTTCTTGGGCGGTTGTGGGCCGGTTTTCCTGGGCAGTTTCAGTTTAACGGTACTACCGGTTCCTCGGGCGATTGTACCACTTATTTCTTTTCCTAAATGTAGGTTTTTCCTTTGCTTTGACCGGTTGTACCGGTACTTACACCGGTTGTACCAGTCATAAGTTTTCTGCACATAACGGGTAGATTCGTGGGGACCTGTAAAAGGGGGTCTTCTTCCCCATTGGACCCTATCCTTTGAGCTCGTGTTCTCCCCTATTATTGACCTTCTTCGAGCTTGCTATCTTTCAATCCCTCCAATGATTCTTACTAGTTCTTGAGGGAAAATAGAGAGGAGTGATGTCTACTACGCAACCTTCTTGTAGACTCATGTTGGGACTCCAAGCCCAGAGTTTTGTAGGACAGTAGCAAATTTCCCTCAAGTGGATGACCTAAGGTTTATCAATCCGTGGGAGGCGTAGGATGAAGATGGTCTCTCTCAAACAACCCTGCAACCAAATAACAAAGAGTCTCTTGTGTCCCCAACACACCCAATACAATGGTAAATTGTATAGGTGCACTAGTTCGGCGAAGAGATGGTGATACAAGTGTAATATGGATAGTAGATATAGATTTTTGTAATCTAAAAATATAAAAACAACAAGGTAACTAGTAACAAAAGTGAGCAAAAACGGTATTGCAATGCTTGAAAACAAGGCCTAGGGTTCATATTTTCACTAGTGCAAATTCTCTCAACAATGATAACATATTTGGATCACATAACAATCTCTCAACGTGCAACAAAGAATCACTCCAAAGTTTCTATCGGAGAACGTAGGACGAAAACGTGCATCAACCCCTACGCATAGATTACCCCAATGCCACCTCAGGAATCCGCGAGTTGAGTGCCAAAACATACATCAAGTGAATCAATAAAACATCCCATTGTCACCACAGATATCCCATCACAAGACATACATCAAGTTTTCTCAAATCCAATACTCAATTCAACATGACGAAACCTCAAAGAGCAAGACTTAATTCATCACAACAAGAGATAGAGAGGGAAGAAACACCATATGATCCAACTATAATAACAAAGCTTGCGGTACATCAAGATCGTGCCAAATCAAGAACACGAGAGAGAGATCAAACACATAGCTACTGGTACATACCCTCAGCCCTGAGGGTGAACTACTCCCTCCTCATCATGGAGACCGCTGGGATGATGAAGATGGCCCCTGGTGATGGTTTCCCCCTCCGACAGGGTGCCGGAACGGGCTCCCGATTGGTTTTTCATGGCTATAGAGGCTTGTGGTGGCGGAACTTCCGATCTAGGTTTCTTTTCGGTGGTTTCTATATTTATAGGAATTCTTGGCGTTGGAAACAAGTCAGTGGGGTCCACGAGGCAGCAACAAGCCAGGGGGTGTGCCCTAGGGGGGAGCCATCCACCCTTTCCGTCACCTCGGGACTCTTCTGGCCAACTCCGATGCTCCGTTGGCTTCTTCTGGTCCATAAAAATTCATCATAAAGTTTCAGCTCGTTTGGACTCCGTTTGTTATTCCTTTTCTACAAAACTCAAAAATAAGGAAAAAACAAAAACTGGCACTGGGCTCTAGGTTAATAAATTAGTCCCAAAATAATTTAAAATATAATGCATATTAAACATGCAAAATAGATAATATAATAGCATGGAACAATTAAAAATTATAGATACGTTGGAGACGACTCAAGCATCCCCAAGCTTAATTCCTGCTCGTCCTCGAGTAGGTAAATGATAAAAACAGAAGTTTTGATGTGGAATGCTACCTAACATATTTATCCATGTAATTTTCTTTATTCTGGCATGAATATTCAGATCCATAAGATTCAAAACAAAAGTTTAATATTGACATAGAACAATAAAACTTCAAGCATACCAATAAAGCAATCATGTCTTCTCAAAATAACATGGCCAAAGAAAGTTATCCCTACAAAATCATATAGTCTGGCTATGCTCCATCTTCATCACACAAAGTATTTAATCATGCACAACCCCGATGACAAGCCAAGCAATTGTTTCATATTTTTGATGTTCTCAAACTTTTTCAACTTTCACGCAATACATGAGCGTGAGCCATGGATATAGCACTATAGGTGGAATAGACTATGGTGGTTGTGGAGAAGACAAAAAGAAGGAGATAATCCACTGGTACAACGGGGTGCTATACAAACGGTTTTTAACCCCTTTCCGCGACGACCTTTGGAACCGTCGCCAAGTGAGTGACTGCGATAGGGGGGGGGTCCTTCCCACACGACCCAGAAACTGTCGGGGATATGCCCTCCTGGCACAGACGCTCGGCAAAATGAGGTCGTGTGCGACCGATGAGCGCTCAAATACAGTTATACGTACAATAGTGCTAAAAAACACAATTATACAGGCGAAATCATTTCCGGTCTTAAGTACATCCCACACAGTCAGTCACCGCTAAACGTTTCTGTTCGTATGTACATTCCACACAGTCAATCCAAGGAATACGTTTCCATTAGTATGTACATCCCACATAGTTTATCCAAGAAGTACCTATCGCACGCGTTCTTCTATGACCAAACGTTTGCGATGCACACAACATCACAAACAGTCCATAATTTTGAAGCATGTGTGATAAGGTGACTATCGCAAACATTTAATAAGAAAGAACTGTGTGCGATGCTGTTGTTAATCGCACATGTTTTTTCTTGGCTGATCGTGTGTGTAGTGGAGATTGATCGCACACGTAGTGGATCCTAGAAACGTGTCTGATCTCCACATCTATCGCAGATGTTTCGCTTTCACAAACTGTGTGCAGTGTAATCAATAATTAATCCCTAATTTAAAAATCACATGTTTTGAATTTGAAAGTAGGCAATCACTTATTTCATATCCAACCATGTTTATTACAAATATAGGTTCAACCATGAATGCATAACTCGATGCACAAGTACATATACTGAAGAACTACAGAAACACCAAGTAAAGAATGATGAACCACAACTGTACTAAAGACTGTAAAGAGAGAGGCGAAAGACATTCTGGTTGCTGGAGAAGGTGAAGCGGAATGCCCATATTGTGCCCTCCTCCATGCGTAATGCGCGCACGACTCTAGGCCAACCCCTTGTGATGGTTGCGCGTCCATCCTTCACTGTCTTCATTACGACTTCTCAATGCTCATTGTAGTCTGGATGAAATACTTTAACCTTCATTCCATGTCCACCAATCATGTACTTTGCGAGGTAATCTTGAGTGAACTGATTCAGAAACTACTGTGAATGAAAAAGATTCAGACATTGTTGTCTAACAACTTATTATGGGCAGTAAAAAGAGAAGGCTACAGAGTTTGTAGTTACCATCCTACAACTCACTGTTGTGTTGGATAGAGCATAAACAAATAAATTTCTTGCCACCATTTGTATTTTTTTGCTAATAATCCTTATCAGTTTCCTCATTTGATGCTTGTTCATGAATATCTCATTGGCCCATACGCAAAAAGGGTCGATGCGTGGATCCTTGCCAAGGGCATATGTACCTACAAGCAACAAGTCAATATTACAAGCTAACAAGTGTCCAGGCCTGGATCTATATGCACTACATTGTGGAATGATGGGGAGTATGTTTAGGATGAAGCTAACCTCGGCGAAAATGGTGGCCACTCTCGTTGTTGTCCTGCATAAGTAGTGGAAAGGCATGATAAGTACAACAACCTTAACATCAAACAAATATAGCAAAGGTAAACAACGTCATCTCCAAATGATAGCTGGAATGTGTTGGTTTCAGCATGCTGTTAAAGCAGATATAAAATGGAAGGCAATGTTAGCGAAAACAGGCACAACCATCAAATATTGCAATTCAAACTGGTATTGTTGAAAATGAAAAGAATGTAGGTAAGTCTTAAACATCACACTGGATAAATGTGTAAAACTGAAATAAAGGGCACGTGTTAACTACACCAGGCATAACTGGAACCAGATATAGCCGTTCAACCTGGTACTGATGCAGTCGAGCGACACATTTCCGACTTGCACATAATGAACAACACATTGTGAATTACTAAAATAAACAAGGCATAAAGGATCAGTATAACAACCAAATATAGCCATTGAAAACTAGACAAAGTCTCACTGCAACCAACCTAACAAGCAAATACAGATAAACAGGGCATATGCTTGAAAATCGACACATGCTCATCGCAACCAACGTAATAAGCAAATACAGATAAACAGGCATCCGCTTGAAAACTCGGACAAATGCTAAAAAGCAACCCGCCAGCGTTCGGGAACGGGGTCTCGGACTTGCTCGCTTGCGGCTGCGGCATGGTTCGAAGGGGCCCAAGACGCCCATCTTCATCAACACAAGCTCAAGACCTCGCGAGGGGCCAAGATTCATGGGCGGGGACAAGGAGCTTCTCGTGCACGACCTCATCAGCCGGCTCACGAGGAGGCGGAGAGTTAAAGGCGGGTACCTCACGAGGTGCCCATGACGCAAGCCATGACGACCAAGGGCGCCACGGGCGCCACCAGCAAAGGTCCTCCTTACCTCTTTGGTGCAAAGGGAGAAAGCGCAGCGAGAGCATCAAGCAAAGGCATCCATTTCGTGCAACAAGACCAAGACCAGCCCAACGGCAGGAAGGAAGTCATTGTGGAGCCCAAGCAAAGGCCATCACCAGAGCCTTTGACAAAGCGAGGACCAACTTTAGTCAGATAAGTGTACCCGATGTTCCCTTCAAATGGCTAATTGTTGGTGCCCTTCCCGCTCAATATTTGGGAAGAGGCCCAGGGCCTTTGCCTATAAATAGGACTAGCCACCCCCAGGGTAGAGGCATCTGGATCCGGGATCGAGAATCCTCACCAGAAAACCAGTAGAGAGAGCGACTGAACTCCTCCTAGCAGTTCATCGCACCAGCCAAGAACAGACCCTCGCGAGGCTGTTCTTCCTTGTATTGTTCATCATCAGCCCAAGAGGCAATCCACCACACCACACACTGGAGTAGGGTATTACACCACAATGGTGGCCTGAACCAGTATAAACTCTGTGTCTCTTGTGTTGTTCCTTCCGTAGTTTAGATCTTACCGAGGCGGCGAGAACAGTAGGTAGAGCGAAATCTCCGCGCGCACCCCAAGTGTTTGAACCTCAAGGGTCCGCTGAACTCGAATCCGACATTTGGCGCGCCAGTAGGGGTGCGCCGAATTCGCTCTTCCACCGCCTGTTCTTCTCCGACCATCGCATCCATGTTCGACGCTGTCGGGCCCGCGCGGGCGCCAACCGCCCCACTTCCCATGTCGCCAGACGGCTCCGCCGGGCGCGCTCGCCGTTCCGTCACCTGCCGCCAACGCCGCCACTGGCCCGGCGGGGAACGAGCAGCAATCATCGTCCTAGCATCCCTCCGAGGCCTCTTGGGAAGAGCCACGCGGCCTCTTCCTCGCCCACCGCGCCGTGCCAGCCTCCCCGGTCGTCGCGACCCTCTGGCGGCTCACAGCGCCGCCTCCGCCACCACGCTGCCATTCGTCCGCCTGGTCAGCGCCGCCTCCACGCGCGGGGCTCCCAGATCGGTCGGAGCCACGTGCCGCTGGCCTTCAGCTCGAGGACCACCCTCCAACTCGGCCTGCTCGGGTGCGCTCCCATGCTGTGCACCCCCACCATCTGCCAGGTGGCCGTCACCAGGACTCTCATCGACGGCGGCGCGGGCCTCAGCGTGCTCTCAGTTGAGGCCTTCAACCTCCTCCGCATACCCCGGGAGCGGCTGTGGCCCAGCCGTCCCTTCTCGGGCGTCGGGGGAGGGTCATCTAGCTCCTTGGGACAGATCCGGCTCCCAGTAACTTTCGGCACCTACGGCAATTTCCGCACGGAGCTGGTTGATTTTGATATCGCCCCCATCGGCCTTCCCTACAACACCATCCTCGGCTATCCAGCACTGGCCCAGTTCATGGCCGCGACTCACCCGGCGTACAACCTTATGAAGATGCCCGGGAGTAGCGATGTCCTCACCGTGCTCGGGACACTGGGATGCGCCATGAAGCGCCAAGCTCGCCTTCAAGACGGCGGCGTCAGCACAGCCCGCCGACGCGGGGACCCCCGAGCCCAAGGGGGCTGCACCAACCAAGAAGAAACAGTTGTTCACCCAAGACAAGGCGGAGACCAAGCAGATACCCGTCGACGAGGATGGGTCCACTAACGCCACTTTCACCATAGGCGCCAACCTCGGGCCCGAGCAGGAGGAAGCCCTGGTCAAGTTCCTATGCGCAAACAAGAAGGTATTCGCCTGGGAGCCCGATCAGTTGGCAGGGATCCCACGGGGCGTAATCGAGCACCACCTCAACATGTGCCCCAACGTGCGCCCCGTGAAGCAGAAAGCGAGGCGGCAGTCCACTGAAAAGCAGGCCTTCATCGTCCAGGAGACCCGCAAGCTAGAAGCCGCAGGGGTCATTCGCGAGGTCCGATATCCAGATTGGTTGGCCAACCCTGTGGTTGTGCCAAAGAAGGGAGGGAAGGAGCGCATGTGTGTCGACTTCACCAACCTCAACAAAGCATGCCCGCAAGATCCGTTCCCGCTCCCTCGCATTGATCAGATCGTCGATTCCACCGCTGAGTGCGACCTGTTATGCTTCTTGGTGCCTTCTCCGGGTATCACCAGATCAAGATGGCGGTGGAAGACGTGGAGAAGACGGCCTTCCTGACCCCGTGTGGGGTGTACTGCTATACATGCATGCCGTTCGGACTGCGCAACGCGGGGGAAACCTTTCAGCGGCTCATGCACATCACCTTGGGCCCGCAACTCGGGAAGAATGTGGAAGCTTACGTCGACGGCATTGTGGTGAAGCCTCGCGAGGCCAAGACCCTGATACAAGACCTGGAGGAAACCTTCGCAAACCTCAACGCAGTGAACCTGCGGCTCAACCCGGAGAAGTGTGTGTTTGGAGTCCCCTCGGGCAAGCTCTTGGGCTTCATCGTGTCCCACCGAGGCATCGAGGCCAACCTAGAAAAGGTCAAGGCGGTCGAGGACATGAGCCCGCCAAGACCCTCGAGAGATGCAGAAGCTCACTGGCGCGTGGATCGCGCTTAGGGCGCTTCATCTCCAGGCTAGGGGAGCGAGCGCTGCCTTTCTTCCAGCTGATGAAGAAAAAGGGTCCCTTTGAATGGACTGAAGAGGCCGACAAGGCATTCCAAGATCTCAAGAGGTACCTTACCAGCCCTCCGGTGATGGTAGCCCCACGCCCTCAAGAGCCCTTGGTGCTCTACCTTGCCGCCACTCCCTACTCCGCCAACGCAGCTTTGGTGGCAGTTAGAGAGGAGCGTCGGACCAGGGCCGTGGCAGCTACCCGTGTCAAGGCAAAGCAGGACCAAGAAGGACTCGCAGAGATCACTACCACGGCTGAGAAGGATCACCCGCCGCAGGGGAGCGCACTGGGAACGGAAGAGGCCCCTCCCCCAGGCAACCAGCTTCTGGAGGCTCCACCAACTCAGGAGGCGCCACGGCCTCCGGAGGACACCACCAGCACCGACGCTCCAAGCCTCGTCGAGCACCCAGTGTACTTCGTCAGCACGGTGTTACGGGATGCGAGGGCACGGTACCCCATGCCTCAGAAACTCCTCCTCGCGTTACTGGTGGCCTCGTGCAAGCTGCGACACTACTTTCAGGGTCACCCTATCAAGGCTGTCTCAGCGTACCCCTTGGAAAGGGTGCTCAGGAGCCCTAACTCAGCCGGAAGGGTCGCCGAGTGGAACATTGAACTGCAAGCGTGAAAGCACAAGTGCTCCCTAGGTGGCTTTGGTAATTAATGTCAACATATCTCTTGTTGGACTAACACTTTTATCTAGCATGTTTCAGATAAGTTCAACAATGGAGTGGCATGGACTAAAGGATGTGGGAACTCCTTCAAGATGCTAAGGACAAAGGATTGGCTCAAGCTTCAAGCTCAAGACTCTTCATTTTACATTTTTAGTGGTCCAAGACCACATTGAGTCTATAGGAAAAGCCAATACTATCAAGGAGGGATGAGGTGTTGCTTAATGAGCCTCTTGCTTCATGTGCTTCGTGATATGCTCCAAAACCCTCAGCTACTTTCCCACTTCCACAAATGACCTAAACCCAAAACCAAAATCGGTCACACCGATTCTTTCTATCCGGCGCTACCGATTCCAAAAGTCATAGCCACTGCCACAAACCCTAAGCAAATCGGTCTTACCGATAGGGATCTCGGTCTCACCGAGATGGGATTGTAATCTCTCTGTGTATGTCCATTATCAAAATCGGTCACACCGAGTTTGAGCAATCGGTACTACCGAGATTACAATGCAAACTCTCTGGATAACTTATTACCAAAATCGGTCCCACCGAGTTTGAGTAATCGGTCCCACCGAGTTTGCCTGACCAACTCTCTGGAAAGCTTATCACCAAATCGGTCTCACCGAGTTTGTGTAATCGGTCTTACCGAGATTACATTATGCCCTAACCCTAATCATATCGGTCTCACCGAGTTGCATTTCGGTCCCACCGAAAACCCTAACGGTCACATTGTTTGCTAAATCGGTCTGACCGAGTTTAACGATTTGGTCCCACCGAGTTTGGTAGATTGTGTGTAACGGTTAGATTTTGTGTGGAGGCTATATATACCCCTCCACCTCCTCTTCATTCGTGGAGAGATCCATCAGAACGAACCTACACTTCCAACTTACCATTTCTGAGAGAGAACCACCTACTCATGTGTTGAGGCCAAGATTTTCCATTCCTACCATATGAATCTTGATCTCTAGCCTTCCCCAAGTTGCTTTCCACTCAAATCCTCTTTCCACCAGATCCAAAACCTATGAGAGAGAGTTGAGTGTTGGGGAGACTATAATTTGAAGCACAAGAGCAAGGAGTTCATCATCAACTCACCATTTGTTACTTCTTGGAGAGTGGTGTATCCTAGATTGGCTAGGTGTCACTTGGGAGCCTCCGACAAGATTGTGGAGTTGAACCAAGGAGTTTGTAAGGGCAAGGAGATCGCCTACTTCGTGAAGATCTACCGCTAGTGAGGCAAGTCCTTTGTGGGCGACTGCCATGGTGGGATAGACAAGGTTGCTTATTCCTGGACCCTTCGTGGGCGGAGCCCTCCATGGACTCGCGCAGCCGTTACCCTTCGTGGGTTGAAGTCTCCATCAACGTGGATGTACGATAGCACCACCTATCGGAACCACGCCAAAAACATCCATGTCTCCAATTGCGTTTGAATCCTCCAAACCCTTCCCTTTACTTTCTTGCAAGTTGCATGCTTTACTTTCCGCTGCTCATATACTCTTTGCATGCTTGCTTGATATGTATTGTGAATGTTGAAATTGTGTCTAAACTCCACTTAAACTCAAAGAAACTTAAAAACTGCAACTTTGGCACTTAGTGTCTAATCACCCCCCCTCTAGACACCTCTTCTCAAGGTCCTACAAGTGGTATCAGAGCATTAGCCTCCATTGCTTTGGTTTAATCACCATTGGAGGAAGATGGATGAGTCTACTATTAGGAGTCTTAGGCATAGAGTGCCTATTCTTGATGGAGAGTATTTTCACAAGTGGAAAAATGAGACGCTTGCTAGTTTCAATCAATATCATTTTAACAAGTACATTGCTAGCCCTTGTGCACCTTATGTTGATCCTATGCATCCTACCCATGATGAGTCAATTGACATGATTAGGAATCTTAGAACTGCCGAACTTATCATTAGAGGATTGCCTAGAAACTTGATTGGATGCTTGCCTACTTTTAAGTGTGCCTACACCATATGGAAATTTCTTGAGGAACGATTTCCAGATTATTCCTTGAAGAATCTTGGTGAAATTCTCCATAATTCTATTGCCTTGAGTAAGATGAATACTAGTGATCCTATGTTTGGTGATCGTCTATTTGTGCTTACAAACCTTATGCGTGCCAAAGGAAATGTTGGTATTATTAGTGATATTATTTCCGAAGCTATAAAAATTCATAAGCAAGATCATTGTCAAACTCATTCTAATGAATCACCCTCTCTAGGACTTGATCCACCACATGACGATGTTGAACATGGATACTATAATGAGGATGATGATAGTGACTTCGATCTTGATGATGCAACGAGACACTTTGGTCTTATGGCAAATCTTCGGGGATACATGTCAGGAGGAAAGGAATGGGTTCTTGATAGTGGATGTACCGATCACATGACCGGAGATAAATACATGTTCCGTGAGCTTGCTGATAATGATAGTCCTTGAAAGTATGTCACTTTCGGTGACAACTCAAAGGGTAAGGTGGTTGGCCTCGGTAAGGTGGCCATATCACATGATAGCTCCATACAAAATGTTATGCTCGTTGAATCTCTTGGATACAACTCACTTTCAGTATCTAGAATTGCTGATTTCGGTTTCAATGTTCTATTCACTGAAGTAGATTGCCAAGTGTTTTGTCGAGACAATCATAAAATGGTCTTCACCGGTGTGCGTAGAGGTGATCTATACATTGTTGATTTCACGAAAAAGGCTCAACCTAAAACTTGCTTCATTGCTAAATCCTCAAAAGGTTGGTTATGGCATAGACGACTAGGCCATGTTGGTATGCGAAACCTTGACAAGCTTATTAAAGGAAATCATATTCTTGGAGTTAACGATGTCATATTTGATAAGGATAGACTTTGCAGCGCTTGTCAGGCAGGTAAACAGGTTGGAGGAAGGCATCCCGTGAAGAACATCATGACTACAAGGAGGCCACTCGAGCTACTTCACATGGATCTCTTTGGTCCCAACTCTTACAAGAGTCTCGGTGGAAATTCTTTTGGCCTAGTTATAGTTGATGATTTTTCAAGATTTACGTGGGTGTTCTTTCTCGATGATAAATCGCAGGTCCAAAAGATCTTCAAAAACTTCGCTAGGAAGGCCCAAAATCAATTCGAAGTGAAGATCAAGAAGGTTCGTAGCGACAACGGAACGGAGTTCAAGAACGCAAATGTGGACACCTTTCTTGACGAAGAAGGGATTTCACACGAGTTCTCGGCTACGTACACACCTTAACAAAACGGAGTTGTTGAGAGGAAGAACCGGACGCATCGAAATGGCGAGAACGATGCTTGATGAGTACAAGACGCCGAAGCACTTTTGGGCAAAAGAGGTTGAGACAGCTTGTCATGCAACAAATCACTTGTATCTTCACAAGCTACTCGACAAGACGGCATACGAGCTCCTCACCGGTAACAAACCCCAAGTTGGATACTTTCGAGTATTCGGCTCAAAGTGCTACATTCTTGATAAGCATCGTCGCTCTAAATTTGCTCCTAAGTCTCATGAAGGTTTCCTACTAGGTTATGGCTCAAACTCTCACACTTACTGTGTCTACAAGAATTTCACCCGGAAGGTTGAAGAGACAGTAGATGTGAAGTTTGATGAATCTAACGGCTCGCAAGTAGAGCAATTGCCAATTGATGTAGGTGACAAAGATCCTTCGGAAGCAATTCAAGACTTGGCTATTGGCAAGGTTCGTCCAACGGAGGTGAAGGAGAGTACCTCGTCCGTACAAGTGGAAGCTTCAACTTCACAACAAGGTGAACCAAGAGTTCATACGGAAGCATCCACAAGCGGGACACACGAAGATGAAGAAAACGAGGAAGTGCATCAAGATGAACGTCAACAACCTCCTTCTCCACCACGACAAGAGAACGACAATGCCAACAATGAAGAAGGCCAAGAAGAAGAAGAACAATATGAAGAAGATGTTCAATGAAGACCCAAGCAAAAGCTTTCACGAGTTCGAGCAAGAATTGCTAAAGATCATCCCATCGAGCAAATCTACAATGACATTAAAACCGGGAGAATCACTCGCTCTAAAACTCGTTTAGCTAACTTTTGTGAAAACTATTCTTTCATCTCTAGCATTGAACGTATGAAGGTTGAAGAAGCATTGGAAGATCCGGATTGGATAAATGCTATGCATGAAGAGCTACATAACTTTGAGAGGAATCAAGTTTGGACATTGGTTGAGAAGCCCGACAACAACCACAACGTCATCGGTACCAAATGGGTGTTTCGCAACAAGCAAGATGAAGATGGACAAGTAGTTCGCAACAAAGCACGTCTCGTCGCCCAAGGCTACACATAAGTCGAAGGTATGGACTATGGTGAGACTTACGCCCCCGTTGCTAGACTTGAGTCCATTCGCATCCTACTTGCCTATGCTAATCATCATGATATCACCTTGTACCAAATGGACATTAAAAGTGCTTTTCTAAATGGTGAAATAGAGGAGGAAGTTTATGTTAAGCAACCTCCCGGCTTTGTAAATCCTAAGAAACCCAATCATGTTTACAAACTTCACAAAGCTCTTTATGGTCTTAAACAAGCTCCTAGAGCTTGGTATAAATGCTTGACCAAGTTCCTTATTGAAAAAGGCTTTGAAATTAGGAAAATATGATTCTACTCTTTTTACTAAAAGGGTTAATGGAGAACTATTTGTGTGCCAAATTTATGTTGATGATATTATATTTGGTTCAACTAACCCTCGTTTTAGTGAAAAGTTTGGGAAGCTAATGTCGGAGAAGTTTGAGATGTCTATGATGAGTGAACTCAAATTCTTTCTTGGGTTGCAAATCAAGCAAACTAAGGAAGGTACCTTTGTTTCTCAAACGAAGTACACCAAGGACTTATTCAAGAAGTTCAATATGCAAGAATGCAAAGGTATGTCTACACCCATGCCTACTAGTGGACATAATGACTTGACCAAAGATGGTAAACCAGTTGATCAAAAGGTTTATCACTCTATGATTGGTTCATTGTTATATCTATGTGCTTCACGTCCTGATATCATGTTAAGTGTGTGCATGTGTGCACGATATCAAGCTGCCCCTAAGGAATGTCATCTTAAGGCCGTGAAAAGGATAGTGAGATACTTAATCCATACACCAAACTTTGGCATTTGGTATCCTAAGAGGGCTTATTTCGATCTTGTTGGCTATTCCGACTCGGACTATGCCGGAGACAAGGTTGATAGAAAGTCCACCTCGGGTACTTGTCAATTTCTTGGTAGATCTCTTGTGTCTTGGTCCTCCAAGAAACAAAACTCGGTATCCTTATCCACTGCCAAAGCTGAATATATTGCCGCTGGTTCATGTTGTGCTCAATTACTTTGGATGACCCAAACTCTTAAAGATTATGGGATATATGTGAGACATGTTCCCTTGCTTTATGACAATGAAAGTGCTATCAAAATTGGTCATAATCCTGTGCAACATTCTCGAACTAAGCATATTGAAGTTCATCATCATTTCATTCGAGATCATGTTGCTAAGGGTGACACTGATCTTAAGCATGTTCGCACCGAAAAGAAATTAGCGGATATATTCACTAATCCTCTTGATGAGAAAGTGTTTTGCAGGTTAAGAGTAGAATTGAACATAATTGATGCTTCGAACTTGGAGTAGAAACTCCATTGGATACATGCAAGACATGAGCTTATGACTAATCCTTGATACTTCTCTTATGATGAAAATCTTATGTCATGGTTATATGTGTATCATGCATGTTATCTAACCCATGTAGGTACTTGGTGGAATCAAATTCCATGAGATTGTAATCTACTCACATCTTGAGCAATCTCTACATCACCAAGTCTCTACACTATGGTGGTTGAAGACAAGGAAGCACGAATCCACTCAAACATATCCTTTGAAAATTTTTATGTTGAGCTTCACGATTGTCATTTTTGGATACACAAGTGCTCTTCCTTGCAAGAACTAACCCATGTAGGTAGATGGACTAAAATCCCAAGTGATGCTCCAAATTCTTGATGAGCTACATCAACCTTGAGCAACCCACACAAGTTCAACTACATGGACAACCCCACCAACCAAGGTATGTTATTCCATCTTAGAGAAGCTTTACTCCAAGTCATGAGCTAAAGCAACTTGACAAGATGTGAATACATCAAGATGCTTAGACGAAAAATGGCAACCCCATTTTGAGCTTAAACGATGAGTATGACCTATGATCAAGTGATCTCACTTGACTCCTAAGTCAATATACTCTAACATAGGTGACTTTGTCGCCGACCATCTCTAGATGAAGTTCTCTTGTGTTCTTTTCTATGTTTTTGCATTTGTCTCATGCATATTTGTTTCCCCTTCAAAAAAAAACTTCATCAAGATTTCTTTCTTTCTGTTTGTTCTGCATTTTCTGCATTCCAATTCATTGCACATCTTTCAGTAAATTCCTTGAAAATCTTTGTGAGATCTTACTAGTCTAGTGAGCTGAGGTGACAAGTGTTTTCTCTACGATGAACTCGGTTTCACCGATTTGTTATTTTTGGCCCAACCGAATCCTTTCTGTCCAACCGAAGCAACTCACTCGGTGCCACCGATTTCATAACAGGAAAAACAGTTTGCCACATAATTCTATGTTTCTTCTGATCCAGCTCCACTAAATGAATCTTGTCCTCTACAAGCATCACATTTTTATCATTGCTTTGTTTTGTGTCTCAAGGACCAAACCCATTCGACAGATTCCAGAAGACCCTTCTTGGAAATTGATGTCAAAGGGGGAGAGAGAGAACATCAAAGCTTATCATTTGAAGAGAGAGAGAGCATCAAAGCTTATCACCTTCTTGAGGGAGAGAGATATCATCTCCTAAAGGGGGAGAGAGACCTTCTAGGGGAGAGACCCTCAAAGGGAAGAGAGAGATCTCCAGGGGGAGAGAATACTTAAGTAGAAAGTATTTCTCAAGGATCCCAGATGCTTGGTGTTCAAGAGGAGAGATGTCCACATGTCTTCTTGAGGGGAGAGACATGTTCATATATTCTGTTGTGCCTATTTGCATTAGCATGCATCAGCTCTGATCATCATTCATATCTTTCAGCTCTGTTTTCTTTCAGCTCTGATTTTCTGTTCCCTATCTTCTCCTAGTATCCCATGTTAGATTCGGGGGAGCAAGACATCTAAGGGAAAGAGATCATTTAAATTCATTGCATATCCTTACTCTTGGGGACATGTCTAATCCAATGTGGTACTTAGTACTCACTCTCTACATGTCATCCCAGTCTTGGTATTCTTGTGGTTTCTTCTATTTGCTCTGGCTAGTAGATGTATCTGTGTTATCTAACCTTGTTTACACAGGTTCATTTCATCCTAAGACAACTCAAGACTACAAGGTAAGTATATGCATCACAATCATGTGTATGAGGAATTCTTGCTGATGTACATATTGTTTGCAAGAAGGACTCATGAGCATGAAGGTATTTTCTTCAACATTCTTTGCTCTGATGCATATGGCCAAGATACATGTAACACATTGCCTGCTCTATCATGTTTATGCTCTCACATGCTCTTACATCCCATATTCACATGATTGCATACATGTAGGGGGAGTCTATGTTTGTTACATGTCTTTTCAAAGCTTTACTTGCTACTCTTTATATCTTTATCTAAAGCTTTGATGTATGTTGCCATCAATTACCAAAAAGGGGGAGATTGAAAGCAGAAGTGCTCCCTAGGTGGTTTTGGTAATTAATGTCAACATATCTCTTGTTGGACTAACACTTTTATCTAGCATGTTTCAGATAAGTTCAACAATGGAGTGGCATGGACTAAAGGATGTGGGAACTCCTTCAAGATGCTAAGGACAAAGGATTGGCTCAAGCTTCAAGCTGAAGACTCTTCATTTTACATTTTTAGTGGTCCAAGACCACATTGAGTCTATAGGAAAAGCCAATACTATCAAGGAGGGATAAGGTGTTGCTTAATGAGCCTCTTGCTTCATGTGCTTCGTGATATGCTCCAAAACCCTCAGCTACTTTCCCACTTCCACAAATGACCTAAACCCAAAACCAAAATCGGTCACACCGATTCTTTCTATCCAGCGCTACCGATTCCAAAAGTCATAGCCACTGCCACAAACCCTAAGCAAATCGGTCTTACCGATAGGGATCTCGGTCTCACCGAGATGGGATTGTAATCTCTCTGTGTATGTCCATTATCAAAATCGATCACACTGAGTTTGAGCAATCGGTACTACCGAGATTACAATGCAAACTCTATGGATAACTTATTACCAAAATCGGTCCCACCGAGTTTGAGTAATCGGTCCCACTGAGTTTGCCTGACCAACTCTCTGGAAAGCTTATTACCAAATCGGTCTCACCGAGTTTGTGTAATCGGTCTTATCGAGATTACGTTATGCCCTAACCCTAATCATATCGGTCTCACCGAGTTGCATTTTGGTCCCACCGAAAACCCAATGGTCGCATTGTTTGCTAAATCGGTCTGACCGAGTTTAACGATTCGGTCCCACCGAGTTTGGTAGATTGTGTGTAACGGTTAGATTTTGTGTGGAGGCTATATATACCCCTCCACCTCCTCTTCATTCGTGGAGAGATCCATCAGAACGAACCTACACTTCCAACTTACCATTTCTGAGAGAGAACCACCTACTCATGTGTTGAGGCCAAGATTTTCCATTCCTACCATATGAATCTTGATCTCTAGCCTTCCCCATGTTGCTTTTCACTCAAATCCTCTTTCCACCAGATCCAAAACCTATGAGAGAGAGTTGAGTGTTGGGGAGACTATCATTTGAAGCACAAGAGCAAGGAGTTCATCATCAACGCACCATTTGTTACTTCTTGGAGAGTGGTGTCTCCTAGATTGGCTAGGTGTCACTTGGGAGCCTCCGACAAGATTGTGGAGTTGAACCAAGGAGTTTGTAAGGGCAAGGAGATCGCCTACTTCGTGAAGATCTTCCGCTGCTCATATACTCTTTGCATGCTTGCTTGATATGTATTGTGAATGTTGAAATTGTGTCTAAACTCCACTTAAACTCAAAGAAACTTAAAAACTGCAACTTTGGCACTTAGTGTCTAATCACCCCCCTCTAGACACCTCTTCTCAAGGTCCTACAAAGCATTTCAGCTCGAGTTCAGCACGACCAGAGTCATCAAGGGGGCCGCGCTAGCAGATTTCATGGCCGAATGGACGGAGGCGCTTGGCCTCAAGGCCGACGAGGATCGATCCCTCTCCCCGGGAAGCGAGGCGCCAGAAGGCTGGGTCATGCACTTCGACGAGGCGTTCTCCAGGCATGGCAGTGGGGCTGGCGCGGTGCTCATATCTCCTACTCAAGACAAGCTCTATTATGCCGTGCAGCTCTGTTTCCAGCAAGGCGAAAAGGTCTCCAACAACATAGTGGAGTATGAAGGTCTAATAGTAGGCTTGAAGGCCGCGGCTGCCCTAGGGGTGAAGCGCCTTACCATCAAGGGTGATTCGCAGCTCCTCGTCAATTTCTCCAACAAAGTGTACGAGCCAAAAGATGAGCACATGGAGGTCCGCAGGATGGAAAAGCAGTTCTGGGGGTTGGAGTTGCAGCATGTGCCCCGTGGCACCAATCAGGAGGCCGATGACATCACCAAACGAGCATCCAGGCGGTTACCTCAGGAGCCTGGCGTCTTCGAGGAGCGGCTCTTCAAGCCCTCGGCTATGCCATCACTATCAAACACGGCGCAGCCTCGGGAGGAGCTCCCCCAGCCACCTGCCTCAGGAGCCCCAGTCTGTGGCCCAGCCTCAGGAGCGAGCCTGCTCCTGAAAATGGAGCCTCAGGAGGGGTGCTGGATCACAGAGCTCCGGAATTACTTAACGCAAGGGACCCTGCCAGAGAGGGAGGAGGAAGCGAAGCGTGTGGTGCGGCAAGCCACAACATACTGTATCAAGGATGGAGAACTCTACCGGAAGCGACCAAATGATGTGTCCCTACGCTGCATATCCAGGGAGCAAGGGAAAGAGCTGCTGGCGGATATACACGGTGGAGACTGTGGGCACCACTCGTCATCACGAACCTCGTGGGCAAGGCATTCCGCAGTGGCTTCTATTGGCCTATCAAGCCAATGACGCTGTCGAACTAGTGAAGGCTTGCGGCTCGCCAATTCCATGCCAAGCAGATCCATCAGCCGGCAGGAGGCCTGCAAACTATACCCCTCTCGTGGCCATTCGCGGTCTGGGGGCTGGATATCCTTGGCCCGTTCCCTCGGGCGCCGGGGGGATATCGCTACCTCTACGTCGCCGTGGACAAGTTCACCAAGTGGGCCGAAGTGGAAGCTATCCGCACCATCCCTGCGGGTTCGGCGGTCAAGTTCATCAAGGGCATCATGAGCCGGTTCGGGGTGCCGAACCGCATCATCACCGACAACGGTTCGCAGTTCACCAGTAACCTCTTCAAAACATAATGTGCTAACCTTGGAACGCAGATATGCTACGCTTCAGTGGCGCACCCTCGAAGCAACGGCCAGGCCGAGCGGGCCAACACGGAGGTCCTGAGGGGCCTCAAGACCAGAACATTCAAGAAGAAGCTGGAAGCCTGCGGCAGAGGTTGGTACGATGAGCTTCAGTCCGTGTTGTGGTCCATCCGCATGACCGCAACCAAGCCAACTGGAGAGACCCCGTTCTTCTTGGTCTATGGAGCTGAAGCGGTCCTCCCTCACGAGGTCAGACGTCATTCCACACGGGTCCTGGCGTTTGACGAAGCGCAGCAGGACGCCATGCGGGGGATGGACCTCGTCTTTGGGGAGGCGTCGCCGAAGCAGCGTTGCGGCGAGATACCAACAAGCATCTGCGGCAATACCATCGCCGCAACATCCGCCCTGAACTCTTGAGGTAGGGGACCTCGTGCTCAAAGGGTTCTCTCCGTGGAGGGACTGATAAGCTCTCTCCCATGTGGGAGGGCCCATTCAAGGTTGTTCATGTTTCGTGCCCGGCTCGCGCTTGAGACTCGGGAGGGGTGCCACCTGCATCGTGGAACATCCAAAGACCTCCGGAGGTTTTACCCTAAAAGGCCCAGAGCTCGTGAAGAAGGCGAATGCCTGTGAAGATTACCTTTTTGGAAAAGGCCCGAGCCTGTGAAGAAGGCGAATGCCTGTGAAGATTACCTTTTTGGAAAAGGCCCAGAGCCTGTGAAGAAGGTGAATGCCTGTGAAGATTATCTTTATGGAAAAGGCCCAGAGCATGTGAAGAAGGCAAGTGCCTGTGAAGCTGTCGCGTTTTGGAAAAGGCCCGGAGCCTGTGAAGAGGGCCAATGCCCGTGAAGCTTGCTTCCCCGAAGAAAGGCCCGGAGCCTGTGAAGAGGGCCAATGACCGTGAATCTTCCTTCCCCGAAGAAAGGCCCGGAGCCTGTGAAGAAGGCCAGCGCCTGTGAAGCTCGCCGCCCATGACACTCTCACGTAATAATGAGTTGGGGCTGTACACTCCCCGGAGTCTCAGGAGCGCCGGCCTCAGGCCTTGGGGCTCCCTCCCACGCCCAGTGGCAGCACTTAGCTCCGCGCTGGTGAGAAGACGTTGAAGACTAGACTAGGTGCCGGGCGCGGCTTTTTCATTTGCTTTCTGTAGTTGGCTAGTTCATTCTCATTTGAAGTTTTATTGAAACTATCATCGTCTTTTGACTTGTGGCTCTTCGACTTTTCGCCCTCCTGCCTCGATTTCTCTTGCGCAAGGTCTCGCGAGGGGGCAGCCCGTGCGCCCTCGCGAGTGTTTCTGTCCTTATCGTTCGAGGTTTCACAACCCGGGTCCACTACAGGAGCACCCCTCCAGTCCGTGCCTCACGGGCACCGCGACACGAATACAGGACCTGGGTCGGTCGCCCCCATGGCTGAGGCGGGGAATTACCTACACGCGGGCGTGCGGCCGGAAGGAACAATACCAAAATAACGGAAACAGTGCAATGATTAACAACGGTAACCCAAACACGCTCCCACAGGGCCCCACACTACTGTCTTTTTACGCAGGGAAAAGGAAAAGAAAGAACAAATCAGGCGCGGCTCGCCCTACACCAGCCCTCAGGGAAGACTCGAGCCGCCTCCGGATCTCAGGCGGACTCCCTCTCGCACTTCACCGAGGCGCGACGGCAGGCAGACCCGCTACCACCCTCCAAGTAGGCACGACGGCGTGGAGGCTGACCGCGTCACGCTAGAAGAGTCGCCGCCGAAGAAGAACCAAGAAGCTTGAGGAACCACTGGCGCCGCCAACCCAGGCTGCTGTCCTCTCTGTCCTCGCCGGGGCTGGGTCCCCGGCCGCGGTCGTCGTCTTCAAGGCAGCACCCTGCGTGGCGACCATCTTCCCCAAACACCCTCACATAGAGGGTGGCGTCGCCATCAAACATGAAGTGCAGGGTGCACCGACGGCTCGAGCACGCTGCTGGCAAACGCTCCGCCACCATGGGTCAAGGCCAGCTCCCGGCCAAGGAGACCTCCAAATGGCCCACGAGGCCCGGCTGCAGCAGCCATCCGCCTGAGCCGAGGCCGCCTGGGCGCCACCGGAGCTCACCTAGGAGGAAGGGAGGAGCTGAAGCCGGGCGCTAGTCGGCTCCGCCGCCCACACAACAAACTCCCAGCAGCACCTCCGCAGTGTGGAAGCGCGGCCTAGGGGTCGCCGGCCAAGCATGCCCCCCGCCATGCCATCCGCCTGTCACCGCGCGGAAGTCAACTCCGCGATCATGGGAGCCGCCGTGGAGGCCGCAGGTGTTTTGGGGGCGCCTCGACCGCTTGGGCAGGGGAGAGGCAGGCTCAACCTGGCGGGCCTTTCCTTTCTCTGTGGCCGAGAACTTCCTTGATGGAGCCATGAAGAAGAAGGAGAAGCAAGAGGGGATAAACTGGAAGGGCACGCGACATGCCGTACTTAAAGCCAGAGGAGGCCAACCGCTGACCTCCACGATCGTAGGTAATCATGATTCGCTTTGCATGCAGGGACTTGTCAATTCGTGCAGTTGCCGAGGCATCATGGGGAAGTGGAGACGCCCGCGTCCAATCAACCGCCACGCGGCGCCCGAGGCCGCAGGCTGTTAGGGCCCAGCGGCGCTCAGACTGCCCTTCGCCTCTGCTCGGCCAAGTCCGAGCGCGCTTTGGGCCCGGGCTCTTGTCGGCGTTAAGGGAACGGGGTCCCAGACTTGCTCGCTGCGGCTGCGGCATGGCTCGAAGGGGGCCCAAGATGGCCCATCTTCATCAACACAAGCTCAAGACCCTCGCGAGGGGCCAGATTCATGGGCGGGGACAAGGAGCTTCCTCGAGCACGGCCTCATCAGCCGGGCTCACGAGGAGGCGGAGAGTTCAAGGCGGGGTACCTCACGAGGTGCCCATGACGCAAGCCATGACGACCAAGGGCGCCAGTCGGGCACCAGCCGCGTAGTGTCCTCCTTTCCTCTTTGGTGCAAAGGGAGCAAGCGCATGCGAAGCATCAAGAAAAGGCATCCATTTCGGTGCAATAAGACCAAGACCAGCCCAATGGCAGGAAGGAAGTCATTGTGGAGCCCAAGCAGGCATCATCACCAGAGCCTTTGACAGGCGAGGACCAACTTTAGTCAGGATAAGTGTACCCGATGTTCCCCTTCAAAATGGCCAATTGTTGGCGCCCTTCCCGCCAATATTTGGGAAGAGGCCCAGGCCTTTGCCTATAAATAGGACTAGCCACCCCGTGGTAGAGGCATCTGGATCCGGATCGAGAATCCTCACCAAAACCAAGAGAGAGAGCGATCAACTCCTCCTAGCAGTTCATCGCACCAGCCAAGAATGAGACTCGCGAGGCTGTTCTTCCTTGTATTGTTCATCATCAGCCCAAGAGGCAATCCACCACACCACACACTGGAGTAGGGTATTACACCACAATGGTGGCCTGAACCAGTATAAACTCTGTGTCTCTTGTGTTGTTCCTTCCGTAGTTTAGATCTTAGCGAGGCGGCAAGGAACAGGTAGGCAGAGCGCGAAATCTCCGTGCGCACCCCAGTGTTCGAACCTCAAGGGTCTGCCGGAACCCGAAATTCAACACAACCTAACAACCAAATACAGATAAACAAGGCATCTGCTTGATAACTGGACAAATGCTCACTACAACCAAACTAAGAACCAAATACATACAAACAAGGCATCTGCTCGATAACTGGAAAAATGTTCACTGCAACCAACCTAACAACCAAATACAGATAAACAAGGCATCTACTCACTATAAACAACCAAATATAGCCATTCGTGAAACTGAAGTGGACAATTCATACTTAAACATCACATAGCCCTATTGCATAATACATTTTTGCATAACTGAAATAATTAAACACCGCACAGTAAAGCACCGCACGACAAATGCTACTATAGCAAAGGGTACGGGTTGGCAAGCTAGAAAATGTAAGATTTGCTGATAGGATCTTGCCTCACATTTCAAGGATGGGATCCTTCCAGTTGGAAGAGCACAGACCCATGGTGTGCTCTCTGATGTCACAGATGGGCTGTTTCACCTTGGAAGAACGTGGTCGATGAGATCTGGCTTGGCAATTGAGGATCCCAAGATGCCGCCGTAGAACGTGTCCTTCAGAAATGATAAAATGGGCTTGATGGCGTACAAGGATTGCAAATCATTGACCGCTTGGCGGAGGAGATCAGCGGCAGAGCCGTCTAAGAGATTGACGGTGGTTGAACCAGAGGGGTTGGGGATGGACCACTTAACCTGTGACATGGCCCACGTGAAGCTGTCGCTGTCGACGAGCTTGATGTCGTAGCCAGCTTTCCTGAGATACAGTAATACGCTAGCCCGCTGACATGAAGCCTTTGGCATGGCAACATAGTCAATGTCTTCGCCGGCTTCCGCGGTGATGTGTTGCTTCGGGACCGATAGGTCAGGGCAAACGGCGGCCACCTCGCCAACATCCATCGAAGAGGCCATGATAAACCTCTTCTTGGTCGAATGCTCGTCGGGCTCCCCGGGATACGTGATCAAGCTTAGGCTGCGACATTCTGGAGCAGGGGATGTGGATCCGATGAGGAGGGACACCGTAGGCCTCATCTGAAAACTCAGGGGAGTGGGACGACGGTATGGGAATCGCTGGGTAACCTGAACTTTATTATCTAAGCTATGAGAAACGGCAGACCGGCAGGGGTTGGCAGCAGTGCCGGTGCCGGCCGAGAGCTAGGTTTCGAGGGGTGATGGGGCCGGGTGGGGGAACTATGGAGAGGGGATGGTGGTGTTTGAAGATACGCCGTGGCTACTGAAATTTTTAGTAATGGTGGGTGGAGATGGTGGTGGACGAGGGAGGGCGACGGTTCAAATGCCTCGACTACTGCAATTTTACTATAAGGTCGGTGTTGGAGGAGTGTGGGCGATGGTTGAAGTACGTCGGCTACTAAAATTTGGGGGAATTGATGCGGGACGGGAGTGCTCAAGATTGCACACGGTCCAATAAGATTATGCGTGTATGATAATAAGGAAAAGTGGTGGAATCGCCGATTTTTGCAACGCTCAAGTCTGGTAGTTTGTTTTTATATTTCTAGCTAGCTGGTCTATCACACACGTCTCGTCCTAATTTCTAAATAAACTTACCTGCCTTTAGCTTGCGTAGGTGGTGATTTTATAGCGCACTTGCATCACACACGGTTAAGCCAGTGCCTCCACCATTTGCTCATGCTTGTGCAGTTGTGGTGATTTTACAGCGCACTTGCATCGCACACGGCTGAGCCAATACCTCCACCTTTGCTCGTGCTTGCGCAGTCGTCGTGATTCACAGCACACTTGCATCGCACATGGTTAAGAAATTATACCCATGTCCGTTGAGCGTCTCAGAGTCTTTGCAGCAAAAAAAACGTTAGAGAGGGTCAGAAAACAGCCACACCAGCATGTGGCCCGAATATATATGAGTGAAAAGGGTGGTCTGTGATGTTCAAAATTCCAAAGCACAACTTTGACCGCGTGGGCCCACGGTTGGGCGCGTCGTTGAAGATCGATGAGAGGGGCCAGAAGTCAAGAACCACCTGGAAGTGGCCCAATATATATAGGAATATTGGGTGTGATGTCTAAAACTTTAAATACACAATGCACAACTTTGGTGGCACCTGCCTTGCAAACCCGAAAGCACCCTTGGATATATCTATAATGACATAATGTCGTAGCTAGCTAGGATGCTTGGCCCACCACCTCCCACTTCATGTCAGCGGGGCGGATGCACGTAATGATACTTTGGTCATACATGCATGTCGCCATGACCTACCATAAGATGGACTAATGAATCTATCATTTGGTTAAACAACATTTGTTGTTGTCGATAAACCGCTCGGGCCAATAGATTGAACTATCATAAAAATCGCACGAGAGGGACCACAAAACCAGCACCTCTTGCATGCGGCCCAAAATGATGTACGTTGGAAGGGGTGATGTGTGTTTTCAATATAGAATAATGTACAGTTTAGATGTGGTGCCTACCTCTCGATACAGACAACAACCATGAAGGCAAGGTAGTTAAGGACGAGATACGTAGGGTACGATGTAGGTCAAACCCAACAATCCGAGCATGTGGGAGGGAATCCTGACAATGCATGAGCTCGAGCTTTGGTTGAACGACATGTGACGGTGACCGGCCCTAACATGAACTAGGAGGAATCCATTCATGGCCAACACATACTCCTCGTTATCGATCAAAGGGATGATATATATACACACGAGAAGCCCACAGATATGCGTGTCGTCACAAAAAACCGCACAAGGGAGACGTGGTCGACCAGAAGACCCCGTATATACTGCATGCGACCCAAAAATATGTATGGGTACGGTGATGTGTGATGTGTTTAAATCCTGAATGCACAACTTCGCTGAGCCACCAACTACATTACAAACCGAACACCGTACCCGACTCCAAGCCTGGTTTAATACGTACGATGTCGGTTTCCCAACTTTGAGGCAGCAAGGGGGTCGTCCACGCATGCGCTCCAACTTTATTTGGTCTAACATGGCACACATATCAATAGGAAACCATCATGGTCAAACCCTTCTCATTGTTGGGTCAAAGGGATAGATTGTGCGGGGCCCCCTCATTGTCGGTAAAGGATAATATATATACCTCGGGGAGCCCACACATATGTACAACGTCTATAAACTGCATAAGGCAGACATGCTCGATCAGAACACCCTGCCCCCTATACCCTGCATGCGACCTAAAAAAGGTTTATATAATCGCCATGACATGTCACTATAGAGTCAATCATTCTTTAATTATTTTAGAGCAAAAAATAATCAATAAAAACATAGTCTACAAATTAGCGAAATAAGGATCCCAAGGTTTATATAATCACCATGATACAGTCATTATAGAGATAAATGAAGCTTGAGATATGCAACTTCCCACCGGGTCACCCATCCTTGGACTACTCCAGCCCAAGCATGCTTAATCTGTGTTCTGTTCGACTAGGCTAGCGGATGGGAAGCAGCCACTTGCTGATAGGAATTGCCTCCTTGCCTTTAAGGCGTTTCACGCTGGTCACCCTATGGGACCTACTCCCTCCTATCACGCATGTTTGTGCTTTTAGAAACTATGCGCAATATTTAGATGGCTGGTGTGTCGCCGCCTAGCCTTCAATGAGCACTGACACTGGTAGCGGGAAAACGATGGGAGAAGAGGCGGGAAACCGATGAGAGGAGTGGCGGGAAACAGTAGCCTGTTTAGAAAACTTAGTAGAGAAGGAAGCGTGAGCTAGCATGATGCATGCACACAGTGCTTACCCATGTACTGCATGTGCTGTCGAAAGGGCCGAGGATTGCCGTTCAATCTGGGAGCATCCAACGGTGCAGACGTACGATCCGTGGGGTTTGGGTTATGACCAATCAGAACGCACGACCTAGATCACGCGTGCAACAGGGGGATAGGGGGCATCGGCCACGGTTTGGTAGGGACACGACTTTCGTGAGTGAATCTTGTGCTATTTGAAAACATTACATGAGAAGAATCTCGGTTTTTAAATCCCCGTAAATCCAAAACTCACCTGAAAATTGTGAAACTTGGCATGGTGTCACGACATGGCACATATATGTCGAGGAATTTCTTTCATCCATTTTGCTGCAAGTTTTATTACAAGCCTCTTACAAACCGGAGCTTCTCTCAAAGAAGCCTCGTGGTTCCAATAGGGAAATGTGTCCCCCTTGTGGGCGAAACGATAATCACTGCCTCTTTTCACCTTGTATTTTCTTCTACGGGCAACATGGAATGACAGGATATCCGTGCTGAAATTTGAACTTATTCAGGGTTCGTTTGGCCTTTTTATACACTAATTGAGTTTCCTAGGCATTTAATGTCCATAATTCAAATATGAACTTCGAATACATCCTCCAGTTCACCAAAATGGCTAGAAAAATTATACATGTGTCCTTGGGTGCATGTTTAGGTCCCATGCCAGGAATGGGAACGAATTACAACCGTGTCGGCGTCCTGGCTCGTCCTCAAACATTTGGAATCTCGGTTTTTAAATCCCCGTAAATCCTAAACTCACCAGAAAGTCATGAAAGTTGGCATGGTGTCACCTCATGGCACATATATGTCATGGTAAAAACATTGTCCAATTTGGGCCAAGCTTTATTACAATCCTATTACAAACTGGAGCTTCTCTTAAAGAAGCCTCGTGGTTCTGATACGGAAACATGTTCCCCTTGTGGGAGAAACGTAATCACTGCCTCTTTTTGCCTTGTATTTTCTTCTACGGGCAACATGGAATGACATGATATCCGTGCTGAAATTTAAACTTATTCAGGGTTCGTTTGGCCTTTTTATACACTAATTGAGTTTCCTAGGCATTTAATGTCCATAATTCAAATCTGAACTTTAAATAGATGCTCCAGTTCACCAAAATGTCTAGAAAAATTCATACATGTGTCCTTGGGTACATGTTTAGGTCCCATGCCACGAATGGGAACGAATTACAACCGTACCGGCATCCTGGCTCGTCCTCAAACATTTGGAGTCTTGGTTCTTAAATCCCCGTAAACCTAAACTCACCAGAAATCATGAAAGTTGGTATGGTGTCACGTCATGGCACATATATGTCGTGGTAAAAAAATTGTCCAATTTGGGCCAAGCTTTATTACAAACCTCTTACAAAACGGAGCTTCTCTCAAAGAAGCCTCGTGATTCCAATAGGGAAACGTGTTCCCCTTGTGGCGAAACATAATCACTGCCTCTTTTTGCCTTGTATTTTCTTCTACGGGCAACATGGAACGTCATGATATCCATGCTGAAATTTAAACTTATTCAGGGTTCGTTTGGCCGTTTTATACGCTAATTGAGTTTCCTAGGCATTTAATGTCCATAATTCAAATATGAACTACAAATACATGCTCCAGTTCACCAAAATGGCTTGAAAAATTATACATGTGTCCTTGGGTGCATGTTTAGGTCCCATGCCAGGAATGGGAATGAATTACAACCATACCAGCGTCCTAACTCGTCCTCAAACATTTGGATCTCGGTTTTTAAATCCCCATAAATCCAAAACTCACCAGAAAGTCATCAAAGGTGTCATGGTGTCACGCCATGGCACATATACGTCGTGGTAAAAACATTTCCAATTTGGGCCAAGCTTTATTACAAACCTCTTACAAACCGGAGCCTGTCGCAAGAACCCTCGTGGTTTCGATGGGGAAATGTGTCCCCTTGTGGGCCAAACAATAATCGCTCCCTCTTCTAGCCTCGTGTTTTCTTCTACACACAACACGGAACAACGAGAGATTCACACTAAACTTTGAAATTATTCAGGGTTCGTTTGACGTTTTTATTCATTAATTGAGTTTTCTAGGCATTTAATATCCATAATTCAAATCTGAACTACAAATACATGCTCCAGTGCACCAAAATGGCTAGATAAAACGTACATGTGTCCTTGGGGTGCATGTTTAGGTCCCATGGAATGAATGGGAATGAATTTAACCTTCTCGCCGTCCTGGCTTGGCCACAAATATTGTGAATCTCGGTTTTTAAATCTCTGTAAATCCAAAACTTACCAGGAAATCATGAAACTTGGCATGGTTTCACTACATGGTACATATAATTGTCCAATTTGGGCGAAGCTATATTACAAGCCTCTTACAAAACCAAAGCTTCTCGCAATCCTCGTGGTTCCCGTAGGGAAACATGCCCCTCTTGTGGGCGAAACGATAATCGCTACCTCTTCTCGCCTTGAACTTTGTTTTCTACAGGCAACATAGAATAACAGGAGTGTCGTGCTGAAATTTGAAATCGTTCTGGGTTCATTTGGCCATTGTATATATTAATTAAGTTTTCTAGGCATTTAATGTAGTCCATAATTCAATTTGAACTACAAGCACATGCTCAAGTGAAGCAAAATGGGTGGGAAATCGTACATGTGTTATTGGGTGCATGTTTAGGTCTCATTTAAGGAATGAGAATGAATTACAAACTTCTCATCGTCCTGAAACATTGAGAATCTCGGTTTTTAAATCCCAGCAAATCAAAAACTCACCCAAAAAACATGAAACTTGGCATGGTTCCATGACATGGCACATATATGTCGTGGTAAAAAAAATCGTCCAGTTTGAGACAAGGCGCACACATTAATGGCCAACAAAGTCCTTGTTGAAACAAATAGCTGACATGCTAATATCACAAATGGTTGTATTATATGAACTGTGTCAAAATTTAGACATACTCGGTGGCGTGCGTGCAGCTGTTTGATTAGACGAGATGAATGAGCGCGAGAAGTCCGCCATGCAGGCTCGATGGGACGCATGCGAGCAGTCCACCGCACAGGCTCGATGGGACGCGTGCATCCTGTCCACCTCGCAGGCTCGATGGGACACGTGCGAGCAGCAAGGCCGCCCATGCCCACCGGGAAGCGAGCTCTTTGACCTCCATGCACCAGACGCCGCCCGCCTTGCTCACAATTTCTCCATTAATGGGTTAATTAAAGCACCTTGACGGAGGTTGTTTGCTTGTGATCCCATGGAAGCATTTGCTTTGTTCATGTTTTCAACTTGTATTCCGGCCTAATTTAAATTGCCACATAGGGCAATGGATAATACGACGACAAATAAAATGGCAACGAATAATACGACGAAAAATATACAATGGCCCAGATAGTAATTGTCTTACATATTCCAGATAATTTAAAATGCCACATGCGCCAAAGCCCAGAAGACACAGGGGCAAGAGAAGAAGGAAATCGCAGACAATGATCTGGGTCACTACTGTCTCTACTCGTCGATGGATCGCTGGGCGATGATGTCTACTATGCAACTTTATTCTTGTAGACATGTGTTGGGCCTCCAAGCGCAGAGTTTTACAGTAGCAATTTTCCCTCAAGTGGATGACCTAAGGTTTATCAGTCCGTGGGAGGTGTAGGATGAAGATGGTCTCTCTCAAACAACCTTGCAACCAAATAATAAAAAGTCTCTTGTGTCCCCAACACACCAAATACAATGGTAATTTGTATAGGTGCACTAGTTCGGCGAAGAGATGGTGATACATGTGTAATATGGATAGTAGATATTGGTTTTGTAGTAAGAACAATAAAAATAGCAAGGTAGAAATTGATAAAACGGAGCACAAACGGTATTGCAATGCTTAAAAATGAGGCCTAGGGTCCGTACTTTCGCTAGTGCAAGTTAATATAATTGGATCATATGGCCATCCCTCAGCGTGTGATGAAGAATCACTCCAAAGTTCTTATCTAGCAGAGAACATAAGACGAAATTGTTTGTACGGTACGAAACCACCTCAAAGCTATTTTTTCTGTTCGATCTATTCAAGAGTTCGTACTAAAATAACACAAAGCTATTCTTTCCGTTCGATCTATCCAAGAGTTCATACTAAAATAACACCATATGATACACATCAACCAACTCTAATGTCACCTAGATACTCCAATGTCACCACGAGTATCCGTGAGTTGATTATGTGATATGCATCAAACAATTTTAGATTCATAATACTCAATCCAACACAAAGAAACTCGAAGAGTGCCCCAAGATTTCTTCCGGAGAAACAAAGATGAGAACGTGCATCAACCCCTATGCATAGATTACCCCAATGTCACCTCGGCAATCCGCGAGTTGAGTGACAAAACACATATCAAGTGAATCAATATGATACCCCATTGTCACCATGGGTATTTATAGCAAGACATACATCAAGTGTTCTCAAATCCAAAAAGTATTCAATCCAATAAAACGAAATTTCAAAGGGAAAACTAAATTCACAACAAGATAGAGAGGGGAAACACCGTATGATCCGACTATACTAAAAAAGCCCGCGATACATCAAGATCGTGACATATCAAGAATGCACACGAGAGAGATTAAACACATAGCTACTGGTACAAACGCTCAGCCTCGAGGGTGGATTACTCCCTCCTCATCATGGTGGCTACCGGGATGATGAAGATGGCCACCGGTGATGATTTCCCCCTCCGGCAGGGTACCAAAACGGGGGCTAGATTGGTTTTTCGTGTCTACAGAGGCTTGCGACGGTGGAACTTCTGATCTAGGGTTACCCCGAGGGTTTTTGGAATATTTGACGATTTATAGGGCAAAGAGGTAGTGCGAGAGGCCACCGAGGTGGGCACAACCCACCAGGGCGCGCCTGGGCCCCTAGGCGTGCCTAGGCGGGTTGTGACCCACTCGGGGCACCCCTCTGGTACTTCTCTAACCCATCCTGGGTGTTCTGGTCCAAAAAAATTCTCCAATTTTTTTTGCTCCGTTTGATATTGATTTCCTGTGATGTAAAAAACATGCAAAAAACAGCAACTGGACTATGTCAATAGGTTAGTCCCAAAAAATGATATAAAGTTGCTATAAAATTATTGTAAAAATCCAAGAATGATTATATAAGAGCATGAATACTTCATAAATTATAGATACATTGGAGACGTATCAGGCGACGACATCCTCCAGCTCCTTCTTCAATTCCTCACGACTTTGCTTGAAAGCATCCACAGATTCCTCCACCTCCCGCTCGCGCTCGATTCGGAGCTTCCTCAAGTCACCCATCAGTTCCTCGATGACCGCTATTAGCGTCATCCCCAAGGCACTGATTTGCTCATGCAACATCTTCCAGCCGGCGGCCTCCTCCTCCTTCTCGGCAAGCACCTTGAGGAGCTTCGCATTGTCACCCATGAGTTGCTCGATGAGGCCAGTCACCTTGTCAACTGAGGCATCACTGATCTCGAGCAGTTTCATCAAGCCGTCGACCAGCTCCTGCTGCTTAATGAGGCCAACGAGAATGTCGTCGTCGCCGGCCAAGGACTTCAGCAATGCCAGCTTGTCGCGATCACCGATGCGGCAAGTGCGCTTGTGAGAGCCCTCATGTGCCCGTGAGAGCTCATTCGAGGGCTCCGCGGCGCGCCGAGACATCTCTGTTGCGGCTGCCACTTTGCGGTGGGACCTCTCTAGTGCTTTCACGGCCTTGGTCTTTGCTGGCTGGTTATATGTCCACCCGAAACTCCTCCTACCGGTCATGGCGGAACGACTTGATAAGAAAGAGCAGTTTTGTGGGTGATGTGGAGAGGAACTATGAAGTAATTTTTGAGTGGGTAGTTTTTATAGCCCGATGCTAGGTGTGAACACATATTAGTTTGATCGGTGTGAACGCATATTAGTTTGATCGGTGTGAATAGATTTGCAATTACTTATTGCGTTGTAATCTGCAATGTGACAAGAAACAAAGTCAAAATTTATTGATGGTTCTGGGCCTACAAAGCCCCATTTCTATTGTTCTATCTCATCGCAAATAGTTCTTTTGGATCAACCGTATGCCACGCATCGGAAGCCCGAAACGTGGGCCCTTGTTCTCGGATGTACGTGTACGTGTCTGCCCACTATCACACACGGTCATGATATCACTATCATGTCCTATGGATGCGCCGTCGCGTCTCCCACGGGGTGCCAGAAGCTTGACCACGTGGTTGCTCGCTATTGAGGCAGCCGCGGCTCTCTGCTCGCGTTCATCCGTGCATTTTGTTCGCCATTGAGGCGGTCGCAGCGCGCTCCACTCTGGCGTTACTGCGCTTGCTCTGCTCGCCGTTGAGGCAAGTTAACAATGGCAATGGTTAATAATTGTCTTACATATTCATGATAATTTAAAATGCCACATGTGGCAAGGTACAAAACACTCACGACCTACTTATGCATACAATTATAATAAAATATAGGCTAAAAGGCTAAGCCGGCGGCCTTCCGATGACGGTCTTCTCGGACTCCATGATTGGCATATCACCCTTGCGTCCGTTCATTATGTGTAACTTACTTATCATCACACACGAGCACTCATAGAAGCATCGTGTGCGATACTCCTAGCCACCGCAAGCAACTAGTTTGCATTTTTCAAAGTTTTTTGTACGAACAGAATGGCACACGAACTTACAATAGTAACCGTCTGTGTTATAATTTCTCATTGCAAACAGTTCATCCGAGTGGGCTGTTTGTTGCTTATCACACACATCTGGTTTACACGAATCATTTGTGTTCTTTCGGATCATCGCAAATGCCGCATATCACACACATATTGTTAAGTTGAACAGTTTCTGTTCTCTTCCCTAATCAAAAACAATTTGTCCGAGTGAACCATATGCCGTATATCACAGACACCTTGATCTGGCTGACCGTTTCTGTTGCATTCCCTAATAGCACACTGTTCATCGGAGCAAATTGTATGTCATATATCACAAACACATTGATATGGCTGCCCGTTTATGTTATTCTACCTCATCGCAAGCAGTTCTGCTGGATCAACCATATGCCCAGCATTGCACACGTAACTAAAATCTGAACCATGTTTGATGTCTCCGCCATCGCAAACGTTTTGAATCTTTTTGACGGTTTTTTACATCCCCATTTGCGATTAATGCATCGCACACAGTTTCATCAAAGGGTCTCTGATCGTAGTGTTGCGTTAACAGCATCCTGCAGTAGTGGTCTCACATCAACTAGGCGTATCAGCGGGCTATGGAGATGCCCATCAATAGATATCAATGTGAGTGAGTAGGGATTGCCATGCAACGGATGCACTAGAGCTATAAGTGTATGAAAGCTCAAAAAGAAACTAAGTGGATGTGCATCCAACTTGCTTGCTCATGAATACCTAGGTCAATTTGAGGAACCCCATCATTGGAATATACAAGCCAAGTTCTATAATGAAAATTTCCCACTAGTATATGAAAGTGACAACATAGGAGACTCTCTATTATGAAGATCATGGTGCTACTTTGAAGCACAAGTGTGGAAAAAGGATAGTAGCATTGCCCCTTCTCTCTTTTCTCTCATTTTTTTATTTTTTATTGGGCTCTTTGGCCTCTCTTTTTTCTTTTCCCTTTTTTTCTCTTTTTTCCCTTTTTTTTATTTTTCGTCCGGAGTCTCATCTCGACTTGTGGAGGAATCATAGTCTCCATCATCCTTTCCTCACATGGGACAATGCTCTAATAATGATGATCATCACACTTTTATTTACTTTACAACTCAAGAATTACAACATGATACTTAGAACAAAATATGACTCTATATGAATGCCTCCGACGATGTACCAGGATGTGCAATGACTCAAGAGTGACATGTATAAAAGATATAAATGGTGGCTTTGCCACAAATACGATGTCAACTACATGATCATGCAAAGCAATATGACAATGATAAAGCATGTCATGATAAACGGAACGGTGGAAGTTGCATGGCAATATATCTTGGAATGGCTATGGAAATGCCATAATAGGTAGGTATGGTGGTTGTTTTGAGGAAGTTATAAGGTGGGTATAAGGCACCGGCGAAAGTTGCGTGGTACTAGAGAGGCTAGCAATGGTGGAAGGGTGAGAGTGCGTATAATCCATGGACTCAACATTAGTCATAAAGAACTCACATACTTATTGCAAAACTCTATTAGTCATTGAAACAAAGTACTACACGCATGCTCCTAGGGGGATAGATTGGTAGGAAAAGACCATCGCTCGTTCCCGACCGCCACTCATAACGAAGACAATAAATAAATAAATCATGCTCCGACTTCATCACATAACGGTTCACCATATGTGCATGCTACGGGAATCACAAACTTTAACACAAGTATTTCTACCAATCCACAATTACTCACTAGCATGACTCTAATATCACCATCTTTATATCTCAAAACAATCATAAGGAATCAAACTTCACATAGTATTCAATGCACTTTATATGAACATTTTTATTATATCCCTCTTGGATGCCCATCATATTAGGAATAAATTCACAATAACCAAAGCAAATTACCATGCTGTTTAGAGAGACTCAAAATAATATAAGTAAAGCATGAGAGTTCAACAATTTTTATAAAATAAAGCCACCGCCGTGCTCTAAAAAGATATAAGTGAAGCACTATAGCAAAATTGCCTAGCTCAAAAGATATAAGTGAAGCACATAGAGTATTCTAATAAATCATGATTCATGCATGTCCCTCTCAAAAGGTGTGTACAACAAGGATGATTGTGGCAAACTAAAAAGCAAAGACTCATATCATACAAGACGCTCCAAGCAAGACACGTATCATGCGGTGAATAAAAATATACACTACAAAAAAAGACACATCCGTGACATTTTGGGCTGAACAAATTTTTTTCTGTCATGCTTATGACACTTTTATGACAATAATTGTGACAAAACCCGGTATCATCATAGATGTGGTGGGCTCCTACTTCTATGACAAAACATCATGACCAAAAATGGGATTTTCATCCTGGGTGGGCCGGAGACGCACTTCCATGACATTCTTTGGGCCGTCCATGATAGAAAAAATCTTGGTAGAAGCGAGGGCGAGGAAATTTCGGGGAGTTCCCGCTTACGATGGGTGGTCGGGGCCGGGCGATGCACGGAGGTTTGCGCGTTTCTCTCGTACACGTACGCGCGTGTGTGTGAGGCATTGTGCTCTAACTGAACCCGAGCGAGGCGTTGGGCTCTAACTGAACCCGAGCGAGTGCACTAGCTACGTTACTGAACCCCAGTCGATCCCTTGCTGTTAATTGAACCCGAGTGATTCCTTCGCTACTGCTGCTAACTGAAGCCAATCGAAGCTACCTCTTGATGGATAGTTCCCGGTGGGGGTTGGATGAACAGGATCCCATGGTAGTAGAGGCCGTTGCCGCTGGATGAACAGGACCCGATCGAGGAGGTGGGGGTGGATGAACAGTAGCCGATATAGGGACCTCGTGGAGGGCTAGTTGAACAGGACCCCGTGGAGGGCTGGTTGAACAGTAGCCGGTGGAGCCTCGATGAACATGCCCCTATGGAGGGCTGGATGAACAGTAGCCGGTGGAGGCTGGATGAACAGGACCCCATGGATGAACAATAGCTGGTGGAGGCTGGAGGAAATCGACAGTGGGTGAATAGTAGTAGGTGGAGGCTGGAGGAAGTCGATGAACAATAGCCTGTGGAGTCCCGTTTTGTGGTATGCCACACTCCTCCCGATGAACAAGACCCCCGTATCGACCGTAGGAGGTCAAAGAGAAGTCCGTTTACTCTGTTTTGCGGTATGCCACACCCCTCATGATCAATAGGACCCCATCTCGACCGTAGGATCTCGAACAGAAGTCCGTTTCCACCGTTTTGCGATACGTCAGACCCTTCCCGATGAACAGGACCCCGTTTCCACCGTACGCGGTCGAACAGAAGGCCCGTTTCCTCTGTTCTAAGGTACGCCAGGCCTTGTTTTGGCTGTTCCATCCAAGCTGGTTGGCTCCCGATGAATAGGCCGCGTTCCGACCCAGTGGCTTCGCTCTCGATGAACAGGACGCATTCCGATCTAGTCACTTGGCTCTCGGTGAAGACGATGTTGTTTCCTCCATTCTGACCCAGTCGGTTAGCTGCCGATTAACAGGACAACATCGCTGCCATCCGTTGCCTCTCCATGTACATGAGCCCTGGCCGTATGTATGCGTGAGTACGCATTCGAGACCCCGCCCTTATGTACGTACGTAGCCGTATTTAATTTCTTGCAGCATGGATGTATGTACGTGTACACGATATATATAGATGGGACTGCATGACATGCTACGTCTGCGCCTCTACTACGACATGTGCGTCTCCTTACTTGGACACAGTTCATCGCTGCAGAGAGATCAATCGACCACCAGACAGACACGATCGCGACTGCATGCATAACCCGACACGGTTCGTCGGTGGGTCCCAAATGCCGTGGAGGATAAGGAGGCACTTCCTTCAGTGCGAAGATATAGTTGGTGGGTCTCAGCTGTCAGGGAGGATAAGGAGGCACTTCCTTCCGTGCAAAGATATAGCTGGTGGGTCCTAGCTGTCATGGGGAAGAATCATTTTTTTGCCCGTAATATGGACGCACTTCCTTGCGTACGAATATGTAGCTGGTGGGTCCTAGCTGTCAGGGGGAAATTTTTTCGAGGCCTTTCCGGTAGGTCCCACTGTCAGGTGGGGGAATCATTATTTTGTATCTAATAAGGAGGCACTTCCTTGCTGCGGCCGTGGACCCAGCTGTCAGCCTCTCCACGGACAGTCCTCTTCTGATGGAAGGCGTTCCTTGACCATGTTGACCACGCCACACCGAGAGCACCAAGGAGGTGGAAGACGGCGAGGCCTAAGATGGGAACGATCTGGAGTCATGGAACAAGGGGCACTGGAGTCCATGGCAGAGGGGAGTACGAGGGACTGGTTCAGCTGTCGGGTGAGGCTGCCTTCACCGGAGAATAACAGAAGGTGTGGGTGGGTACAAGTATGACTCGACCATCGTTGGGAGTGGAGTGGGGCGGCGAGGCCTGCGCGGCAGCACATCCGTCCACGGAAGGTAGATGCAGGCGCTCCAGCCGGCGATGGTTTTGGCGGCTGGAGCAAGAGCAACTAGATTAGGGATTGAAGAAGCAGGATCGACGTTGGATGTCAATCCAGCGACTACAGATGTCAGAATAATTTGTTGACTCTTTGTTGTAGACCATTAAATTGTTTTGTTCACTAAATCGACAACACCTTGCGCAGGCTTCGTCTAGTGGGCCAACAAAGTCAGCTTCGAAAGCTGTGGCGGAATGCAATCCATTTATTTAGGTTTTATAGCCGATTTCATTTTGTTTGCCAATACATCTATTTCCTGGGCTTTGACTCAAAAAATAATCTATTTCCTAGGCTGGTGAAAAATAATAATAATAGCTGATTTACTATATGATATTTTTTCTCAAAAAATACTATTTATGATAATTTATAGCGCATTTGATTATTTATTCTAATACACCTATTTACTGCGCCGGTCAAAAATAATATTGCATACATGCATCGGATTTATCATTTCTGATAATGTACAAGCCATTTGATTTTAGTAGAAATGGACCCATTTTTTGGGATGGGTGAAAAAACAATGATGGTCTGGACTGAGCATTTCTTATAAAAATAATATTGAGATACGAATATTATTAAAAAATTAAGTTTGGCTAGGTAATCTTATTATATAAAAAATGAACTGGGCTGTGCATTTTATTAAAAGAAAGATAGGCTAGGCTATGCTTATTTTAGAATATTGTGTAAACCTGTCGGCCCAGTTGCATTACTGATGCTCAAAAAAGGCCTGTGTAGTACAGTACAATTTTACATGGCTACTCAGCCCACATTCAACAACGCCGGAAAGGCCCAAACAAGGCTTCTATACAACTTTTTGAAGTCACTGAGCTCAATTAATAACTTAAGAAAAAAGTTAGAGTACAGTGGAGCCTAATTAAAAGCTGTCTCGAGCGAAGAAATAATTCAACGGGTTCCACTTGTGTGTGTGTGTGTGTGAGAGAGAGAGAGACAACAGACAAACCTATCGATCGATGCTCGTAAATACATCTTTTAGCTATATGCATTGCTGATGCTCAGTAAAAACTTAT
The DNA here is from genome assembly GCA_021437245.1 of Aegilops speltoides. Classification (NCBI taxonomy): domain Eukaryota; kingdom Viridiplantae; phylum Streptophyta; class Magnoliopsida; order Poales; family Poaceae; genus Aegilops; species Aegilops speltoides. The sequence goes on from CM038147.1 coordinate 441,092,110, forward strand.
ATAGTTGACACAATCATATAGACCATCATAGCACACTGAACTTGCACACAAAAATTTCATGCAGGCGGCACAATTAGGGTGGAAGCAGTGGATCACTACGGGTAGGGCAATGTTGAAACCAACAAACTCGTACATAACGGTTCATCGTCTTTATCAATGATGGGGAAATATCTTGAATGTTGTGCAAAGAAAACAGATAGACACCAGAATAAGTTCTGCTAGTACATTAAGTTGACGTTCAACCCTTTCTAAAAAAAGTTCAGACACAAAAATAGAACAGGTCACAATCAAATGTACTGGCACATCATTGCTTCACACCGATAGCTCGGATTTAACTAGTATCTGACAAGATTCAGTTGTTACCTCAAATTAGAGCACATCCAGGCATCCAGCCCTGCCTCTTCTCCAAAAGAAGGAGTGGCCTCCGCCGCGCGATGGAGTAGGCCCTGTGCCATCCATCATTCCAAGAAACTCGGGGAAAGTCCGACGTTGACTCATGTAATGGATGTCGTCAACGGACCCTGGCACCAGCGGCGGTGGTAGGACTTTGATTGGTTGATTGACCACTTCTTCGACATGCATGAACACTCAATACATGTACATCCCTAACATGGTCCGCGGCGGCCTTGGTGGCGACGAATAGTACAACCCTGGTTCCTGCACCGGTATCTCAACACCAATCACTTTCGGTATGGTGGACGGCTTCTTCATCCATGCCATAACCGTCAGAGCCCAGCTGTCTGGAGGAACATACTCATGAGCTCACCTCCAAGGTCATTGATAAGCTCATTCATGGACTCGTTGTTCCAAGCATGTCGAGGCATGCCGTGGAAGGTAAGCTTTGTTAAAAACTCAAGTTCAGAGGGCACCAAGCCCCATCCTGGGTGCCACTGATCAAAACTCACCAGCGCGCCATCACAGAACAAATGACGGGAAGATTCGAACACACAACTGCAGTCGAAAGTTGTCCGGAACCTGACGAAGAAATCAGCCAGTGGCAGATAGACTTCGATGAGCAAGTCACTTATTTGGATGCCGTGCGCAATGCCAAGAGCTTTGAAAAGGTCGTCCGGCGAGATGGGAGGCAGGTCGCCATTGATGGTTAACATCAGCACTTTGCCGGTAAACTGGTCGTCAAGCGCGGCCATGCCACTTTTGAGCGACAGCACGCAGCGCCCGAAGGCCGAACGGACCTCAGGATCTCCGTCTCGGAGATCCGCGTTGACCGGTGACATGATAGTGTGCTTGAGTACAGGTAGTACAGGAGGGGGATTTGGGGAAATCGAGTAGGAATCAAGATTCCAGAGGTGGGGGAGGGGTGGGAGATTGGGGATGAAAATGTAGCGTGAATTTAGAACACGCACTAATATGCTCTCAGCGAGCAAGCGCATGAAAACACCGGTGGCACCCACATGTCGGCCTAAGAGTCCTTATTCTTTCTTCTTTTGAGAGCCTGACCTTTTTTTGAAGATCTTTTGAGAGCCCGGCCTGAGAGTCATAATTGACTTGTTTGGCATTGCGTTACTACTCGGCCCATATTCAACAACACTCACTGGCCCAAACAAGTGCACATCATCGAAAAGACATTGAGCTCAAATTATAACTTGAATAAAAGGAGATATACTCTGAGCACTAGAGAATGGTGATGCCCTCATTTAGCCACAAGCAGTTCGAGACAATAAATAGTTCGAAACAACAATATATACAACATTCAAACACTGACTAGTGACTACTACTGACATAAACAACAAGACATGATAGTTCATAAGAAGTCTTGCTACACCACCAAAACGCACCCATCTGCAACGCTCAGACTCTCGTGATTCAGACAAGAATGACACTCTAAATATAGGCAACTATTACATAGTAAGAGTGACATAGACAAGGATGACCAAATGACAAGGAATATGCATAACAAAAGAGAGAACTACCCATCCAGAACAAGCAGCAAACACAACAAGTCATTTGAAGAGGAATGATCCAACACCATCATAATTTGCAACCCCGCTTCAGCCACCAATGATCCGGAGATACCAATACTCCACCCTTTCGATGCAACAACCCAATTACCTACCAACCTGAAGGCTTGAACCACATCACTGCCTGTCAGACTTGAGACATCCAAGGATCAAAGTTAATCCAGATGTCTATGTCATTCTCACCTTCTTTTGGCTACAGGCTGTATCGTTGACAATCAGGGGAGTTTGCTCCCGAAGTCCTAGGGCTTGCTGTGTAGACACAGTTTTCCATAGCAACAGAGCCTCTCAGCCATCAAGGTCCTTGCCAACGGTGATCTCCTGGTTAATCGGATAATTGAATCCGAGAAACAGAGAGTGTGAACCAAGGCCGTTTACCCGCCTCCAACTCAAAAATCGTGAAGGCCCCAACAAGTTGGTATCCTGCTCATAGACGTACCAACCACTGTCCGGATACTCACGTATTTCATGGTGGGGTTTTTGCAATAAAACTTTTCCGGCTCATGTGTGCGAATGATCATCAGTCTTTTTCCATCGTCTGATGGATCGAGGAACCAGTTGTGCTTCCCTATTTTTGGCAAAGGTGGTGTGATTACAAAGGGTAGTAACTATAGGGACATTGCATCATATCAAAAATGACATGCATTGTTAATGTAAGATCATCATTGTTTAGAGTATGAGTAGGATAATGCAAGAAACAACATTGATATGTCCCTGTTGGAACTGAGAGGAAAATACAAGGAAATGTATACATGGTTCTAAAATATAGAAGTGCCATGCATGGTTACTCATGTGATCTCGCAATCGATTCTTCACAGGAAACTACCATCTCATGCATGTTATGTAATCATGTTCTGTCCTCACGAACAAATTCTTCAAGGAAACTAATAGACCATGCATTGTTATATACTCATGTTCTGTGGGCAAAATTTATGTGAGGATATTATTCTAGCCATTGATTGCTGAAGGGCGAATATATGTATGCACACATGGTAAGCATTACAGGATTTCACTACTTCCAAATATAGAGTTCTCCATATGCACATTTACTTCCCTAATGTATGGTTAGATGAAACCAACAGTGTGATGCATGTTTCTACATCACAAAAATGAGGAAACTAACATGGCTATTGATACACACTCATATTTAGTAGTATATAGGTTACTATAAAATAAGGAGAATATCCATATTTTTCTAACCGTTTGATTATTCAGGAGTACAATTAGCTGCAATGACATGGTCACAATCGCATGAATTAACTCATTCCAAATATAGCTGATTTACGGCATCTCTAATACATTGCCATAGTTCTACTCAAATTCTGCTCAAACAGGGATATGCCAATCATCACAAAAAGTTCAAACAGTGTCATGGTGTTATCATTAACATTAGACGTGAACAACTTAGACGTGCTGTCTCATCATTACGTGGTGCCATCTGCTTTGTCAATCGCGTAGATGATGCCATTATGTTCAATAGCATCACAGAAGTGTGTATCAGCTTTGACGATCCACTGCGAGCTGAGTTGTCTCCAGGTAAAGAAGGCACCGGCGTAAAGATAGGCGAGACCCCGGTCGAACAAGGCAATTAGCTTGAAGTCTGCGTAATCCGCATGTTGTGTGGGCACTTGGCAGATTACAATATTCTACAAAACAAGGTCCTCCAACTGACGATGTGATCTAGATGACTTGGACCGCGACGGTTAAACCCTATATAATCCAACGGAGGTAGGATAATCTCATGGGAGGTCTGGAAGTTGACAAGCACCAACTTTCTCCCGTCTTCTCTGATGGCATCCATCCAGTGGGAGTTCATGCCGACCCAGTACATACCTGACAAGAAGTTTCGGGCGATGGTGATAGTTTCGGCTAATGGAGGTCGAATTGAAGTCGAGGGGCATCATGTACGCCTCCATATCATGGTGAGAAAATCTCGCAAGACTAGGTAGCAGCAAGCGGGGTGTCTTGAAAAGCTTAGGCCTCACTTCGACGATGGCGGTGTGCATGTCTCTTGAGCATGCAGCCAGCCGCACGACGTTCAACATATCCATACACGAACAACAGAGGTCAAGGATGTCACTGGGAAGATTGCTCCAATCGCGGCTTATATGGATGCTGCGCGGTTCGCGTTCGGCCATGGTGGAGTTTGGAAGGTGGGGTTTTGGGGGCTTGATTTATGGGGGAGAAGGCTCTCGGTGCTGGAGCGGCTAGCGAGGGAATAGTGGTACTGGGGGAGGTGAGCGAGGCGAGGGTACGCGGGGGCACAGTGAGATGGATATGGATATGGAGATGGACATGGAGATGGAGTGGTGCTAGGGGAGAGGGAGACGAGGCGAGGCATGCTATATAGCAGCGGTGACAGTGACAGCACAGTGCACAAGGTGAGGCTGACTTTGGTATCCTGAACATGCCGCCTGGACCAGGTCAGGCGCAGGGTCTTGTCACTTCACTGTGAGGACTGGATGAATAATATTTTGACCATCAAGTGTACCACCTGTCAGCAGGGGTGCAGAAATAAAAAGGAATCGTTAAATGTCTCGCCATGATGATTCGAAAGAGTGACCTCAACTAGCCAGTAAAACATGTAGCGCTAGAAGGATGGGCACGTACACGGATAGGTACCACTCCCCAGTCTACCTGCATAGCCTTTTCGTTTAGTCTACCTAGTTGTCTAATCAACTGCCTGCATGCCACTTCTCCCATTTACTTCTCCATCGGGAATTGATTTTCCTTGGCTTCTTCACCTCTCCTTCATCTTCATTTGCATCGAAACCCCACTGCATCACATTGTTTTAACCTCTTCACATACTCCTAGAGTAATTCTGAAGCCCCTTTAAATAATCATCTTCTTCAGTTAGACTAGCCATCTAATCCTAATTCTCCAAACAAGAGTGACGATGCCATAGACCTAGGGTAGGGTCATAGGACGGACCTATACTCCCCACCCAAGGTCACTATCCTAGAAGCAAAGACATTCAAAGCACAGCAGGAAGTATCAACTGAAGCCATCGAGTCCAATCAACTCGACCAGTCACCTAACTCGGATACCCCCACTTTCATTCGACCTGGATGGAGTCATTCAACCACACAGGAATCCACTCGGAGTACAGAATACCTAGGGTCACTTAGGATGGCAACGGTTAGGCGTTCACTCTGTAGTCTTAATGATCATTGATAAAACTTTATAGCTGGTGTTACCAGTAACACCCTATCTTAATGTACATTGAACTCCTGCAACGGAGGACGGCTGGGGTCCTGGCGCACTCTATATAAGACACCCCCTCCTCTAGGAAAAGGGTTTGCACCCCTTGTAACACACACCCATATTCCAGTCGACCGCCTCAGGGCACCGAGACATAGGGCTTTTACCTCCTCCGGGAGGGGCCTGAACTCGTAAACTCGTGTGTACCACCTCGCCGTAGCTAGGGCCTCGCCTCCTCATACGTACCCCCTATTCTTACTGCCAGACTTAGTACCACAACAGTTGGCGCCCACCTTGGGGTAAAGCGTCTTAGCAATTTCTAGTGAGGTTGCGTTTTCTCCGATCTTCATCAACATGGTTTCCGGCGGCGGTTTGGTCATGGGCCACGAGTTCCGACTCGGTGCGCTCACTTTCGTCGCCGACGACTCCGCCTGGCTCGAGGAAGCCCCCCTCGATGTCGATGCTCTCCCGATTCGCGGATCGTCGCACTTCCGCGCGAGTGCCTGCGGCATCCTCCTTCGGCAGCCGCCGACCCCGTATCGATCGGTCCTCGCGTCGCCTTCTCACTCCGTGATGCTGCCGCAAGCAATCTGGTCAGTCGCGGCTCCAGCGGTGATTGAAGCATGCAGTGGCTCGCTAGACGACCACCCCTCAAGTCGCGACAATCAAGCCCGACGAATTTCACTGCGGTCCGGTCGACCTGTTGACTGGCTTTGCAGACACGTTTTCCGAGAGCGGGAGCTGTGACCCCGTGGCAGAAGTTCTTATGGTCGACTCCCGTCGCAGCCCACCTGGTTTCCACTGCAGCGGCGGCAACGGTGGCAGCGATGGCCCGTCATTCAGCCACGAAGAGTACGAGCCCCAACCTCTCAACTCACAACAGAGAGAAGAGCTGCACCACCGCAACGTGGAGGCCCTCCAGACCCCCATCGTAGGGGAAACCATCGAGGCTCGGGCCTTGGAGGCAGTGTGCCTGGCCACGCTGGCTGAGTGCACTCGTTGTGAGAACCTCCAACATTCTCTCGACGAGCGTGCCCGTCGACTGATCCCTGAGTCCAGTCGACGTCCATGTCGGTGTCAAAACCGGCAGATCACGGGTAGGGGGTTCCGAACTTTGCATCTAAGGCTAATGGTAACATGAGGCGGGGGACACGATGTTTACCTAGGTTCGGGCCCTCCCTATGGAGGTAATACCCTACTTCCTGCTTGATCGATCTTGATGATATGAGTACTACAAGAGTTGATCTACCACGAGATCGTAGAGACTAACCCACGAAGCTAGCCTATGATTCTGATTGTCGTTGTCCTGCGGACTAAACCCTCCGGTTTATATAGACACCGGAGGGGGCTAGGGTTACACAGAGTCGGTTACAGAGAATGGAATCTACATATCCGAATTGCCAAGCTTGCCTTCCACGCAAAGGAGAGTCCCACCCGGACACGGGACGAAGTCTTCAATCTTGTATCTTCATAGTCCAACAGTCCGACATAAGCATATAGTCCGCTGTCCGAGGACCCCTAATCCAGACTCCTCAAGAGCTCTCGAACCAGGCTTCAATGATGATGAGTCCGGCGCGCAGATTGTCTTCGGCATTGCAAGGCGGGTTCCTTCTCTGAATACTCCAAGGTAGATTTTGAACATATGAATCGTGTCCGACTCTGCAAAAAAAATTCCACGTACTACCGTAGAGAGCATAATATTCCACGAGTCTAATCTGCTGACAACTTTTACCTAGCGTGACATCACGCCGCGGCCCGGTTATTATCAAAACCGGTTTTCCCAACCTGGCATTACACATCTTGCGAGGCGGCTTTATTGGCACGTCTTGTCGAAGTAGAGATTGTGTCCCCCTTATCACGGGATTCTCATCAATACGGGCGTGGGTAACCCAACCGCTCCATTAGTATGACTCCTTGGTTTAGGCAAGTTCCAAATGGCCGTGCGGAGGACGCTTGACATTCTTCCTCTATATAAAGACGTCAAGACCTGTCCTTTTCTTTCCACGCCTGATCCATCCCTTCTCCTACCTCGAGTTCCAACACCCAAGGTTTAGTCCACGCGCTCCGGACCTTCAATCATGTCCGGATCCAACCCTCAAGGCCGGTGGATGGCCTCTTCTGTCATAGAGGAGGACATCAAGAAGCTTAGGGAGGCTAGGTATCCGACCGCCGAAATCCTTCACAGGCTTCCTGCCCAAGGGCAGGCTATTCCCACTCCCAAACACAATGAGAGCATTGTATTCATCTCCCACTTCATCCGAGGGCTAGGCTTCGGTCTTCATCCCTTCGTTGGAGGGCTCATATTCTATTACAGGCTAGATTTTCATGATCTAGCTCCAGATTCCTTCCTTCACATACTCGTCGTTCATCGTCGTGTGTGAGGCCTTCCTCTGCATTACCCCACACTTCGACTTATGGCTCAAGACCTTCAATGTGAAGCTGCAGATGATCGACGGGCGACACACAGAGTGCGGAAGCGTTATAATAAGCAAAGGTGTCGATGCTTTATGGCCAAAGGGTTCTTTCTGATCTATGGCAACGGGAGTGGTTTTACATCACAATGCCTCAAGGGAGGAAGTGGATGGCCGCCTCGGCCTTCCGCTCTGCCCCTCCGCCACAGCTTGCATCATGGGTCAACAAGGGGCTGGACTGGGGACTTGTTAATGACGTGCTGACATTGCAAAGCCGTATCCGGGATCTCCTCAAGAGGGATATCAGTCTCATCAAAGTAATTCAAGTAATGCTAGTTCATTGGGTCCTGCCATGCCAACGTCGATCTCTCCGTATGTGGGTGTTTAACCCGGAAGGACCGTGAACCATTCAACACTTCTTCGGCGTGACGCTCGAAGGGATGTATCGATTATTCTTCGGATCACGAATAAAGTGTACGGACACAACAGAGGATGCGGGTTTCAACTACAAACCGCCCAGATACCCAAGTAAGTAACTCCGCGATCGAACATGCTGTCATTATATTTGTCAGAACATTATTCTGAAAAACCACCCTCGGCCAGGACTGGATAAGAAAGGCGGAGAGGATCAGGTGTTCGGCCCCTCTCCCCGAAGATTTGCCGGATCCTGTACTAACCAGGATGCTGGCTCGCACACCTTACCAAGTGTCCTCAGGGGAGGACAAGGAGAGGAATGAGGAAGCCAAAAGCGGACTTCATACTCGAGGTACATTACGCATCCTAACCGGGGAAATTAGTACCCTCGTGTCGAAGGGTGAATAGGGAGGAGATTCTAGCATCCCTTCTCCCCACAGGAAGAAAAGGACCGCCCCTGACGATTTGGAAGCAGAGGTCTCCAAACGAAGGAAGAAACCTTCATCAGGGGGCCCTGCCCCGGAGGGCAACCTTACCGCACAATGCCCACAAGGGGGCCAGCCATCAACCGAGCCGTAAGTGAACAAAGGTACTTTAGTAAGCATGCCCCGTTCTTTTCCTGAGAATAACAACCGAGACATATGTTTTGCAGTCCGGCTCATAGCTCTTCTCAACAATATTCGTCCTCGGGGGATCTTCTTTCGGAGATGATGGAGAGCGAAATGCCTCCTACTACTTCCCTGCCTCATGAGGCGGACGACCCTGAGGTGTCGTCCTGGAGGATCTCTCCCGATCCTCAAAGACCAGAAGGTAACTCTTCGGCCGCCTGAAGTCCGGGGTTCTCGGCTCCTAGGGAGACCAGCAGAGAAGGCCCCAGACTGTCCGATATACAATCGGACACATTGACGGGTCTTCTGCGGCAAGCGGCTATCTCAGAGGCACATCGTACCTTAATGGGTACGGTGGTTGAGAGGGTTTCATCCGCGAAAAGCGGGTTGGATGAAGCTTTTAGGAGTCTGCTAAGAGATTTTGAGGTATGCAAAGTGATATTCTCTGATTGTATCGTAAACGCAATGTGCACTTTGTATAGGTAGTAGCCCCTGAGAATCTGGTTGCCATCCGGACAAGGCGAGCAGAGGATCATAGTCTCTGGTAATGATGGTGCCGATTTTGTATGCAGACGACTGCAGATCCGACGGCTGACCAGACTGCTGAGTTTGCTGAATTGAGGCAACAACTTGACATAGCGGATGCGGACATTACGCTTGTGAACAAGCGGCTTGACGAGGCACAGGGTATGTATATTTGGGTGGTCAGCAAATATTAATAAGAGCATGACGCTAGGATTTATAATATGCTTTGATTGCAGATGGAGCTGCCGCCATGGAGACCCTTCGGGCAGAGCTTGCCCGGGCCAAGGAGCATGCCAGGAGAAGCAATGCGGCTGCCATGAAGGCAGCTGAGGAAAATAAAGCTGAACGGGCTGCTCATCGCCAAAGTGAGGATAAAATAGCCAACATGGCTCTTGAGCTACAAAATGCCACGAGCCGATATGAGCTTCTCGAAAGGGAAAACCAAACAAAAATGGCTGACCTAGAGAAGGCCTTACAAGCAGCAAAGGAAACTCGCTCTGAGATCAGAGCGGCTAGGGAGGAGCTTCTACAAGCCGGTGATATCGCGACTGGGAAGCCCTTTTTATTGCGAACAAAATTCGGCGATCCGAAGTATGCCCCTCTTGACCACTTGTGGATTTCTTCAGACACGTACTTGGATTTAGCAAAGAGTGCTGCTGACGCGACACAATATTTCAAGGATCGAGAAGATCATGAGGTGGAAAGATTGTTCTGGTCATAGTTCAATGCTCCAAGGCATCCGCTGCTGTTGAATGAGCAAATGGTTGAGTTGGACGAGCTCCATAGGTTATCTGGGCTTGCCATGAAGGCTGCCGTGGATCACCTGTGGCCGAAGGAACCAAGTACGGATAGGTATTTTGGTTTGGTGCAACGATTTATTCATGTTGTGCCGCATATCGACGCTGTCAGGAGGTCAGCGTGCATAGAGGGTGCGCGGATGGCCCTTGCCCGTGTGAAGACATATTGCGCAAAGATGGAGGCCACTGATATTGCAACCAGGGGTCCGCCCGGGGGCCAGGACTCGCCCGAGCACTATTTTGAAGAAGTTTTAGAAGGTGCCTGTCGGTGTCAAAACCGGCGGATCTCGGGTAGGGGGTCCCGAACTGTGCGTCTAGGCGGATGGTAACATGAGACAAGGGACACGATGTTTTACCTGTGTTCGGCCCTCTTGATGGAGGTAAAACCCTACGCCCCGCTTGATTAATATTGATGATGTGTATTACAAGAGTGGATCTACCACGAGATCAAGGAGGCTAAACCCTAGAAGCTAGCCTATGGTATGATTGTTGTAATGGATGTTGTGTCCTACGGACAAAAACCCTCCGGTTTTTATAGACACCGGAGAGGGCTAGGGTTACACAGAGTCGTTACAATGGTAGGAGATCTACATATCCGTACGCTAAGCTTGCCTTCCGCGCCAAGGAAAGTCCCATCCGGACACAGGACAGAGTCTTCAATCTTGTATCTTCGTAGTCTTGGAGTCCGGCGGACGATGATAGTCCGGCTGTCCGGACACCCCCTAGTCCAGGACTCCCTCAGTAGCCCCTGAACCTGGCCTCAATGACGAGGAGTCCGGTGCGCATAATGTTCGGCATTGCAAGGCGGGTTCCTCCTCCAAATAATCCATAGAAGATTGTGAACACCTGGATAGTGTCCGTCTCTGCAAAATAAATTCCACATTCCACCGTAGAGAGGATATCATGTACACAGGTTCAATCTACTGATGCATCTTGTAGCGTGACGTCACGCCACTACCAAGTCCTTTACTTGAATTGTTTTTTATTATACCACCTCAGCACGTTTAGCGAAGCGATATCCTTGGCACGTCTTGTCGAAGCAGAGATCGTGTTCCCCTTATTCCGGGATTCTCATCAATACGGACGTGGGTAATCCAACCGCTCCATTGATGGTGGCACTTGGGAGATAAGCGAGTTTTACCAGGCCGGTGGGGACGTATAGTCTTCGTCCGCCTACATATAAGGGGATAAGGATCCACCTTTTCACCTACGCCTTCTTCCTTCTTTGCTTATCCATCTTCGCGCACTCTCGAGCTCCAGCGCCCAAGTCCGTGCATCTCATCTCAACCATCTCCGACCATATCCGGAGCGGGAGGCAAATGGTTGGCCTCCACCGTTAAGGAGGAGCACATCGCCAAACTGCGCGCCGCCGGATACCTTTCCGGCGACATTGCGCACCGGCTGCCCGACAAGGGGCAGCTCATCCCCACCCCCAGGCCCCATGAGAGGGTCGATTCTCCCCACTTCCTCCGCGGATCGGGCTTTCCACTTCACCCCTTTGTCCGGGGCTCACGCTCTACTACGGCCTGGATTTCCATGATCCGCGCCAACTTCATCCTCAACATCGCGGCTTTCATCGTTGTGTGCGAGGCCTTCCTCTCGCATCCAGCCCCACTTCGCCAGGCTCAAGACCTTCAACGCTGTCAAGGTAGTGAAGGGCACGCAGGCGGAGTGCGGAGGTGCCATGTTGGGCAAGATGCCCAACGTCCTCTAGTTCGAAGGGGACTTCGTGGAATCCGTCAAGGGGTGGCAATCGGGGTGGTTCTACATCACCGAGCCGCGCGACCCTAAGTGGGCGGCGGCCCCCCAGTTCGGATCTGGTATCCCTGTGCAGCTCACCTCCTGGAAAGAGAAGGGCTTGCTATGGGGTAATTTGAAGGAGCTGACGGGACTCCAAGCTCAGATCCAAGTGTGAACAAGAAGCTCAGGCTAGTTAATGTGGTCCAAGTCATGCTCGTCCGCACGATTCTCCCATGCCAAGAACGGGCATTCAACCTGGGAGTTTGATCCGCACAGCACCAGCGTTGAGCGGGTTCTTCGACACGACGCACGGCGCTGGAGGGTGCTGTTTAAGGGCACCGGCCCCGCATCCGCGACGGAAGATCGCGATTTCACTCGCAGCGTCCAAACCGACGAGGTAAGTGATTCTACCCTTTACAGACACTTGTTGTTAATAGTTCGACCCTAAGCGGGTTTCAATCTCCCTTTTCCTTTGATAGGAATGGATGAAGAAGGCCGGCACTCATCCGCCTGGCCCCATGCCGAAGACCAGTGGACGCCTGCCTAGCGGGGCTGCTGGTTCCGCACCGCACGTGGTGCCGGATAAGAAGGCCAAGAAGGTGGCCACGGTACTCGAAAGAGTTCCTGCTTTCAGTGTCCGACGACTGAGGCGGATTCCTCCCGAAGATGAGGAGGAGGAAGAAGACTCTCTCCCAGGAGGGAGAGAGAAGAGGAAGGCCTCCCAACAGGGGAGGCCAAGGGTCCAAGAGGGGAAGAACTATTCCCGGACAGCTCCGCAACACGAACGTTGGCGATGAAGAGTGGCCCTCAAGGGCCAGCCTCCGCGAGATCCTAAGTATCCGGGTCCTCAATGATCTGCAATTTCTTTTGTGTCACATAGTGTCCTTCTAATGCCGCATATTGCCTCGCAGTCCGCCGACGATGATCTCCTCGCTTCCGAAGGGTCGCTGGCTGCGCCGGATGTGGATTCCATTCCGACGCCTCCACCCCGTGCCCGCCGAGGACGCCGAGGTGGGATCCCGGAAGGACCCATCAGAGGAGGCTCGAGGCGCCGCAAGGCAGCCTCCGGACTTTGCGCCGACTCTACGCCGAACCTGCAGTGGTTCCAGAGTCCGCAGCGCCCCTTCGCAAGAAGGGCAAGATCAGGACACCGCGGCCCCGGCCCAACCGGAGGCGCCAGACAACTTGTTGGAGGCGCCAAAGGCGCTTCCATCGAGGAAGAACACCGCACTATCATGAGTGCAGTGATTCAAGGTTCACCGCCAAGAGCGGGCCGACTGGCCTCGCAGAGCCTTCTAATAGGCTTTGAGGTAAGAAGTTGAAATTATGTAATGTAATACCGCATAGACAATAGCCCCTGATGCTCGGTTCGGTGTTCGGAAAGAAAAGCCGGACTGAGGATCTAATAAGATATACGCAGGGTTGCTAACAAGTATGTCAATATGGGTTTGCAGGCTCTGCCTTGACCTCTGCCAGACCGATCATGGAGGTCGGTGCATTAAAGCAGGATCTCGAGCGGTCCGAGCAAGAGCTCGGCCGTGCCAAGAAGCAGCTCGAGGACAAAGAAGGTGAGTAACACCACTTTGAATAATTACCTTACAGAAAAGGATTTAGGTTGCAATAAAAATAACAAGGATAACATGGGTACTGCAGGGGCCACAAACGAGGTGGCAACCCTGAAGGAGGCTGTGTCCGCGGCCGAACACAATGCGGCCGCGGAACGAGCAGAGCGAGAGAAGCAGGAGGCGTGGGTGGCGGAGGTGCGGCAAGAGCTCCAGGCTCTCATGGACAAGCATGAGAGTTTGGAGCGCGACTCAAAGACTCGAGAGTCCGAGCTCGCCTCGGCCTCGAAGTGCCAAGTCCGCCAAGGCCGAGGCCCGTAAGGCCCTTCTGAAGTTGAAGATGTGAAGAAAATAGCGGCAGGTAAGGCATTTTTCATGCAAAGCAAGCATGTTAATGTAAACTACCTGACACTTACCCGAATTCGGAGCTCTCCAGGGGCGTTTGCAGATCTGCCTCGTAGTGTATCCGATGCCGCCGCATTCTACCATGGTGAGGAGGGGAGCTCAATGAAGAAGGTCTTCTGGTCTCAGTACACTGAGGCCGGCCATCCGGTGCCCCCTAGCGACCAGCTGAAGCAGCTGGTCGAGCTCCACAAGGTGGCGGAGGAGGCCATGAAGGGCCTCATAGTCCGGCTGTGGCCTGGAGGGGCCATGCCTGGGAGCTACTTCGGCCTCGTGCGGCAGCTAGTGGATGCGTGCCCCTGGGTGGAGGTCATCAAGTGCTCCGCCTGTATTGAAGGTGCTCGTCGGGCCCTTGCCCGCGCAAAGGTGCACTGGGGCAAGCTGGATGCGGAAAGGCTCATCACTGACGCGCCACCAGTGGGCAAGGAGTATCGTACGCCCGAGATGTACTATAAGACTGTCCTGAAGGGTGCCCGCAAGATTGCGGATGAGTGCCCCAAAGATGTAATCATTGAGTAAACTCGCTATGTATTATCCTGTGCGCTGAAAACTTTGTTCATATGCGCTAAGCAACGCTTGTTTGATTTAAAATATTACCTTCTGTGCGGCCGTTTATAAAATCTGAGAGATGGCAAGTCGTCGGCTTCAGCCCCCAAGCCACGAGTGCTGGGGTGTTTGGGATAAATTTGAGCACTCTTGTTCCCATTTTTGGGTCCATCTAGGGAGGCGCTCAACACAACGAACAAGGCAACCGGACTTATAATGCTTGAACACTCTCACTTAGCCATAGAATTCTATAATTTTAAATTTCGGCAAAGCCCCTAGTATTCGGAAGACCGAGTTCGGGGCGCTATCCACGCCTTGGCCGGACATTATCCGGTTCTTCGCTTGACGCAGCATAAGTCTTTAAGGACTCGAAAAGACCTCTCGAACAACGACCAGTCTCTCGCCTTATCATGACAATCGCTTTTAGCTTTCTCCATCGAGGCGCCGCCCAGCTCAACCGGGCGCAATCACGGTGGTTCTCCCAAAGGCCACCTTAGCCAATGTAACGGAACGTAAGGTACCAAAACGTGGAGCCGGCAAACCCAACTATTGACCCAAGACATGATTCAGAGCCGATTCATATAATGCTATAAGTTCGGGGTGCCGCACTTGTGAAAGTGTTCGGACTTATCACACCATCATGCGGGGAACATAAGCCCCTGGTGTATTCGGATACCAAAATATATGGGTGCACGATGTCATTAGTGAACATATATGTAAAATAATGCAATAACAAGCAAAAAGTGCTGCATTATTTATTCAATGAATTCTGCTATGAGTGCGGAATGATACAAATAGTGCGGTAAGCAAGGGATTGGACTAATTAAACATGTCCCCCTCCAGGGGTGGGCTGCGGACTGGTGTATATAATCAAATTTAATGCTCGTAATGGAGACCACCTAAGTGTTCATCGCAGCCTTCTTTCTTCCCTGGCTATTGCATCGTGAGTTCGGCGGGTTCACCGCCGGACAGGGCCTCTGGTTAATGGAGTCCTGTGTATATAAAGAAGGAAAATAATAAAAAAAAGTGACACACTTGTGAGCCCTTGGTATGGTCGAGCCGCACTCTGGGTCTCTTGTGGTCGTGCCCCTCCCCCTAGGCCCATGGTATCTCCAGAGCGTAATGATGTATGCGGAGGGTTGGTCTTGCAATCATGCGAGGGCTGGGGTTGGGGCCGCATTGCTACGCATGCTCGGAATGTGCCAGGTGGTCTTGGTTGATGTTGCTCGGCTGCGTTTGGCGTGTCCGCCGCTTAATGGCGGACTCAAAATTGCCTTAAAAGGCTGCTCAGATTTCGCCATGAGCCGCCAGTATGTTCCTCCGCTCGAGGGAGCGTTCCGTATTTCCGCTGACCGTGATGACTCCTCGAGGGCCTGGCATCTTGAGCTTTAGGTATGCGTGTCGGCACCGCGTTGAACTTTACAAACGCGTTCGTCCGAAAGCGAGCTTGATAGCCGCCAGGAACGGGACTATGTCAAGATTAACTCCTCGCCGAAATTGTCCGGGATCCGAAGACCACTTCGGTGTGGTGTGCTCGCATAATTGGCCTCAACATTCGGTATGACGCCTTTGAAGGTCGTCTTTGTCGGTTTAATCCTTGATGGGTCTATGCCCATCTTGCGCCCGTATCCCGATAAAGCAGGTTCAGCTCTTGCCGCCGTCCATCGTGACTCTTGTGAGGTGAAATCCATCGGCGATTGGGTCTAAAACCAATGCGGTGAATCCGCCATGGCGGATATCGGTCGGATGGTCTCTTCGATCGAAAGTGATCGGGCAAGAGGACCATGGATTGAACTTAGGGCGATCGCTCCATCGCATATACGCCCCTTAGTGCACGCTCCGCTCCCTCTTGGGTATATGGGTTGCGATATCATGTTTACCGTCCGCACTTGTGGGGGAAGCCCTTCATCCTCTCTGTTCGGGCGGTCGGGTCTCTTCCTCATCGTCATTGTGCAGCCCCTTGTCATTGTTTTCGCAATTAACTTGCTCGCTCGCTGAATACCCAACAATCTCTGTTGGTGTGATTAGCTGGCTTTTCGGGTGCCATGTATCCGCATGAGCGGTCGAGTATTCGGTCCAAATTGGACGGACCCGTGGTTCTTTTGAATGGCTTCTTCTGCGACCGGTTTAGAGCCTCGAATCCGGCGTTAATCGCCAGATCCTCCTTGTCGCCGCCGTTAACGCGCGCTTATTTTTGCTTCGACGCGACCGTCATTGTGGTCCTTAGTGTCCGGACTACCAAATTTTTATCGAGGTTGTTGCTGCAAGCTAGCCAGCTATCCTCTACCGCACAGAAGCGGGTCATTAATGATGTTAGGGCTGCCATGGATTTCGCTTTTCCTGTCCTAGGTGCCGGGCTAGCCATTAAATCGTGGATGTTATGTTTGAAGGCTGCGAGGGCTTCGATCCGGACAATCGACGATTTGATTTTTCTTTGTTAAGAACCGTGTCGTAATTGCTCGCCGATTTGTCCGGCTGCTGGATTATGTGGCTTAGGTCATCGGCGTCGGTGGCCGCACATATGTGCCCCGAAGTTGTCGAGGAATGCGGCTTCCGGTCCTCCCAACACCCAATTGACTCTGCGGGCAGGCTGTTAAGCCAATGTCGAGCTGGTCCTTTAAGCTTGAGCGGGAGGTATTTGATGGCGTGGAGATGCCGCCGGGGCCATATGGATGTGAAGGAGATAATCTTCGATCCAAACCGCGGGTGCTGCGTGCCATCGTAGATTCAATGTTTACGGGTTTAAACCCTTCAGGGATTTGATGATCCATTACTTCGTCAGTGAAGCATAGCGGGTGTGCGGCGCCTCTGTATTGAGCAATATCATGACGTAGCTCGAGGGAGCGTTGTCTGCTGTGTTCGGCCCGGCCGGGGTTGTTGTATCCGGCTCGACGGTATCCGTCGTGGGTCATGGGGCGCCCACGTGATCCATATATAGATTTGGATTGCCTTGCTTTATCCTCCAATATATCCCGCAAGTCCGGCGCGTTCCCTCGTGGCTTCGTACTTTTTGAGCGATGCCGGGGTACGGTCTTGATGGACGGCCTAGATGCCTCTCTTTTGCGACCACGGGGTGGTCGGTCAGCCGTATTGTGCGCTGGTGATGAAGGTATGTATGCTTCCTCTTCTAATCGGGGGAGCAACTTGCGTTTTGGGTAGCTCTTGGAGGGGCGTTCGAGTTCATATTCTTCGACCGCGAGGACCTCGGTCCATCTGTCGGCCAGCAGGTCTTGATCATCTTGAAGTTGCTGCTGCTTTTTCTTTAGGCTATTTGCTGTGGCCATTAGCCTGCGTTTGAAACGCTCCTGTTCGACGGGATCCTCGGGCACGACGAATTCGTTGTCGTTGAGGCTTGCCTCGTCTTCGGAGGGAGGTATGTAATTATCATCCTCGACCTCTTCATCTGCCGCTCTCTCGTGAGGGCTTGCTTCTGCATCCTCCTGCACTGAATTTTGCTGGAGGGGATTGTCTTCGCCACTTTCTGGGGTGTTATTATCTCCTGTGCCGGAATCTCCATTCTTGCTGTGGCGAGATTTAGAGCGGCGCCGCTGACGTCGGCGCTTGGGCTGTTTCTTTAAGGAATCTGCCTCCGCTGCTTCTTCGCCGTCCCCATCTTTTGGGGTGTCCACCATGTATATGTCATATGACGAGGTGGTCTTCCAGTGCCCTGTAGGCGCTGGTTCTTCTTCGTCTCCGGCATCGTCGTCCATACCGTTGATGTCTTCGGAGTCATAGTCTAGCATGTCGGTTAGATTGTCGACAGTGGCTACAAAGTGGGTGGTGGGTGGGCTTTGAATTTCTTCGTCGTCCGCATCCCAACCATCCTGGCCATAATCTGGCCAGGGCTCTCCGGATAGAGAGAGATGCCTTAGCAAATTTAGAATGTCGCCAAAGGGCGAGTGCTGAAAGATGTCCGCAGCGGTGAACTCCATGATCGGTGCCCAATCGGATTCGATTGGCAGGGGCGCAGGAGGTTCGGAGTCCGGCACCTCGGAGTCACGAGCTTCATAGGGGACAAGGTCAGTGTTCGGCTCCATCGCCGCGGATGTTGCAGCTCCCAAGGCGGTGTCCAGCCACTCGTCCTTGATCTGCACGATCGGCTCCGAACTAGGAGCGGATTCATGTACGGCCTCCAAGGCACTGTCCGGCGGCAGAGCTAGATCGTGCCCATCGCGATAGTGCGGCTCGCTCGGCTGCGGATCGGATCCATCGAAGATCAAGTCTCCACGGATGTCCGCCGTGAAGTTTAGGCTTCCAAATCTGACCTGACGGCCAGGGGCATAGCTTTCGATCTGCTCCAAATGGCCAAGTGAATTGGCCCGCAGTGCGAAGCCACCGAATACGAAGATCTGTCCGAGAAGAAAAGTCTCACCCTGGACGGCGTGGTTGTGGATTGAAGAAGCCATCGAGCCTATCGGTGACGACACAGAGGAACTCTCAATGAAAGCACCAATGTCGGTGTCAAAACTGGCGGATCTCGGGTAGGGGGTCCCGAACTGTGCGTCTAGGCGGATGGTAACAGGAGACAAGGGACACGATGTTTTACCCAGGTTCGGGCCCTCTTGATGGAGGTAAAACCCTAAGTCCTGCTTGATTAATATTGATGATGTGTATTACAAGAGTGGATCTACCATGAGAACAAGGAGGCTAAACCCTAGAAGCTAGCCTATGGTATGATTGTTGTAATGGATGTTGTGTCCTACGGACTAAAACCCTCTGGTTTATATAGACACCGGAGAGGGCTAGGGTTACACAGAGTCGGTTACAATGGTAGGAGATCTACATATCTGTATCACCAAGCTTGCCTTCCACGCCAAGGAAAGTCCCATCCGGACACGGGACGGAGTCTTCAATCTTGTATCTTCGTAGTCTTGGAGTCCGGCGGACGATGATAGTCCGGCTGTCCGGACACCCCCTAGTCCAGGACTCCCTCAGTGCCCGTTTAATAGAGGCTCAGTGCGCAAAGAATACCATGTTCCAGTGACATGTACTTGATTGTAAAAACAATGCTTTTGGTAATAAAGGCTATATTTATACTTTTGCCCGTAAAGTATTGTAGTGCCTCCTGTGTGGCCGCTTATTTATATATGTATATAACCTGAAAGTTTGCAGTCGCCGGCTTTAGCCCCCTCGCATATAATGCGGGGGTGTTAAGCAAAGCGCGTAATCACACTTGATCCAACGTCTTGGTCCGTTAAGGAGGTGGTAGCGCGGCGAACAAGGCAATCAGACTATATAGCTTTAACACTTTCACTTAGCCATATGAGTTTGACGGTGGGGCTACTATATAGCCCCTTGTATGTCTGTGTTCATCCGACTAAGGTGCGTGTACATTCGTGACTGGAAAACCGGTCCTTCGTTAATGCGGAGGAATCGCGAAGATTCCGCTGAGTCATCGAGTGGTTGACCAGTCCTCGCTTTATCATGACAGTCAGTTTTCAGCTTTCTCTACTGAGGTGCTCATCCGGATGAACCAGGACACAATCGCAGTAGTTCTCCCGGTGCCACCTTAGCCGATATAGTGGAACGTAAGGTAGCAAAACACGGGAGCCAGGCAAACCCAACTATTGACCAAAGACATGATTCAGAGATGATGCATATAAGGCCAAACTTGCGACACCGAACACTCCCGAAGGTATTCGGACTTTACAACAGATACTGGGCTGAGTACCGCCCTCGATAATGTTCCCTAAATTTCCAGGTACGTGCATTGATCTGGCGCGACGAAAGAGCGGCTGTGGTGAGAGCATAGATCCCAAAAACACATTGGTTGCTGCCCTTGTAACGTCTGTTTTAGATCGGCAAATCATAGGCTTGCCAATAACACTGGTATCTCTCTTGGTCATTTTAAGTACCAGGAGGGTGTGGGCCAACAAAAGACAATAAAAAAGGTTTACACAGGGTCTTAATCTAATAAGAAACCTTGAAACGGGGCCCTGCTGCACGTCTGCGCCTTTGTCTCTGTTGTGCCGTATCCTGGAAGGGTACAACATGATGGTCATCTGTAAAAAGAAAGAAAAAAACCCAGGTGAAAGAATCTGGTGTGACCGTGTGTAAAGTCGGTCAATCTTAATGAACCGTGAAAATTTGATATCTTGAGTGTAAATACGGTCGGGCCGAACTATGGGCCTTTTGCATGCGGGCAGCCCCTAGCACCACATATGGGGGCATAGCCAGTAATCAAGCTCAGGTTTATCTGGGCTGTTACAACTAGTGGTGCACCGGACACGTCTAGCCGTGTCCGTGGTCTCGAAGACCGACCAGTTACTCGGGTTGGGGAGGCCGTTCAGTGGTTCGGCTGCTAGAGCCGCCATGTAGTCTTCTGCGTGAAGAGAACACTTGTGTCCGCTGATAGTGATGACGCCGCGTGGATTGGGCATCTTACGTTTGAGATAAGCGTAATGCAGTACTGCGTTGAAACGAGCAAAGGTCGTTCTCCCGACTAGTGCATGATAGCCGCTCCGTAATGGAGCGATGTCGAAGATTAGTTCTTCACTTCGAAAGTTGTAGGGAGAACCGAATACAACCTCTAACGTCAAAGAGCCCGTGCAGCAGGCCTCCACGCCTGCTATTACTCCTTTAAAGGTAGTACTACTTTGGTTGATTCTTGATGGGTCTATCCCCATCTTGCGGATAGTGTCCTGATATATCAGATTGAGACTGCTGCCACCGTCCATGAGGACTCGGGTGAGATGGTATCCGTCAATTATTGGGTCGAGCACCAATGTAGCTGAACCTCCATGCCAGATACTAGTCAGATGATCCCTGCGATCGAAAGTGATTGGGCAGGCCGACCATGGATTGAATTTGGGGGCGACTGGTTCTACAGCGTATACATCCCGGAGTGAGCGTTTGCGCCTCCCCTTTGGTATGTGGGTGGCGTAAATTATGTTCACTGTTTTGACTTATGGTGGAAATTTTTTCTGTCCCCCAGTGTTCGGCTGGCGAGGTTCGTCCTCGTCTTCACTTGACGGCTCTTTCCCATTGTGTTTGGCGTTTAGCTTGCCGGCCTGCTTAAAGACCAAGTATTCTCTGTTGGTGTGACTCGCAGGTTTCTCGGGGGTGCCATGAATCTGACATGATCTGTCTAGAATTTTATTGAGGCTGGACGGTCCATCCCTGCTGCCTTTAAATGCCTTTTTCCGTTAACCGGGTCTAGAGCCCCTGAATCCGGCGTTTACCGCTGTGTTATCTGGGCTGTCTTCATTATTTCGACGCTTGTTTTTATTGCGTCACGGATTTCCATTGCCATCCCTGATTTCGGATGTGCCTGGGTCGCTGGTGCCGCCAAGGCCAACTAACTGCTCTCGCCAGCAAAAGCGGGTCATAAGAGTTGTTAGGGCTGCCATTATCCTCGACTTTTCCTGGCCGAGGTGTCTGGAATGCCATTCGTCCCGGACACTGTGTTTCAAAGTTGCTAGGGCTTCAGCATCTGGACAGTCGACGATTTGGTTCTTCTTGGTGAGAAATCTGTTCCAAATCTTACGGGCTGACTCTCCGGGTTGTTGGATTATGTGACTTAAATCATCTGCATCCGGAGGTCGGACATAGGTCCCTTGAAAATTAGCCCTGAAAGCATCCTCGAGTTCCTCCCAACTTCCAATTGAAGTTTTGGGGAGGCTTTTCAACCAGTGCCGAGCTGGTCCTTTCAACTTGAGGGGCAGGTATTTCATGGCGTGGAGATCATCTCCGCGAGCCATATGGATGTGAAGAATAAAGTCCTCAATCCAGACTGCAGGGTCTATCGTTCCGTCGTATGCATCTATGTTTACGGGTTTAAACCCCTCTGGAAATTCATGATCCAGCACCTCATCGGTGAAGCATAGGGGGTGTGCGGCGCCCCTGTACTTGGATGTGTCGTGGCGTGGGTCCGATGGCTGTAGTGTTCGGTGTTGATTCATAGCTGGTAGTTGATCTGTATAGTCGGTTCGGTGGCCATGATCTTGCGTAGGAACACGTTTCCTAGATCCATAGATGGACCTGGCCATACCAGCTCTTTTGTCCAGGTGCTCATGTAGATCGTGTGCTGACTTGTGTGCGGCATCATTAGCCGCTCTGTCTCGACCACGAGGTGGTCGGTCTAGTAGATCGGCCGTATTGTTTTTCGGTGGAATGGGCTCTATAGCCTCGTCATCGAATTCGAGCAGCAGCTTGCATTTTGGGTAGCTCCTTGTGTGGCGATCACCACCGTATATTTCGTCAGTGTTGAGTGCTTTGCTCCATGTGTGGTTGAGCATATCCTATGCGGCTTTAAGCCGTTGCTTCTGCTTCTTTAAGCTCCTCGCGGTGGCAATAAGCCTTTTGTGGAGGTGCTCTTGTTCCAAGTGTTTTTCCGGGATGATGTGTGCATCATCGTCCGGAGTGTTCTCCTCTCTAGAGATGGGTTTATAAGTTTTGTCTTCGGCATCACTGTGATCGAACAGCGGCTTCGGAATGTGTTTGCCGTCCCTTGGCTCATCCTGCTCCATCGTTGGGTCTACAGGGCCGTCGTTATCTTTAGCGTCATCTGGGGTATTATTCTTTCTTGTGCCGGTATCGCTGTTTTTGCTATGGCGGGCTTTAGAGTGGTGCCGCTGACATCAACGCTTTGTTGGATTCTCAACGGGATTATTCTCCATTTCATCATCACCATTGCTTTCTTTGGGTGTGTCCACCATATATATATTTATTATATGATGAGGTGGCTGTCCAGCGCCCTGGGGGCAGTGGTTCCCATTTTTCTCCGGTATCACCATCCATACCATTGATGTCTTCGGAGTCGAAATCAAGCGTGTCGGTTAAGTCATCGACAGTGGCTGTTAAGTGGGTGGTGGGTGGGTAACGAATTCCTTCATCGTCCACTTCCCAATGAAGCCGGACATAGTTTGGCCAAGAGTCTCCCGACAGGGAGAGAGATTTTAACGAGTTCAGCACGTCGCCCTAGGGCGAGTGCTGAAAGATATCCGCGGAGCTGAACTCCATGATCGGTGCCTAGTCAGATCTGACAGGCACAGATGCGTGCGGTTCGGATCTTATGGTAGGAGACGAGTCCGAGGGTCCGACAACACAGACCTCCTTGGAGGTGAGATCTGTGTTCGGATCCATTGCCGCTGTGTGTGTGGCTTTCGTGGCGGGGTCCATCTTCCCGTCCTCGGATGACACGATCTGCTCTGGATTTAAAGCCGGGGCAGCTGCAGGTGTGATCTCCCGAACACCGTCCGATGGCAGACCTAAGTCATGCTCATCGCGACCGTAGGGCGCACCCGTCGTGGGCTTGGATCCGTCTAAGATCAAGTCTCCGTGGATGTTGGTAGTATAATTCAGGATTCCAAACCTGACCTGATGGCCAGGGGCGTAGCTATTGATCTGCTCCAGATGGCCAAGCAAGTTGGCCCGCAGTCCGAAACCACCGAATACGAAGATCTGTCCGGGGAGGAAAATCTCACCATGGACCACATTGTTGTAGATGATTGAAGGATCCATCAAGCCTTATCGTGACGACATAGTGGAACTCTCAATGAAAGCTCCAATGTCGGTGTCAAAACCGGCGGATCTCGGGTAGGGGGTCCGGAACTGTGTGTCTAAGGCTAATGGTAACAGGAGGCAGGGGACACGATGTTCACCCAGGTTCGGGCCCTCTCTATGGAGGTAATACCCTACTTCCTGCTTGATTGATCTTGATGATATGAGTATTACAAGAGTTGTTCTACCACGAGATCGTAGAGGCTAACCCTAGAAGCTAGCCTATGATTCTGATTGTTGTTGTCCTAAGGACTAAACCCTCCGGTTTATATAGACATCGGAGGGGGCTAGGGTTACACAGAGTCGGTTACAGAGAAGGGAATCTACATATCTGAATTGCCAAGCTTGCCTTCCACGCAAAGGAGAGTCCCACCCGGACACGGGACGAAGTCTTCAATCTTGTATCTTCATAGTCCAGCAGTCCGGCATAAGCATATAGTCCAGCTGTCCGAGGACCCCCTAATCCAGGACTCCCTCAGTCCACGACAATTGTTTCCGGCTGAACCTCAGGTATTCCGCACTCCGATCTAGAATCTTGCAGTCGCTGCATGAATCGTAGAGTCTATTCAACCATCCCGTTCAGAGGCTAGAAGGGGCTTGGAACAGATCAGAACACTGCTCCGAGCAGCAGGAGAGCTAAACTCCGCCGTTTCTCAGTCGCGGAACAGGATCCACAACAGGTCAGTAAGGGCAGATACTGTTCAGTCAGCACACAGTCCTGAGTCGCCTTTGCGACGTGAAGATCGTGATCATCATCGAGATCGGCATTTGGGAATAGCTCATGGAGAGTTTGACTGGGATTATGCCCGTGACAACCACCGTCGAGTGCCTTCGCCCCTTCCGAGGGACGGGTTGTACGCGCCCCGGCGGTATGATGATAGGCGCCCGTATGGTAATGAACACAGAGTTCCAGTCAACCCTAGAGAGCCTGGGTTCGACGCAAGGTCAGTCCTTGTTCGGGGTTTGGTCTACCGAAACAGAGCATACAGAGAGGGGCTGGATAGAGACAGGCCCGGTGGAAGCAGGGTCCATGTTTCTAGCCCTGAGTGTTTTGGAAGAGCCATCAGAGCCGCTGAGATCCCTCACAACTTCAGATTAGCGACTAGCGTCAGTAAGTTCGCAGGAGATTCGAAGCCTGACACTTGGTTGGAAGACTACCAAGTGGCTGTGCATATTGGTGGCGGCAGTGATGAGGTGGCCATGAAGCATCTCCCGTTGATGCTTGAAGGTTCTGCCAGAGCATGGTTGAATTAGTTGGCCCCTGGAAGCATTTTCATTTGGCATGAGTTGGCCCGAGTGTTTACCAAAACATTCGAGGGCACCTGCAAGAGGCCTGCTGGTCTGTCAGAATTGCACTATTGTGTGCAGAAGCAGAATGAGACCTTGAGAGATTATATCCAGAGACGGATCACTCTTCACCACACAGTGGAGAATGTATCAGATCACCAAGCAGTCTGCGCCTTTAAAGAAGGTGTTCGCTACAGAGAGCTCAATCTGAAGTTCGGTCGGACCGGAGATATGTCTCTGGATCGGATGATGGAGATTTCCACTAAGTATGCTAACGGCAAAGAAGAGGACCGACTCTGGAGTGGCAAGAACAGACCAGTCGCCTAGGACACCGGAGGAGGAAATTCCAGTCGGAAGCAGAAGCGAAAGGCTAAGGCAGCAGTTTTGAAGCAAGGAAAGTTCAAGGGGAAGCCTAAAGGGCCTTGGATCCCTAAAAAAGTGAAGGATCAAGCAGGAAATGATGTGATGGATTTGCCGTGTCATATACACACCAAGAAGGATGGGGAGGGGAATCTGATTCTCCCCAAGCATACCACTCGACAGTGTCGACTCCTGATCTAGAGCTTCCGAGAAAGCTAACCCAATGAAAAGGACAAGGAGTCTGATAAGGAGGAAGACAAGGAGGATGATGGTGGTTACCCCAATGTTAATTCCACCTTGGTGATTTTTTCTGATCTCAAGAGCAAAAGTCGACTGAAAGTTATTAACGGAGAGGTGGACATGGTTGCTCTGGCAACACCAAGATATTTGAAGTGGTAAAAACCCCCTATTACATTCGACCAGTCCGACCACCCGCCGCACGTTTCTACCTTTGGGCTGCAAGCGTTGGTGGTTGACCCAGTCGTCGGGGGCACCCGACTAACCAACGTTTTGATGGATGGTGGCAGTGGGCTGAATATATTGTACACTGAGGCCTTCCGGGGGATGGGCATTCTGATGTCCAAACTCAGTGAGAGCAACATGAGATCCCAAGGTATCATCCCAAGAAAGAAAGCCGATTCACTCGGTCAGATCACTCTTGATGTGGTTTTCGGTGATTCTCTGAATTACCGCAAGGAAAAGTTGACGTTTGAGGTAGTGGATTTTGATAGTGCCTATCATGCCATTCTAGGCAGACCTTCTTATGCTAGTTTCATGGCTCGACCGTGCTATGTGTACCTCAAGTTGAAGATGCCTGGCCCCAAAGGAATAACCACGACTACTGGAAACCGGCAGAGAGCAGAGGATTGTCTCTAGAACGGTTCGAAGATTGCCGATGAGTAGATGGCAGCAGTAGAGTTTCAAGAATATCAGAAGACTGCAGATCCGAAAGTGATTTGTCATGCGTGCAAGAGGCTCCGCCTCGAGTCCGTGATTTCACCGGCATGCGAGACCAAGCCGGTCCACATTCACCTGACCGACCCAATGCTGCTCTGGCCCATATCTCAATGACACTCGACAGCAAATAGGAAGAAGCGCTCATCTAGTTCCTCCACGAGAACTGGTACATCTTTGCATGGAAGCCATCTGACATGCCAGGTGTACCCAGGGGACTGGCTGAGCACCGTTTGCGAGTTGACTCAAAGGCAAAACCTGTTAAAGTGCACCTCCATTGGTCCGCCGTAGAGAAGAGAAAGGCGATTGGCGAGAAGGTGGCTCGGCTTCTGGCTGTCGAGTTCATCTGCGAGATATACCACTCCGAGTGGCTCGCTAATGTCGTTATGGTCCCCAAGAAAGATAAGTCACTTCGAATGTGTATTGATTTCAAGCACATCAATCGGGCCTTCTCGAAAGATCATTTTCCTCTGCCCCGCATCGACCAGATAGTCGACTCAACTGCGGGATGTGAGCGATTGTCCTTTCTGGACGCTTATTCCGGGTACCATCAGATCTGACTGTATGGGCCCGACGAGATAAAGAAAACTTTCATCACCCCGTTCGGGTGTTTTTGCTATGTTATTGTGCCCTTTGGCCTTAAAAATGCTGGTGCCACATTCATGCGCATGATTCAGAAGTGTCTGGTCATTCAAATCAGTCGGAATGTGGAAGCATACATGGATGACATAGTGGTTAAGTCACGCAAAGGTTCCGACCTGCTGACTGACCTCACTGAAACCTTTGCCAACTTAAGAAGATATGATATCAAGCTCAATCCATCAAAGTGCACATTCAGAGTCCTAGGTGGAAAGTTGCTCGGTTTCCTTGTTTCCGAACAGGGGATCAATGCGAACCCAGAGAAGATTGGCATAATCCTCCGAATGAAGCGCCCTGTGCATGTGCACGATGTTTAGAAGCTTACTGGTTGTTTGGCCACGTTGAGTCGATTCATCTCATGCCTCGGTGAGAAGGCTGTCGGCGTTCTGGGAACGGGGGTCCCCAGACTTGCCTGCCTGCGGCCTGCGGCGTGGCTCAAAGGAGGCCCAGCACATCCCATCTTCATCAACACAAACTCAAGACCCTCGCGAGGGGCCAAGCCTCGCGGGGCGGACGACAGGGAGCTTCCTTAGGCACGGCCTCATCAGGTGGGCTCGCGAGGAGGCGGAGAGTTCAAGGCAGGGTACCTCACGAGGTGCCCATGACGCAAGCCATGACGACCAAGGGCGCCACGGCGCCAGCCACAGATGTCCTCCTTTCCTCTTTGGTGCAAAGGGAGCAAGTGTAGGCGAGAGCATCAAGCAAAGGCATCTATTTCGGTGCAACAAGACCAAGACCAAGCAGGCGTCACCACCAGAGCCTTTGACAGGCAGGACCAACTTCAGTCAGGATAAGTGTACCCGTTGTTCCCCTTCAAATGGCTAATTGTTGGCGCCTTTCCCGCCAATATTTGGGAAGAGGCCTGTGGCCTTTGCCTATAAATAGGACTAGCCACCCCGGGGTAGAGGCAACTGATCCTCACCAAGAAACCAGAGATAGAGCGATTGAACTCCTCCTAGCAGTTCGTTGACCAGCCAAGAATGCACCTCGTGAGGCTGTTCTTCCTTGTATTGTTCATCATCAGCCCAAGAGGCAATCCACCACACCACACACCGGAGTAGGGTATTACACCACAATGGTGGCCTGAACCAGTATAAATCTTGTGTCTCTTGTGTTGTTCTGTTTGGCAGTTTAGATCCTAGCGATTCGGCGAGGAGCGGGCAGGTAGAGGGTCAAATCTCCGCGCGCACCCCAGTGTTCGAACCTCAAGGGTCTACCGGAACCCGAAATCCGACATTTGGCGTGCCAGGTAGGGGTGCGCCGGGATCCACCTTCCGCCAATTTGCATCCCGTCGCACCATCATCACCATGTCCGGTGACCTGGCGGGCAACCCTGATCCCTGGGCGGCATGGCCCGCCTGTATAGAGCCGCAAGCCCCGGGCGACCCCATGCCCCAGGCAACTCGCGGTCCGCTGGGTGCTGCGGGCCGTGGGCGACGCGGACAGGCCTCAACGGCTCTAACACCGCAGCAGACGCGGTCGGCCGCAAGGGCCTCCAACCACGCCGCGGCCACGACGCCGTACACTTGCCGGGAGCAGGCGAACTCAAGGGCCGCGCTCACGGTGGCCCGAGAGCTACTGCAGTGCAGGCTGATGGAAGGCGGCCGCGACGTGCTACTAGAGCGGGTGGCGGAGCTCCTGGGCTTTGCCGCCTCGGGTGCTCACCCCTTCTTCACTCAGCTCCCACCTCAGGCTCAGGGTGGCCCGCGCGGGGGCACCACGCGCACCCACGGGCTCCAAGGCTACTCCAACACCAGTGAAGCTGTCAAGACCGGTCGGGCGGCAAGATCGACCGCTCCCCGCCAATGAAGGACTCTGTCATGACCCACGGCCCCAAAGAAGCCAGCCGCTACCACCCCTGTAGGCGATCAGCAGAGCTGCATGGCGCGTGGAGCCCTATGGCGCGGCCTTCGGGATGACGGCCCCAGAAGAGTACATGCCCCACATGATGGATCAAAGGCACCCGCGTGAAGGCGAACAGGGCTCACTCCACAGCCCGAGCTG
Organism: Aegilops speltoides; assembly: GCA_021437245.1. Lineage (NCBI taxonomy): Eukaryota > Viridiplantae > Streptophyta > Magnoliopsida > Poales > Poaceae > Aegilops > Aegilops speltoides. The sequence continues at coordinate 441,121,038 of CM038147.1, forward strand.
GGGGGACGAGGCACCAGAAGCTGAGCTCTTCCAGAACCTGTGGACGGCCCCACCGCCACGCCGAAGCGACGATTATCGGGTACCACTAATCCTCGTGAGTTGGCATACACTAATCATGGGTCGCAGGAGGTGCAGGTCGCCACAGCAGCAGCCGCCCGCCTCGCGGCCTCTACCCCTCGTGAGGAGGGCGCCGGGGCTGCAGGAGAGGGGCCGAGATCCGACATCACCACCGCGGCCCGGAGCAAGGCGTTCCCGAGGTAGGCCCTCCGCTGGGAGGTGCCTCGGGGCCTGCCTCTGGCGGAGGACCCGTGGTCGCCGGGGAACTGGCTGGCGACCGCCTACCCCATCGGGCGCGCCCTGGTTCCGGTTGTCGTTGATGGCACTAGAGTGTGGCACAAGGCGGGGCCCTCGTCATGCGATATGAAGCAAGGCCGGTACCTGTGAAGAAGGCCCAGTGCCTGTGAAGCTCGCCGCCCCGTGACACTCTCACGTAATAATGAGTGGGGCTGTACACGCCCCGGAGTCTCAGGGGTGCCGGCCTCAGGCCCTGGGGCTCCCTCCCACGCCCAGTGGCAGCACTTAGCTCCGCGCTGGTGAGAAGACGTCCAAGACTAGACTAGGTGCCGGACGCGGCCTTTTTCTGCTTTCATTGCTTTTCTCTTGGTTGTTGCTTTCCCCCGCTGGACTTAAGTTGGACTCGAATTTGAGATTTATGTGTGTTTGGGGAAGGGGTGCTTAGTCTCGTTCGAGCAATCTCTCATGTTTCAGTTACAACCTCACCTCAGCTGCCTCCCCTCGCGAGGCCCTCGCGAGCCGGGTCTGGCCTGGCTTGCGTGCAGCCCAGACTGCCGCTGATGTACCCTCTCAGGAGGTTTTTCACTACAGATCCCATGGATTCAATCAGGAGGCGTGTGAGGCGCCACGGCCTCCGAAAAGTTATCTCGAGGCCCGCTCGGGACAAAGGTAAACTAGCCAGCCGACTCGTCACATGGCCAACCACTTGGCACGGGCATGTGAGTGAAGTAGCATTCACTAGTACGCTGAACATAAGTTTTACATGAGGGGCACCCCCTCCCAAAAATGCTCTTACAACCATCGGGACAAAAGCCTAAGTTCTATTCATGCAGGATAAGGAAACATGAGCAATGCGCTGTTAGTCAGATAAATACCCCAATGCATCCTCAGGAACACCGCCCGAACTGTCGCTGGCGTCGCTGGCCTCGCCATCGCCCTCCGCGTTGTCGCCAGTGGCGTCAGGGCCGTTCACCACGCCGCCCTCGTCGGCGGACACGATCACGCCATCATCATCTGAAGCGAAGGCCCTTACAAGGGCGTCCACGTTGTCTTCCACCCAGTACGCCAGGTCGTCTCGGACGGCCTGGGGGACTGGGGCGATGGTGGCATCAAAGTTGAAGTGAGGATCCATGTTCCGGAGATGGCTAAAGACGCGGGAAAAGGCGCGCCCGAGCAGGGCTCGGCTCCTCTCCTCCACCAACCTGTTGGCATGGACCAACCGCGCCTCCAGCTGCGTCACGATGTCGGTGAAGAACTGAAGGTTGCCGACGTAGTTAATGGCATGCGGCTCGCCGACGGCCGCCTTGCAGATGTTACCTAAGGCCGTGTTAGCCCTCTCCCGAAGCGTGGTGAGCATGGGGGCGTGCTCGTGTTCCAAGAGCCGCCGCTGACGTATCTCGTCCGCATTATGGCGAGCGACGGCCTCAGCCTCAACCACCTGTTGGCGAAGGAGAAGCACCTTGGCATGGGAAGTAGTTGACTCCCCCTGCGCCGCCTCAAGTGCGACCCGCAAGGCATCGACCCGCCGCGTTGCCTCCTCCAGTTTGGTCCTGAGGACGGTGGTCCTACCTTCGGCCTCGGTCCGGACCAACTCCAGCCTCTCCTTGAACTCAAGGCCGAGGTTCAGCGCTGTCGCCACCCGACGTCCGACCTCCTCCGAGACACGGGCTTCCCAGCGCAGCGACATCGCCCTCCGCCCGTGTCACCAAGCGCCTCGCTCGTCTCGCCAGATTCGTGCTCGCGCTGCTCGGGCGGCTTCCAGCGTCAGTGCCTCCTCACGCTTTTGGAGCTCCGCTGGGTCGCCAGAGGCCACCTTCATCGATGCAAGGGCCACCTCACGCAGCTCCACCTGCTCCTCCAGTGAGCGGGACCGGGCCAGGAGTTCCCATGCCCGCTCCTCCGTGGCCTCTCACTGCTGGTCTGCTTCCCGGGCTTCTTCGACAGCCCGGGAACGGGCCTCCCGAGAGGCCACCAGCGACACCTTGGCCTCCTCATCATCGAGATTGCGCCGACAGTGCGCGAGGGCGGCAGCCGCCTCCAGCTTGCGCCTCTCTGCAACCAGGCGCAGGCCCTCGGCCTCAAGCGCTGCCGCCCCTCATCACCGAAGCTCCTCACCAAGCAGGCTCACGCGCCACCGCTCCCGGAGGAACCCTTGGCCAAGAGCGTGACGCTCCCGGGCGCGCTCGAGTGCGTCTTCCACACCATCATCCGCTCCAAGCGAGCGCCGTGGGGCACGGATCAGCACTCCCCTCCCGGGCAGGGGGCTGGGGGCTGGCGCCCTTGAGATGACCGGGCACGCCCTGCCAGAGGCCCGACCTAGAGCCAGTCCATCTCCAAGTGAAGAGCGCCGAGTACCCCAGCCAATCGTGATCCACGACTGCACGAGAAGCCCACGGCAGCTGGCTATGCCACGAGAAGGCTCGCGAAGGAAGGCCGCGGGGAGCGCAGGGCCGCGCTGCGCCTCGGGATGGTTCATCTCACCAACCGGCCTCGCCACAAGGGCCTTGCTGTTCGGAACGATCGAAGACGGCGGAGAGGGCGGAGGCGAGGGGGATGGCTCCTCATCCACCCCCACGAGCTCGGAAGGAAGGGCCCTGCAGAGCAAGGATCAGGACAGGCAACGGAAGAATCAGGAGCTGGGAAGGGAGAAGGCTTACTCATCGATGGCGAAGTACTTCCTACGCTTTAGGAGGCGGCATGGGTAATCATCGCCCAGGGCCTCCCTCCTCTTCCGGAGGGCCTCAAAGTCCACGCAGAAGCGACCCAAGAGTTGAGCGCAGGGGTCATCCTGTGACGAAGAGGAAGCACAGAGGCAACCCGCGTCGGGGGCGGCCGCCTGATGCGCGCCGCCGGTCGCCTCACCAAGAAGAGCAGCTGGGGCCTCAAGGGCCTCAGCCGCAGGCACTGCGGGCGGCCGCTCGCCACCTTCAGCTACGGCAGCACGGGCCTCAGGGGCCGCTCCCTCATGAGTGCCGCCCAGTGCTATCACCTCGGCGGGGGCACCCTCGTCCTCCAGAGGCTCATGCCTCCCTGCTCCGCCACTTGAGGAAGAGTCGCCCTGGCCGGCTGCGAGGGCGACCACCACCACTGGGTTCTCGCGAGGCCCTTGGAGGCCAGGAGGGCGCGGCCCCCATTCGTCGAAAATGGGGATCTGGCTCACGAAGTCACCTTATTCGAGTAGAGGTACAGCAAGCCCCCCCCTTTGCGAATGCCGCCGAGGGAAGGATCCCCAGTCAAGACCAAGAGCACCTTCTCGCCGCGCCAGCGCCAGTTCTTCCCGGAGCCGCGATACGATCCCCACGACCACCAAGGCCCACATCCGGCGAGAATGGCGCGGAGAGGGGCGACGCGCGTAGCAAGAACTCCTTCACCACCTTGGGCGCCACACGCCGAGCTCCTTCAAGAACTCGGCGACGCCAGACGAAAGGCGAGCCGGAGTCATGAAGGCGTCTCGCCCCACTGAGTTGGGGACGAGGCGAAGATGGCTCCGTCAGGGGCTGGGCACCCCTATGTCCACATACAGCCACCGCCATAAACCCAGCGCAGCGGAGGAAGATCAAGTCAATCCTCAAGCCGCTGCCTGTGCACAACGACGAAGCTCACGCACCCTGAACATTGGGTGGGATCGGCAAGGCGCAGAGAGAAGAAGTGGCGCAGCAAGGCAACCGAAGGAATGATGCCCATCATTGCCTCACAAACGAAAGCGAAAACCGCGAGAAGGGTGATGGATTCAGGACCCAGATGCATCATATGGATCTGATAATGGGAAAGCACGGCGTTGAAGAAATCAGAAAAGTGGGGAACCAGTCCCGCCCACAGGGCCTCGGCGAAGTACCGGACCTCGGTGGCAATCCTGTCAATGGAGAAGCGAGACGCGGGCCAGGCCGTCGTCCTCCCGCACTCGTTGAAGATGGTCGCCAGGGCCGAGCTGACCTTGCCCAGGCCTTCTTGATTGATTATGACCGGCCGATCAACGGCGGGGGCCGCCGACGATGATGAGCGAGGTGGCGGCATGGGCTTCTTCCCTCTTCCCTTCCTCAACGGAGCCATGACGGCAGAAGGGGGAGGGGGAAGGTTCGAGATTGGATTGGATGCGGAAACTTGAGTTCGAGAGGAGAAAGGACAGGGAGCGTTCAAGCAGCGAAAAGGGGAGCGGCTGTGTGCGGCAGCGTGTCCGCCTAGCAAGGCATAAAATAAGGAAGCGTGGGGGAACAGTGCCGCCCACGTCCAATCAACCGCCACACGGCGACCAAGGCCGCAGGCTGTTAGGGCCCATGACGCTTCGCACTTGCCCTTTCGCCTCTCTGCTCGGCCAAGTCCGGGCGCGCCGTGGGGCCGGGGCTACTGTCGGCGTTCTAGGAATGGGGGTCCCCAGACTTGCCTGCCTGCGGCCTGCGGCGTGGCTCAAAGGAGGCCCAGCACAGCCCATCTTCATCAACACAAACTCAAGACCCTCACGAGGGGCCAAGCCTCGCGGGGCGGATGACAGGGAGCTTCCTCAGGCACGGCCTCATCAGGTGGGCTCGCGAGGAGGCGGAGAGTTCAAGGCAGGGTACCTCGCGAGGTGTCCATGACGCAAGCCATGACGACCAAGGGTGCCAGTCGGGCGCCAGCCCGCGCAGTGTCCTGCTTTCCTCTTTGGTGCAAAGGGAGCAAGAGCAGGTGAGAGCATCAAGAAAAGGCATCTATTTCGGTGCGACAAGACCAAGACCAGCCCAACGGCAGGAAGGAAGTCATTGTGGAGCCCAAGCAGGTGTCACCACTAGAGCCTTTGACAGGCGAGGACCAACTTTAGTCAGGATAAGTGTACCCGCTGTTCCCCTTCAAAATGGCCAATTGTTGGCACCCTTCCCGCTCAATATTTGGGAAGAGGACCAGGGCCTTTGCCTATAAATAGGACTAGCCATCCCCAGGGTAGAGGCAATCTGGATCCTCACCAAGAAACCAATAGATAGAGCGACTGAACTCCTCCTAGCAGTTCGTCGCACCAGCCAAGAACAGACCCTCGCGAGGCTGTTCTTCCTTGTATTCAATCCACCACACCACACACTTGAGTAGGGTATTACACCACAATGGTGGCCTAAACTAGTATAAATCTTGTGTCTCTTGTGTTGTTCTATTTGGTAGTTTAGATCCTAGTGATTCGGGGAGGAGCGGGCAGGCAGAGGGTCAAATCTCCGCGCGCACCCCAGTGTTCGAACCTCAAGGGTCTGCCAGAACCCGAAATCGGACAAAGGCATTGCCTCTTTACCGACTGATGAAGAAGTCTGACAAGTTCGAGTGGAATGATGAAGCTGAAGCAACGGTTGAAGAGCTCAAAGCCCTGCTTTCCACCTAGCCGGTGCTTGCCGCTCCAGTCAACAAGGAGCCCTTACTGCTTTACATGGCAGTCACTGGACAGGTTGTCAGCACAGTGCTCATAGTCGAGTGGGAAGAAGAAGGCAAAGCCTTCAAAGTTCAATGCCCTGTGTATTACATTTCAGAGGTCTTGACCCCATCCAAGCAGAGATATCCTCACTATAATAAGCTTGTTTATGGGATTTACCTGACCATGAAGAAAGTTTCACACTACTTTTCAGACCAGTCAGTTTCAGTCGTCAGCGATGCCCCATTGTCAGAAATTTTGAATAACAGAGATACAACTGGTCGAGTGGCAAAATGGGCGATTGAACTCCTTCCTTTAGATATCAAGTTCGAGGCAAAGAAGCCATCAAGTCCCAGGCTATAGCAGACTTCCTCGTAGAGTGGATTGAACAACAACATCCGACTCAGATTCAGTCAAAGCATTGGACTATGTTCTTTGATGGATCCAAGATGTTGAATGGCTCTGGCGCAGGAGTGGTTTTAGTATCCCCAAGAGGAGACAAGCTCAGTTATGTCCTCCAGATTCACTTTGATTCTTCAAACAATGAAGCTGAGTATGAGGCACTATTGCATGGGTCGCATATGGCCATTTCACTCGGTGTCCGGCGCTTGATGGTCTACAACGACTCAAACGTAGTGGTTAATCAAGTAATGATGGAATGGGGCGTCAGGAGTCCAGCAATGACCGGTTATTGCAATGCAGTGCGAAAGCTAGAGAAGAAGTTCGAGGGGTTAGAACTCCACCACATACCCCGAATCAAGAATCAAGCCACGGATGATCTGCCGCAGATAGGTTCCACTCAGAAGCCTATCCCCAGCAATGTGTTCTTAGAACATCTCCACACTTAGTCAGTACAAGAAGATCCCTTCAAGGAGGAGGCTCCGCAACCGATAAGTTCAACCAATCCGACTGAGATTGAAGTCCCAGCTGTGGTTGACTTGATCATGGAAGTCTTAGTGATCACAACCGACTGGACCGTGCCATACATCGCATACTTGCTCAGGCAGGAACTCCCAGAGGATGAGGACGAGGCCCGCCAGATAGTCCGTCGATCGAAAGCTTTCACCGTGATAAAAGGACAGCTTTACAAAGAAAGTGTCACAGGAGTGGCTCAACGCTGCATCACCCCAGAAGAACGTCGAATGATCCTAAACGATATCCACTCGGGGACCTATGGTCACCATGCGTCCTCTCGGACCATTGTGGCCAAAGCATACCGAGCGGGATTCTATTGGCCGCGTGTAAATGAGATGGCAAAAGATATAGTCAACAAGTGTGCAGGTTGCCAGTTCTACTCCAACATGTCTCACAAGCACGATTCGCCTTTTGAAGACTATTCCACTCATCCGCCGTTTGCGATCAGGGGTTGGATATGGTTGGACCCTTAAAGACCGGCAGAAGTGGTTTCACTCATTTGCTCGTAGCAGTCGACAAGTTCACTAAGTGGATCGAAGACAAGCCCATAAAAAACCTTGACTCATGCACTGCCGTTAGTTTCATCAAGGAGTTGATATTCAGATATGGAGTTCCTCACAACATTATCACAGATAACGGCTCCAATTCTAATTCTGATGAGTTTAAGGCGTTCTATGCTCCCCAAGGCACTCGGGTCGACTACGCGTCTATTGCACACCAGCAGTCGAATGGGCAAGCAGAAAGGGCGAATGGTTTGATCCTTCAAGGGTTAAAACCCCGACTGATGCGCGACCTCAAGCACGCTGCCGGGGCTTGGGTGACTAAGTTACCATCCGTCTTATGGGGGCTAAGAACAACGCCAAACCGGTCGACTGACTGAACCCCTTTCTTCTTGGTGTACAGCGCTGAGGCTGTGCTTCCAAGTGACTTTCTGCACAACGCTCCCTGGGTGGAACTCTTCTCAGAAGCTGAAGCAGAACAGGCACGCCAAGACGCAGTTGATCTCTTGGAAGAGGAACGTGAGATGGCTATGATCCGGTCGACCATCTATCAGCAAGATCTGTGTCGATTCCATGCCCGTAATGTCAGAGGTCGAGTGTTCCAGGAAGGAGACCTTGTGCTCCGAGTGGATCAGAAGTGGCTTCACAAGCTTGCTCCAGCCTGGGAATGTCCCTTCATCATCACCAAGGTGCTTCAAAATGGAGCATACCACATCTACAACGTAGCCAAGAAGATGGATGAGCCACGCGCGTGGAACACAGAGCTGCTTCGCCCTTTCTATACCTAAAATCACTTGGATCGACGAGTTTAATAAGAGTCCTTCAGTTGCTTACCAAAGACAAGATTTTTGCAGTATCTTAATGATTGATTTCCCGTAATCATTTGTGTCCAAATCCCCCAGTGCGTGGCTTAGCCGCGAACATGATTCACCTAAGTTAAAAAACAACACTCCGAGTGGAGAGCAATCCTCCCACTCGGGGGCTTAGCCGCGAGCCTGATTCGCCTAAGTTAAAAAACCACACTCCGAGTGGAGAGCAACCCTCCCACTCAGGGGCTTAGCTGCGGCCCCGTACTCGCCTAAGTTAAAAACACTCCAAGTGGATAGCAATCCTCCCACTCGGGGGCTTAGCTGTGACCCCGTACTCACCTAAGTTAAAAAAACACTCCGAGTGGAGAGCAATCCTCCCACTCGGGGGCTTAGCTGCGACCCCGTACTCACCTAAGTTAAACAACACTCTTAGTGGAGAGCAATCCTCCCACTCGGGGGCTTAGCTGCGACCCCGTAATCGCCTAAGTTAAAAAACACTCCGAGTGGAGAGCAATCCTCTCACTCGGGGGCTTAGCTGTGACCCCGTACTCGAAGTTAAGAAACACTCCGAGTGGAGAGAAATCCTCCCACTTGGGGGCTTAGCTGCGACCCCGTACTCGCCTAAGTTAAAAAACACTCCGAGTGGAGAGCAATCCTCCCACTCGGGGGCTTAGCCGCGAGCCTGATTCGCCTAAGTTAAAAAACCACACTCCGAGTGGAGAGCAACCCTCCCACTCGGGGGCTTAGCTGCGACCCCGTACTCGCCTAAGTTAAAAACACTCCGAGTGGATAGCAATCCTCCCACTTGGGGGCTTAGCTGTGACCCCGTACTCACCTAAGTTAAAAAACACTCCGAGTGGAGAGCAATCCTCCCACTCGGGGGCTTAGCTGCACCCGTGCACGCCTAAGTTAAACAACACTCTGAGTGGAGAGCAATCCTCCCACTCGGGGGCTTAGCTGCGACCCTGAACTCGCCTAAGTTAAAAAACACTCCGAGTGGAGAGCAATCCTCCCACTCGGGGGCTTAGCTGCGACCCCGTACTCGAAGTTAAGAAACACTCCAAGTGGAGAGAAATCCTCCCACTTGGGGGCTTAGCTGCGACCCCGTACTCGCCTAAGTAAAAAACACTCCGAGTGGAGAGCAATCCTCCCACTCGGGGGCTTAGCTGCGACCCCGTACTTGCCTAAGTTAAAAACACTCCAAGTGGAGAGAAATCCTCCCACTCGGGGTCTTAGCCGCGACCCCGTACTCGCCTAAGTTAAATAACACTCTGAGTGGAGAGCAATCCCCCCACTCGGGGGCTTAGCTGCGACCCTGTACTCACCTAAGTCACAAAGATCCTCTGAGCTATGCCACAAGTACAACGTACACTCCATCCCAATCCGCAAGGATGACGAGATGTTGACTGAACACCTCGTCAGAGCTGCATCCCAAGTACAACATAGGCTCCATCCCGATCCGCAAGGAGGACGGAGTGTCGACTAAACACATCATCAGAGCCGCGTCACAAGTGCAACATACGCTCCATACCGATCCGCAAGGACGGCAAGGTGTTGATCAATCATATCGCCAGAGCCACTCGACGAAGAGTCGAAGGGCCAAGTTCCACTCGGAATCAAAAAACATCTGAAAGCGATAAAGACAAAGCCATCGTATCCAAAGAGAAATCAAGTTTAGATAAATCCCGCAAAAAGTTCAGAACCACAACGGGCAGAAGTACTCAGGCATCAGACCTGAAAGAGTTTAACGGTTACAAAACCACTCGGCATTCCGAGGCAAGTAAAGGTGGGGCATAATGTTTGTTCACTCGGCGGGAGGAGGACTTGCTGGCTTGACGAAGCTGTCAAGGTCAATGCTGTCTGCGATACAAGTAGCGGCGTTGATGAAGGTGTCCATGAAGGACTGGTAGTTGAGCTTCCTGGTGTTGGCAACCTTGAGTTCCGCCAGCTTGTCTTCTCTGACGTCCTTGCAGTGGACTCGGACCAACGAAAGAGCAACATCGGCGCCACAGTGAGAAGACGACTTCTTCCACTCCTGCACTCGACCAGGGATTTCAGTCAGTCGAGTCATCAGAGACTTGAGATCTTTTGGGAGTTCCGCTTGAGTCCAGAGTTCAGCGTCGATCCGCGACATCGCCACCTTCAGACGATCGAGATAATCCACAGCACCGTCCAGACGAGACTCCAATCGCAGCACATTCATGGCAACGTCATCTTTGACAGGAGAGTTTATGGGGTCAAGACCTGTCTCAACTCTCCCGGTCTCTGCTTCAAAGTCTCGACAGAGTTCTGCATAGACGGAAAAGCGGTGAGTTGTCACTCAAATAATGAGTCGAGAAAGGCAAATCAGTCAGATGAGAGGAAGTACCTTCAAGCTTTAGGACCAGTTTCTCGGCAAGCTGCCCCAGATAAGCCTCCAGTTCGCCCTTCTTCGCCGTGAGATTTCCAACCTTGTCAGTCAAGGCATCCTTGTCCTTCTTCAGCCTCGCAACTTCCTGGTAGGCTTCGGTAACAATGGTCTTCAGCTTGGAGCTCTCTTCTTCCAACTTGTTGAATGAGGCCAGCTTCTTGTCAGCAAGTGCTATTTTTTCTCGCGCCTCCTGTTGTGCGGCGGCAAGGTCTTGGTCTTTCTTCTCCAGAGCCTGCTTCATTTTCTCTAAAGAAATAACATTCTTCAGACGAGCTTGGAGTTGACTATTTTCACTACACGCATCTGTTCGAGTGGAGTCACTCGGTTCAAGAGACTAAAAGAAAAAAAAAGTCATATGGTGGACAATCGATGAATTATTACCTCCCATGGTAGCTGCTTCTTCCTGGGCCTTCTGGAGATCTTTCTTGGCCAGCTCCAGGTCAAAGTTGACGCTGATCTGCTTCTTCTCCAGTTTAGCAAATTGGGCTCCAAGATCACAAGATTTCTGCGGTCAGCAAATAAGATATGTCAATCGACAGAAACAAAGATCAATCACAGCAAAAATTGCTCCAAGACTACTGCTGAATCAAACATTCAACAATAGTCTTGGGGACTACACCCAGTGAGTGCACTTGGCGTGCCCCCACTGGTCTGGTTTTCCACTCTGCATGGTCTGCCCAACATGAGTATGCAAAAGAAGAGAGAAATATTCTCAGACCCCAGTCGACTACCAGCAGTCAACCGCAGTCTCGGGGACTACACCTAGTGGGTGCACTCAGCGTGCCCCCACTGGTCTAGATTCCACTCGGATCGAGCTATTCAACTGAGTGAAAGAACAATGAAGTAACATTCGACAAAGACCCCCGCCACATCAAACACCCGATGGCGGTCTCAGGGACTACACCCAGTGGGTGCACTATGCGTGCCCCCACTGGTTCAGAAAAACACTCGACTCAATCTGGTTGACTCAAGTGGCAAAACTATTCAACACTAAGTCAAAACACCTAGTGGGTGATTGGATGCGAAATGCAGACCCATGATCGATGCACATAAAGGTTCCAAAATGCTCATCCAGGGACACCTTACGGACAATGAAGCAACAATCACAACTACCACTAATGGAGAGATCAGTCGGAAATCCAACTGACCTTGACATTAACATGCAGAGGAGAACTGGCGTTGTAGGTAGCCTGACTGGCCTCGTGCACCACCTTCATCTGCTCCATCATAAGGTTTTCTTGGAGTAGAGCCTCTCTAGCGGCACCCGCCGGGTCATCTGGAGTGCAATGCACAGCAAAGAGCGACGATGGCGCTACGGTCGGAGTGATCACAGGATCTGAAGCATGGAGTTGTGCAGGCGAAGCAAAGAATTGAGCAGTCAACACCGAGGGACGTTCAGTCGACAATGGATTGGAAAAAGAAACATTGGCCCCAGTCGGATCTCCGGATCATGGGACCACCTCCTCTGACACTGATGTCGACCGAGGCTCCTGGCTTACGGCTGTCCTCCTGCTCGAAGCCCTGCCCCTCCTTCCCGTAGTCTTCAGAGGCACTTCTTCCTCGTTGTCTGGAAGCTCAATGACGTCCCGCGGAGCTGCAACAAAATGCAACCATAAGAGTTCAATCTACCAATAACCCAGTCGACAGAACAAGTTCAAGATTGCAAGATCATACCATTTTTGGAAGTTGCCGCATCCTCAGTCTCTTCGTCACCTTGGGCCCTGTCAATATCCATGGAGGTCCCGAAAGTCGCGGCACTGAAAAGTTCATAATCCATTCGGTCAGAGCAGAAGTATGAGTCAATAGGAAAACAGAGAAATATAGAGCACTCACGCAGAGGCAATAGGAACTTCCATCTTGATCTTGGGCAAGGTCTTCCGAGACTTAGAAGGGGCAACCTTGTGCCACTTGGTGATCTTCTCGGATGGCTCTGGAGTCGAAGTCCGACCACGCTTATGTGCTTGCGTACTCGGAGCCACAGTCTTGCAACGACCGCCCGCTGGATCATGGAACTGTTTGGATTGGTGCTCTGTGCGTGGTGGTGCGTCGACTTCCTCTTCGTCGTCCGACTCATTACTCTCTTCCTCATCATCAAAATCAGGGGATTGCTAGTTGCCGCTCTCTTTTGTGATATCCGCTCCCTCTTGGACTTGCTCCTGGGCTTGTCCCCCGTTCGGCATCGAGTACATATTAGTGTAAATCTACAAGGCAAGAAGTCAATCAAACATTAGTCGGATTTCGAGACAGTCGCAAAACAGAATGAAGCACACACGGTAGCAAAGATCAGACCTTGTCCGGCTGGTTCTCAGTGTCGAATGGGCCGAGTCTCCTGCCCCCTGGGTTTATCCTTGTTCCCGATAATGCTCTTCAGCCACAGGGCCACCTTCTTGTCCGGAACCTCCTCTGGGTGGACCCGAGCAGTGTTATTGGAGCCCGAGTACATCCACATCGAGTGTGTCACGGGCTTGGAGCGGCTGGATGCGTTGACTGAGAAACACCTCCAGTAAATCCATGTCAGTTGCACCCTGACGGACCAACTGGACTACCCGCTCAACCAACATGTCCGTCTCTACTTTCTCCGCCGCGGTCATGGTCAGCGAAGAAGGTTGCTGGGCTCGATCTTGGGAAAAAGGAGGAAGACCGATCGACTGACCAGGGGTTGCAATATCCTGGCAGTAGAACCAGGTCGACTGCCAGCCCCAGACCGACTCATGAAGTGTCATGGTAGGAAAAGTGATCCTCTTCCTCATCTGGATCCCTAAACCCCCGCACATCTGGATCACGTGCGTCATCTCGTCACACGGATTTTCCTTCTTCACGGTCTGGGAGCGGATTGTGAAAATGTGTTTGAAGAGACCCTAGTGTGGTCGACAACCCGAGAAGTTTTCACATATAGACACGAACGTGGCGAGATACGTGATGGTATTGGGAGAGAAGTGGTGAAGCTGAGCACCAAAAAAGTTCAAAAAACCCCGGAAGAAAGGATGCGGAGGAAGGGAGAAGCCACGGTCGACATGGATAGCGAGAAGGACACACTCACCCGACCGCGGCTGAGGTTCTATCTTGCCCTCCGGCAGCCTCGCAGCCCCTATGGTGATCAAACCCGTGGCGGCCAGATCTTCCAGATCCTCTGGCCGGAGCGTAGATCGGATTTAGTCTCCCTGAATCCAACCCGGCGGCAGCCCGGACCTCGACGATGACCCCCAATTCATCTTCTTGCCCTCTGCTGTCGCCGTCACCTTTTTTGCATGCTCTAGTGGCGCCATCTTGTCCTTCACCATGGTGGCGGGCTACGCACTGGCGGAGTGGCGGCATCGAGGGCGAAAGAGGATGCGGTGGAGAAGCAGAGGGAGAAGAAGGGAAATGGGAGCGCACAGTGAAGACGCCTCGGCCTCGACGCCTTTTAAGGGCCTACTTCTGAGTGGCTGACGCGTGGGCCCGAGTGATCCTATCAAATCCCACAACAGTCGCGCACCGGATACATGGAGAAAAAGGTGGCGCAGAAATTGAGGCACCCCTGTCTATCTGTCCCGTTTACTACGGTGCGCTCCGCCTCACGCGCTTCCCCAAATTTTCGAATCTCGTGAGATCCGGGATCTGCAGTAACCAATCGCGCCAAAGATTTCGCTTCATATCAACACTCGAAGAGTACCAGCGTAAGTTCACTCGACAACCTCTGAATCGATCAAGGCAACTGAAATGAAGCCGAAGTTTCAGCATGGACCTCAAATCCAGTTTGAATACTTATGAAGCACAAGAGTCAAGGCAGGACCAACTTGAACCTTCTTTTCACTCGGTCCTCAATCCATTTGGGGGCTAATGACGATGCCATAGACCTAGGGTAGGGTCATAGGCCTGACATATACGCCCCACCCAAGGTCACTATCCTAGAAGCAAAGACATTCAAAGCATAGCAGGAAGTATCAACTAAAGCCATCGAGTGCAATCCACTCGACCAGTCACCTCACTCGGATACCCCCACTTTCATTCGACCTGGATGGAGTCATTCGACCACACAGGAAACCACTCGGAGTACAGAAGACATAGGGTCACTCAGGATGGCAACGGTTAGGCGTTCACTCCATAGTCTTAATGATCATTGATAACACTTTATAGCTGGCGCTACCAGTAACGCCCTATCTTAATGTACATTGAACTCCTGTAATGAAGGATGGCTGGGGTCCTGGCGCACTCTATATAAGCCACCCCCTCCTCTGGAACAAGGGTTTGCACCCCTTGTAACACACATCCATATTCTAGTCGACCGCCTCAGGGCACCAAGACGTAGGGATTTTACCTCCTCCGAGAGGGGCTTGAACTCGTAAACTCGTGTGTAGAACCTCGCCGTAGCTAGGACCTCGCCTCCTCATACGTACCCCCTATTCTTACTGTCAGACTTACTACCACGGCACATAGCCCTCCGGTCCAGCGATTCCAAACAATGAAAGAGATCCAGATGCAGGTTTTTAGGGGCCAACTTGTCCTCGTCGAAGGCTCGTTGAGAATAGTTGCCACTGTCACTGACCACCCAAGGGTTGTTAAGAAGTGGGTCAACAATGTATCCAACTCCCTCAAAAAGGTAGAGATGAAAGTCATCGGTCTCGACGCAGAGTACAAGGAGCATGCCACTTGGAAGATCCAACACGCCGCCGTCCTTCAGTTGTGCCTCGAAGATGATGTTTTGGTGTACCACATCATACACACGTGCCCTCCATACTAGGTGAGATTGATGATTTCTTGTCTCGGGAGGATATATACTTCTGTGGGGCAGCCATCGAAGGGGACAAACAGAAGCTGGCACCGTAAAACCTTGATTTGAAAAGCATCGCCGACCTACAAACCAGAATCAAAATTCCTATAGAAGATTGTGATAAACAGACACCATCCCTATTCGACGTAGAAAATTTTGTGCTCGGTACAAATCTTTAGAAGGGTGACAAAACACTGGCATTAAGGTCGCCTGGATGGGAGAATTATCCCTTGACGTATGAGCAGATAAAATATGCTACCCTCGACGCCCGTGTGAGTTTTGAAATAGCTGCAAGGTCCAAAGAGCTTGTTGCGAAGCCGTCTCCCACAGAAAATAATAATAATAATAATAATAATAATAATAATAATAATAATAATAATAATAATAATAATAATAATAAGATGCACCAGCAGCAGGGCATTATGGATGGATGAACTATTTCCTATCTTGTAAAATATATATTTCCTCTCAGTGTATATTGATATAGATGAACTATTTCGATGGTGTGCATGTCTTTGGAACAAGTAGCAGCATAGGTCTGCTTGACTATAAGGAACTATTTATCCACCTAGCTTTCTCTACTACTCCTTCCAGTGATCGGTACACAATGCATGTGTTAGTAGACATGAAAACTTGTCCATGGAAGTTGAACTACGGCAACCATCCCATTTCATACACTGCCACTCGCGATTCCCACGACGCCGCTCCAACCCACGGCACCACGTCCCTCGACGTGGGCCTCACCCCTCTCGCCCACACCGCCCCTCTGCCTTTATGTGCATGACATGTGGGCCAGCTAAAATGCGGCGAGCGTCAAGGTTCTACCACAGCCACACGTGATTCCCATGACGCCGCTCGAACCCATGACACCACACGTGATTCCACAGCCACACATTTTTTTGCTAAGTTACAACTCTTATTCTTCTAAAGTGTTTGTTTCGTCGAGTTGTAAACTTAAGTCCTATGGTGGTCTGATACTTTTGACTACTTTATGCATGCTTATTTCCTCAAGTACTTAATGCACGCATGTTGAATTTCGTCAGACACCATATTTCATCATGCATTTCAAATTCTTCATACTATATGTCAAATGCATGTATGAATTACGAGATATAGGGGGAGATCTCCATGATATTACTCTACAATGTGCATCTGCTATCTAAAGCAAATTCCTCAAATACGCACATCTTCAGGGGGAGTTCTTCTATATCTTGCTATCAAAATCCTCAAATTTTAGCACTTTTAATTGGTATGTTTATCCCCATTGAAAACTTAACCTATTTGTCATCAATCATCAAAAAGGGAGAGATTGTAAGTGCATCTAGTGCCCCTTAGTGATTTTGGTAATTGAAGACTTATAGGTTAAGGGACTAATATGTTTGTGAGTGTACACCGGCTCTATAAGTCGATGAGGAGTTTGTTATTTACGATGAAAGTCGACCCCTAAAAATATATGTCTTTAGCTGAAGACTTTGGTTCTCCTGAAGATTTTGGAAGTGAAGAAATTGGTGTGACCTTGAAGACTTGGATATTCATGCGAGGATTATGAGGCGTGAAGACTTTTGTTTTCATAGTTTCATTTTCTCTTTAGGAAACACCATGCTATTAAAGGGGGTCGAGGTAATACTAAAGGAAGTAATTTCCAAGTGATTCTCAACTCAAAATCCTACACCTACCCAATTCTATCCAGTGAAGCCATTCGAAATCTCATATCAGTTCAGTCAATTTCTTTAGTGACAGAGACAAAGATCTTCTGGCCTCTGAGGAATTTGTTCTGACTGAGGAGTTAGGAATTCGCCAGTGCGGATTGCCTACACAGTGAGGAACATGATAGCCCCGAGGACTTTGAACCTCAAATATCCAACCGTTGCTATGCTATGCGCCAGCTGTCCCAAAATACCAACCCACCTAATGGTCATATCATTGAAGGGCATTCATGTCTTATCATGTCGGGCTGCTCCCTAGGCTATAAATAGCTACCCCTACAACCACTAGCTAGTTGGTTGCTCCGAGAGAAACTGATACTTGTCACTGAGAGCATCCCGTCCTCTGAGGACTTTGAGCGAAAATCATCAAGTGAGTAAAAACCCAAAACCCAAACACCTACAACCCAAAGTGATTGATCATCAATGAAGAGATTGTTCCTGTGTGGAACCGATGCTTGTTACCTTTGAGGACTATGTATCCTCCAGACGGTTAGGCGTCATGGTCTGAGCATCCAAGAGGAATTGTGGATCATCGAGTGACCAAGTCTGTGAAGGTTTGGAAGTCACCTGAAGACTTACCACAAGTGATTGGGCGAGGTCTGTGTGACTTTAGCTCATGGAGAATACAGTGAGGACTGTGTGTCCTCGGGTTTAAATACCCAGCCACTCCAACCGACATACAACTGTCACAATAGTTGGAACTGGTCTACCAAATCATTGTCTTCACCAAGCTAACTGGTTCTATTTCCTCAACCATTTCATTTCCTCATTCAAGTGTTGATGAACCTGATCATTACTATTTGAAGACTTTGACTGAAGACTTTCTCTATTTCCTCAATCCTAATTCTTCAATCACATAGTCTTCAGCCTGCTTATCCAGTTTTCATGCTATCTGTACTCTGTGCTTGTTTCCATTTCATCATGATGACTATGCTACTGCTCTGTTATGCTTATACCTGAGTACTTATTCTGCTGCTAGTGTGTCGTTGCTTAGGAATTTCTTCACCTAGAAATTCCACAATGATGAATTTGTAAAAATTGCCTATTCACCCCCCTCTAGTCGACATAACGCACTTTCAATTGGTATCAGAGCAAGGTACTCCCTTGTTCTATGTGATTTTGGTTTAACCACCTGGAGTTTTAGTTATGTCGACTGCAGGTATGAAGAAAGTATCGTGCCCGATCTTTGATGGTCATGATTATCCCAAGTGGAAGGCCATGATGAGGAAGCGCCTCATGGCGATGAACAACAAGCTGTGGACCATCACAGACATTGGCCTTACAGACCTATGCAAGATGGAGAATGCTGACAATATTCTCAAGTACACTCGTCTGGATTGCATGGCGAAGGATATCATCTGCTCATGTCTCTCCAGAAATTAGTTCAGGCTCATTATGCATCTGTGCAATGCAAAGCTTATTTGGGACCAAATATCTGATGTTTAAAAAGGTCATCGAACTCATCATGATCCCTGGTTTGATGATTTCAAGGAATCACTCAAAACAATGAATTTCGAACCAGAATCATCATCATCCGCACCATGCCTCATGGCTAAGGGTGCGAAGGTACCTGATTACTCCTCATCTGAATCTAGTGATGATGAATCTGATGATGATGATGTCTTTGAACGTAGTTATACCAAGCTTGTTACCATTGCCACTAAACAACAAAAGGCTTTGGAAAAGGTTCAAAATCTGCTAGACAAAAGTGATGACCTGTTGGGTGAGGAACTGGATCGAACTCAAACTGATGATCTTCAAAGTCTTCAGTCTAAGTTTGATAAACTTTAGGGTCATCATAACTCTCTCTTAGCTAATCATGAGAAGCTTTCTTATGAATTTATTTAGAGAAAGCAAGATCTTGAGAAGTTAAAAGTGAGTTATGAAGATCTTCAGTAGGAAAACGATTCCTTGCTTGCTCAACAGATCAGCTCCGCTCAGGAAGAATTTATTCTACCATGTTTGAAATGCATTGAGCGTGAATCTGCTAATTCTTCACCTGAATGTTCAAATGCTTCTATTATTGCAAATTCTTCAACTGTCTTTGTGGTCACAAATTCCTCATCCGAGGATACCACATATCACTGACGATAATGCACGGTTGAAGGAATTGTATATGACAGGCATATACAAAAGCCTCAAAGGGCATCAGACTCTTTGTGATGTGCTCAAAAAGCAGATCTTGAACAGGAACCCTAGGAAAGACGATATTGCCTTTGAGAGGAAACTCAATGCTGATGGGACCTACTAGAAACCTAAGCAATATCCCAAAACCTCATGGGTTGCTACAAAAGGACCTCCCATAGATCCATGTACTTTATCTGGCTTTACTTGTGAATCTTCATATTCCTCTGATGAGTCATTTTATTCCAACTATAAACTATTCAAGAATCAGAATGGTGAAGTATTTGCTCGATATGTTAGAACTAACTGCAGGAACGGTCCCCTTATGAAGAAAATCTGGGTTCCCAAAAGGTGCCTTGAAAGTCTTCAGGAGAATGTCATCATGACACCACCTATGAAGAATAGGAACCCCAGATCAAATTCTTCATATGGATCAAAATCTTCATATGGATCCAAGTCCTCATATGGACCGAATTCTTCATCTGGATCAAATTCCTCACGTGGATCGAAATCCTCATATGAACATCATCGTGCTAACACTTCTATTTCGCAGGGAAAGTATAAAGGCTATGAATATGTGCATTATTCTTCAAATCATTATGTTCATAAGTCCTCGAAGAATTTCTCTGCTTATTCATATGCTTACCCTAACCCCTCTTCTGTGAAACAAAGTGCACTGGCTTCTATGCCATCTTTCTCTTATGGAGCTCGCAGAATGATGAACTCTTTGCCACCCCTACAGATGTGGGTGGTGAAGAAAAAGAACTAATCTCTTATGTAGGGTCAGGTCTCCAGACGAACTTAATTGTCTGAAGAATTTGCTGGAGTTTTGAATATGCTTGAATGGACGCAAGCGAATCATGAAGAAATGAATTATTCATTTCTCACGTCCTCATAGTACTATATCTGTTATACTGTTGATGAAATTCAATCTGATGAAATTGATATCATATTCTTCACTGATGAAGTATATGGGTTCATAAGTTGCACTAATTCACCTGCAGGATGAACAACCCAAAGCTACCGAGTGGGTCCTCAATAGTGGATGTACAAATCACATGACCGGTGACAGGAACTTATTGATGGACACTGCTTTATCTCCATCTCATCTGAAGCATATCACCTACACTGACAAAGGCAAAAGCAAGATATTGGGTCTAGGTAGGGTTGCAATCTCAAAGGATAGACACATGGACAAAGTCATGCTTGTCGAGTCCTTAGGATTCAACCTCATGTCTGTCTCAATGCTTTGTGATCTTTATATGGTTGTGATCTTTGGCAAATATAGCTGCATTGTGCTAATGGAATCTGACAATTCCAAAGTCTTCAAAGGCTTTAGCAGAGGAGACTTGTATATTGTTGATTTCTCTGCAGGACCACAGCCTGCCACATGTCTACTTGCAAAAGCTTCAGAAGGCTGGTTATGGCATTGACGACTTGGTCATGCTGTCATGAGGAACTTGCATACTCTTGCGAAGAAGAAGCATGTCATTGGCATCAAGGGTGTCAAATTATTGAAAGATCATCTTTGTGGGGCTTGTGAGGCTGGAAATATCACCAGAGCCAAGCATCCCTCGAAGACTATCATGACCACTTCTCGTCCCTTTGAATTACTTCACATGGATCTCTTTGGCCCTACTCATTATGCCACATTCACTAATGATGCATCATTATATGGCTTTGTCATTGTTGATGATTATTCTCGTTACACATGGGTGCGTATCATCACTTACAAAAATGAAGTGCAGGAAGTCTTCAAATGATTTTCCTCAAGAGCATCTACAAATTTTGGTGTGAAGATCAAGCATATCAGGAGTGATAATGGGATTGAGTTCAAGAATACTGGTCTTGATGACTATCTTGATGAACTTGGTATTACTCACGAGTTATCTGCCCCTTTTACTTCCCAGCAGAATGGCGTCATGGAGCATAAGAACCGGACTCTTGTTGAGATGGCTCGCACTATGCTTGATGAATACAAGACTCCACCTTGTTTCTAGCCTTATGCTATTGATACTGCATGCCACATCATCAACATGGTATATCTTCACAAATTCTTCAAAAAGGCCTCATATGAACTCTTGACTGACAAGAAACCCAAAGTAAGTTATTTCAAAGTCTTTGGTGCTAAATGCTGGATTAGAGATCCTCATCACAACTCTAAATTTTCACCGAAATCACATGAGGGTTTTATTTTTGGTTACGGAGAGGACTCGCACACCTACAGAGTCTTCAACATCTATCATCACAAGGTTTTTGAAACTGTAGATGTGCGGTTCTATGAGACTAATGGCTCGCAAAGAGAGCATCTACCTCCTGTGCTAGATGAAATGTCCCATGAGGAATCCATCAAGTTCAAAGCTACTGAAGATGTCATCCCTACCAAAGAATCTGCTGAAGAAGTCATTCCTGAATGTGAAGAAAATCATGCTGGTGCTACTGAAGAAAATGGCCCTGAAAAAAACGTTGTGCCAAATCAAAGTCGTCAACCTGCTCATCCTCGCGTTGCAAATGAAGTGCAGATTGAGAGAATCATCGACGACACCAACGCACCAGGTCATCTCACATACTCAAAAGCTTCACATTTGTCTAACTTTTGTGGGCATTTTGCATTTGTCTCTATCACAGAGCCCACCAAAGTTGATGAAGCATTCATGGAGCCTGAGTGGATTCAAGCTATGCAAGATGAATTGCATCAATTCGAGCTCAACAATGTGTGGGAGCTTGTCAAGCAACCAGACCCATGCAAGCACAATATCATCAACACCAAATGGATCTACCGCAACAAGCAAGATGAAAATGGTCTTGTGGTGAGGAATAAGGCTCGTCTTGTAGCTCAAGGATACACACAGGTTGAAGCAATGATTTCGATGAAACTTTTGCACCTGTTCCTAGACTTGAGGCTAATCGCATATTGCTTGCTTATGCTAACCCTCATAATATCATCTCATATCAAATGGATGTGAAAAGTGCATTCCTAAATTGTAAGCTTGAGGAAGAAGTATATGTTGCTCAACCACCAAGTTTTGAGGATCCAAAACTTCCAGATCACGTCTTCAGACTCAACAAGGCCCTCTATGGCCTCAAGCAAGCACCTCGGGCGTGGAATGATACATTGAAGGAATTCCTCATGAAGAAGGCTTCAAACCCAGTTCACTTGACCCAACTCTTTTCACCAAAACATATGATGATGAATTATTTGTGTGCCAAATATATGTTGATGATATTACCTTTGGCTGTATTAACCAACGTTACAGTGACGAATTTACCTATATGACAAGTGAGGAATATCAAATGTCTATGATGGAGAGTTAAAATTCTTCTTAGGTCCTCAAATTCGTCAACAACACAATGGCATATTCATATCCCAGGAGAAATACCTCAAGGATGTGTTGAGGAAATTTAGCATGCAAGATTGCAAAGGCGTCAAAATCCCTATGCCCACAAATGGCCATCTATGCACCGATGAAAATGGTAAAGACTTCGATCAAAAGGTATACCGCTCCATGGTTGGCTCTTTATTGTATCTATGTGCATCTAGGCCAGATATTATGCTTAGTGTTTGCATGTGTGCCCGATTTCAAGCTACACCGAAGGAATCACACCATAAGGCTGTGAAGCATATTCTTCGATATCTAGCTCACACTCCAACACTTGGATTATGGTATCCCAAGGGCTCAGCTTTTAATCTCATTGGATATTTTGACTCTGACTATGCTTGTGATCGGGTGGTTCGCAAGTCAACGTCAGGCACATGTCATTTCCTCGGACGATCCTTGGTATGTTGGTCCTTGAAGAAGCAGAACTGTGAATCACTCTCTACTGCTAAAGTTGAGTACATTGCTGCTGGATCTTGCTGTGCTCAATTGCTATGGATGAAGCAAACCCTCTAGGACTATGGCATCAATGTCAAGAATGTGCCACTCTACTGCGACAACGAGAGTGCTATCAAGATTGCTCACAACCCAGTTCAGCACTCGAAGACAAAGCACATCCAGATTCGTCATCATTTTCTTCGTGACCATGTGTTGAAGGGCGACATCTCCAACGGCCACGTGAATACTGAAGACCGGCTGGCAGATATCTTCACAAAGCCCTTGGATGAGAAGAGATTTAGCAAGTTGCAGTGTGAGCTAAATATCTTAGAATCTTCGAATGTTCTTTGAAAAGGACACACATCCTAACACTTATGCAAAATTGATGACTTAGATGTGCAACACACGAAGTAACATTTTTCTTCAATCAATGAAGACTAACCCTCTAAGTGTGAAGAAATTAGTGAAGAATTTGATTCTCACAATTGTATGCGGTGTCTGAAATCATCATTCTTATACGGTGGGGTATGCCACCAACCAAAGTTGAAAATCTTCAGATTCGAGTATTTGCAATTTCTTCATTTCTTTCAATTCTTCAACTTTGCAATTTCCTCAGTCTTTCTGACTATGTTCTTCATTGCTACATACATATTTGAGTTTTTCATGTCCTCTACAACATTCACTTATAGCTAATTTCCCCCTCTATGCTAAACTCAACCCAGTCTGTTCACAAATTCTTCATGTGCGTTCTATTTGAAACCCGTTCAAAATCTTCACTGTGTCCTTTACAGCTGAAGAATTTGCGAACAAAACATTAAAATTTCCAATTCTAGCTTTTCGGTTTTGCAGCTCAAATCCTTCCACATCCCATGACAAGATTTATCTATTCACACACGATCTATCATGATCTCCACCTCTCAGTACGTAGGTGACACATGTCGCTAGAATAGCAAGGGTCAGGGGCACGTTCGTCCAATTTCCTCGGACGAGCGGTTTTTCACTTCGGCTATAAATACCCCTTACCATTCCCTGAGCTCATTTACTCCGCTCGATCTCTCTCCCGCGCTCGAGCTCTTTGACCTAGCGCCGCCGATACATTCCATCGTCGTCAATGAGGAAGAGCTTCGGTGCCTCGACCTCGTTGCCGTTGTACTCATGCCGGCCGTGGAAAGCCTCACCTCCACCGCCGCCGTAGCTGTCTTCCTCTGCCAAGTTAGAGCGTGGAAGATCTGAATGGACGAACTTCCACTGTTCACCTCTCAGTTCGTCGTGTTTGTCGGTGTTCTGGATACGGGGGTGCCCAGAGTTGCCTGCCTGTGGCCCGCGGCGTGGCTCCACCAATGGCCTGGTACGGACCAGTTTCGACATCAACAACTCAAGACCCTCGCGAGGGGCCAAGCCTTGCGAGGCGGACGACAACAAGACCTCCAACGGGATCAACCTCCTCAGCCTGGCTCCTAAGGAGCGGAGATTTCTATGCAAGGCTCACATCGCGAGGTCTGGATGACGTGAGCCATGACAATATCGACTTTCTCTTGAGGACAAGCGAGGTCTAAGCTTGGGGGAGTTGATACGTCCATTTTTCATCATGCTTTTATATTGATATTTATTGCATTATGGGATATTATTACACATTCTAGCACAATACTTATGCCTTTTCTCTCTTATTTTGCAAGGTTTACATGAAGAGGGAGAATGCCGGCAGCTGGAACTCTGGGCTGGAAAAGGAGCACATATTAGAGACCTATTCTGCACAACTCCAAAAGTCCTGAAACTTCACGGAGATCCATTTGGAATTAATAAAAAATATTGGGTGAAGAAAGCACCAGAGGGGGGCCACTTGCCATCCACAAGGGTTGAGGGCGCGCCCTACCCCTGGGTGCGCCCCTGCCTTGTGAGCCAACTGGCAGGCCCTTGATGCCCATCTTCTGCTATATGGTGTGTTTTGACCTGGAAAAAATCAGAAGGAAGCTTTCAGGACGAAGCGCCGCCGTCTCGAGGCGGAACTTGGGCAAAACCAATCTAGGGCTCCGGCGGAGCTGTTCTGCTGGGGAAACTTCCCTCCGTGAGGGGGAAATCAAAGCCATCGTCATTGCCAACAGTCCTCTCATCGAGAAGGTGTCAATCTCCATCAGCATCTTCACCAGAACCATCTCCTCTCGAAACTCTAGTTCATCTCTTATATCTGATCTTTGTGTCAAAACGTCAGATTGGTACCTGTGGGTTGCCAGTAGTGTTGATTACTCCTTGTAGTTGATGTTAGTTGGTTTATTCGGTGGAAGATCATATGTTCAGATCCTTAATGATAATTAATACTCCTCCGACTATGAACATGAATATGCTTTGTGAGTAGTTACGTTTTTCCTGAGGACATGGGAGAAGTCTTGTTATAAGTAATCATGTGAATTTGGTATTCGTTCGATATTTTGATGAGATGTATGTTGTCTCTCCTCTAGTGGTGTTATGTGAACGCTGACTACATGACAATTCACCATGATTTGGGCCTAGGGGAAGGCATTGGGAAGTAATAAGTAGATGATGGATAGCTAGAGTTACAGAAGCTTAAACCCTTGTTTATGCGTTGCTTCGTAAGGGGCTGATTTGGATCCATATGTTTCATGCTATGGTTAGATTTATCTTAATTCTTCTTTTGTAGTTGCGGATGCTTGCAAGAGGGGTTAATCATAAGTGGGAGGTGCTACCTCTTGAGCTTGTGTTGGTATTCCCTTGAAGAGGAAAGGGTGATGCAGCAAAGTAGCGTAAGTATTTCCCTCAGTTTTGAGAACCAACGTATCAGTCTAGTAGGAGACGACACACAAGTCACCGAATACCTGCACAAACAATCAAGAACTTGCAACCAATGCGATAAAAGGGTTGTCAATCCCTTCACGGTCACACGCAAAAGTGAGATCTAATAGAGATAATAAGGTAAATATTTTTGGTATTTTTGGTTTATATATTGGAAAGTAAAGATTGCAAAATAGTAGATCAGAAAATAGCAAGATGTAAACAAGATTCAATAATATGGAAAAGAGACCCCCGGGACATAGGTTTCACTAGTGGCTTCTCTCGAGATAGCATATATTATGGTGGGTGAAAAAATTACTGTCGAGCAATTGATAGAAAAGCGCATAATTATGACGACATCTAAGGCAATGATCATCAACATAGGCATCACGTCTGTCTCAAGTAGACCGACTCCTGCCTGCATCTACTACTATTACTCCACACATCGACCGCTATCTAGCATGCATCTAGAGTATTAAGTTCATAAAGAACGGAGTAACGCATTAAGCAAGATGACATGATGTAGAGGAATTAATTCAAGCAATATGATGATAACCCCATCTTGTTATCCTCGATGGCAACAATACAATACGTGCCTTGCTGCCCCTACTATCACTGGGAAAGGACATCACAAGATTGACCCCAAAGCTAAGCACTTCTCCCATTGCAAGAAAGATCAATCTAGTAGGGCAAACTAAACCGATAATTCGAAGAGACTGCAAAGATATAGAATCATGCATATAAGAATTCAGAGAAGAACCAAATAATATTCCTAGATAATCTTGATCATAAATCCACAATTCATCGGATCTCGGCAAACACACCGCAAAAGAGTTTTACATTGAATAGATCTCCAAGAACATCGAGGAGAACTTTGTATTGAGAATCAAAGAGAGAGAAGAAGCCATCTAGCTAATAACTATGGCCCCGAAGGTCTGTGGTAAACTATTCACGCTTCATCGGAGAGGTAATGGTGTTGATGTAGAAGCCCTCTGTGATTGAATCCCCCTCCGGTAGGACGCCGGAAAAGGCCCCAAGATGGGATCTCACAGGTACAGAAGGTCACGGTGGTGGAAAAGTGGTTTCGTGGCTCCCCTGGTGTTTTTAGGGTATAAGAGTAGGGATATTTAATTTGGTGCTCTTAGTTGTGTCCCACTCGGCAGGTTTATTTACCCCTAGTTTCCGAAAACACTTGTTCCTGCCCAAACCACTTTGCTCCTCTTATGCTTTTGCCCTTTGACCGTTTGACCATCACTTTGGAAACTTCATAAAAATTCATACTAACTTAGAAAAATTCAAATAAGATATCAAAATGTTCAGAAAAGCATCACCTATATGTGCATGTCATTTGCATTCATGACAAAAGTGTTGGCCAGTCCCCATCTCAGTTTTAGCTCATATGATCTTAGCATGAACAGTAAAATCTAAAAAATTCTAAAAATTTTAAAAAAAATTGCTGGCAAACTTTACCCAATTTTTTGAGTGCTTGTCAAGTTTCATAAGGGAATGACATTCATGGAAGTTGTGGTAAAAAAACGAAATTTTGGAGCATTGATTTTTGTTTTTTTGT
Organism: Aegilops speltoides; assembly: GCA_021437245.1. Taxonomy (NCBI): domain Eukaryota; kingdom Viridiplantae; phylum Streptophyta; class Magnoliopsida; order Poales; family Poaceae; genus Aegilops; species Aegilops speltoides. The sequence continues at coordinate 441,148,083 of CM038147.1, forward strand.
CACGACTTCCACGAATGTCATTCCCTTATGAAACATGGCAAGCACTCAAAACATTGGTCAAAGTTTTCCATCAAAAAAATTTAGAATTTTTTGAATTTTTTTAGATTTTACTGTTCATGCTAAGATTATATGAGCTAAACTGAGATGGGAACTGGCAAAAAAAATCATGAATGCAAATGACATGCACATATAGGTGATGCTTTTCTGAACATTTTGATATCTTATTTGAATTTTTCTGAGTTAGCATGAATTTTTTATAAAGTTTTCAAATTGATGGTCAAACGGTCAAAGGGCAAAAACATAAGAGGAGCAAAGTGGTCGGGGCAGGAACAAGTGTATTCGGAAATTAGGGGTAAACCTGCCGAGTGTGACCCAACTAGGGGCATAAAATCAATTATCACATAAGAGTATATATAGGCGAAGGAACTAGGTCAGGGGAACTACGAGGGACCCACGAGGGTGGGGGCGTGCCCTCCTGCCTCGTGGCCGCCTCGTTGCCTATTCGACATCATCTCCAAGTCTTCTGGTTTGCTTTCGGTCCAAGAAAGATCATCGCGAAGGTTTCATTCCGTTTAGACTCCGTTTGGTATTCCTTTTCTGCAAAACTCTAAAATAGGCAAAAAAAACAGAAACTAGCACTGGGCCCTTTGTTAATAGATTAGTCCGAAAATAATATAAAATAGCTTATTAAAGCCCATTAAACATCCAAAACAGATAATATAATAGCATGGAATGATAAAAAATTATAGATACGTTGGAGACGTATCAAGCATCCCCAAGCTTAATTCCTGCTCGTCCTCGAGTAGGTAAATGATAAAAATAGAATTTTTGATGTGGAATGCTACCTGACATATTTATGAATGTATTTTTCTTTATTGTGGCATGAATGTTCAGATCCGAAAGATTCAAAACAAAAGTTTAATATGGACATAAAAATAATAATACTTCAAGCATACTAACAAGGCAATCATGTCTTCTCAAAATAACATGGCGAAAGAAAGCTTATCCCTACAAAATCATATAGTTTGGCTATGCTCCATCTCCATCACACAAAATACTAAAATCATGCACAACCCCTATGACAAGCCAAGCAATTGTTTCATACTTTGATGTTCTCAAACCTTATCAACTTTCACGCAATACACGAGCATGAGCCATGGATATAGCACTATGGGTGGAATAGAATGGTGGTTGTGGAGAAGACAAAAAGAGGGAGATGGTCTCACATCAACTAGGCATATTAATGGGCTATGGAGATGCCCATCAATAGATATCAATGTGAGTGAGTAGGGATTGCCATGCAACGGATGCACTAGAGCTATAAGTATATGAAAGCTCAAAAAGAAACTAAGTGGGTGTGCATCCAACTTGCTTGCTCACGAAGACCTAGGGAATTTTGAGGAAGTCCATCATTGGAATATACAAGCCAAGTTCTATAATGAAAATTCTCACTAGTATATGAAAGTGACAAAATAAGAGACTCTCTATCATGAAGATCATGGTGCTACTTTGAAGCACAAGTGTAGAAAAAGGATAGTAGCATTGCCCCTTCTCTCTTTTTCTCTCATTTTTTTGTTTGGCTTCTTTGGCCTCCTTTATTTATTGGCTTCTTTGGCCTCCTTTTTTTATTTCCTCACATGGGACAATGCTCTAATAATGATGATCATCACACTTCTATTTACTTACAACTCGAAAAATTATAACTCAATGCTTAGAACAAAATATGACTATGTGAATGCCTCCAGCGGTGTACCGGGATGTGCAATGAATGAATAGTGACATGTATGAAAGAATTATGAATGGTGGCTTTGCCACAAATACGATGTCAACTACATGATCATGCAAAGCAATATGACAATGATGAAGCGTGTCATAATAAACGGAACGGTGGAAAGTTGCATCGCAATATACTCGGAATGGCTATGGAAATGACATAATACGTAGGTGTGGTGGCTGTTTTGAGGAAGGTATATGGTGGGTGTATGGTACCAGCGAAAGTTGCATGGCACAAGAGAGGCAAGCAAAGGTGGAAGGGTGAGAGTGTGTATAATCCATGGACTCAACATTAGTCATAAAGAACTCACATACTTATTGCAAAAATCTATTAGTCATCGAACGAAGTACTACACGCATGCTCTTAGGGGATATATTGGTAGGAAAAGACCATCGCTCATCCCCGACCGCCACTCATAAGGAAGACAATCAATGAATACCTCATGCTCCAAATTTGTTACACAACGGTTACCATACGTGCATGCTACGGGACTCACAAACCTCAACACAAGTATTTCTCAAATTCACAATTACTCTACTAGCATGACTCTAATATCATCATCTTCATATCTCAAAACAATCATCAAGAATCAAACTTCTCATAGTATTCAACGCACTTTTTATGAAAGTTTTTATTATATCCCTCTTGGATGCCTATCATATTAGGACTAGTTTTATAACCAAAGAAAATTACCATGCTGTTCTAAAAGACTCTCAAAATAATATAAGTGAAGCATGAGAGTTCAAATTTTTTTATAAAATAAGGCCACCACCGTGCTCTGAAAAGATATAAGTGAAGCACTAGAGCAATATTGTCTAGCTCAAAAGATATAAGTGAAGCACATAGAGTATTCTAATAAATCACGATTCATGTGTGTCTCTTCCAAAAGGTGTGTACATCAAGGATGATTGTGGTGAACTAAAAAGCAAAGACTAAAATCATACAAGACGCTCCAAGCAAAACACATATCATATGGTGAATAAAAATATAGCCTCGAGTAAAGTTACCTATAGACGAAGACGAAAGAGGGGATGCCTTCTGGGGCATCCCCAAGCTTAGGCTTTTGGTTGTCCTTGAATTTTTCCTTGTGGTGCCTTGGGCATCCCCAAGCTTAGGCTCTTGCCACTCCTTATTCCAAAGTCCATCAAATCCTTACCCAAAACTTGAAAACTTCACAACACAAAACTTCAACAGAAAATCTCATGAGCTCCGTTAGTATAAGAAAATAAACCACCACTTTAAGGTACTGTTGTGAAATCATTCTTTATTTATATTGGTGTAAAACCTACTGTATTCCAACTTCTCTATGGTTCATACCCCCCGATACTACTCATAGATTCATCAAAATAAGCAAACAACACGAGAAAAATAGAATCTTTCAAAAACAGAACAATCTATAGTAATTTGTAACTTTCGAATACTTCTGTAACTCCAAAAATTCTAAAATAAATGGTGGACGTGAGGAATTTGTCTATTAATCTTCTGCAAAAAGAATCAACCTAAAGTCACTCTTCTGTAAAAAAATGACAGTTATTCTCGTGAGCCCAAAAGTTTCTGTTTTTTACAGCAAGATCACATTGACTTCACCCAAGTCTTCCCAAAGGTTCTACTTGGCACAAACACTAATTAAAATTTAAAAACCACATCTAACCATAGGCTATATGAATTATTTAGTACTGAACAGGAGCAAGAATTGGGTTGCGTCCCAACAAGAGCTAACATTTAACGCCCCTAGCTAGGCATAAAAACAAGAATAGATCTAGGTATTGCCATCTTTTGTATGCAATCCATAAGTGGCTCTCATAATAGATTCATAAGGAAATTTAATTTTCTTTCTAGGAAAGTGTTCCATTCCCTTCCTTAATAGAAATTGTAATCTAATGTTTCCTTCCTTCATATGAATAATTGCACCAATCGTTCTAAGGAAAGGTCTACCAAGAATAATAGGACATGTAGGATTGCAATCTATATCAAGGACAATGAAATATACGGGCACATAATTCCTATTTGCAAAAATAATAACATCATTAATCCTTCCCATAGGTTTCTTAATGGTGGAATCCGTAAGATGCAGATTTAAAGAACAATCATCAAATTCACAGAAACCTAACACACCACACAAAGTTTTTGGAATCGTGGAAACACTAGCACCCAAATCACACAAATCATAACATTCATAATATTTAATCTTAATCTTAATAGTAGGTTCCCAATCATCATAAAGTTTTCTAGGGATAGAAACTTCTAGTTCAAGCTTTTCTTCAAAAGATTGCATCATAGCATCAACGATATGTTTAGTAAAAGCTTTATTTTGATTATAAGCATGAGGAGAATTTAACACGGATTGCAACAAGGAAATACAATCTATCAAAGAACAATTATCATAATTAAACTCCTTGAAATCCAGAATAGTCGGTTCATTGCTACTTAAAGTCTTGACCTCTCCAATACCACTTTTATCAATTTTTGCATCTAGATCTAAAAACTCCAAATCATTGGGACGCCTTTTACTAAAGTTGATTCATCTCCAGCCCCATCTTTATCAAGATTCATATTGGAAAACAAAGATTTAATAGGAGTCACATCAATCACTTTTAGATCTTCATCATTATTATCATGAAAACTAGAAGAACACACTTTTACAAACCAATCTCTTTTAACACGCATCTTAGCGGTTCTTTCTTTGCACTCATCAATGGAAATCTCATGGTAGGGATAGAAACTTCTAGTTCAAGCTTTTCTTCAAAAGATTGCATCATAGCATCAACGATATGTTTAGTAAAAGCTTTATTTTGATTATAAGAATCAGGAGAATTTAAACGGATTGCAACAAGGAAATACAATCTATCAAGAACAATTATCAAAATTAAACTCTTTGAAATCCAGAATAGTGGGTTCATTACTACTTAAAGTCTTGACCTCTCCAGTCCCAGTTTTATCAATTTTTGCATCTAGATCTAAAAACTCCAAATCATTGGGACGCCTTTTATCTAAAGTTGATTCATCTCCAGCCCATCTTTATCAAGATTTATATTGGAAAACAAAGATTTAATAGGAGTCACATCAATCACTTTTAGATCTTCATCATTATTATCATGAAAACTAGAAGAACACGCTTTTACAAACCAATCTCTTTTAACACGCATCTTAACGATTCTTTCTTTGCACTCATCAATGGAAATTCTCATGGATTTGAGAGGCTCATTGATATCATGCTTAGGTGGTGTAGATCTAAGTTTCAAAGAATCAACATCAAGAGAAATTATATCCATGTTCCTAGCCAACTCATCAATCTTAAGCAATTTTTCTTCAATCAAAGCATTGAAATTCTTTTATGAACTCGTAAATTCTTCAACACTATTCTCAAAATCAGAGGGCATCTTATTAAAATTTCCATAAGAGTTGTTGTAGGAATTACCATAATTATTAGAGAAATTACTAGGAAATGGCCATGGATTAAAATTGCCTCTATACGTGTTGTTACCAAAATTGTTCCTACCAACAAAATTCACATCCATAGATTCATTATTATTCTCAATCAAGGTGGACAAAAGGCATATCATTAGGGTCAGAAAAAACACTCTTATTAGCAAATAATTTCATAAGTTCATCCATCTTTCCACTCAAAACATTAATCTCTCCAATCGCATGAACTTTTTTACTAGTGGATCTTTCGGTGTGCCATTGAGAATAATTAACCATAATATTATCTAGGAGCTTAGTAGCTTCTCCTAAAGTGATTTCCATAAAAGTGCCTCCCGTGGACGAATCTAAAAGATTTCTAGAAGGAAAATTCAATCTGGCATAAATTTTTTGTATAATCATCCACAAATTCAAACCATGTGTAGGGCAATTACTTATCATCAATTTCATCCTCTCCCAAGATTGTGCAACATGCTCATTGTCGGTGTCAAAACTGGCGGATCTCGGGTAGGGGGTCCCGAACTGTGCGTCTAGCCGGATGGTAACAGGAGACGAGGGACACAATGTTTTTACCCAGGTGCAGGCCCTCTCGATGGAGGTAATACCCTACGTCCTGCTTGAATAATATTGATGATATGGGTAGTACAAGAGTAGATCTACCACGAGATCAATGAGGCTAAACCCTAGAAGCTAGCCTATGGTATGATTGTTCAGATGTAATGTTGTGTCCTACGGACTAAAGTCCTCCGGTTTATATAGACACCGGAGAGGCTAGGGCTACACAGAGTCGGTTACAATGGTAGGAGATCTACATATCCGTATTGCCAAGCTTGCCTTCCACGCCAAGTAAAGTACCTTCCGGACACGAGCCGGAGTCTTCAATCTTCTATCTTCGTAGTCTGGGAGTCCGGCGGATATTGATAGTCCGCTGTCCGGACACCCGTAGTCCAGACTCCTCAAGAGCCCTGAACCAGTCTTCAATGACGATAAGTCCGGCGTGCACAATGTTCGGCATTGCAAGGCGGGTTCCTCCCTTTAATAATCCAGAGGAGATGATGAACACCAGGATAGTGTCCGGCTCTGCAAAATAAATTCCACATTCCAACGTAGAGAGAATAAAACACATATACTGATCCAATCTGCTGACGCATTTGTGTGGCGTGACATCACACCGCAGCCAAGCCTTCGTTTTGAATTGTTCTTATTATTCCGTCTCGGCACGTTTAGCGAAGCGGTTTCCTTGGCACGCCCCGTCGAAGCAGAGATCGTGTTCTCCTTTATTCCGGGATTCTCATCAATACGTGCGTGGGTAACCCAACCGTTCCCGTCGCCACGCCTCCTCTATCGAAGGGGAATCTCGAACGGTCACGGAGATGGCCCTTGGTATTTCTTCCCCCTTTATAAGAGGACCAAGGCCTGTCCTTGTCTTTCAACCTCGCATCAAATCTTTCCTCCGCCCCCAGTTCCAACACCTAGAGCTTCAGATTCGAGCGCTTCGGATCCACAACCATGTCCGGCTCCGACCTCCAGGGCCGGTGGGTGCCCTCCTCCGTCACGGAGGAGGACATATTGAAGTTGCGTGAGGCCAAGTACAGCCTCACGGTTTCAAGACAGGTTGCTGCCCAGGGCAGGCCGTGCCAGCCCCCGAGCCCGGCGAATACGTTGTCTTCGCACCTCACCTCCGTCGGGGATTGGGCTTCCCGACGGATCCTTTCGTGAGGGGGCTTCTGTTTTACTACGGGCTGGACTTCCACGACTTGGCTCCGGAGTCCATCCTCCATATCTCCACATTTATCATTGTCTGCGAAGCCTTCCTTCGCGTCATTCCCCACTTCGGCCTGTGGCTGAAAACATTTAAGGTGGAGCCGAAGATGATCGGGGGGCGCCAAGCGGAGTGCGGCGGGGCGACCATAAGCAGGAAGGTCGATGCCCCGTGGCTTGAAGGTTCCTTCCAAGAGGAATAGGGACTGTGGCAACAGGAGTGGTTTTACATCACTGTTCCTAGGGGCAGCAAGCAAAAGCCGCCGCCCGCTTTTCGCCCGGGACCTCCACGGCAGCTGATGTCGTGGGTTAACCAAGGGCTTAACTGGGGGCCGTCCAAGGACGTGCCCGCACTGCAGGGCCGGATTCGAGACCTCCAAACGAGGGAGATCGACCTGGTCAAGGTGATGCAGGTCATGCTAACTAGGCACCTCCTACCCTGCAAACGTCGTCCTCTCCGTTTATGGGAGTTCAATCCGGAGGGACCTCGTATTCTCCAACATTTCATGGGTGCGACACCCCTGGAGATGTACGAGCTGTTCTTCGGACCGCAGGTGGCGTGTCCGGATTCGGCCGAGGACGCGGGACTAAGCCGCGATCGCTCGGATACTCAGGTGAATAGCTCGAAGCCCGGACATTCTATTTGTATGCCTTCTATGAGATCGTCTCCTGACCCTTTATTCTTTATAGGAATGGGTGGCGCAATCAAGGCTGATAAGGTGTCCGCCCCCTCCAGAGACCGTGACCGGAGCTCGTCTGGTCGAAATGTTGGAGGTTGCGCCACAGAGGGGGGCGACGGGGGAGATAAAGGAGCTAATACTTCTTCCAAAGGGGCGACTGAGGAGGAGGGAACCAAGGATCCCTCCCTTCAGAAGGAGAAGAGGACCGCCTCCGAAGATCCGGAGGTCCCAGCCCCTAAGCGTGGGAAGAAATCCCCATCAGGGGTCCGGCGTCCGAGAGAATCCGGACGCGCAATCATCGCCCAAGGACCAGCCCTCCAACGAGCCGTGAGTATGAAAGAGAAAGTTTAATGAGGAAGTACCTTAGTTTATGCTTCTGTAGGTAACCAAAATATTTATATCGCAGTTCGGATCTGCAGCCGTCTCAGATGAGTTCGTCCTCAGGGGAACTTCTTCCGGAGATGATGGAGAGCGACACGCTCCGTCTGCCAAGGCCGCCGGATGAGGCAAAGCGAGCCCAAGTGTCGCCACAGAGGGCGCCCCGAGTTCGAGGGGCCAAGGAGTTCAACACCCACCGAGTCCGAGGAGAATCAAGAATTTGCTTGAGAGGGCGCCCATTTCAGAAGATCACCGTGTGTTAATGCGTATGGTGATTGGAAGGATTTCGTCCGCTGAAAGCGGATTGCGTGAGGCCGCCATGAGCTTGCTGGCGGGATTTGAGGTACGCGAAAATGGCGTACCCCTTTGTTTTTTTAACAGTTGTGCATATGAAAAATGCGCCCTGTATAGATAGTAGCCCCTGAGACTCGGTAGGTTGTCGAAGACGACAGCGTACCGAGGATCAAAAATCTAAATGTCTCAAGTAATGAATACCGCCGTTCTGGCACAGGTGGCGGATAGTCCGGGGCCAGCCGGATCGATCGCTTCGAATCGAGTCGGCAATCGGACATGGCGATGCTTGACATCGCACTTGTCAATCAGCGACTTGACGAGTCGCAAGGTAAATAAATTCTCCGTGGCCGCTTTATTGAGTGGGTTAAAGCCCTCCTCTAATAAGTTATATGCTGTTTATGCGAGCATGTCTGCTGCTTTGTGGAGAGACTTTGGGCGAGCTTGCACAAGCTAAGGAGCAAGCCGAAGGAGTGATCGGTTGCCGCGAGGGCGGCCGAGGAGTTGAAGGTCGAAAAGGCTGCGCCCGCCTAAGCGGGCGGAGGTGGCGAATTGGCCAAGAATTTAAAGGATGCTACCGACCGTAGCGAGGCTCTTGAAAAGGAGCGCCTATCGGAGCGGGAAGACCTGAAGAAGGCCACCGCCGAAGCCAAGGATGCCCGTTCTGCAATGCGGGCTATGAAGGAGGAGCTGTGCCAAGCCGGAGAAATCATGGCTGGCAAGCCATTTCTTATGCGTCGCCGGTTTATGGATGCCAAGTACGCTAAATTTGAGCGGCAGTGGAGTTTGGAGGATCCTTATATGGACTTGGCTGCGAGTGCGGCTGACGCCGTTATGCACTTCCGGAGCCAGGGGGATCACGAGGTGGAAGAGTTATATTGGACTCAATTCCACAGTCCGGATCGCTCTCTTCCTCTGTCGGACAGGTTGGCTGAATGGGCCGAACTGAATAGACTGTCCGGGCTGGCTATGACTGACATCGTGGCCCATGTGTGGCCAGAGAGGTCCAAGGCGACGAGCTACTTGCCTTCTTTGCAATAGTTCCTTGGGGCGGTGCCGCATATCAAGGAGATGAAGCGGTCGGCTGCATCGAGGCGCGCGGATGGCTCGCCCGTGTAAAGCGCGATGTCCGGAGATGGATGCCACCGCTGTTGCTGCCCAGGGTTCGGATGGCAACCGGCTTCCTGCCTAACATTATTTCGGGGAAGTTATGCGCGGCGCTCGTATAATAGAGTCGCAGTGCTCGAAGAATGTAACATTCAGTTGAACGCATGAACTTGTTTATCAATGATTATAGTGTGAATGCTTTTTATACTTGTGCTTACAAGTAGTAATACTTCTCCTTGCGGCCGTTTAAGTATACTTGTGTATAACCCGAAGATGCGATCTTGACTTCACCCCTCGCACAAGGTCTTTGGGGTGTTCGCAAAATAGCGCTTTTCACACTTTAATCCGGCGTCTCGGTCTGTTATAAGGAGGTGGTAGCGTAGCTAACGAGGCAATCCGGACTATAATGCTTTATCTCTTTCACTTAGCCAATGGAGCTCGAGGGTGGGGCTACGATATAGCCCCTAATGGCACCGCACATCTCCGGATTCGGTGCGTATGTGCCTGACCGAAGCGGCCCTTCGTCAGCGAAATTCTAAACATTCCGTAGTCGATCAAGTGGTGACGGACTCTCGCTATATCATGACAATCGGTTTTCGGCTTTCATCGAGGTGCTCGCCCGGCCGACTGGGCACAATTGCGATAGTTCTCCGGTGCCGCGTTAGCCGGGTGATACGGAACATAAGGCAGCAAAACACGAGAGCCGGCAAACCCAACATTTGACCAAAGACATGATTCGGAGCTGATGCATATAATGCCCAACTTGAGACGCCGAACACTCTCGAAGGTGTTCGGACTTTATGATAACGGGCAGAATTATGCCCTAAACCCCTTGTGTCCGAGTGCGGCATTGTCTTCCGACGCGCCAATGCCAAAGCGTCGAGCTCGCTTTGGCTATAGTAGGAAGCCAAGGAGATTAACAACAAGAGACGATAATTAAAAGGTCTACGAGGGTCTTAATCAAAAGAATCCTTGTGGCGGGTCCCTCTTGCACGTCTGCGCTGTGTCTCCGTTGTGCCGTTATCACGGACGGGTACGCACGTTTGTTCATCTCAGAGAAAAGAGGAACATTTTAGTTTTAGAAACAGTTAGATGCGTAAATAATGCAAAATAATAAGTGCAAATAATTAAAGCTAGGTTTATATGAAACCGTTGTTAGTTGTCTTGCGCAGCCCCTTATGAAAGGGTATGCGGCTAGGGAGCCCCTAGCCCGCTTTGAGTCGGATTCGTCTATCCGAGTCCGGGTCTTTAAGTGACCCTGACCTTGAAATGGTGCCATGTGGACCGGGCATCTTAAGTGTAAGAGACGCGTAATGCGGTATGGCGTTGAAGCGGACAAAAGCCTTTCGTCCCAATAGTGCTTGATGTTCACTTTTAAATGAGACGATATGGAAAATTAACTTTTCTCATCGAAAATTGTTTGGCAATCCGAACACGACTTCGAGTAATATCGAGCCTATGCACCTGGCGTAAGGGCCTGGCATCTCTCCTTTGAAGGAAGTGCGGCTGTGTCGAATTTTGGTAGGGTCTATCCCCATCCGACGGATTGTGTTTGAAAATAGCAGGTTTAAGTCACTGCCTCCGTCCATTAGGACGTTTGTGAATTGTAGTCCGTCTATTATCGGATTCAATATCGAAGTCCGTCCCCATGTTCGAACACTTTTGGAATAATCCCGGTGGTCGAAAGTGATTGGTTTTGATATCCAATCTCTATGGTTTATGGGCGGACCGTCGAAGCTCTTTTAGAAAGTGCCGCCTGTTTTTCCGTGTCCTCACATGAAGTGAGTTTATTTGCTTTGACCCCTTGTGGGAAAGTCTTTTGTTTTCGGTGCCTGCCGGGCGGGTTTATCTTCTTCGCTGACGCGTCGAGCCCCTTGCGTTCGGCGTTTAGTCGGCGGACTGTTTGAAAACCCAACAATCCTGTGGGTGTGATTTGCGAGCCTTCCGGGTACTTGTGGATTTGACATATCCGACCCGAATTTTGTGTAGGTTAGACGGTTCGTCACGACGTCCTTGATGGGTTGAGCTTTATTGTTCGGCCGTGAGCTTTTAAAACCCGCGTTGACTGCCGTGCTCTTTGGGTTTTTCTCTTTGTTCCGGCGTTGTTCTTTTCTGCACCGTGATTTTCCGTTTCCATCTCTTATCTCGGATGTACTTGGGTCGCTGGTGCTACTTCTTGCCAACCAGCTGTCCTCTCCTGCGCAAAAGCGGGTCATGAGGCTTGTTAATGCGGTCATTGTCCTCGGTTTCTCTTGACCGAGGTGTCTGGCGAGCCATTCGTCTCGGACATTGTGCTTAAAAGCTGCTAAGGCTTCGGCGTCCGGACAGTCGACTATTTGGTTCTTTTTGGTAAGGAACCTGTCCGAATTTCATGGCCGACTCTCCGGGCTGTTGAGTTATGTGACTTAGGTCATCGCATCCGGAGGCGGACATAAGTCCCTTGAAAATTTGCTCTAAACGCTTCCTCGAGCTCTTCCCAACTTCCAACATGTTTTCTCGAAGGCTTTTGAGCCAATGACGGGCTGGCCCTTTGAGCTTGAGGGTAGATATTTTATGGCGTGGAGATCGTCTCCTCGGCCATATGTATATGCATATATAGTCTTCTATCCGCACTCTGAGGTCTGTTGTTCCATCGTAGGCTTCTATGTTTATGGGTTTAAACCTGCTGAAATTCATGTTCCAAAGACTCGTCTGTGAAGCATAGTGGGTGTCTGCGCTCTGTATTTGTATCGTGCCGCTATCGTCGGACACTTGACGTGTTCCTTTGCTTATTGGGGCTTTCTTTTTGGGTCCGAGATGGACTGGCTGGGCCATTTGACGGGGGGCTTTACGTCCTCTTCGTCGAATTCGGGAGCAGCTTATGCTTGGGTAGCTCTTCGATTGGTGGCTGCTGCCGTGCTTGTCTGCGGTTTTGAGCACTTTGCTCCATCTTATCCGGAGCGCGTCTTCCGCTGTGTTGAGCTTCCGTTTTCCTTCTTGAGCTTCTTCTGTAGCGATGAGCTGCGTTTACAAAGATCTTGTTCGACGGGCTCCTCGAGTTCGTCGTCATTGGGGCTTGTTTCGTCTTCGAGGAGGTACATAGTTGTGATCCTCAACCTTTTCTTCTGCCGCCCTTTCGTGAGGGCTTGCTTCTATATCCTCCTTCGCTGAGTCTTGCTGGAGGGGTTTGTCTTCGGCACTCTCCAGGGTGTTATTATCTCCCGTGCCGGATTCTTCATTCTTGTTGTGGCGGGATTTAGAGCAGCGCCACTGACGCCGGCGTTTGGGTTGCTTCTTTAGAGAATCTTCCTCCGCTGCTTTCTCGCCATCCCCTTCTTTTGGGGTATCCACCATGTAGACGTCGTATGACGAGGTGGCCTTCCAGTGCCCTGTGGGCGCTGGGTCCTGTTCGTCTCCGGCATCATCGTCCATAGCGTCGATGTCATCGGAGTCGTAGTCTAGCATGTCGGTTAGATCTTCGACAGTGGCTACAAAGTGGGTGGTGGGTGGGATCTGAATTTCTTCATCGTCCGTACTCCAGCCGTCCTGGCCATAATCCGGCCAGGATTCTCCTGATAGCGAGAGATGCTTCTGGGAATTCAAGATATCGCCAAAAGGCGAGTGCTGAAAGATGTCCGTGGCGGTGAATTCCATAACCGGCGCCCGGTCCGGTTTGATTGGTAGGAGCGCGGGACGCTCGGAGTCCGGCGAGGAGTCCGGCGCCTCAGGATCACGAGCTTCGCCAGGGACAAGATCGGTATTCGGCTCCATCGCCGTAGATGTTGAAGCCCCCGAGGCGGCGTCTAGCCACCGACCCTCGTCATGGGCAATCGGCTCCGGGCAAGTAGCCGGGGCGGATTCAAGTGCGGCCACCAAAGCACTGTCCGACGGCAGAGCCAGATCATGCCCATCGCCACGGTCGGGCGCCTTTGGTCAGGCTCGAGTCCGTCGAAGATCAAGTCTCCGCGTCATCGGCCGTGAAGTTTAAACTTCGAATCGACTCGACGCCGGGGCGTAGCTTTCAATCTGCTCGGATGGCCAAGAGAATTGCCCGCATGCAAAGCCGCCGAATCTGAAGATCTGTCCGGGAAAAAGTCTCACCTCGACAGCATTGAAGGTCGAAGAAGCCATCGAGCCTATCGGTGGCGACACGAGGAACTCTCAATGAAAGCACCAATGTCGGTGTCAAAACCGGCGGATCTCGGTAGGGGTCCCCGAATGCGTCTAGGCGGATGGTAACAGGAGACGAGGGACACAATGTTTTTACCTGTTTCGGGCCCTCTCGATGGAGGTAATACCCTCGTCCCGCTTGATTAATATTGATGATATGGGTAGTACAAGAGTAGATCTACCACGAGATCAATGAGGCTAAACCCTAGAAGCTAGCCTATGGTATGATTGTTGAGATGTAATGTTGTGTCCTACGGACTAAAGTCCTCCGGTTTATATAGACACCGGAGAGGCTAGGGTTACACAGAGTCGGTTACAATGGTAGGAGATCTACATATCCGTATTGCCAAGCTTGCCTTCCACGCCAAGTAAAGTACCTTCCGGACACGAGACGGAGTCTTCAATCTTCTATCTTCGTAGTCTGGGAGTCCGGCGGATATTGATAGTCCGGCTGTCCGGACACCCCCTAGTCCAGGACTCCCTTACTCATGATCAAGTTGCTTAAAATTCATAATGTCGTTCCTAAGGAAGATGATCTTAGCGGGAGGAAAATACTTAGAGATAAAAGAATCTTTACACTTATTCCATGAATCAATACTATTTTTAGGCAAAGATGAGAACCAAGTTTTAGCACGATCTCTAAGCGAAAACGAAAATAACTTCAATTTAACAATAGCATTATCCACATCTTTCTTCTGTTGCATATCGCACAAATCAACGAATTTGTTTATATGGGATGCGGCATCTTCACTAGGAAGGCTAGAAAATCAATCTTTCATAACGAGATCCAGCAAAGTGGCATTAATCTCACAAGATTCAGCATTAGTAGTCAGAGCAATCAGAGTGCTAATAAAATCATTGTTGTTGGTGTTGGAAAAGCCACACAATTTAGTATTATCTTGAGCCATTGTGACAAGCAATCAATCCAACACACAAGCACACAAGAAGCAAGCGAAAAGAGACGAACGTAAGAGGGGCGAAGAAAAGGCAAAGGTTTTCGAAAATCGCTTTAGAAGTGGGGGAGAGGAAGACGAGAGGCAAATGCCGAATAATGTAATGCAAGGGAGAAGAGTTTATGATGGGTACTTGGTATGGCTTGACTTGACATAGATCTCCCCGGCAATGGCACCAGAAATCCTTCTTGGTACCTCTTTATCTTGCGTTGGTTTTCCCTTGAAGAGGAAAGGGTGATGCAGCAAAGTAGCGCAAGAATTTCCCTCAGTTTTGGGAACCAAGGTATCAATCCAGTAGGAGACGACGCACAAGTCATCGAATACCTGCACAAACAATCAAGAACTTGCAACCAACGCGATAAAGGGGTTGTCAATCCCTTCACGGTCACTCGCAAAAGTGAGATCTAATAGAGATAATAAGGTAAATATTTTGGTATTTTTGGTTTATAGGTTGGAAAGTAAAGATTGCAAAATAGTAGATCAGAAACTAGCAAGATGTAAACGAGATTCAATAATATGGAAAAGAGACCCGGGGGCCAGAGGTTTCACTAGTGGCTTCTCTCGAGATAGCATATATTGTGGTGGGTGAACAAATTACTGCCGAGCAATTGATAGAAAAGCGCATAATTATGACGACATCTAAGGCAATGATCATGAACATAGGTATCACATCCGTGTCAAGTAGACCGACTCCTGGCTACATCTATTACTATCACTCCACACATCGACCGCTATCCAGCATGCATCTAGAGTATGAAGTTCATAAAGAATGGAGTAACGCATTAAGCAAGATGACATGATGTAGAGGAATTAACTCAAGCAATATGATTAAAACCCCATCTTGTTATCCTCGATGGCAACAATACAATATGTGCCTTGCTGCCCCTACTGTCACTGGGAAAGGACACCACAAGATTGAACCCAAAGCGAAGCACTTCTCCCATTGCAAGAAAGATCAATCTAGTATGCCAAACTAAACCGATAATTCGAAGATACCTGCAAAGATATCAAATCATGCATATAAGAATTCAGAGAAGAACCAAATAATATTCATAGATAATCTTGATCATAAATCCAAAATTCATCGGATCTCGGCAAACACACCGCAAAAGAGTATTACATTTAATAGATCTCCAAGAACATCGAGGAGAACTTTGCATTGAGAATCAAAGAGAGAGAAGAAGCCATCTAGCTAATAACTATGGACCCGAAGGTCTGTGGTAAACTACTCACGCTTCATCGGAGAGGTAATGGTGTTGATGTAGAAGCCCTCTGTGATCGAATCCCCTTCCGGCAGGACGCCGAAAAAGGCCCCAAGATGGGATCTCATGGGTCCAGAAGGTTTCGGCGGTGGAAAAGTGGTTTCGTGGCTCCTCCTGGTGTTTTTAGGGTATAAGAGTATATATAGACGAAGGAACTAGGTCAGGTGAGCTACGAGGGGCCCACAAGGGTGGGGGGCGCCCTCCTGCCTCGTGGCCGCCTTGTTGCCTCGCCGACTTCATCTCCAAGTCTAATGGTTTGCTTTTGGTCCAAGAAAGATTATTGTGAACGTTTCATTCCATTTGGACTCTGTTTGGTATTCCTTTTCGGCAAAACTCTAAAATAGGCAAAAAAACAAAAACTGGCACTGGGCCCTTGGTTAATAGGTTAGTCCCAAAATTAATATAAAATAGCTTATTAAAGCCCACTAAACATCCAAAACAGATAATATAATAGCATGGAACAATCAAAAATTATAGATACGTTGGAGACGTATCAGGAGGCTTGTCCAAGGAAGGACAACACCCAAGCACCGGTCCACCCACATATCAAATTATGAAAGTAACGAACGCGAATCATATGAGCATGATGAAAACTAACTTGACAATAATTCCCATGTGTCCTCGGGAGCGATTTGCTTTATATAAGAGTTCATCCGGGCTTGTCCTTTCCTACAAAAAGGATTGGTCCACCTTGCTGCACCTTAGTTACTTTTGTTACTTGTTACCTGTTATGAATTATCTTATCACACAAATATCTGTTACCGATAATTTTAGTGCTTGCAGAGAATACCTTGCTGAAAACCGCTTGTCGTTTCCTTCTGCTCCTCGTTGGGTTCGACACTCTTACTTATCGGAAGGACTACTATAGATCCCCTATACTTGTGGGTCATCAATGCCCACCTCGGTGGCCTCCTGCACCGCCTCTTTGCTCTATAAATACCCCAATATTCCAAAAACCCTAGGAGAGTCGACGAAAAATAATTCCAGCCGCCGCAAGATCAAGAAACCACAGATCCAATCTAGACACCATCACGGAGGGGTTCATCATCCTCATTGGTGCCTCTCCGGTGATGCGTGAGTAGTTCATTGTAGACCTATAGGTCCGTAGTTAGTAGCTAGATGTCTTCTCTCTCTCTCTCTCTCTCTCTCTCTCTCTCTCTCTCTCTCTCTCTCTCTTTTGATTCTCAATACAATTGTCTCTTGGATATCTATTTGATGTAACTCTTTTTGCGGTGTGTTTGTTGGGATCCGATGAACTTTGAGTTTATGATCAGATCTATGTTTTTATCCATGAAAGTTTTTTGAGTCTTTTGATCTCTTATATGCATGATTACTTATAGCCTCATATTGCTTCTTTGAATCTTTGGTTTAGTTATGCCGACTAGATCGATTTTTCTTGCCATGGGAAGAGGTGCTTTGTGATGGGTTCAATCTTACGGTGCTCAATCCCATTGATAGAAGGGGAAATGACACGTATGTATTGTTGCCATTAAGGATAACAAGATGGGGTCTAATTCCTGCATGAATAGATCTTGTCTACATCATGTCATCATTCTTATTGCATTACTCAGTTTCTCCATGAACTTAATACACTAGATGCATGCTGGATAGCAGTCAATGTGTTGAGTAATTGTAGTAGATGCAGGCAGGAGTCGGTCTACTAATCTTGGATGTGATGCCTATATAATGATCATTGCCTAGATATCGTCATGATTATTTGAAGTTCTATCAATTGCCCAACAGTAATTTGTTTACCCACCGTATGCTATTTTTCTCGAGAGAAGCCACTAGTGAAATCTACGGTCCCCAGGTCTATTTTCTCATCAAATACTTTCAGATCTTTATTGCTATTTTCCTTTTCATTTATTTGCATCTTTTATTTTCAGATATATGTTTCCAAAAACCCAAAAATACCTCACTGAATTTTATTTAGTTTTATTTGCATCTATCAATCTACTATACATTTATCCCGTCAACTTGACAATTTCTGGCACCGTTACCCGAAAGGGGTTGATAACCCCTTTAACACGTCGGGTTGCAAGTATTTATTCTTTGTGTGCATGTACCATTTACATAGTGTTGTGTGGTTCTCCTACTGGTTCGATAACCTTTATCTCATCACTGAGGGAAATACCTACCGTAGTTGTGCTGCATCATCCCTTCCTCTTTGGGGAAGTACCGACGTAGTTCAAGAGACATCAAAAGGAATTTCTGGTGTTGTTGCCGGGGAGACATCATCAACATCTACCAGGTTCCTAATCACAAATCTCATCTCCTTGCAATTTACATTATTTTCCATTTGCCTCTCGTTTTCATCTCCCCCACTTCACAAAAAATTGCCATTTTATTCGCCCTCTTTTTCGTTCGCCGTTTTCTCGTCAGATGTGTTTTGAGTGCAATCTTGTTGGATAGTCACGATGACTCAAGAGAACACCAAGTTGTGTGATTTCTCCAATACCAACAATAATGATTTTATTAGCACCCCGATTGCTCCTCCCGCCACTAGTGTGGAGTCTTGTGATGTTAATGTCGCTTTGTTGAATCTTGTTATGGAAGATCAATTTTCCGGTACTCCTAGTGAGGATGTCGCATCCCATCATAACATATTCGCGGAATTATGCAATATGCAAAAGGAAAAAGATGTGGACAATGATATTGTGAAGTTGAAATTCCCATTTTCTTTGCGAGATCGTGCAAAATTTGGTTTTCTTCTTTGCCTCACAATAGTATCGATTCTTGGGATAAGTGCAAAGATGCTTTTATTAGTAAGTATTTTCCGCCCGCGAAAATTATTTCCCTTAGGACACAAATTATGAATTTTAAACAACCTGAGCATGAACATGTTGCGCTATCTTGGGAAAGAATGAAATTGATGCTAAGAAATTGTCCTACTCATGGTTTAAAATTTTGGATGATCATACAGAACTTTTATGCGGGATTGAATTTTGTTTCTAGAAATCTTTTAGATTCCACCGCAGGTGGTACTTTTATGGAAATTACTTTGGGAGAAGCTACTAAATTACTTGATAATATTATGGCAAATTATTCACAATGGCATACTGAAAGAGCTCCTACTTGTAAAATGGTTAATTCGATAGAAGAAATAAACTCTTTGAGTGAAAAAGTTGATGATCTTATGAAATTGGTTGCTAATAAAAGTGATCCTATTTATCTTAATGATGTGCCTTTGTCTACTTTGATTGAGAAAAATAGTGATGCCATAGATGTGAATTTTGTTTCTCGAAAGAATTTTAATAACAATGCTTATAGAGGTAATTTTAATCCTAGACCTTTTCCGGGAAATTCCTATGATAATTATGGTAATTCCTATGGCAATCCTTCTTATAATAATAATAGGAACACCTCTAATCTTGAGAATAATATTAAAGAATTTATCAATGCTCAAAAGAATTTTAATACTATGATAGAATAAAAGTTGAGTAAAATTGATGATATGTCTAGAAGCATTGATAGAATTTCTCATGATGTAGAAAATCTCAAGATGAAATTTTTTGTGCCCAAGGTTGAGGAATCAATTAAAGCTTTATATGTTTCTATGGATGAAAGTAAGAAAAGAACCGCTATGCTTAGAGCTAAAAGAGAATTTTTAGAAAAAGTGTTTTCTGGTGATTGCTTTCATAAAAATGAGGAACATCTTTAAATGATTGGTGTTTCTTCCATTGATTCCTTGTTTAGTAAAATTAAGATTGACAAAAAAGTGACTGAAGAAGAGTCAACTTTATCTACAAGGCGTCTCGATAATTTGGAGGGTGGAAATCTTGTTGAGAAAATTGATAAAAGTGGGTTTGGAGAGCTCAAAACTTTAACTAGTGATGTGCCCACTCTTTGGATTACAAATACTTTAATTATGATAATTGCTCTTTGATTAATTGTATATCTTTGTTGCAATCCATGATTAATTCACCCCATGCATATGAACAAAATAAATCTTTTACTAAACATATTGTTGATGTTATTATGAAAGCTTTGGAAGAAAAGTTGGAATTAGTGATTTCAATTCCTAGAAAATTTCATGATGAATGGGAACCTACTATCAAAATCAAGATTAAAAATTATGAGTGTTTTGCTTTATGTGACTTGGGTGCTAGTGTTACTACAGTTCTGAAATCTTTATGTGATGTGCTTGGTCTTACCGATATTGAAGAAAGTTCTCTAGATTTGCACTTAGCGGATTCTACTATTAAAAATCCTATGGGAAGAAATAATGATGTTCCTATTATTGCAAATAGGAATTATGTGCCCATAGCTTTTATTTTTCTTGACATTTATTGCAATCCGTCTTGTCCAATTATTCTTGGTAGACCATTTTTATGTACTATCGGTGTTGTGATTGATATGAAAGAAGGCAATATTAAATTTCAATTTCCACTAAGGAAGGGTATGGAACACTTCCCTAGAACAAGAATTAAGCCACCATATGGATCTAGAAATAAAGATGACAATACTTGAATCTTTGCATTATGCCTAGCTAGGGGCATAAAACGATAGCGCTTGTTGGGAGGCAACCCAATGAATAAAATTTATTTTTGTCTTTTTCTTTCTGTTCTTGAGTGTTTGCATAATTATGCTACTGTTATGATTGTGCTTTTATGTTTTAATTAGTGTTTGTGCCAAGTGAAGCCTTTGGGATCATGTTGGGTGATAATTGATTTGATCTTGTTGAAAAACATAAACTTTTGTGTCAAGAAAAACAATTTTGAAAAATAACAAAAACATTATTTTGCTCTGAATATTTTACACAAGATTTATATAAAAATTGCCCATGTTGTCCTAATTTTTCAGAATTTTTGGAGTTACAGAAGTATTCTAAGTTTTTAGATTGCTACAGACCGTTCTGCTTTTGACAGATTCTGTTTTCTTTGCGTTGAGTGCTTAATTCAATGAATCTATGGTTCGTATTGGAGGGTATAAGCTATAGCAAAGTTGGAATACAGTAGATATAATTAAAAAATAAAATATTAATGGGTTTTCAACAGTACTTAGAATAGTGATTTGCTTTGTTATACTAACGGATCTCACGAAGGTTTTGTTGAGTTTTGTGTGATTGAAGTTTTCAAGTTTTGGGTGAAATCACGATGGATGAAGGAATAAGGAGTAAGAAAAGCCTAAGCTTGGGGATACCCATGGCATCCCAAGCTATTATCTAAGGGATAATTAATTTTGTGCCCTTAGTTAAGTCTCACCCGACAGTTTTGCCCCTAGTTTCCGAAAACCCTCGATTTTGCCCAAGCCCATTTGCTCCTCTTATGACTTTGCCCTTGCGTCATAGTTCCGTCCAGTTAGTGTCGTTTGACCATGTGTGGACTTTTCGTTGGACCATTTTGCCCCTACTTCTTCACTCTCTAGTGAGACATTGCCAAGTGGACCCATCAGTCTAAAAACCATCCAAGGTTCACTTTTATTTCTATCCCGTCGGTCAAACCCTAGTATCAGATCCCCTTCCCCCCTCTCTCTCTCAAATCTCGTCGGCGGTGGAGCCACAAATCCCGTAGATGGCTAGTGGGGGAGGCCAACCACGGTACCATCGGTGGTGGAGCCATCGATAACAACGGGTTTGGGCTTAAGCGCCCGTAGGAGGAGAAGCACCCTGATCCTCCTCGTCTCCACGCCCCAGATCCACCTCGTCTCGGCCCTGATCTACCTCGTCTCTCCTCCCGATCTATCAAGGCCGAGCGTGAGTGTTGCCCTGCCCGTGCTCCTTGCTCTCCTCCTTCCCTCTCCCTCTCTCTCTCAATTCACTTTGTCTCTCCCCCAGCTCTTTTCTCTTCCTCAAAAGTAGTAGGGAGCAGCACCAAAGCCACCATGGCCGCCGCCCATGGAAGTCCACCTCTGGATCCGTTCGTCGTCGACATCCGCGTGGAGCCTCGTCCACGCCAACGTGGGCCAGCCAACACAGATGGCCCCCATTGGCCCAGATCAAAAGCGCCCCATTGACCTTCCCCCGGGCCTCCTTCACTACAAAAAAATACACTTCTGTGATGATATGTGTTTGTCAAAGCAGGTCACGTTTTCTGTCATGCATGTACATCCATGACGATTTTATGACAGAATCAAGATAGTCATACATGTGCTATCGTAGAAGTGTTCCATGACATTACCAAAATTATCATCACAGAAGTGGCCACTTCCATGACGATAAATCGCACGTCATATAAGTGCTTTCGTCAAGGGTGACCGACATGTGGCATCCTGTTGGGGAACGTAGTAATTTCAAAAAAAAATCTACGCACACGCAAGATCATGGTGATGCATAGCATCGAGCGGGGAGAGTGAGTCCACGTACCCTCGTAGACCCATGGGAGAGTTCCATCAGCACGACGGCATGATGACAGTGAAGATGTTGCTACCAACGCAGGGCTTCGTCTAAGCACCGCTACGATATGACCGAGGTGGAATATGGTAGAGGGGGGCACCGCACACGGCTGGGAGAGATCAACAGATCAACTTGTGTGTCTATGGGGTGCCCCCCTCCCCATATATAAAGGAGTGGAGGAGGGGAGGGGCCGGCCCTCTCTATGGCGCGCCCTGGGGAGTCCTAGTCCCACCCGGAGTAGGATTCCTCCCTTCCATGTAGTAGGAGTAGGAGTCAAGGAAAGGGAAGAGAGAAGAGAAGGAAGGAGGGGGCGCCGCCCCTCCCCCTAGTCCAATTCGGACTAGGCCTTGGGGGGGCACGCGGCCTGCCTCTCTCTCTCTCTCTCCCTTAAAGCCCAATAAGGCCCATATACTCCCCGGCGAATTCCGTAACTCTCCGGTACTCCGATAAATACCTGAATCACTCGGAACCTTTTCGATGTCTAAATATAGTTGTCTAATATATCGATATTTACATCTCAACCATTTCGAGACTCCTCGTCATGTCCCCAATCTCATCCGGGACTCCGAACTACCTTCGGTACATCAAAACACATAACTCATAATATAAATCGTCACCGAACGTTAAGCGTGCGAACCCTATGGGTTCGAGAACTATGTAGACATGACCGAGACATGTCTCTGGTCAATAACCAATAGCGGAACCTGGATGCTCATATTGGCTCCCATATATTATACGAAGATCTTTATCGGTCAAACCGCATAACAACATACATTGTTCCCTTTGTCATCGATATGTTACTTGCCCGAGATTCGATCGTCGGTATCTCAATACCTAGCTCAATCTCGTTACCAGCAAGTCTCTTTACTCGTTCCTTAATACATCATCCCGCAACTAACTCATTAGCACATTGCTTGCAAGGCTTATAGTGATGTGTATTAGCAAGAGGGCCCAAAGATACCTCTCCGACAATCAAAGTGACAAATCCTAATCTTGATCTATGCCAACTCAACAAGTACCATCGAAGACACCTGTAGAGCACCTTTATAATCACCCAGTTACGTTGTGACGTTTGGTAGCACACAAAGTGTTCCTCCGGTATTCGGGAGTTGCATAATCTCATAGTCATAGGAACATGTATAAGTCATGAAGAAAGCAATAGCAACATACTAAACGATCAAGTGCAAAGCTAACGGAATGGGTCAAGTCAATCACATCATTCTCTAATGATTTGATCCCATTAATCAAATGACAACTCATGTCTGTGTCTAGGAAACTTAACCATCTTTGATTCAACGAGCTAGTCAAGTAGAGGCATACTAGTGACACTTTGTTTGTCTATGTATTCACACATGTACTAAGTTTCTGGTTAATACAATTCTAGCATGAACAATAAACATTTATCAAGAAATAAGGAAATAAATAATAACTTTATTATTGCCTCTAGGGCATATTTCGTTCAGTCTCCCACTTGCACTAGAGTCAATAATCTAGTTCACATCATCATGTGATTTACACCAATATTCATATCTGTATATGATTAACACCCATAGTTCACATCGTCATGTGACCAACATCCAAAGGGTTTACTAGAGTCAATAATCTAGTTCACATCGCTATGTGATTAACACCCAAAGAGTACTAAGGTATGATCATGTTTTGCTGGTGAGAGAAGTTTAGTCAACGGGTCTGTCACATTCAGAGCCGTATGTATTTTGCAAATATTCTATGTACAATGCTCTGCACGGAGCTACTCTAGCTAATTGCTCCATTTTCAATATGTATCCAGATTGAGACTTAGAGTCATCTGGATCGGTGTAAAAGCTTGCATCGACGTAACTCTTTACGATGAACTCTTTATCACCTCTATAACCAGAAATATTTCCTTAGTCCTTACTAAGGATATTCTTGACCGCTGTCCAGTGATCTACTTCTAGATCAAAAATTGTACTCCCTTGCCAAACTCAGAGCAAGGTATACAATAGGTCAGTACACAAGATAGCATACTTTATAGAACCTATGACCGAGGCATAGGAATAACTTTTCATTCTCTTTCTATTTTCTGCCATGGTCGGGTTTTGAGTCTTACTCAACTTCACACCTTGCAACACAGGCAAGAACTCCTTCTTTGACTGTTCCATTTTGAACTAATTCAAAATCTTATCAAGGTATGTACTCATTGAAAAATCTTATCAAGCATCTTGATCTATCTCTATAGATCTTGATGCTCAATGTGTAAGCAGCTTCACCGAGGTCTTTCTTTGAAAAACTCTTATTCAAGTGTTCTTTTATGCTATCCAGAATTTCTATATCCTTTCCAATCAACAATATGTCATCTACATATAGTATTAGAAATGCTACAGAGCTCCCACTCACTTTCTTGTAAATACAGGCTTCTCCAAAAGTCTATAAAACCATATTCTTTGATCACACTACCAAAACATTTATTCCAACTCCGAGAGGCTTGCACCAGTCCATAAATGGATCGCTGGAGCTTGCACACTTTGTTAGCACCTTTTGGATCGATAAAACCTTCTGGTTGCATCATATACAACTCTTCTTTAATAAAACCATTAAGGAATACAATTTTTTTACATCCATTTGCCAGATTTCATAAAATCTGGCAATTTCTAACATGATTCAGACAGACTTAAGCATCGATACGAGTGAGAAAATCTCATCGTATTAAACACCTTGAACTTGTCAAAAAACCTTTTGCGACAAGTTGAGCTTTGTAGATAGTAACACTACTATCAGCGTCAGTCTTCCTCTTGAAGATCCATTTATTTTCTATGGCTTGCCGATCATCGGACAAGTCCACCAAAGTCCACACTTTGTTCTCATACATGGATCCCATCTCAGATTTCATGGCCTTCAAGCCATTTCACGGAATCTGGGCTCATCATCGTTTCCTCATAGTTTGTAGGTTCATCATGGTCTAGTAACATGACTTCCAGAACAGGATTACCGTACCACTCTGGTGCGGACTGTACTTTGGAAGACCTACGAGGTTCTGTAGTAACTTCATCTGAAGTTTCATGATCATCATCATTAGCTTCCTCACTGATTGGTGTAGGAAT
Source organism: Aegilops speltoides (assembly GCA_021437245.1). Lineage (NCBI taxonomy): Eukaryota > Viridiplantae > Streptophyta > Magnoliopsida > Poales > Poaceae > Aegilops > Aegilops speltoides. The sequence goes on from CM038147.1 coordinate 441,173,275, forward strand.
CACCGGAACTGATTTCTGTGATTAACTACTTTCTAATTCGGGAGGAGGTACAATTACCTTATCAAGCTCTACTTTCCTCCCACTCACTTCTTTCGAGAGAAACTCCTTCTCTAGAAAGGATCCATCTTAGCAACGAATATCTTGCCTTCGGATCTATGATAGAAGGTGTACCCAACAGTTTCCTTTGGGTATTCTATGAAGACGCACTTCTCCGATTTGGGTTCGAGCTTATCAGTTTGAAACTTTTTCACATAAGCATTGCGGCCCCAAACTTTAAGAAATGACAACTTTGGTTTCTTCCCAAACCATAGTTCATAAGGCGTCGTCTCAACGGATTTTGATGGTGCCCTATTTAAAGTGAATGCAGATGTCTCTAACGCATAACCCCAAAACAATAGTGGTAAATTGGTAAGATACATCATAGATCGCACCATATCCAATAAAGTGTGGTTATAACGTTCGGGCACACCATTACGCTATGGTGTTCCATGTGGTGTGAGCTGGGAAACTATTCCACATTGCTTTTAAATGAAGGCCAAACTCGTAACTCAAATATTCTCCTCTACGATCACATTGTAGAAACTTTATTTTCTTGTTACGATGATTATCCACTTCACTCTGAAATTCTTTGAACTTTTCAAATGTTTCAGACTTGTGCTTCATTAAGTAGATATACTCATATCTGCTCAAATCATCTGTGAAGGTCAGAAAATAACAATACCCGCCACGAGCATTAACACACATTGGAGCGCATATATCTGTATGTATTATTTCCAACAAGTCAGTAGCTTGTTCCATTATTCCGGAGAACGGAGTTTTTAGTCATCTGCCCAAAAGGCACGGTTCGCAAGCATCAAATGATTCATAACCAAGTGATTCCAAAAGTCCATCTTTATGGAGTTTCTTCATGCGCTTTACACCAATATGACCCAAACGGCAGTGCCACAAATAAGTTGCACTATCATTATCAACTTTGCATCTTTTGTCATCAATATCATGAATTTGTGTATCACTACGATCGAGATCCAACAAACTATTTTCATTGGGTGTATGACCATCGAAGGTTTTATTCATGTAAATAGAACAACAATTATTCTTTGACTTTAAATGAATAACCGTATTGCAATAAACATGATCAAATCATATTCATGCTCAACGCAAACGCCAAATAACATTTATTTAGGTTTAACACTAATCCCGAAAGTATAGGGAGTGTGCGATGATGATCATATCAATCTTGGAACCACTTCCAACACACATCGTCACTTCACCCTCAACTAGTCTCTGTTTATTTTGTAACTCCTGTTTCGAGTTACTAATATTTAGCAACCGAACAAGTATCAAATACCCAGGGGCTACTATAAACATTAGTAAGGTACACATCAATAACCTATATATCAAATATACCCTTGTTCACTTTCCCATCCTACTTATCCACCAAATATTCAAGGTATTTCAGCTTCTAGTGACCATTTCCTTTGCAGTAGAAGCACTCAGTTTCAGGCTTTGGTCTAGCTTTGGGCTTCTTTACGGGGGTGACAACTTGCTTGCCATTCTACTTGAAGTTTCCCTTTCTTTCCCTTTGCCCTTTTCTTGAAACTAGTGGTCTTGTCAATCATCAACACTTGATGTTCTTTCTTGATTTCTACCTTCGTCGATTTCAACATCACAAAGAGCTCGGGAATCGTTTTCTTCATCCCTTGCATACTATAGTTCATCACAAAGTTCTAATAACTTGGTGATGGTGAATAGAGAACTCTGTCAATCAGTATCTTATCTGAAGATTAACTCCCACTTGATTCAAGCGATTCTAGTACCCAGACAATCTGAGCACATGCTCACTAGTTGAGAAATTCTCCTCCATCTTTTAGCTATAGAACTTGTTGGAGACTTCATATCTCTCAACTCGGGTATTTGCTTGAAATATTAACTTCAACTCCTGGAACATCTCATATGGTCCATGATGTTCAAAACGTCTTTGAAGTCCCGATTCTAAGCCGTTAAGCATGGTGCACTAAACTATCAAGTAGTAATCATATTGAGTTAGCCAAACGTTCATAACATCTGCATCTGCTCCTGCAATAGGTCTGTCACCTAGCGGTGCATCAAGGACATAATTCTTCTGTGCAGCAATGAGGATAAACCTCAGATCACGGACTCAATCCGCATCATTGCTACTATCATCTTTCAACTTAGTTTTCTCTAGGAACACATATAAAACATAGCGAAGCAACAACACGAGCTATTGATCTACAACTTATTCGCAAAATACTACCAGGACTAAGTTCATGATAAATTAAAGTTCAATTAATGATATTACTTAAGAACTCCCACTTAGATAGACATCCCTCTAATCATCTAAGTGATCACGTGATCCAAATCAACTAAACTAGTTCCGATCATCACGTGAAATGGAGTAGTTTTCAATGGTGAACATCAATATGTTGATCATATCTACTATATAATTCACGCTCGACCTTTTGGTCTTAGTGTTCTGAGGCCATATCTGCATATGCTAGGCTCGTCAAGTTTAACCCAAGTATTCTGCGTGTGCAAAACTGGCTTGCACTTGTTGTAGATGAATGTTGAGCTTATCACACCTGATCATCACGTGGTGTCTCGGCACGACAAACTTTGGCAACGGTGCATACTCAGGGAGAACACTTTTACCTTGAAAGTTAGTGAGAGATCATCTTATAATGCTACCGCCAATCAAAGCAAAATAAGATGCATAAAGGATAAACATCATATGCAATCAATATTAGTGATATGATATGGCCATCATCATCTTGTGCTTTTGATCTCCATCTCCGAAGCACCGTCATGATCACCATCGTCACCGGCGTGACACCTTGATCTCCATCATAGCATTGTTGTCGTCTCGCCAACTATTGCTTCTACGACTATCGCTACCGCTTAGTGATAAAGTAAATCAATTACAGGGCGATTGCATTGCATACAATAAAGCGACAACCATATGGATCCTGCCAGTTGCCGATAACTCGGTTACAAAACATGATCATCTCAGACAATAAAATATAGCATCATGTCTTGACCATATCACATCACAACATGCCCTGCAAAAACAAGTTAGATGTCCTCTACTTTGTTGTTGCAAGTTTTACGTGGCTGCTACGAGCTGAGCAAGAACAGTTCTTACCTACGCATCAAAACCACAACGATATTTCATCAAGTTAGTGCTGTTTTAACCTTCTCAAGGACCGGGCGTAGCCACACTCGGTTCAACTAAAGTTGGAGAAACAGACACCCGCCAGCCACCTATGTGCAAAGCACGTCGGTAGAACCAGTCTCGCGTAAGCGTACGCGTAATGTCGGTCCGGGCCGCTTCATCCAACAATACCTCCGAACCAAAGTATGACATGCTGGTAAGCAGTATGACTTGTATCGCCCACGACTAACTTGTGTTCTACTCGTGCATATAACATCTACGCATAAACCTGGCTCGGATGCCACTGTTGGGGAACGTAGTAATTTCAAAATTTTCCTACGCACACGCAAGATCATGGTGATGCATAGCATCGAGCGGGGAGAGTGAGTCCATGTACCCTCGTAGACCGAAAGCAGAAGCGTTAACACAACGTGGTTGATGTAGTCATACATCTTCACGATCCGACCGATCCAAGTACCGAACGCATGGCACCTCCTAGTTCAGCACACGTTCAGCTCGATGACGTCCAGCAAACTCCGACCCAGCAGAGCTTCACGGGAGAGTTCTGTCAGCATGACGGCGTGATGACAGTGATGATGTGCGGCCTGCCTCTCTCTCTCCCTTAAAGCCCAATAAGGCCCATATACTCCTCAACGAATTCCCGTAACTCTCCGGTACTCCGATACCCGAATCACTCGGAACCTTTCTGATGTCCGAATATAGTCGTCCAATATATCGATCTTTATGTCTCGACCATTTTGAGACTCCTTGTCATGTCCCCAATCTCATCCGGGACTCCGAACTACCTTCGGTACATCAAAAAACATAACTCATAATATAAATCGTCATCGAACGTTAAGCGTGCGGACCCTATGGGTTCGAGAACTATGTAGACATGACCGAGACATGTCTCCGGTCAATAACCAATAGCGGAACCTGGATGCTCATATTGGCTCCCACATATTCTATGAAGATCTTTATCGGTCAAACCGCATAACAACATACGTTGTTCCCTTTGTCATCGGTATGTTACTGAAGGAAATATGCCCTAGAGGCAATAATAAAGTTATTATTTATTTCCTTATTTCATGATAAATGTTTATCATTCATGCTAGAATTGTATTAACCGGAAACATGATACATGTGTGAATGCATAGACAAACAAAGATGTCACTAGTATGCCTCTACTAGACTAGCTTGTTAATCAAAGATGGTTATGTTTCCTGACCATGAACAAGGAGTTGTTATTTGATTAACAAGGTCACATCATTACTAGAATGATCTGATTGACATGACCCAATCCATTAGCTTAGCACACGATCGTTTAGTATGTTGCTACTGCTTTTATCCATGACATATACATGTTCCTCGTAACTATGAGATTATGCAACTCCGTTTACGGAGTAACACTTTGGTACTACCAAACGTCACAACGTAATCGGGTGATTATAAAGGAGTATTACAGGTGTCTCCAAAGGCAGATGTTGGGTTGGCGTATTTCGAGATTAGGTTTTGTCACTCCGATTGTCGGAGAGGTATCTCTGGGCCCTCTCGGTAATACACATCACTTAAGCCTTGCAAGCATTGCAACTAATGAGTTAGTTGTAAGATGATGTATTACGGAACGAGTAAAGAGACTTGCCGGTAACAAGATTGAACTAGGTATTGGATACCGACGATCGAATCTCGGGCAAGTAACATACCGATGACAAAGGGAACAACGTATGTTGTTATGCGGTCTAACCGATAAAGATCTTCGTAGAATATGTAGGAACCAATATGGGCATCCAGGTCCCGCTATTGGTTATTGACCGGAGACGTGTCTCGGTCATGTCTACATTGTTCTCGAACCGTAGGGTCCGCACGCTTAAGGTTTCGATGATGCTTATATTATGAGTTTATGTATTTTGATGTACCAAGAAGTTCGAGTCCCGGATGTGATCACGGACATGACGAGGAGTCTCGAAATGGTCGAGACATAAAGATTGATATATTGAAGCCTATATTTGGAGTTCGGAATGGTTCCGGTGAAATCGGATTTTATCGAAAACCGGGGTTACGGAACCTCCCGGAGGCTATTGGGCCTTAGTGGGCCTCGAGGGAGAAGAGGAGGGGCGGCCAGGGGTGGCCGCGCCCCCCCCTAGTCCGAATAGGACAAGGAGGCGGCGCCCTTCCTTCTTCTCCTCCCCAATCCTACTCCAACTAGGAAGGGGGAGTCCTACTCCCGTGGGAGTAGGACTCCTCCCGCCTCCCTTGGGCCGGCCGCTCCTCCCTCCTCCTTTATATACGGGGCAGGGGGCACCCTAGAACACACAAGTTTGATCTACGGATCGTTCCTTAGCCGTGTCGGTGCCCCCTCCACCATATTCCACCTCGGTCATATCGTCATGAAGCTTAGGCGAAGCCTGCGCGATAGAACATCAAGATCGTCACCACGCCGTCGTCTTGTGGAACTCTCCTCGACACTTGGCTGGATCGAGTACGAGGGACGCCATCGAGCTGTACGTGTGTCAAGAACTCGGGGCGCCGAGTAACGGCGCCGGATCGGTTGGATCGCGAGGAGAACGTATGACTACTTCCTCTACGTTGTGATCGCTTCGCCCGGGTCTCACGAGGGTGCGTAGACAACACTCTCCCCTCTCGTTGCTATACATCACCATGATCTTGCGTGTGCGTGGGAAATTTTTGAAATTACTCGTTCCCCAACAAAGGCATCGAGCCTAGGTTTTTCTATGGTTTGATGTTTTGCACGAGTACAACACAAGTGAGTTGTGGGCGATACAAGTCATACTACCTACCAGCATGTCATACTTTGGTTTAGCGGTATAGTGAGATGAAGCGGCCCGGACCGACATTACGCGTACGCTTACGCGAGACTGGTTTCACCGCTACGAGCACTCGTTGCTTAAAGGTGATTGGCGGGTGTCTGTCTCTCTCACTTTAGTTGAACTGAGTGTGGCTACGCCGGTCCTTGAGAAGGTTAAACGAGTCTATTTGACGAAGTATCATTGTGGTTTTGATGCGTGGGTGAGACTGGTTCTTGCTTAAGCCCGTAGCAGCCACGTAAAATTTGCAACAACAAAGTAGAGGACGTCTAACTTGTTTTTGCAGGGCATGTTGTGATGTGATATGGTCAAGACGTGATGCTATATTTTATTGTATGAGATGATCATGTTTTGTAACCGGTTATCGGCAATCGGCAGAGCCATATGGTTGTCGCTTTATTGTATGCAATGCAATCGCTCTGTAATGCTTTACTTTATCACTAAGCGGTAGCGATAGTCGTAGAAGCATAAGTTTGGCGAGGCGACAACGATGCTACGATGGAGATCAAGGTGTCGCGCGGTGACGATGGTGATCATGGTGGTGCTGCGAGAGATGGAGATCACGAAGCACAAGATGATGATGACCATATCATATCACTTATATTGATTTGCATGTGATGTTTATCTTTTATGCATCTTATCTTGCTTTGATTGGCGGTAGCATTATAAGATGATCTCTCACTAAATTATCAAGAAGTGTTCTCCCGAGTATGCACCGTTGCCAAAGTTCGTCGTGCCTGCACACCACGTGATGATCGGGTGTGATAAGCTCTCGTCCATCTACAACGGGTGCAAGCCAGTTTTGCACACGCAGAATACTCGGGTTATACTTGACGAGCCTAGCATATGCAGATATGGCCTCGAACACGGAGACCGAAAGGTCGGCGTGAATCATATAGTAGATATGATCAACATAAGATGTTCACCATTGAAAACTACTCCATTTCACGTGATGATCGGTTATGGTTTAGTTGATTTGGATCACGTGATCACTTAGATGACTAGAGAGATGTCTGTCTAAGTGGGAGTTCTTAAGTAATATGATTAATTGAACTTAAATTTATCATGAACTTAGTACTGATAGTATCTTGCTTGTTTATGTTTGATTGTAGATAGATGGCTCGTCTTTGTTGTTCCGTTGAATTTTAATGCGTTCCTTGAGAAAGCAAAGTTGAAAGATGATGGTAGCAATTACACGGATTTGGGTCCGTAACTCGAGGATTATCCTCATTGCTGCCTGTAAGAGTTACGTCTGGATGCACCGCTGGGTGCGAACTTCTTCTTTGAGCAACACCGGATGTTATGAGCGTCTGGCGAGCAAAGTCGATGACTACTCCATAGTTCAATGTGCCATGCTTTACGGCTTAGAACCGGGACTTCAACGACGTTTTGAGCGTCATGGAGCATATGAGATGTTCCAGAGTTGAAGTTAATATTCCAACAGAATGCCCGGATTGAGAGATATGAAGTCTCCAATAAGTTCTATAGCTGCAAGATGGAGGAGAATAGTTCATTAGTGAGCACATACTCGTAATGTCGGGTACTACAATCACTTGACACAATTGGGAGTTAATCTTCCGGATGATTGTGTCATTGATGTAATTCTTCAATCACCGCCACCAAGCTACAAAGGCTTCGTGATGAACTATAATATGCAAGGGTTAGTAAAGACTATACAGAGCTCTTCGCAATGCTAAAGGCTGCGGAGGTAGAAATCAAAAAGGAGCATCAAGTGTTGATAGTCAATAAGACCACTAGTTTCAAGAAGAAAGGCAAAGGGAAGAAGAAGGAACTTCAAGAAGAACAGCAAGCAAGTTGTCGCTCAGAGAAGAAACCCAAGTCCGGACCTAAGCTCAAATCGAGTGCTTCTACCGCAAGCGGTCGTCATTTGAAGCGGAACTGCCCCAAGTATTTGGCGGATAAGAAGGATGGCAAGGTGAACAAAGGTATATGTGATATACATGTTATTGATGTGTACCTTACTAGAGCTCGCAGAGCACTGGGTATTTGATATCGGTTACTTGCTAATATTTGCAACTCAAAGCAGGGACTACGGATTGCTTAACACGGCAAAGGACGAGGTGACGATGCGCGTGGGAAATGGTTCCAAAGTCGATGTGATCGTGGTCGGCACGCTACCTCTACATCTACCTTCGGATTAGTTTTAGACCTAAATAATTGTTATTTGGTGCTGCGTTGAGCATGAACATTATATCTGGATCTTGTTTGATGCGAGACGGTTATTCATTTAAATCGAGAATAATGGTTGTTCTATTTATATGAGTAATATCTTTTATGGTCATGCACCCTTAAAGAGTGGTCTATTTTGATGAATCTCGATAGTAGTGATACACATATTCATAATGTTGAAACCAAAAGATGCAGAGTTGATAATGATAGTGCAACTTATTTGTGGCATCGCCGTTTAGGTCATATCGGTGTAAAGCGCATGAAGAAACTCCATCTTGATGGACTTTTGGAGTCACTTGATTATGAATCACTTGGCACTTATGAACCGTGCCTCATGGGCAAGATGACTAGAACCCGTTCTCGGTACTATGGAGAGAGCAACAGATTTGTTGGAAATCATACATACGGATGTATGTGGTCCGATGAATGTTGAGGCTCGTGGCGGATATCATTATTTTCTCACCTTCACAGATGACTTAAGCGGATATGGGTATATCTACTTAATGAAACATAAGTCTGAAACATTTGAAAAGTTCAAAGAATTTCAGAGTGAAGTTGAAAATCATCGTAACAAGAAAATTAAGTTTCTGCGATCCGATCGTGGAGGTGAATATTTGAGTTACGAGTTTGGTCTACATTTGAAACAATGCGGAATAGTTTCAGCAACTCACGCCACCCGAACACCACAACGTAATGGTGTGTCCGAACATCGTAATCGTACTTTACTAGATATGGTGCGATCTATGATGTCTCTTCAGATTTACCGCTATCGTTTTGGGGTTATGCTCTAGAGACGGCCGCATTCACACTGAATAGAACACCGTCGAAATCCGTTGAGACGACACCTTATGAATTGTGGTTTAGCAAGAAACCAAAGTTGTCGTTTCTTAAAGTTTGGGGATGCGATGCTTATGTGAAAGCTTCAACCCGATAAGCTCGAACCCAAATCGAGAAATGTGTCTTCATAGGATACCCAAAGGAGACAGTTGGGTACACCTTCTATCACAGATCCGAAGGCAAGACATTTGTTGCTAAGAATGGATCCTTTCTAGAAAAGGAGTTTCTCTCGAAAGAAGTGAGTGGGAGGAAAGTAGAACTTGATGAGGTAATTGTACCTTCTCCCTTACTTGAAAGTAGTTTTTCGCAAAACCGGTTTCGAGACACCTACACCAAGTAGTGAGGAAGTTGATGATGTTGATCATGAAACTTGAGATCAAGTTGCTACTGAAACCTCGTAGATCAACCAGAGTAAGATCCGCACTGAGTGGTACGGTAATCCTGTTCGGAAACAATGCTACTAGATCATGATGAACCTCACGAACTATGAAGAAGCGATGGTGAGCCCAGATTCGCAAAATGGCTTGAGGCCATGAAATCGAGATGGGATCCATGTATGAAAACAAAGTATGGACTTTGTTGACTTGCCCGAGGGTAGGCAAGCAATAGAAAACAAGTGGATCTTCAAGAAGAAGACCGACGACGGTAATGTTATCGTCTACAAAGCTCGACTTGTCGCAAAGGGTTTTCGACAAGTTCAAGGGATTGACTACGATGAGACCTTCTCACCCGTAGCGATGCTTAAGTCTGTCCGAATCATGTTAGCGATTGCCGCATTTTATTTGGCAAATGGATGTAAAGACTGCATTCTGAATGGATTTACGGAAGAAGAGTTGTATATGATGCAACCGTAAGGTTTTATCGATCCAAAGGAGCTAACAAAGTGTGCAAGCTCCAAATGATCCATTTATGGACTGGTGCAAGCATCTCGAGTTGGAATAAACACTTTGATAGTGTGATCAAAGCATTTGGGTTCATCTGAGACTTTTGGAGAAGCTCAGATTTACAAGAAAGTGAGTGGGAGCTCAGAGCATTTCGATATTATATGTAGATGACATATTGTTGATCGGAAATGATATAGAATTTCTGGATAGCATAAAGGGATACTTGAATAAGAGTTTTTCAATGAAAGACCTCGGTGAAGCTGCTTACATATTGGGCATTAAGATCTATAGAGATAGATCAAGACGCTTAATTGGACTTTCACAAAGCACATACCTTGACAAAATTTTGAAGAAGTTCAAAATGGATCAAGCAAAGAAAGGGTTCTTGCCTCTGTTACAAGGTGTGAAGTTGAGTCAGACTCAATGCCCGACCACTGCAGAAGATAGAGAGAAAATGAAAGATGTTCCCTATGCTTCACCATAGGCTCTATCATGTATGCAATGCTTGTGTACTGACACTGATGTGTGCCTTGCTATAAGCCTAGCAGGAGGTACCAAAGTAATCCAGAGTGGATCATCGACAGCGTTAAGAACATCCCAAATACGAAAAGGACTAAGGATATGTTTCTCGTATATGGAGGTGACAAAGAGCTCATCGAACGGTTACGTTGATGCAAGCTTTGACACCGATCCGGACGATTCTAAATCGCAGACCGGATACGTGATTTACACTAAACGGAGGGGCTGTCGGTTAGTGCGAGTTCTAAACAAAGCGTCGTGGCGGGATCTACATGCGAAGCGGAGTACATAGCAGCTTCGGAAGCAGCTAATGAAGGAGTCTGGATGAAGGAGTTCATATCCGATCTAGGTGTCATACCTAGTGCATCGGGTCCAATGAAAATCTTCGTGACAATCTCGAGCAATTGCCTTAGCGAAGGAATCCAGATTTCACAAGAGGACCAAGCACATCAAGAGATGCTTCAATTCCATCCGGACTTAGTCCGTGGGAGACATAGAGATTTGCAAGATACATACGGATCTGAATGTTGCGGACCGTTGACTAAGCCTCTTCCACGAGCAAAACATGATCAGCACCAAGACTCCATGGGTCTTAGAATCATTACTATGTAATCTAGATTATTGACTCTAGTGCAAGTGGGAGATCAAGGAAATATGCCCTAGAGGCAATAATAAAGTTATTATTTATTTCCTTATTTCATGATAAATGTTTATCATTCATGCTAGAATTGTATTAACCGGAAACATGATACATGTGTGAATGCATAGACAAACAAAGATGTCACTAGTATGCCTCTACTAGACTATCTTGTTAATCAAAGATGGTTATGTTTCCGACCATGAACAAGGAGTTGTTATTTGATTAACAAGGTCACATCATTAGTAGAATGATCTGATTGACATGACCCAATCCATTAGCTTAGCACACGATCGCTTAGTATGTTGCTACCGCTTTTATCCATGACATATACATGTTCCTGTAACTATGAGATTATGCAACTCCGTTTACGGAGGAACACTTTGGTACTACCAAACGTCACAACGAATCGGGTGATTATAAAGGAGTATTACAGGTGTCTCCAAAGGCGTATGTTGGGTTGGCGTATTTGAGATTAGGTTTTGTCACTCCGATTGTGGAGAGGTATCTCTGGGCCCTCTCGGTAATACACATCACTTAAGCCTTGCAAGCATTGCAACTAATGAGTTAGTTGTAAGATGATGTATTACGGAACGAGTAAAGAGACTTGCCGTAACGAGATTGAACTAGGTATTGGATACCGACGATCGAATCTCGGGCAAGTAACATACCGATGACAAAGGAACAACGTATGTTGTTATGCGGTCTAACCGATAAAGATCTTCAGAGAATATGTAGGAACCAATATGGGCATCCAGGTCCCGCTATTGGTTATTGACCGAGACGTGTCTCGGTCATGTCTACATTGTTCTCGAACCGTAGGGTCCGCACGCTTAAGGTTTCGATGATGCTTATATTATGAGTTTATGTATTTTGATGTACCAAGAAGTTCGAGTCCCGGATGTGATCACGGACATGACGAGGAGTCTCAAAATGGTCGAGACATAAAGATTGATATATTGGAAGCCTATATTTGGAGTTCGAATGGTTCCGGTGAAATCGGGATTTTACCGAAAACCGGGGTTACGGAACCCTCCGGAGGCTATTGGGCCTTAGTGGGCCTCGAGGGAGAAGAGGAGGGGCCGGCCAGGGTGGCGCCGCCCTCCCCCTAGTCCGAATAGGACAAGGAGGGGGCGCCCCTTCCTTCTTCTCCTCCCCAATCCTACTCCAACTAGGAAGGGGGAGTCCTACTCCGGTGGGAGTAGGACTCCTCCCGCCTCCCTTGGGCCGGCCGCCTCCCCTCCCTCCTTTATATACGGGCAGGGGGCACCCTAGAACACACAAGTTTGATCTACGGATCGTTCCTTAGCCGTGTCGGTGCCCCCTCCACCATATTCCACCTCGGTCATATCGCCGCGAAGCTTAGGCGAAGCCCTGCGCCGGTAGAACATCAAGATCGTCACCACGCCGTCGTGCTGACGGAACTCTCCCTCGACACTCGGCTGGATCGGAGTACGAGGGACGCCATCGAGCTGTCGTGTGTCAAGAACTCGGGGCGCCGGAGTAATGGCGCCGGATCGGTCGGATCGCGAGGAGAACGTCGACTACTTCCTCTACGTTGTGATCGCTTCGCCCGGTCTCGAGGGTACGTAGACAACACTCTGCCCTCTCGTTGCTATACATCACCATGATCTTGCGTGTGCGTAGGAAATTTTTTGAAATTACTACGTTCCCCAACAGTTACTTGCCCGAGATTCGATCGTCGGTATCTCAATACCTAGCTCAATCTCGTTACCGGCAAGTCTCTTTACTCGTTCTGTAATACATCATCCCACAACTAACTCATTATTCACATTGCTTTCAAGGCTTATAGTGATGTGTATTACCGAGAGGGCCCAGAGATACCTCTCCGACAATCGGAGTGACAAATCCTAATCTTGATCTATGCCAACTCAACAAGTACCTTCGGAGACACCTGTAGAGCACCTTTATAATCACCCAGTTACGTTGTGATGTTTGGTAGCACACAAAGTGTTCCTCCGGTATTCGTGAGTTGCATAATCTCATAGTCATAGGAACATGTATAAGTCATGAAGAAAGCAATAGCAACATACTAAACGATCAAGTGCTAAGCTAACGGAATGGGTCAAGTCAATCACATCATTCTCTAATGATGTGATCCCGTTAATCAAATGACAACTCATGTCTATGGCTAGGAAACTTAAACTTCTTTGATTCAACGAGCTAGTCAAGTAGAGGCATACTAGTGACACTTTGTTTGTCTATGTATTCACACATGTACTAAGTTTCCGGTTAATAAAATTCTAGCATGAATAATAAACATTTATCATGAAATAAGGAAATAAATAATAACTTTATTATTTCCTTTATGGCATATTTCCTTCACATCCACCGTAACGGAACGCCATTAAGCTATCGGGTCTGGTTTTGGATCCGATAACCCGTTAACAGCCCCGGCCAATGGGGATTTTCTACGTGTAAAATCATCATTGGCTGGAGTAAACACGCGTCGTCTCACCGTTGGGACATATGTCATCCACTCATTGGACCGAAGGCGCCTATGATACATCGACACGTGGCACGGCCCAACGGAGGCGCATTCCTGTGAAAAGGCCGGCCCGTTTGACTTGGCCAAAAGGTGGCGGGCCGGCCCACGGAAAGCCTGTTAACGGAATGTTCGCATAAAGCCCATTTATAGCCCGCTAACACAGGACCCGTTATGGCCTATCCGAATTAGGCCCAGTAGCGTCATCTGGGCCGTCCAATATGACTCTAGCCCATTTTAACTTCTGGCCCATGTATGGACCATGACGTCTTTCGGCCCATATGAGGCCCTTTGTAACTCTTGGCCCATTAACGTCCCGTGGTGAAACTGGCCCGTAATGAACAGTGTATCACTTTATAACCATTAACGACCCATTATTCCATTGGGCCATTTCTAGCCCATCTTATCTTTCGGCCTTCTCATGGCCCGTTTATTCTTGGGCTCATTTCCAACATTCGATTACTTACGGCCCGTTACTGTCATTTTCTGCTTGTGGGCCAAATTCAGCCCGTTGTTACAATCGGCCCGTTTGTGGCCCGTTAATACGTTGGGCCGTTTTCATAGCATCATCAAATACGGCCTATTAACGACGGCTCGTTATGGTCGGCCCATGAACGGACGATTCCAACTCTAGCCCGTTTACAGCCATAATGCGGTCTGTTATTGGCCCATATTTGGCCAATCGATCATACGGCCCATATAAGGCCCATTGCTGATACGGCCCATAGAAGTCCCATTGTGTCTACGGCCCGTAGAAGGCCCATTGTTTCCATGGCCCGTAGAAGGCCCATTGTTTCTACAGCCGGTAGGAGGCCCAGTGTCACTACAGTTAATATGTAGCCCATGGTTATTGTGGCCTAGTTTTAAAAAATAGGTTATTGCGGCCACTAGCAAACCGCGGAAAAAAACTGCACTGACTACAAGCAAACAAATAAACAAGATAATAAGGAAATAAATAAGCAAGCAACTTACGCTAGGCTATCACAGCTATTACATATATTACATCCACTGGGCATCAAAGTTCGCTACCACTGCAAATATAGGAAACAAAGCAGCAAAACAAGTCCAGAACTGAAATCACTTCAGAAGAGCTCAAGAAACAATATCCTGGGAACCCATAATGCTCGCAAGATGCTTAGCAAGCTTATTAACTTTCTCTTGTTTGGCGTTTAAATCCTCCAGCGCTTGCTGCACAAAAAAGTACGCATCTGAATTCTGTAGGGACTTCCTTAGTCCTTGACTTCTTCAAAGACACCGTGGTGATGCCTCTTTCACTTTGTAGTGAGATCAAGAAGCAAGTGAATCAGCAATGAGTTCAAGAGCTTGTGCCAGCGATCTTGATCAAGAATTCGAACACTACATCAACGCAGGATCGTGGGGTTTTCTCCGCCTACAAGATCGTTTTATCACCTTTCTTGGAGACCAACAGGGTTGTCTCACTATCTTGAACCTTATCCGCATTACTTTCTCTACCATTGCATAGTGGGGTGCTCTTCTCCAATATTTTGTTTGCATACTATAAGAGAAACAATCAGACACATCACAGGTTTAGCATGTAGTATACGAATCTCACTTTGTTAAACCGGTTCAGTAGTAAGGTGGAAAAGATAACAACATGAAACAAACATATATCTATGTACTATGGTCATTGTATTGTCCATATAATTCTAGTTTATCTTATATCTTATATCTTATATCTTATATCTTATACTCCCTCCATTCCGAAATAATTGTCTTTCTAGCCATCTCAAATGGACTACAATATACGGATGTATGTAGACATGTTTTAGAGTGTAGATTCACTCATTTTGCTCCGTATGTAGTCACTTGTTGAAATCTCTAGAAAGACAATTATTTCGGAACAGAGGGAGTATTTACTAATTGGAGGCACTAATCGAGTCTCCACGATAATCCTGGAAGCCATGCCTAATTAACCGTCCAATCTACTGATAAGATATTTGGAACCGTCGGATGAATATAAGTTACGGTGTCGTACATGGAGCATCCCTCCATCCTGAGTTGTCCCACAGGCTTCCTGTAAAAAAAGGAAAGTAAAAAACAAATCTCCCGCAACCTTCTTTGCTTCCTCTATCTCATCGGCGCGTCGTGGAGCGACCCTCCGGAGTGGCGCCGCATATCATCATCTAAATCGAACATGTACAGAGTGTTGCCGGCAGCTATAGTGTCGTAGCTGCTACTCAGGCTCAGCTCGCGCGGGAGTTCGTCCCCAGTGGAAAGCAACGACCATGCCAGAGACAAGGCGCAGGATGGGGTCGGGGAGGCGCCGCGGCTCCACGCCGGCGTCGTGACCGCCGCCCAGCAGCTCCTCCTCTACTACCGTTCTCAACTCCAATTTGCGATTGATTTAGAAAAAAAGGTATATGATCCAACACAGGCTCCGTCCGATCCCGTTTTACTGTAGCGTTTTAATTTTTACTCCCTCCATGTCAATATATGATCCATGATAGATGATGAATGATGCAGCCGTGGAATAGGCATGGCAGTTTGTAGCAAATTCAGAGGACATCGATGTTTCTCAGGATGCAACTCTATATGTTGGACTGATGGCAGGGTTATTGACTTCAACACCGTTTGAGTTCATTGCCTGTATCTCC
Source organism: Aegilops speltoides (assembly GCA_021437245.1). Taxonomy (NCBI): domain Eukaryota; kingdom Viridiplantae; phylum Streptophyta; class Magnoliopsida; order Poales; family Poaceae; genus Aegilops; species Aegilops speltoides. Next base: position 441,189,457 of record CM038147.1, read on the forward strand.
TGCACCCACTCAGCTGCACCCACATCCTTAAATTTCTAGGTATATTATCCAGCCCATTGAATACACAGAAGACAGAAGAATCCCCAATGACAGTACTCATGCAATTCAACTCTAATCCTATGTCGAGACATTGATATTTTTTTCGAAAAGGGGGAATACCCCGGCCTCTGCATCTGGACGATGCATACGGCCACTTTATTGATTATTAACACAAGACCTTACAAAGTTGTACAACAGTAAGACCAAAGCCACCATCTTCGCAACCTCCGTCGCTACTCCTATCTAATCGATGAAGGCGCCGATGGTGCAGGCCTAATACCAAACAGACCTCGCAGCCAAACCTAACATCTTAGACCCGAGGTCCCAACCAGACTCCTTCCGGTATGGGCACCCACCAGTCCGCGTGCTCCTCAACCAGGCCGCCCGCGGGTATGAGGCCGCCACAGCCACCGCCGCCAATCCATCTTCGAGCTATATCTTGCTGCATACACCTTGCCGGTCTCGCTGCCGTCGACGCCACCATGGCACCAGACAGCTCCACCGCCTGCGCTCGTCCATCCAGCCGCATCCATGAACGATATGTAGCCGCACCATGCCGCCAAAATCATCGCCATCGGCGCGAAGATACAACGCCGCACCACCGTGCAACCTCCGCACGTCGCCGCCATCGCCGGAGGTACTCGGATCCCACCATCCACATCATCTCTCCCGAATAGCTGGTCCTCCCAAGACGCGCGCCCATGGAGGATACGACGTGCGAGACGCCGCCGCCCAATCGAGAATGAATTTTGGACTTTCGTCCGGGATGTGTTCGGAGGTGGATAGGAGAGACCTCGGCCGCCTCCACGAGAGGATAGCGGCGTTGGCGGCGTCGCCGATGCCGGGCCGCCTAGCCGACCAAAGTTTCCTCCGGTCCCCATCCTATGCCACCAATCCTCCGCTGCCGGATCCAGCGACAAGCCACGATCCAAAACCTTGCGAAGATGGAAGATCCATGGTGCTCGACCCACCGAAAGGATGATCGAGAAGAACCCGTTGTAGATCTTGAGCGCCAAAACCAGCAGTCCGACGTTGCGGTGGCGACCAACATCACCTCGCGGCGGCCGACGGAGTCCGGCCAGATCCGGATGGATCCGATCCGGATCCGCGACACCCGCGACCACCGGGCAGTATCAACGCAGCCACCACCTCGCGACTTCGCAGACCGCCACCACGGCGCCACGCGACGACGCCGGAGACCTGCGCGCGCGCGCCGAACCCCAAGTTAGCTCAGCGCCCCTCGTCCCCCACCGCCCCGCGCCAGCCGAACGAGATGGATGGGAGGAGCCCGCCGCCGCCCAGCCGGCCAGGCTTCGCCCGGCGGCGTTGCGGACGGCGGCGAGGAGGGAGAGGGGCGGAGGGAAGTGCGAGGAGTGGCGGCTAGGGTTTCCCCTCGGGTCGCCCGCGGGGACGACGCGAGGGTCACGCCTGTCCCAGGATGGTTTGATCGGCACTGCCCGATGGGTTATTTGAAGGCTGTGTGATTGATATTTACCTGCAGAACATTACCAACCTTGATTTCTTGCCAGTCCATTGCATATTTGGCTGTACTAATATTTAGTTCTTCCATCAATTTTGTCATTCCAACAGAAAAATGGACCCGACTCTCATTAGGTGCAGTCATGGACTGCTGAAATAACTTCATGGATGGTATTTGCTAGAAACTAGATTCTTATCTTCTCGTGTTGCCTACATATTTCAAAGTGTTTCAGTTTTGGTCTATGTAGATTAATCCTATTATGAGTTACTCCCGTATATATTCAGTTATGCTTTGTTCAGTCTCCCGTGATGTGCACATTAATTAACTTCAAAACTTTATGGAGCATTATTTGTTATATGCGTTAAGTACCTACAGTTAATTTCCTGTTAGAAAAATCATTTGTTAGTAGCTGAATCAGAGGGAAATCTATGGCAAGAAAACCATCACACAAATCTTTAACTAACAGGAAAACGTTACGGAGTACTCCCTCTATTCCTAAATGTAGTGCGCATAGGAAAGTTTAAAAGTCAAACTCCCCCTACTTTGACTACATTTATAGAGGACAAGTATCTACATCTACAGTATTAAGTAAGTATCATTAGATACATCATTAGGCATATATTTATATTATATTTGTTTGGTATTATTTTTGTTGATACTTTTCTCACTAAACTTGGTCAAACAAAACAATATTTGACTTCTAGGAAATTTTATGCGCACTACATTTAGGAATAGAGGGAGTATTACTTATTATATGCGGGTAGTACATACAATTAATTTTTGGTTATAGGAAATCATTTGTCAGTAGCTGAATCACAGGGTAATATATGATAACCGAACAAGCACACGAATCATAGTAGTTCTAAGCTGCTTTCATAAGTTCATTCCAGTGGACTTCAGTGTAAATAAATTTTCATTTTTATCCTCATATCGTGGATTCTAGGTGACCTGCCATGGTTTTGTTGCATCGCAGTTTTGTATGATTGGCCACGAGCTACACAAATACCCCCTCCGATCCAAAATAAGTGTTGTGGTTTTAGTTTAAATTTGAATTAAAACCACGACACTTATTTTGGATCGAAGGGAGTACCATACAGTGTACGTAGATTTATGTTGATGTTAGAAGGCGGAATGTTAAAAAAAATCCCATGCTCTTATTATAAATCTCTTGACAGTAGCGATATGCAGTTTGTAATTTGTTTCTTTAACTTCTGCAGCATGGATGCTATTCCTGAAGGTTGGCGCTGACACTCAGAAGCTCCTCATAGAGCTGTAGAGCTGCCCTCTCCATGGCACATCACTCTGGGTCTAAATGAGTAGATGTGCAACCTTCAGATATAAAACTAGCATATTTATGCATGCTATAACATACAAAGAATAATGTCTCATGTGTAACTTATATACAGAAATCTTGCATCATCACAAGATTCCCGTTATATTAATGGGCACAGCTAATTTTAGTATGAACCCCTGTCTTATTATGCATCCATTTGTTCATATTTCATATGATAAATCTATTATAGGGTCACTATATACGCATAGGAATCTGGATTATATAGACAATCCAATGCCAAAGAGGGGTCTGTTTAGTTATTTAACTCAAACATTAAACCTTTGGTTCGAGTTTCTGTCCATTGTAAAGAAAGATTTTACAACTTTTACCAAATGGCTAATAACCATGAAAATACAATTAAATATATGTTAGTTTAGCAAACATGCGAAATTAATTACATATGTATATTGTGCTTATTTCCAAAGTTGTTTGCTGCCAGAAAATAACCTACTACCAAGTCAATATATTTTACCGTGCCCTTACAGGTCGCACATTTTCCACAAATAGGCAATCAGGCTCTCTGTCATATGTTATTTTTTATGCTTGGCTGCACAATAGATAGAACTGTTACGTTTTTGTTCATTGTGCCTTTTTGTTTGCTAGAGATACTAAAATGTATCATTTTGCAGATCATCTTGACAGCAGATAATTTTGTAGTTTTAATTGGGTGGCGATCATTCACACAGCTGTTCTGACCAGTAATGGGATGCTAATTCATCCTACAGTTCTGTTTTAAGCTACTACTTCTGCTACCAAATCCGGTGAACATTATTGGACCATTTTAGGCGAGCGTGCAGAAGGTAACACGCCACTACCATACTATTGGTTTTGCATGATTCCCCCCCCCCCCCCACACACACACACCCACACACACACAACCACACGCACGCGCGCGCGCGCACACACACACACAACCACACGCACGCACACACACACACACACACACATATAGTCCCCGCGGAAATCCAATTCGGTAAGCTTTACAATAATTTCCGGATGTAATTCACATCACATTTCGTGTTCTGTGCCGGAGATATTATAGCGGAATTGATTAAACCGTGTTGTTGCTTGATTTGAGCTTCTTTAGATTTTTGAATTGCCCACATATGATTTCAGAAAAAAAATTGTGTTTAGAAAGAGAAAACCATAGAGAGACGGCATTCCCCCCCCCCCCCACTATTCACACTTGCATTTAACATATCTCGTCACCAATGTTTATATTGAAAGTCTCTCACATATTCGGTTCATGTCAAATAGGGGTGCATCCGAGGATGCATTACACATGATATTGTTTGTAAGTAAGAACATTAGTGCATTTCCAGAAGCTGCGCTCAACATTGCGCATGATATTACTCCAGATTTTATTTTATTTAACTATCCATGTTAATTCCACCTTAAAAGTTGTATTTCTATATAAGGGTTATTTTTTCAGAACACAAATAGCCATGACAGTAATTCCGCCGGGCTAATTGCTTCTCTTTTATTTCCAACATCCAAGATTGACATATTCAACACATGGCATATCTTTACGTTATTTATCATTCGACACTTGGTGTCCATTTTATGGTTTTGTTGTAGTACTTAATAAGACCTACGGTGTAGTAGGCTCATTATTGATTGCTAAAAATTGTTGAAAACACATAAATTGCAGCAAATTAAATTTACACATGTGCTTTATTTTGTCGCCAGGTGGTTATCAAGGAAGAAGTTCCTAGAACAGCTGCTATTGGAGAATTCAGGGAAGAAACTAGGTTTCTGTTATAGTAATAGTTGAGGCCAATTTACATGCTTTCATTTGCATCACCAATTCTCACGACCATGATTGATTTTCAAGCGTCACAAAAATATCATTTTTGGATTATCCTGGAGAGTAAATCTGAATGCCTTCCTTCTCCTTATTTGGAATTAGGACAACAGTTTTTCTACTTATGTTTCTTCCTTTATAGACACGAAGGTTCCCATTCTAATTTTGTCTCTTCTAAACTGCCCCAACAAGTTGTTGTTCTGAATCTTACTCCAGTAAGTTGTACAAAAGATGACTGGAGCTAATACAGTGTATGTTCGAAGTTTTACTACTCCCCTGTTCTCATGTGTTTCATGTGACTACAGCTAATGTAGTACTCCCTCCGTCCCAAAATATAAGATCATTTATGACACTGATAGTGTAAAAAAATGCTCTATTTTTGGGATGGAAGGAGTATGTTCGAAGTGTTACTATCCCTCCCTATTCTGCTCGGTTTGGTGTCTATCATTAGTTTGTAAAGTGAAATTTACATTTTATATGCAAACGAGAATGCGCTTTTGTGAAGTTAGAACTATACAATCAAATTGTAGTCTGTATAAATTGCCCAAGTTTGTGCATACCCCAGTCAAAAAAAAGTGTGTACATACCTTTGGAGTAACTTACTTGGAAAATATTCAGTCTCTGCATCCTTTGAGCTCCAAGCACTGCATCCATCAAGACGCCATGAATCTTCTTTGACACCCTTCTAAAAAATATAGGAAAGGCTAAAGAAAGATCAATTGTATGTACAAAGATGTGCTTTCCCAACTATTTCTACTAGCGATCCAGGGACAACCATCTCATCCTACAGTACAATTGTTTGACTTTTTTAGTAAATTATTATATCATCTGACTAAAAATATTTGCATATCTTCGAAGCGACAGAAAAACGAACACTTTAAGTCATATATCTGGGTTATGCAAGTTCACATGTATTGACAATTGGGCAAAAGGATATCGTCTATTTTACTTCTCATGCATTGTGTGCTGCAGCTAGAGGAATTGATTACTGCGCAATGTAAACATATATGCTGTTTGCAAACCAATGAAGATGAAGACAAAAAAGGGTCATATATCTATTACGCCCTTTTATCTTATTTATTTGCACAACACAAATGAAAAAGGAGAGTAAATAATCAAATGAACATGAGCCGACTTAATGAGAACAAACTGAAGAATTTCTTGATTTTATCAATATTTAGACTTTATGAAAAATTGTATACAAATAACTTGCATGGAAAAACGTAGTGAAACGCTTCTCTAACGTTGACTATAACAAAATATGAGAGTCATGACATGGTCACATATAAAGACATTGTTTAAATAGACACTATTTATTTTTGAAATCTGATCTATTCAAGAGCTTAAAAGATTCGTACTAGCCCGTGCAGTTGCACGGGTTGATGACTAGTGTTGCCTAATCAAGATAGAGACACAGTTCAACTCATATATTTTTAAGACACAACAGCGTAGACAGAATATAAGTGTGAGAAACTACACAGCATTGGCAACACTTGTAATGTGCATCACATGAGAACATAACTATTTATACAATTTAAACTGAAATCAACATAGAGCAAGAAGTTAGAACAGCAACCCAGTTAAAGAAATAGGTTTAAAACATACCTGTTGCGCCATTGTAGTTTCAATTGGATCCTTCAAATTCAAAACTAGTTGGTATGAATAAATACAATGATGCAATAGCAAAGGAGTATGGACCATAGCTATAGAATCTGACATGAGAACAGTTGCTCTTCTGCTTTAAACGTGGAGTTTGGGTTTGCTGTGGTGGTCTTTGTGCTTTGGGCACTGCAGTTGCTTTACAAACTGCTCGTGTGGGGGTACTCTGTGGTGGACATGGTGCTTTGTCAACTAGAAGTGGGTTACTATCCGCTGGGGTTGCAGTTAGATGGGTTGTAGCTGGTTCTCTGCCCAACGGTGTAAGTGTGCAATCTGGAAGAGTCTTGATTATGTGTGGTGGGGCTAGTTTGTGGGCCAGTACAACCATGGTTCTATCTGCATCGATGGGTAGCACTATCTTTTGTGAAGAACAGGTTTTTGCTCCCTTAGATACTGCCAACACCCCCTCCAATTCAAATGGCTGATAAACAAGAAAAGAAATTGAATGTACAGACACTGTATGATAGACAGATGTGGTAATTCACATATATGTTGTCTAACCAAATAGGACAGCATGACACAATTTCACATATATGATGCCTAACTAAACAGGATAGCATGACATAGTTTCAGATATATGATGGATAACTTAACAGGATATAATGGCATAATTCAACATATGATGAGTATCTAAACAGGATGACATGACAAAACTATATGATGTCTTTCTAAAATAGGTTGGGATGAAATAATTCACATACATGTTGTCTAAGTATACAGGATGGCATGATATAAGTGACATAATTGATTCATATACTAAGCAGCTCGCACTTGCATGTATGATCTCTAAACTAAGCAGATGGAATTCAATATTGTCCATATGATGTCTAAACTAAGCAATGCAAGACACCATATGCATGATATGAGAAATATAAACATTGCAACTTAGAGCATACAACTCAGGTGGTATATAGGACTGGTCATCTGTCTCTGAATCCTCCTCTGAGGAGCTCCCTGTAACCATCGAGATATATTCTTCAACAGGTACCATTGCCTGCTCTGAAGACCTTGTTTTCACTCCAGATTTTTTCCATAACCAGCTCAAATGGCCGATACACATAAGAGTAGTTCAATATACACAGATTGTCGACAAATGGAATACGTAATGGAAAAAAAGATGGCATGAGATAATTCACATATATGATGCCTGACTACATGGCGGTGCATAATTCACATATATGATAACTGGCTGAAAAACATGGTATTGCATAATTCACATATCTGATATAGAAAGCAAACAGGAGGCATTCACACAAAGCATGTCTAATCTAAGCAGATGGCATGGCAATGCAAGACACCATATGCATGATATGAGAAATATAACCCTGCCAAGTTAGAGCATGCACCTCGGGGGGATACAACTGGTCATTTGTCTCTGAATCCTCCTCTGAGGAGCTATCTGTAACCAACAAGAAATCTACATCGATAGGTAGCACTGACTGCTCAGAAGACCTTGTTTTCACTCCAGATTTTCCCATGACCGACTCAAATGGCTGGTGCACGGGAAGAGTAGATGAATGTATAAACATTGTTGACAAATGGAATACATTATGAAAAAAATATGGCACGATACAATTCACATATACGATGACTAGCTAAACAGGATGGCATTGCATGATTCACGATATGATGCCTCGCTAAAGAAGATGGCATCAATATATTTCATATACTCCCTCCGTTCCTAAATATTTGGCTTTTTAGAGATTTCAAATGGACTACCACATACGGATGTATATAGACATATTTTAGTGTGTAGATTCACTCATTTTGTTCCGTATGTAGTCACTTGTTGAAATCTCTAAAAAGACAAATATTTAGGAATGGTGGGAGTATGATATAGAAACCAAACAGGTGGCATTCACACAAAGCAAATCTAAACTAAGGTGATGACATATAAGATATATAATGTAAGCAATGCGAGGTGCCATATGCATGATATGACCAACATCAGCATGCCAGGTTAGAGCAAACACCTTAGGTGGTAAACAGGCGTGGTCGGCTCCTTTTGAATCCCCATCTGAATAGTTATCTTCCTCTGGAATACAATCTGGAAATGCAGGAGGGGGGCACTTCGCCCACCATGGAGCGGCGTCTGCATGACATTATATTCCCACGCAGCGGTCTTCTCTTTTTCTCTACATGTTCAATACGATTGTGTACAATATCTGACATGCATTATAAAACAAATAGTTAGATTTTGTAAGGCCTAAGGGATGCATGCAAAAATCAAGACTGGTGGTAGCAAACGAGTGGATGGATCCAAAACTAACGATAGCAGGTAGATTATAGCTTCAGTTTAAAAAGATAGACAATGGATCATCTATTGTTTGTTGCCCACCCAACATGAACCACATAGAAGACCCTAGATGAACCAGATAGTAGACAGATACTATTCGTTGCTACCTCGATATGAGACCCATGGGCATTTTAAAACTCAAGTTTGAACGATAAAGTAGCAGGTAATGATAACCGATGTATAACGTAAGCAAATACGAAACTGCGACCTCTCTTCCGGAACTGTGTAGTCCTCAGGTTCATCTGATTAGTCGATGATGGCAATGCAGTTGGCGTGGCTGCCAGCAACGGGGAAGATGATCTGAGGAGGCGAAAGAAAGTCTGCAGGGGGATCCCTGCTGCAGTGAACACTTATGTCGATGGTGCACCTCAGGTGGGGTGGATGACGGCAGGGCAGGAGAAGGACATAACACACAGAGTTTTCTTTGACGCCTATCTGAAAATGAAGTAAATCTGTAAGGGCTCCTTAGAATTGGAGGATTCTATAGGGACAGGAAAAACACAGGAATAGGATAGGAATGCACGTGCAAAACATAGCATTTGGAAACAAAGGATTTCAGTCAACCTGGGTGTTTGGTTCACATGAATTGGAAGAACACAAGAATGGAGAAAGGTGGTCAAATTAAAGTCAAACCACGTGAAAAATGAAAAAAATAAGGATCTTATTATGCCAGTTATGCAATTAGTTCCGTTCTTCATGCATATTAATTTGAAAAGGACTTCCAAGTGAATATTAAAATTCCTACGTTTTCTCTTCGAAAGAGACACCAAAGGCAAAAATCCTCCAGTTTTTCTTTGCTCCACTCCTTCTAACCAAATGCACGAATAGTAGTTCCATAGCAAAGGATCCCTGAGGGATCGACATGAATGCAGAGTAACAAAGTGATGCGACGAGTGTACAACCTCTTTGGCATAGCCTTGTGGACCTCAGCATCATTGGGTTGGATGTGGAGGATGGTGATGCTTGTGTGACTGTCGGAGGCAGGGAAGAAGATCTGAGGCCTCTCGAAACAGCGTCGAGGGTACTGCTCCGCTGTGATGGACGGTTCCGTCGTTGGAGCAGCTTCGGTGAGGTGTACGGCGGCGAGGCTGAAGCAGGACAAGGCAGACAATGTTAATCTGAAGTTGGACTCATATCATCTGCAATAGATGATGTAAAATACATCACCAAAAAGTGCTAGATGTAAACGATCATCGGCCCGCGGCCACACCGCCTCGACAGATGTTGTAAGTACTGTTCACTCTGAACATAACTGAAGAAACTAAACTTTACAGTCGAAACTGAATTTTACTATCCAAACTAATTGAACAAGTAGCAGAGCAGAGCAGCAACACAAACTAGAGTAAGAGCGGAGCAGCAGCGCGACCGACAGCAATAGCAGAGCAGAGCAGCAGCACGGATGAAAGCAAGAGCAGTGCAGCAGTACGACCGACAGCAAGAATAGAGCCGCAGCGTGAGCGAGAGCCGGAGCAGTTGTAGCTAGTACTGGTGTGTAAGTCGCCGCCGAGGAAGCAACGACATGTGGGAGAGACGCCGTGGATGATGTGGCCAGCGACGGCGCCGTCGATGGAGACCCGCCATGGCTGCTCGGTATCGAGCACCGGCAGCCCCGTGAGATCGAATAAAAGATAAAATGCAGCGGTGAGTGCAGAACCTCCTTGGTGGCGCCGAGTTGGCCTCGGCTTCATCGGAGGAATTGGTGAGGGTGATGCGGTTCCGGTGGGGCAGGTCAAGACGGTGCTACGGGGATTGAGGTGGCGCGCTAGACGAGGCGAACATCGGGGCAGCTCCTTGGAGGTGGAGGACGGGGCGGTCGATCCGGCGGGACGACGAGATCGACGACGGATGCTCATCCGGTGCGATGGATGAGGGAAGGACGAGCTGTTGCGGTGGACAACGTAGTCAGGGAAGACTCTCCGGCTGGGCGGCGGTCGGGAGGCCGACGGAGGAGCATGGGGTTTCACGGGTTATGGCGTCCTGGATGTACGAAGGGGGAGGACGAAGGGAAAGGGAGGGGGTAGCCATGGCTTAGGGACGCGCTTATCCGAAATGTAGGGTAAGTTACCAGCATACCCCCACCGGTTTTGACACCGCGATGTGGAGCTTCATTTCGGGCTGAGGGGTAGAAGGGGGATTTTGCGTGTCTGGGCTGCGGGACCGATTTCGGATGAGGAGGGAGTTTTCGCTCGCATCGAAATTTCGGGATAACAAGGCGCGACGCGGCTTGAAGAGGCGGGAGTTTCAAAGCAGGTGAGACAAAAGATACTCGAGCTTGAAAATTTCGGGATAACAAGGTGCGGATTTCTTGTTCGGTAGAACAAACTTAACATGTAAAAAAACAATTCATAGAAGACACAAGAGAGTCATGTCCCCTTTTACTATATTGCTATAGATTCGCACTTCCCTCAACAACAAGAAAAAACAAATCAATTCCCACCAAAAGAAAGAGTAATGTCCCTTTGTATATGATTACAAATGCCAGGATCTCGAATTTCAATTTTTTGAATCCACGTTATGTTGAATTCGAATATATCGTTAAGTACCTTGCGGTTTATAATTGATGTAGTCGTACATTTTGATATTCCATCATATATGAACATTTTACTCCACCATGTGAACATATATATTGTTGTCTACCATATAGACTAAATTTGAATCAATTTCCCTTATTTGAATACGATTGTTGTCAAGTTATACAATAATTTAAATATTATCTTGATAACAAAAAACATGCATATAGCAGTAATCATATTTCACTATGCACTACATGTACCATACGATCTCCAATTCGAATATATGTATCCATTTTATGTTGAATTCAAATCATAGTACATTGGTCTAGGTATCGAGATGTTCGGGATAATCTAAACCCTGTTTTCATATGTATATTTTTTGGTTGAATTGGGACAGGTTTTGGTATAAGCTTCTTACAGAACCGGATATTCTCTCAACAAGCCTCGTGGTTCCGAGAGGGAACGTATCACCTTTGCATGCGAAACGATATACGTTGCCTCCCCCCTGATTTTCTTTACAGAGGTAACACAGAACTATATGAGTGCCCTGTTAAATTTTGGAATTATTTCGGGGTTTGGCCTTTTTATACATTAATTGAGCTTCTGGACTTTTAATGTGCATAATCCAAATTTGAACTGCAGGCACATGCTCCGGTGCACCAAAGTTGGTTGAAAAATCACATGTGTGTCCTTGGTTGAATTTCTAGGTCCCATGGAAGAAATGAGAATGAAATTCAAACATCTAGGCATCGTGACTCGGCCGAGAACATCGAGAAACTTGGATTTTAAATTCATGTAAATCCAAAACTTTCCTGGAAATCATGAAACTTGGCATGGTGTCATGTCATGGCACTAACATGTTGTGGTAAAAAATTGGGCCGATTTGGAACAAGTTTTGGTATAGGGGTCGTTTGGATTATGCCCACACCAGCCTGACCAAAACGACGAAATGCCAAAATTTTGGCAAAGGAAATACCCGTCGGGAACTCACCCACACGCTAGTGCGGAATCACAATGGCTGGCCAAAAAGTTGGCTGTGAGCAAAAACTTGGCTGCGATCCAAACACTGGCCCAACCTGTGGTCAACGACCAAAATTTTGGAAGGGCAGCTTGGGGCTGCCATCCAAACAACCCCATAAGCTTCATGCAAACCGAAGCTTCTCTCAAGAAAGCTCGTGGTTCTAAGAGGGAACGTGCCACCTTTGAGTGCGAAATGATATACGCTTCCCCCCTTGAGTTTCTTTACAAAGGCAACATAGAACTACATGAGTGCCCTATTAAATTTTGGAATTATTCCGGGTTCATTTGTCATTTTTATACATTAATTGAGTTTTTGGTCATTTAATGTGCATAAGTCAAATTTGAACTACAAGCACATGCTCTTGTGCACCAAAGTTGGTTGAAAAATCACATTTGTGTCCTCGGGTGAATTTCTAGGTCCCATGCAAGAAATGAGAATAAAATTCAAACATCTGGGCATCGTGACTCGGCCGAGAACATTGAGAAACTTGGTTTTAAAATTCTTGTACATCCAAAGCACGTCTGAAAATCATGAAACTTGGCATGGTGTCATGTCATGGTACTACCATGCCGTGGTAAAAAAATTGGCCGAATAGGAACATATTTTGGTATAAGCTTCTTTCAAACCGAAGCTTCTCTCAAGAAGGCTCTTGGTTCTGAGAGGGAACGTGCCACCTTTGAGTGCGAAACGATATACGCTGTGCCCCCTTGAGTATTTACAAAGGCAACATAGAACTACATGAGTGCCTTGTTAAATTTTGGAATATTTCGGGTTCGTTTGGCCTTTTTATACATTAATTGAGTTTCTGGTCATTTAATGTGCATAATTAAAATTTGAACTACAAGCACATGCTCCCGTGCACCAAAGTTGGTTGAAAAATCACATTTGTGTCCTCGGGTGAATTTGTAGGTCCCATGCAAGAAATGGGAATAAAATTCAAACATATGGGCATCATGGCTCGGCCGAGAACATTGAGAAACTTGGTTTTAAAATCATGAAACTTGGCATGGTGTTATGTCATGGTAGTACAATGCTGTGGTAAAAAAATTGGCCGAATAGGAACAAATTTTGGTATAAGCTTCTTGCAAACCGGATCTTCTCTCAAGAAGGCTCGTGGTTCTGAGAGGGAACGTGTCACCTTTGTGTGCATAATTCAAATTTGAAATACAAGAACATGCTCCAGTGCACCAAAGTTGGTTGAATAATCACATGTGTGTCCTCGGGTAAATTTCTAGGTTCCATGCAAGAAATGGGAATGAAATTCAAAATTCTAGGCGTCATGGCTGGGCTGGAAACATTGAGAAACTTAGTTTTTTAATTCCTATAAATCCAAAACACGCATGAAAATAATGAAACTTGGCTTGGTGCCATTGTTGGATATCGGGTTCCGGCAAAACCCTTAAGGTTCGGACTCTGGGGTGCGCACGAAGATCTTCTCCCTACCGAAACACGCCCACAACCTCGCCGCGATTCTAAGCTAGCACGAGGAACAACACAAGAGACACGAGGTTTATACTGGTTCGGGCCACCGTTGTGGTGTAATAACCTAATCCAGTGTGTGGTGTGGTGGATTGCCTCTTGGGCTGATGATGAACAGTACAGAGGAAGAACAACCTTGCGAGAGGTGTTCTTGTGGTGGTGTGGATGAGCTAGGCTCGGATTCGCTCTCTTGGCTCTAGATGAGATTCAACCCCCTCCTACTGTGGTGGCTATCTCTGTTTATAGAGGCCCTGGTCCTCTTCCCAAATATTGAGCGGGAAGGGAGCCAACAACGGCCATTTCGGAAGGGGACAGCTAGTACAGGCTATCCTGACTAAAGGTGGTCTTCGACTGCCAAAGGCACTGGCGATGATGCTATCTTGGGCTCCACGGTGACCTCCGTCCTGCCGTCCTACTGGTCTTGGTCTCGTTGCACCGATATGGAAACCTTTGCTTGATGCCTCGGTACTCCGCGCCTGCGCTTGCCCCCTTTGCACCAAAGAGGAAACGAAGACACTGCGCGGGCTGGTGCCCGCCTGGTCTTGTTCGTCATGGCTTGCATCATGAGCACCTCGCGAGGTACCCATTGCCTTGATCTCTCCGCCTCCTCGCGAGCCTGCCTGGTGAGGCCGCCCCTGAGGAGGCCTTGTGTCGTCCGCCCCGCAAGGCTTGGCCCCTCGCAAGGCTCTTGAGCGTTTGTTGGTGAAGACGGGATGTACTGGGCCACCGCTGAGCCATGCTGCAGGCCGCAGGCAGGCAAGTCTGGGGACCCTCATTCCCAGAACACCGATAGTAGCCCCCGAGCCCAAGGCGTACTCGAACTTGGCTTAGCAGCGAAGCCAAAGGGCAAGTGCGGAGCGCCGCGGGCCCCAACGGCCTGCGGCCTTGGTCACCGCATGGCGGTTGATTGGATGTGGGCGTCTCCGCTTCCCCACACTGCCTCGGTAACTGCCCAATTTGACGAGTCCCTGCTGCATGTAAAAGAGTAATCATTACCTGTGATCATGGAGGCCGATGGTTGGCCTCCCCTGGGCTATAAGTACAAAGAGGCGATAGCCCCCATTGTCCATCTCTTTTTGCTCCGCCTGCTTCTTCTCCCTTGCTCCACCTCCATTCTTGACGCCAATGGCACCGATCTGCAGGCTCTCAGCCGCAGAGAAAGGAAAGACCCCCCGGGAGGGGCCTGACCCGCTCCCGCCGAAGAAACGGCCGGTTCCATGCCGCCGCGACGAGGTTGCGAGGCCGGAGATGACGAGGCCTTGGTGCGAGCGGCCACCTCCTGGGTTCCCGCTACCCCTGTACGCCCGGGCCGAGGGCCTTGGAGAAGGAGACGATGAGCGGCGCCGCCTGCGCCACAGGCGAGGTCGACGAGCCATGGCGGTGCGCGCCGTCGCTCCGGGAGTCCACGCCACAGACTCCTCTCGCGAGCTCGTGCTTCACGCCGTGATGCCTCCAAGCACCTGGATCTGCCTCCCTCCATTCTTCTCCTTCGAGATGCCGCCGAGGGGGCCTCTCGAGCTTTGGCTGCAGCACGCCGACAGCGGTGCTCCGGCGACCGGGGCGGAGGTTGAAGTCGTCGCTCCGGGCAAGGTCTTCATGACCCGAGGCTGGGGCGAGATTGCCCGGGTCTGCCGAACAGGGGGTGCCCTCGTGATTCATCTTGAATACGATGGCGCCTCCTTGATGTTCTTCAAGGTCTTCGACGTGGAAGGCCGTCGCCTGGAGTGCTGCCCCAGAGGAGGCAATCGAGACATTGATGTGGCAGGGGCTAGACCTGCCGCTCGCTTCCCCATCGGCTCCTCCGGCAGCGGCAGTGATGCTTGGGAGTCAAGCGACTATCCCAAGCTCTTCGTGACTCCGGAGACGAGCAACGACAGGTACGTGCCCCCGAGCTCGCGTCGTGCCAAGAGCAAGGTGGCTGCGTCAGGCCGCCGGCTCAGCTAATCTGGATGGGGTTGGCGCTGGCCTCCCGTGGCCCACTGTTGATGATGGCATCAGCCATGGAGGCACGCTTAGTTAGTGCTCCTTAGTATTCACGTCTTTTGTTCCTTACGAGGAATCGAGAAAACACCCCGTAGGGGCATGTAAAGGGTCTACGATGTCTTTTGTTGATATTATCCTTATTATGAAGCGGTGCGAATGCTTGTCCTGTCCCGGCTCGGTTCCCCCTTTCTAACCTTGCAATGACTCAGTGCTCTACGCTGACAGGTCCTGGTCCCCAGGCAGGCTTCAACCGTCGTTGGTATGCCAGGTCGCGATGCCGTGATCAAGGCTAGGAGGTGAGCGGCCCAGGTCCAGTAAGAGCCCCTGAGGCGCGATGCTCAGGAGGTCCCCTTTAGCGCACAAGCAGCTGCCGAAAGATGAGAAAGGAAGGCAATGTTGCCGTCACAGAGACGCATTAGGTGGAGATTCTATGTCGCGTCAATTAGTTATTCTAGGTGTGAAACTTATCTCGAAAACATGGAGTCATTTCTTCGCGTCGCACTGGACTTGCACGTCAGCAGCTAGGATGCAGCTGGGTTAGGCCCTCGCGAGCTTCTCCTCTCTTCCCCACACTCTCCTTTATGCTCTACGTCCTCAGGTCCCGGCCCTCGAGCGAGCTCAGCCGCCGCTGGTATGCCAGGTCGCGATGCCGTGGACAAGGCCAAGGGGTGAGGGCTGGAGAGCTAGTAAGAGCTCCTGAGTCGCGATGCTCAGGAGCCCCCCTTTTAACGTGCAAGCGGATCGCGCGGGAAAGAAAGAGAGAGCTCATGGTGCCACCCTCTATATACCTCAGGAGGTTCCTGTAAACCAACACGAGAGAAGCACGGGTTGCCATTATGATTGCCGGCCGGCCATTGGTTGCTCCGAGAGAGAGGTGAGGGCACTGAGGGCCTGGTGAGGTGACGCTTGCGGGGCTGCCGCGGGCCAGAGCTCGACCACTCAGATTTGTCGACGTTGCAGGGACGAACCCATGCACAAGCGCCGTGCCAGCGTAAGCAGCTCTAGAGGTAGGCGTCAATCAAGCAGGCGATAATCACAGGCAGGTTAAGCATGAAAGGTAAATCAACTTAGATAAACGCATGCAGGATACATGCCACGGGGTCAGGCCCGAGCGGCTTGGGGATGATGCAGCCCGAGGGGCGCCCCCAGCAAGGTAAACGAAAGACATCAGCAAAAGGGATACATGCCTCTAGGACAGACCCATGCGTCCTGGGAATGATGCAGCCCTGAGAGAGCTCCCAGCTGAAATGAACTCGAAAGATGTCACCTGGTACCGTTGTAGATGGGGTGTTGGAGTAGCTGAAGGCACACGACGAAGAGGCCGATCCTCATGAGCCACCGGAGCCCTGAGCCTCGGGGGGCTCTAGGGTCCTGGCTGTTCCTGAAGGACCATCTCCATCTCCGCCAGGACCGCATGATGCCTGGCCTCCTGAGCCGCCAGAATGCTCTGCAAATGGCGCTGGTGAGTAGCAGTCGCGTTCGGCAGGCCGAAAGGCATGCGAACGTAGATGTGCGGCAGACCCTCGCAACGTCCCACGCGCGAAGGCCAGAGGCGCTCCTAAGACGGGGCTTGGTTGAGCCCTGGAAATCGATGCAGATGCGCAGCCCACCATTCTCACCTAGATGGGGGGCTACGCCAGGCAAACGGCGGTCACCGCGTATGGCTCTTGATTCCTGAAGCTCCTGAGTGGCCTTGGTGATGAACTCCTGAGGGTTGGCCCTTCCATGCCCCATGCCTTCCTAAGCGGAAACGTGCTGCGAAGCACGTCTCCAAGTGGTGCCCGAGCGCCTCCCTCGTGATCTTGGCAAAGTCTGAGGCCCTCTAGAAGAGAGCCCCCGAGCCCTGCCCGAGGAGGGCACCGGGTGTGCCTTCCTATGCGATGGAGGGAGGCGCTCCTTGCATGGGCGCGAATCCTGATGCGATACTCCCTGAGACGCCAACCTCCTGAGACCTTGAGCTAGGCGATGTCTTCTTCTTCTTGGGAACTGCATGCCTTAGGAGGGTTCTCGCCATTATTGTCTGGGTCCTCGATTGATGCAGCTTAGAAGGCGCGCTCGAGGGAGCACACCGCATCCTTCTCTTCGCAGGGGACTGTGATGATTCCGCCACTTCCTGGCATCTTGAGGACATTGTAGCCATCGTGGGTCACCGCCATGAACTTGGCCAGGGCTGGATACCCGAGAATGGCATTGTATGGCAGGCGGATGTGGGCGACGTCGAAGTCAATGAGCTCGGTGTGGTAGTTGTTGCACTGTCCAAAAGTGACAGGGAGGCAGACCTGCCCTATCGGGGTGGTGGAGCCGTCAGTAACTCCTGAGAAAGGCTTGGTAGGCTGAAGTTGATCATATGGCACTTGAAGGTTGTTGAACATCTCGACGGACGGAACATTGAGCCCTGTGCCGCCATCGATGAGGGTCCTGGTAACTTGCATGTTGCTGATGACTGGGGAACAAAGCATTGGGAGGACACCAGCTGTAGACGCACACTTGATTTGATCTGCTGAGCTGAAAGTGATGGCGCACTTGGACCATCTGAGCGGGCGCGTGGCCTTGAGCTTGGGGAGGACTGCATTCACCTCGCGAGCAAACTGCTTGAAGATGCGCTGAGAGGCTGGGGCCTGGGCACCATCCAGGATGCAAGCGATAGCACGTGGCTCCTGGAAGCCCCCAGCCCCCTCGGCCTGGTGGTGGTCGTGATTCCTTCTTGGCGGCGGCGGCAGAGGAGGAAGGCCTATGTTGCCCTGTGGGCGATCCTCGCGAGGCTGATCCCTCTAGGCTCCTCGCGAGGCTGGTCCTGCCAGCGATCCTTGTGAGGTCGGTCACGCCACTCCTGGCGAGGGCCTCGGTCGTCCCATCGTCCTCCACCTCTTCCTCCTCCTCGTTCGTAGCCCCGGTCGTTGCGCTTGGGGCGTCGACCGATGCGTCCTTCTCGAACAGCCCTGAGCTCCTGGCATTCTTTGGTGTTGTGGGCATAGAGGTTGTTGTCGGCGTTCTGGGAACAGGGGTCCCCAGACTTGCCTGCCTGCGGCCTGCGGCGTGGCTCAAAGGAGGCCCAGCATAGCCCATCTTCATCAGCGCAAGCTCAAGACCCACGCGAGGGGCCAAGCCTCGCGGGGCGGATGACAAGAAGCTTCCTCAGGCACGGCCTCGTTGGGCTGGCTCATGAGGATGCGGAGAGTTCAAGGCAGGGTACCTCGCGAGGTTCCCATGATGCAAGCCATGACGACCGAGGGCGCCAGTCGGGCGCCAGCCCGCGCAGTGTCCTCCTTTCCTCTTTGGTGCAAAGGGGGCAAGCACAGGAGAGAGTATCAAGCAAAGGCATCCATTTCGGTGCAACAAGACCAAGACCAGCCCAACGGCAGGAAGGAAGTCATTGTGGAGCCCAAGCAGGCGTCATCACCAGAGTCTTTGCCAGGCGAGGACCAACTTTAGTCAGGATAAGTGTACCCGCTGTTCCCCTTCAAAACGGCCAATTGTTGGCGCCCTTCCCGCTCAATATTTGGGAAGAGGCCTAGGGCCTTTGCCTATAAATAGGACTAGCCACCCCCAGGGTAGAGGCATCTGGATCCTCATCAAGAAACCAGTAGATAGAGCGGCTGAACCCCTCCTAGCAGTTCATCGCACCAGCCAAGAACAGACCCTCGCGAGGCTGTTCTTCCTTGTATTGTTCATCATCAGCCCAAGAGGCAATCCACCACACCACACACTGGAGTAGGGTATTACACCACAATGGTGGCCTGAACCAGTATAAATCTTGTGTCTCTTGTGTTGTTCAGTTTAGTAGTTTAGGTCCCAGCGATTCGGTGAGGTGCGAGACGGTAGGGGGTAGAATCTCCGCGTGCACCCTAGTGTTCGAACCTCAAGGGTCAGCCGGAACCCGAAATCCGACATTTGGCGCGCCAGGTAGGGGTGCGCCAGAATCTGCCTTCCGTCGTCTTGTTCTTCCCCGACCACCGCAACCATGTCTGACGCTCGTCGGGCTCGCGCCGAGCAGCGAGCCGCCCTCGCCTCCCATGTCGCCCAGACGGCTCCCGTCGGCGGGCGCCCTCGTCGTTCACCGTCACCTGCTGTCAACGCCGCCACCGGCCCGGCGGGGAACGAGCAGCAAGCATCGTCCCAGCATCCGTCCATAAGGCGGGACGGCCGCACCGCCACGCCTTCGCTCACCCCCGCCGATTCTTCGTCGCGCGCGCCCCGCGGGGCCATGGAAGCCCGATCTGCGCTCATCGCGGCAAACGAGCTCCTGCGCTACCACCCCATCGACGACGTCTACGAAGAATGGCTCGACCGAGACGCCGAGCTCGTCCGCGCCGCTGGAGGCGCCCCCGCACCGTCCTTCTCGCTGCACGCACCCGCCCTTGCGATGAAACTCTGGGCGCCTCGGCCGCCTCCTCCTCAAGAAGGCGCTGGCTCCAAAACCTGCGCCCTGGCGGAACCCGCTCCGCCAGCGCCAGCTGCAAGAGCAGAGCTGCCAAGAAGTCCCTCGCCCACGAGAAGCTGCCCGAGCGCTCCCTGCTCCAGCATGTCAAGACCCCACGCTGCCCCCAGCCGCGGCGCATGGGGACCCGCAAGACCAAGCTCTCCGTCGCCCAAGGCCCCCTGCGGCCACGGCGGGCTGCCGCGCCTTCACGTCCGAGCTGCGCAGCGTCGCGTGGCCCGCCAAGTTCAAGCCGGACCTGCCTCCTCGCTCTGACGGCATGGCTGACCCAGGAGTTCCTCCAACTCTGAGAAGGGCATCGAGGCTGCCAGCGGGACGAAAAGGTCATGGCGAACTGGTTTCCCATGGCGCTCAAGGATGGAGCCCTTTTGGCTCTGAATCTGGCCCAGTGCACGATCTCTTCTGGGGCGAGATCGCACCTTTCATCGCCAACTTCGAGTACTCGCGACCGGCCACCGCCGTGGCGACATGCGCCGTATCAAGCAGCAGCGGAAACCCTCCGAGTACATCCAGCGCTTCAACAACACGCCTCAAGATCCCGGGGAGGTAACGGAGGAGGCCATCATCTCTGCCTTCTCCGACGGTGTGCGCGACGTCAAGATGAAGGAGGAGCTGGTGATGCATGAAGACCTGTGCACCTCCTTGGAGCTGTTCAACTTGGCGACCAAGTGCGCCAGGGCTGAGGAGGGGCGCCTCTCCCTCCTCGAGCCGCCTACCGCGGACCCCGAAGAGAAGAAGCCCAAGGCCAAGGATGTGAAGCGCAAGGGGGCTACCGTGCTCGCGGCCGAGCCAGACACCAAGCGGGGGAGAGATCAGCCCGAATCCTCCAAGGGCAGTCGGTACTGCGTGTACCACGACCTCCACACCCACAACACAAATGAATGCCAAGGACCGCTGGCAGGACCCGCCTCGCTAGGGAGGCTGGAGGGATCAGCCTCACGAGGATCGCCCGCAAGGGAACGCAGGCCTCCCTCCACTGCCGCCGCAGCCAAGGAGAAATGAAGACCGTCATCAGGACGAGGGGGCTGGGGGCTTCCAGGAACCACGTGCAATCGCCTGCATCCTGGGCGGGGCTCAAGCCCCAGCCTCTCAACGCATCTTTAAAAGTTCGCCCGCGAAGTAAATGCAGTCCTCCCCAAGCTCGAGGCCACACGCCCTCTCAGATGGTCGGCATGCGCCATCACGTTCAACTCGGCGGATCAGCTCAAGTGCGCGGCCACAGCCGGAGTCCTCCCGATGCTCTGTTCCCCAATCATCAGCAACGTGCTAGTCACCAAGACCCTCATCGACGGCGGGGAAGGGCTCAATGTCCTGTCCATGGAAACATTCAACAATCTTCAAGTGCCTTACAGTCAGCTTCAGCCAACCAAGCCCTTCTCCGGAGTCACCGACGGCTCCACGGTCCCGATCGGGCAGGTCCCCCTTCCTGTCACCTTTGGGGCTCACGACAACTACCGCACCGAGCTCATCGACTTCGACGTCGCCCACATTCGCCTGCCGTACAACGCCATCCTCGGGTACCCGGCGCTGGCCAAGTTCATGGCTATAACCCACCACGGCTACAACGTCCTCAAGATGCCAGGAAGCGGCGGGGTCATCACGGTGCCCTGCGAAGAAAGAGACGCAGTGTGCTCCCTGGAGCGAGCCTTCGAGCCACATCCTTTGGAAGACCAGGACGCGAAGCAGCAGGAGGCCTCCCGAGGCCGCACCCAAGAAGAAGAAGACATCGACCGGCCTGGCCCCTCAGGAGGCAGACCCCT
Source organism: Aegilops speltoides (assembly GCA_021437245.1). NCBI lineage: Eukaryota > Viridiplantae > Streptophyta > Magnoliopsida > Poales > Poaceae > Aegilops > Aegilops speltoides. The sequence goes on from CM038147.1 coordinate 441,211,262, forward strand.
CAGGGCCCGCGCCTGGCCAGGAGGAGCCTCCTTCCATCGCATAGGGAGGCACGCCCGGCGCCCTCCTCAGGCAGGGCTCGGAGGCTCTCCCCTGGAGGGCCGCCGACCTCGCCAAGGTCACGAGGGAGGCGCTTGGGCACCACGTGGAGGTGTGCTTCGAAGCACGTTTCCCTCAAGAAGGAGCAAGGCAAGGAGGGCCAAACCCTCGGGAGTTCGCGCCAAGGCCATTCAGGAGTTCTGAGAGTCAAGGGTCATGAGAGGCAGCCGCCGCCTGCCTGTGGCCCCCATCCAGCGAGGATGGTGGGCTGCTTGTCTACATCGACATACTAGGGCTCAACCGAGCCGCGTCTCAAGAGCGCCTCTGGCCCTCACGAGTGGGACGTTGCGAGGGTCCGCCCCACAGCTACGTGCGCATGCCTTACGGCCTGCCAAATGCGGTTGCTGCGCACCAGCGTCTCATGAGGGCCATCTTGGAGGCTCAAGAGGTCAGGCGTGCCGCAGCCCTGGTGGAGATGGAGATGGCCCGCGAGGAGTCGCCAGCGCCTCCGGAGCCTCCAGAGGCCCCTGGGCCTGGGGGCTTGTGAGGATCGGCTCCCGCAGCCCGAGTCTGCTACACCAACACCCCTTCGCCCCCAACACCATCATGTGACATCTTTTAAGTTGCATTTCTGGCTGGGAGCGCCTTCAGGGCCGCATTATTCCCAGGCCGCGTGGGTCCGTCCCTGCGGCATGTATCCCTTTATTTCATGTCCTTAGCTTACCTTATTGGGGCGCCCTCGGCTGCATCATCCCCAAGCCGCTCGGGCCTGTCCCAGCGGCATGTATCCTTCTTACGTTTATCTTAGGACTATGCTTTTGATCCACCATGCTTGTTATTTGGTGCCTTTTTCTCCTGGGTGTCGGAATCTTGCGCGTTAAAGGGGTGCACAGCATCGCGACTCAGGGGCTCCTACTGGCTCTCGGCCCTCACCCTCTGGTCTTGTCCATGGCATCGCGACCTGGCATGCCAGCGACGGCTGAGACCAGCCCGAGAGCTGGGACCCGAGGACGTAGAGTTTCGTCATCTAACTCAGCTTGCGCGTTAAAGGGGGGTGCCTGAGCATCGCGACTCAGGGATCCTACCGGCTCTCCGGCCCTCACCCTCTGGTTTTGTCCATGGCATCGCGACCTGGCATGCCAGCGACGGCTAAGACCAGCCCGAGAGCCGGGACCCGAAGACGTAGAGCACCGACATCTGGCCAAATTTGCAGGAACACACTCCTAGATAAGGCCTAGAGCCAGGCGCAACCCGCCTTGAGGTAGGGCCCCGTGAGCCCCGCGCTAGCTCACGGGTACCCCAATACACCTCGCGAGGCCTTTCACGCTCCTCCAGAGCAACTAACGGCTAACTGTCGATCGTCGCGACAAACTCTCGTTCCTTTTGTGATGAGCCTGCAGGGTCCCTCCAAGGAGCACCGCCAGGCGAAACCCTCACGATGCCTTCTTCGCTCTTGTCCGCACGACCCGCTCGCACGTTAAAGGGGGGGTGCCTGAGCATCGCGACTCAGGGCTCCTACCGGCTCTCCGGCCCTCACCCTCTGGTCTTGTCCATGGCATCGTGACCTGGCAAGCCAGCGACGGCTGAGACCAGCCCGAGAGCCGGGACCCGAGGACGTAGAGCAGAAAGGGGAGCAAAGGTGAGAGGGGAGAAGCACGCAAGGACCTTGCCAAGCAATCCCTCGCCGGCCAAGGCACGGGCCTAGCGCCGCACCATGAAGCGTTTCCTGACCCTCGAGATAAGTCACCCTCCGGACACACTAGTTACCGCGACGCCATCCCGCACTTAAATGCAATCCCGTGTTAGCGGCGTCGCTCTCCTTTCTCACCGAATGATGGCTGCTTGGCGCTAAGGGGACCTCCGAGCATCGCGACTCGGGGGCTCTTCTGGGACCTCGGGCGCTCACCTCCTGGCCTTGACCACGGCATCGCGACACTGGCATACCAGCAACGGTGAAGCCGCCTTGGGACTGGGACACGTCGGGCGCGAGCATCAAGCCCTCGTGAGGACTGAAAGGAGGAAACTAAGCTAAAACGGAATGAGCATCTCGCCTTTGCTTCATAATAAGGATCATATTGTGAGCGGACTACAAACATCTTACAAGCCCCCGTGGGGTATATTCTTGGCCCCTCGTAGGAACAAAAGGCGTGAATCCCAAGGAGTCCTAACAATAGGGGGCATCGCGGCAGATGCCATCATCAACAGTGGGCCGCCCAGTCCGGCACCAACCCCATCCAGATCAGGGGCGGCGGCGACCCGACGAGCCCGCCCTGCTCCGAGAACGGTGCAGGCTCGGGGGCTCGTAGCTGTCGTCGCTCCTCTCCGGCGTCACAAAGAGCTCGGCAGAGTCACTGGATCCTCCGGCACCTCCATCGCCTGAGGAGCAGCCAAGGGGGTGGTCGGCTGGCCTCTGTCTCGCCGCAGCAGGGTCCCGACCGCCTCTCCAGAGGCAGCACTCCAGCCGATGACCCTCCGCATCGAAGACCTTGAAGGACATCACCGAAGCACCGTCGTACTCTAGGTGGATCGCGAGGGCGCCCCTCGTCCTGCAGACCCGGGCGACCTCGCCCCAGCCTCGAGTCATGAAGGCCTCGCCCGGGGCAACGACCGCAACCTCTGCCCCGGTCGCGAGGGTGCCGTAGCCGGCGTGCTGCAGCCAAAGCCCCAGGGGTTCCCCCTGCCTGACGACGGAGGCGAAAAAAGGAGGGAGACGAATCCAAGACTTAGGAGGCATGGCGGCATGAAGCACGAACTCTCAGCAGGAGCCCTCGGCATGGACTCCAGGGGGGAAGACGCACACCTTCGTGACCCGCCGGCGCCGACGGCGGCGCCGCTTGTGGTGTTCGGCGTCGACTCCTTCAGAGCCGCCAACGTGCGCATACAAGGGAAGAGGGAACCCTGGTGGCGGCCGCTCACACCAGGGTCTTGATGCCTCCTGGTGAGCGCCCTCGCCCTGACACCAGAGGGCAAGCCGCTTCTTTGAGGGAACTGGGTCAGGCTCCTCTTGGGGAGCCTTTCCCTTCTCCTCCGCGGAGAACCGGCGGATCGAAGCCATTGCAGCAAGACGGAGCAAGAAGGAAGAGAAGCATAAGGATAGACTGGAAGGGCGCGCGCCGTTCCGTACTTATAGCTGGCGAAGGCCAACCGTCGGCTTCCACGATCACGGTAATCATGACCGCTTTGCATGCGAGGACTTGTCGAATCCGGCGGTTTCTGGGCGTCGTGGGGAAGCGGGCGCCCGTCAATCAACCGCCCATGGCGCCCAAAACCCGAGCTGTTAGGGCCCCTTGACGCTTGCGCTGCCCTTCGCCTCTCTGCTCGGCCAAGTTCGGGCGTGCCGTGGGCCGGGACTCTTGTCGGCGTGCAGGGCAGGGGTCCCGAAATTGCACGCTGCGGCTTGTGGCGTGGCTCGAAGGAGGCCCAGCACAGCCCATCTTCATCAGCGCAAGCTCAAGACCCTCGCGAGTGGCCAAGCCTCATGGGGCGGACGACAAGGAGCTTCCTCATGCACGGCCTCGTCGGGCTGGCTCATGAGGAGGCGGAGAGTTCAAGGCGGGGTACCTCACGAGGTGCCCATAGCGCAAGCCATGGCGACCAAGGGCGCCCGGTTGAGGCGCCAGCCAGCCTTGATGTCCTCCTTTCCTCTTTGGTGCAAAGGGGCAAGCCTTGCGAGAGTATCAAGCAAAGGCATCCATTTGGTGCAACAAGACCAAGACCAGCCCAGCGGCGGAAGGAAGTCATTATGGAGCCCAAGCGGCGTCATCACGAGTCTTTGCGGGCGAGGACCAACTTTAGTCGGGATAAGTGTACCCGCTGTTCCCCTTCAAAATGGCCAATTGTTGGTGCCCTTCCCGCTCAATGTTTGGGAAGAGGCCGGGGCCTTGCCTATAAATAGGACTAGCCACCCCGGGGTAGAGGCATCTGGATCCTCATCAAGAAACCCGATAGATAGAGCGGCTGAACCCCTCCTAGCAGTTCATCGCTTTTGACCAAATGACCCTCACGAGGCTGTTCTTCCTTGTATTGTTCATCATCAGCCCAAGAGGCAATCCACCACACCACACCTTTGGGTAGGGTATTACACCACAATGGTGGCTTTGAACGATATAAATCTTGTGTCTCTTGTGATGTTCAGTTTAGTAGTTTAGGTCCCAGCGATTCGGTGAGGTGCGAGACGGTAGGGGGTACAATCTCCGCGTGCACCCCAGTGTTCGAACCTCAAGGGTCATCCGGAACCCGAAATCCGACAGTTGTGGTAGGCGCAGAATCGGCTGCCCTGGATGACTCCGGCTGGTCCCTGCCGCACTTCGTGTCTAGTTCTGCTACGAGCACGGCTGCTCCTTTCCACTTCACGTCCTTGGCCTTGGCCTTCTTCTCTTCTAGGTCACCAGCTAGATGCTCGACGAGGGAGAGGCGCCCCTCCTCAGCTCTTGCGCACTTGGTCGCTAGGTTGAACAGCTCCAGAGATGTGCAAAGATCCTCGTGGATGGCGAGCTCCTCCTTCATCTTGATGTCGCGGATGCCATCGAGCAGCGCGATATGATGGCCTCATCATCACCTTAGGGATCTTGGGGCGAACCTTGTTGAAGCGCTGGATGTAATTCTGCGGGTCTCTCCAGTTGCTGCTTGATGCGGTGCAGGTCACCATGCGGCGGGGGCGCGAGTGCCACAGGAAGTTGGCGATGAAGCGGCTACGCATCTCGTCCCAAGAGGAGATCGAGCCGGGAGGTAGATTTAGGAGCCAGGTGCAGGCACCATCCTTGAGCGCCATGGGAAACCAGTTCGCCATGACCTTTTCATCTCCATTGGCCGCCTCGATGCCCAGCTCATAGAGCTGCAAGAACTCCGCGAGGTCAGCAGTACCGTCGTAGCGAGGAGGCAAGTCTGATTTGAACTTGCCGGGCCAGGCGACGCTACACAGCTCGGTGGTGAAGGCGCGGCAACCCGCTGTGGCCACCGGAGCCCTTTGCAGACGTGGGGCTTGCTCTTGATGGTTCCCGTGCGGCGCCGCCAGGGGCAGCACGGGGTCTTGGTGTGCTGGTGCAGGGATGTGATCTTGCCGTGCAGGTGCAGGGAGCACATGAGCGCCTTCTTGAGGTCGAGGGATTTCTTGGCAGCTTCTTTCTTGCCGCGTGGGCGCCGGACATGGTGGGTCATGTCCAGGGGCCACACGCCTTGGAGCCAGGGCACCTTCTTGGGGAGGAGGTGGCGAAGGCGCTCCCTGAGCCATGTCGCCCATGCAGGACGGAGGGCGAGGCAGCGAGAAGGACGGTGCAGGAGAGCCCCCCGTGGTGCTGATGAGCTCGGTGATGCGAGCGAGCCATTCTTCGTAGAGATTGTCGATGGGGCGGTAGTGCAGGAGCTCACATGCCAGGAGCAACACGGCCTGCGCGTCTGTGGGGGCGCGACGAGCGTGGGACGACGAACCAGCTGGGGTCAGTGACAAAGTGGCGGTGCGGCCTTCCCGCTGCACCGAGGGGTGCAGCAAAGATGCTTGCTGGTCGTTCCCCACCGGGCCGGTGGTGGCATTGGCGGCAGGCGACAGAGAACAATGAGGAGGCCCGCTAACCGGATCCGTCTGGGCGACGCGGGCGGCGAGAGCAGCCCGACACTCGGCGCGAGCTCAGCGAGCGTCTTCCATGGATGCGACGAAGCGGTGGGACGCAGATTAGCAGAGAAAAGATTTCGGCTCACCCCTACCTGGCGCGCCAAATGTCGGATATCGGGTTCTGGCAAAACCCTTAAGGTTCGAACTCTGGGGTGCGCACGAAGATCTTCTCCCTTCCGAAACACGCCCACAACCTCCCGCGATTTAAAGCTAGCACGATGAACAACACAAAAGACACGAGGTATATACTGGTTCGGGCCACTGTTGTGGGGTAATAGCCTAATCCAGTGTGTGGTGTGGTGGATTTCCTCTTGGGCTGATGATGAACAGTACAGAGGAAGAACAACCTCGTGAGAGGTGTTCTTGTGGTGGTGCGGATGAGCTAGGCTCGGATTCGCTCTCTCGGCTCTAGATGAGATTCAACCCCCTCCTACTGTGGTGGCTATCTCTATTTATAGAGGCCCTGGTCCTCTACCCAAATATTGAGTGGGGAGGGAGCCAACAACGGCCATTTCGAAAGGGGACAGCTAGTACAAGCTATCCTGACTAAAGGTGGTCTTCAACTACCAAAGGAACTGGCGATGACACCATCTTTGGCTCCATGGTGACCTCTGTCCTGCCGTCCTGTTGGTCTTGGTCTAGTTGCACCGATATGGAAACATGTGCTTGATGCCTCGAAACTCCGCGCCTGCACTTGCCCCCTTTGCACCAAAGAGGAAACGAGGACACTGCGCGGGCTGGCGCCCGCCTGGTCTTGATCGTCATGGCTTGCGTCATGAGCACCTCGCGAGGTACCCCTTGCCTTGATCTCTCCGCCTCCTCGCGAGCCTTCCTGGTGAGGTCTCCCCTGAGGAGGCCTTGTGTCATCCGCCCCGCGGGGCTTGGCCCCTCGCGAGGGTCTTGAGCGTTTGTTGGTGAAGATGGGTCGTACTGGGCTACCGCTGAGCCACGCTACAGGCCGCAGGCAGGCAAGTCTGGGGACCCCCGTTCCCAGAACGCCGACAGCCATGACATGGCACCAACATTCTGTGGTAATTTTGTAGTTCGATTTGCGAAGGCGCACACATTAACAATCAACAAAGTCATTTTGGAACCAGTGTTGTCACGTTACAATCGGAAACACAAGTATTATTGAAACCATGGGCATTCTATTTACTACTCCATTTACGTGCCGCCACGCGTCCCCTTTTTTATTAGCTAGGAGGCGCCGTGCAGGGTGTCTATTTGAGTACGAGAGGCATGCGATTAGACCCCTGCGCGTGCTTATTGGGAGGAGAGCGCTTTGACCTCCATCTGCCGTTCACCTCTCTCCCAAGGTCTCCATTAATGGCGCCCAAGCCTCTGTCTAATGGCGTGGCTATGTCTCACTCGACTGAGATTTAAGAGAGAAAAAAGAAAATCTGAAAGCACGGATCTTGATGTAAGATCCAACGGACCTATATAGCATCTACTGCGACTTATAGCAAGACTGGTGAATATATAAGGACGACGACAGTGGATAATAATTGTCTTACATAATTAGGAAGATAATTAAAAAAAGCCACATGCGGCTACGCCCGAAATACACAAGGGCAAAAGAAGAAGGAAGACAAGGATCTGGCTCGATGATCTCTACTTTCTTGATGTGTTGCTGCAGGCCGCGGGAACTAGTCTCGGCGGCGAGCGGTGATGAGATCTTTTGTGTCCTCAAGACGCTGCTTGAGAGCATCCACGGATTCCTCCACAAGCCTTTGGCGCTCGATGCGGAGCATGTCATTCTCGTCCATAAGTTTCTTGACGATGACGCTGGTCCTCTTCAACAAGGCACTGGTCTCCTCCTGCTGGTCTGCACTTCCTATGATCTTCGCCCTCAGTAGGTCGCGCTCGGCCCAAAGCCTCTCATTGCCCTCCCTTAGTTGTCGGATGATGCCGGTAGCCTGTTCAAACGAGGCTTTCATGTCGTCCTGCAACCTCACCTAGCCGGAGATCTGATGCATCTGGTTATGGACGATCGCATGCATGCGCCTGTAAGAGTCATCGCCTGCCCACGAGACATTTTCCCAGGCTGCCGCGGTACGGCGGGACATCTCTGCTGCTTCCACGGCATGGCCGGACCAGTCTGCCGCATCAACTGCGCGGCGGGACCTCCGTGCTGCTTCGGCGGTGTGGCAGGACCTCTATGCTGCTACTTCCGCACGGCGGGACATGTCGGCTGCTTTCGCGGTGAGGCGGAACATCTCTCGTGCTTCTGCTTCCATGCTCGCCTCTCCCTGGTGGTAATCTCTCGACCCAGAACTCACGCTGGCCATGGCAGACGCAAGGGAAGGATGCTGAATGACTTTTTTGTTTTTGTGGATGAGGAGTTGAGGAGGAATGTGCAGTCATCTTGGCATAGTAGTATTTATAACCGAGTACTAATATGCTCCTAAGTGGGAAACCGTTTTGGTTGTGATCGATGTGAATAGGTTTGCAATTAAATATAGAGTGGTAGTAGTAGTAATTTGGAATGTGACGAGACGCAAGCTCAAAATTTATTGACGGTTCTAGTTTCGAAGTGTTGCACTATTCTCGGATGGCGTAACGTGGGCACGTGTTCTCAACCGTGGTGTAGCATATGCCATGGTACTTCTTTTTCTACTGTTGTGTACGTGCAATAACTGGCACCGTCGGATACATATCTTACGGTTATTGGGGTGTTCGACAGGAATAGCCGCGTGGCAAGCTATAGGCTAGTCTTTTTTTCATACGCATTAAACCTATCTCTCGGGACGTCTCGCACGCACCATCTCTAGCTTCCTAGGTCGATGCCACCCACATACACTTGTACTCTGAGTTTAGTATGTTATAGAGGAAGAGAAGAGGTGCATGCACGCACTCGTCCTCTCACACACGCATCTGTTTTTCTTGAAAAAGAGGATGATGACCCCCGGCCTCTGCATCTGGGAGTCACACATGCATCTGTAGCTACAAATTGTAGTGTTCTCAACCATCCGATTGGCTCTATCATACGATTCACATTGCTACTTGGCCTTGAGATTGAGAAGTTTAAAGCACGGAGGCTAAGCTGGAGGCGCGAGGTCTTGGTTAATGTGCAGGCCGCACACGACACCAACACGACACGAGCTTTGTCTGCCTGGTGCGCAGTCCGGTGAGTTGTCCAACACAACCAGGCTCTGCTTGGTATCTGCGCCTCGACTTATGCGCTGAGAAATTAGGGTCGGAGGGAGAACTACTAGTAGTAGTACTACTTTGATGTGTCGCGTCAACTCGCACAAGTATGAAACACTTCGTGAACAAACAAGCATATACTTCCTCCGTTCCAAAATACTACTCTACTTGACTTCCATTTGTCCAAAAATGGATGTACCTATATACTAAAACATGTCTAGATACATCTGTATTTTGACAAATAGAAGGCATGTATTGTGGAACGGAGGGAGTGCTTGTCGTCAAAATGGATAAAAAGTGACGTATCTAGAACTAACATACGTCTACATACATCTCCTTTTATCCATTTTGATGACAAGTAGTACTTCTTACCCAAAGGAACTTTATATCCAACAGACACAAAATATCCGTTCGACTGTTGGAAATTACTGATCTGTTGTCGAAGTAATTGCTGCATCGCCAACAAAACCCACCATTCCTTAAGCTAAAGTAGACCGAGATAATCCCTATATTAGCATATTACTAAGATAAACAGAAGGCACTATAGAAACATTTAGGACATGAGCTTGTCAATCTGAATGTGGAGGGACACCAGCTTAGCCCGGCGGCAAAGACTTAGGCGGAGCTGTGAAAGGTCATCTCACGCGGCGATGTCACGGGATCCTTGCTGCTTGTCACCTCCATTTCCACCTTGACAGCGTCGGTCATGCCTTTGGAATCCCTCGGCGGGCGTTCACCTAACAGCCCACGTAGTGCGGCGGTGGGGGCGCCCGCTCGATGTAGACGGTGTCGGTGTCAAAACCGGCGGATCTCGGGTAGGGGTCCCAGGCTGTGCGTCTAAGGCTAATGGTAACAGGCGGGGGACATGATGTTTTACCCGGTTGGGCCCTCTCGATGGAGGTAATACCTAGTTCTGCTGGATTGATCTTGATGATATGAGTATTACAAGAGTTGATCTACCACGAGATCGTAGAGGCTAAATCCTAGAAGCTAGCCTATGATTATGATTGTTGTTGTCCTATGGACTAAACCCTCCGGTTTATATAGATCTGGGAGGGCTAGGAATTACACATAGTCGATTCTGAGAAGGAGATCTACATATCCAAATTGCCAAGCTTGCCTTCCATGCAAAGGAGAGTCCCATCCGGACACCGGACGAAGTCTTCAATCTTGTATCTTCATAGTCCAATAGTCCGGCCAAAGTATATAGTCCGGCTGTTCGAGGACCCCTTAATCCAGGACTCCCTCAGTAGCCCCTGAACCCGGCTTCAATGACGATGAGTCCGACACGCAGATTGTCTTCGGCATTGCAAGGCGGGTTCCTTTTCCGAATACTCCATAGAAAATTTCGAACACGGGAATCGTGTCCGGCTCTGCAAAACAAAATCTACATACCACCGCAGAGAGTACAATATTCCACAAATCTAACCTGCTGATAGCTTTTTATGACATCACGCCATGGTCTGGTCATTATTCGAACCGTTTTTCACAACCAGCTACTGCACGTAATGCGAGGCGGTTTCCTTGACATGTCTTGTCGAAGCAGAGATCGTGTCCTGTTATCACGGGATTCTCATCAATACGGGTATGGGTAACCCAACCGCGGCGCTCGGGAAACAAGCGATCTTAATGGGCAAGTGGGGAGGCGCACAGTTTCTACCGCCTATATAAAGAGATAGGGATCCTCCTCTTTCACCCACGCCTTCTTGCTTCTTCGGTCATCCATTCTTGCACGCTCGAGCTCCAGCGGCCTAGTTCTCACCTTCTCTGTACAGCCAAACATGTCCGGAGCGGGAGGCAAGTGTATGGCCTCCTCCGTCATGGAGGAGGACATTACGAAGCTTCGGGCGGCCGGATACTTGGCCGCAGACATCACGCACCGGCTCCCGGACGCAGGGCAGATCATTCCGACTCCAGGACCCCACGAGAGGGCTGTGTTCCTTGCCCACTTCGTCTGCGGACTGGGATTCCCCCTCCACCCATTTGTCCGCGGGCTCATGTTCTATTACGGGTTGGATTTTCATGATCTGGCCCCTAATTTCATCCTCAACATCTCGGTGTTTATCATCGTGTGCGAGGCTTTCCTCCGCATCAGGCCCCACTTCGGCCTGTGGCTGAAGATCTTCAATGTGAAGCCGAAGATTGTGGTTGGTCAGCAGGCAGAGTGCGGAGGCGCTATGGTGGGCAAGATGCCCAGCGTCTGCTAGCTCGAAGGCTCCTACGTGGAGACCGTGAAGGGGTGGCAATCGGGGTGGTTCTACATCACCGAGCCGCGCGACGCCAACTGGGTGGCGGCCCCCTAATTTGATCCGGCATCCCCATGCGGCTCACCTCCTGGAAGAAGAAGAGCGTGCACTGGGCGTGCCAGAGGTGACCGGACTCGAGGCGTGTCAAAATATGATAACCAAGAAGATCAAGCTTGTCGACATGGTCGAGTCATCTTTGTTTTGCGGATTCTCCGTGTCAAAGGCAGGGCATTCAACTTTGTGGGAGTTTGTGGACCCAACACCGAGACACTACAAGAGCTCTTGACCACGACACACAATGATGTCCGGAAGGTGTTGTTCAAGGCCAGTGAGTTCCTCCTCCACCACCGAGGACCCGGACTCGGCGTAAGCGCCACGCCAATTCGGTAAGCATTCTACATTTCGCAAGATATGCCTTTCCTCAGTATATTCGTGGGAGGAACTTAAGCCACCGTACTGATTTAACAGGATTATGTGGTGACGATGGAGCGGATCGACTGTCTGGCTCTGTTGCCTGAAGATCCAGCAACCGCTCTCCTAACGGAGATGCTGGTTCCGACGCCCTATGAGGTGCCGCAGAAGAAGGCCAAGAAGAAGGCCACGGGGACCAGGAAAAGTCTCTGGCACAAGGTGGTGTCGGACTCATCGTCCGAAGACAGCGAGGCGCACTCCTCCAACGACAATGAGGAGGAGGAGGAGGAAAACCCTCTCCCCCAAACCGAGGGGAGAAGAAAAGGAAGGCCGCCCCTTCCAGGGAGGCCGAAGGGTCCAAGAAGGGAAGGACCCTCCCTCCGGACCACTCCACAACCGCCGCCCACAGCGAGGAGGAGTGGCTACCAGGGCCAAGCCTCTGGCGAAGTCGTAAGTATTCGTATGCCATAATACTTCTTGCATGTTTTAGCTTTACGGCTTCTTATTATGTCAAGATTTGTTTGTGCAGTCCATCCAAAGCCCACATCGACTTATCCTCCTCGGATGGGTCCTTGAGCTCGTCGGAGATGAACAACTATTTGCTCCCGACGGCTTCTACTCCCCGGCCCGCGGATGACACCGAGTTGTTATCTCAGAGGATACCGGGCCAGGAGGTGGTAGTCCTGGAGACGCCTCAAGGCGAGGCCCCCGATGCCGGGCTCATGGGGGGAAGATCCCCATGGATTTGGATGAGGGGGACCACAGCAGGCTTGGCCCTAAGCCGGATACTGCAACGGAACCTCCAGCGGTTCCGGATTCAGGCAGGTAGCCCCCCGCCAAGGGGGGCGAGCCACCTATGCCGATGACCTCTGTCCATCCAGAGGCATCGGATAACTTGGTGGAAGCGCGTCAGAGCGCTTCCCTTGATGAAGGACACCGTACTCTTATGAGTACGGTGATTCTGAAGTTTAGTGCATAAAAGCGGATTGACGAAGCTGCGCCACCTCTGACGAGCTTTGAGGTAAGTAGTTTAACTTATGAGAAAGTATCATAGTATAGACAGTAGCCCCTGATGCTCTGTTTGGTGTTCGGGAAGAGAAGCCGAATAGAGGATTAAATATTACTCCCAGGAGTCTAATCATATTATGTCTATGTGAATAAGCAGGTGTCGCTATTGGCCGCCGCCGCTGCCACTATAGAGGTCTCCGAACTGAGGCAGAACCTGGGGCAGGCTAAAGAAGAGCTCGGCCTCGTGAAGAGGCAGCTCGAGGAGAACGAAAGTGAATAATACCTCATCTGAATGTTATATAAAGGAAAAAATCGTTGATGCTAATATAAGCACGATGAATTTTACTAGGGGCAATGACCGAAGTGGCGGCCCTTAAGAAGGCGCTGTCCGAGGCCGAGCTCATGACCATGGAGCGCGGCCTTGAAAAAACAAGAGGCTCGGGTTGATGAGGTCCACAAGAGCTCGAAATTTCGTCAAAAATTCGAGTCCTTGGGCGTGACTCTAAGACGCAAGAGTCGGACTTATGAAGGCCGTCGAGCATGCAAGACGCCAAGGTAGAAGCCCAGAAGGCCCTCCAGGAAATTTAGGCGGCCAAGAAGATAGCTGCGGGTAAGGCTTTCATTATGCAAAGCAAGCATGTGGAGGAGACTTTCCTTTTACTTACCCGAATTCGGAGCTTTCCGGGAGCATTCGCAGATTTGCCGCGTAGTATCTCTGATGCCGCAGAGTTCTACCGTGCTGAGGAGGGGAGCTCGATGGATAAGATGTTTTGGTCCCAGTATATTGGGGCCGAGCATCCGATGCCCTTGAACGACCAGCTAATGCAACCGGTCGAACTGCACAAAGCGGCCAAACTGGCCATGAAGGACTTCATAGTCCGGCTGTGGCCTGGCGAGCCCCTTGCCAGCTACTTGACCTTGTCAGCGGATGGTGAATGCCTGTCCGCGGCTGGAAGTCGTTAAGCGGTCCGTCTGCATTAAGGGTGCATGCAGGGCCTTGGCCCATGCGAAAGTGCACTGGGGGAAGATGGACGCTGAGAAGCTGGTGACAGAGGGGCCGCCGAAGGGCAAGGAGCATTGCCACCCTGAACAGTATTATGAAAATGTCATTAAGGGTGCCCGCCATGTAGCGGATGAATGTACTAAGGATGTAATGTTCAAATGAATGTACTCATGTCATCCTGTAATATGAAAACCAGTTCATGTGAGCTATATGGTGCTTGCTAATTTAAAATATTACCTTCTGTGCGGCCGTTTATAAAATCTTGAGAGTTGGCCCGTCGTCGGCTTCTGCCCCCATGCAACTAGTACTGGGGTGTTCGGGATAAGTATAAACACTGTTTATCCAAAGTTTGGTCCTTTTAAGGAGGTGTTTAGCGCCGCGAACGAGGCAATCGGACTATACGGCTTTATCGCTCTCACTTAGCCATAGAAGTCTATAATTTTAAATTTTGGCGAAGCCCCTAGTATCCGGAAGGCCGGACTCGGGGTGCTATACACGCCTAAGTCGGACAAGGCCGATTCCTCGCCTGAAGCGGTAAAAATATTGAAGGATTTGAGACCTCTCGAATAGCGACCTGCTCTCGCCTTATCATGACAGTCAGTTTTCGGCTTTCTCTACTGAGGTGTTCATTCGGAAGAACCGGGACACAGTCGCAGTAGTTATCCCTGCGCTACCTTAGCCTATATAGTGGAACGTAAGGTACCAAAACATAATAGCCGGGCAAACCCAACTATTGACCCAAGACATGATTTGGAGCCGATGCATATAGTGTTATAAGTTCGGGGTGCCGCACTATCGAAATTGTTCGGACTTGTCTTTCCAGGTTATGGGGTGTTGAAGCCCCTGGCAAACTGGTCGTGCCAAAATGCACGGGTATAATAAATAAGCAATAAAGGAAAGGGGTAAATAAACATAATAGCAAGCTGACGTTGTATACTATTTTCCCTTGTTATTCAAATGATATGTCAAAGCGTACATATACAAGTAGTGCGATAAGAAAAATAGGACTGTTTGACACATCCTGACCAGGAGTGGGCGATATGCGGGTATCACTACAAAAAAAGACACATCCGTGACATTTTGGGCCGAATGAAAAAAAAATCTGTCATACATATGACACTTCTATGACGATAATTGTGACAAAACCTGGTATCATCATAGATGTGGTGGGCTCCTACTTCTATGACAAAAAATCATGATAGAAAATGGGATTTTCGTCCTGGGCGGGCCGGAGACGTAGCTGCATGACATTCTTTGGGCCGTCCATGACGGAAAAACTGTGGTAGAAGCAAGGGGGAGGAAAATTTCCAGGAGTTGCCGGTTACGGTGCGAGGTCGGGGCGGCGATCGCGTTTCTCTACGTGCGTCTGCGCGTGTGTGCGAGGCGTTAGCTCTAATCGAACTGGCGGCGTTGGGCTCTAGCGAACCCGGCGATTGCATTGCGAGCTACGCGTTCTTGAACCCGGCGATCGATTGATGGTTGTTAACTAAACCCAATCGGCGAATCGCCGCTCTGCTGCTAACTAAAGCCGATCGATTGGATGAGCAGTGAGTGTTGCGGGGGGGGGTTGGATGAGCGATGGCGGTGGCGTTGCCTCTGGATGAACAGGACCCCATGGTGTGGAGGGCTGGATGAGCGATGAGCGGTGGAGGGTGGCCATGGAGGGTGGTTGCACAGGACCCGTGGTGTGGAGGGCTGGATGAGCGGTAGATGGTGGAGGGGTGCCCGTGGAGGGTGGTTGAGCGATGGCGGTGGAGTAGCGGGTGGGGCTGGAGGCTGGATGAGGTCGGGGGTAGCCCGTGGAGGCTGGAGGAGGTCGATGGTGGAGATGAGCGGTATCCGTGGAGTCCGTTTTGCGATCGCCACACCCTCCCGATGAACAGGACCCCGTTTCGACCGTGGCGCTCTAACACAAGTCTGTTTAAATCCGTTTGCGATCGCCACACCCTCCCGATCAACAGGACCCCGTTTGACCGTAGGAGGTCCGTTTCGTTCGTTTTGCGGTACACCACACCCCTCCCGATCAACAGGACCCCCGTTTCGATCGTACGAGGTCCGTTTCCTCCATTTTGCGGTACGCCAGACCCCTCCTGATGAATAGGATCCCGTTTCGAACATGGCCGGTCGAACACAAGGCCGTTTCCACCGTTGTGCGGTACGCCAGGCCTCGTTTCCAGTGCCTGTTCCGTCCAAGCCCTCCCGATGAACACGACCACGCATTCTGTTCCGACCCAGCCGGTTGGCTCCCACGCGTTCCGTTGCCTCTCGATGAACACGACGCACTCCCATTGCCTCCCCATGAACATAACACATTCCGTTGCCTCCCCATGAACACGACGACGACGCTGTTTCTCCGTTCCGACCCAGCCATGTACACGAGCCACGGTGCGTGCGTATCTGTGATAGGCGTTGAGACCCGCCCGTATGTACACATACGTGGCGTATTTTCTTTCTTGCACCACAGCGTTGTGCGTACATGTACATGCTACGTCTACTACGACGCGCCTCTACTCGACACGTACGCGCCTCTACTACGACACGTGCGCGCCTCTACATCGACCGGTATGTACATACACGTTCGTGCGACGACCGGGATGACAACGCTTTTGTGCGAAGCTTCGACCAGGTGGGTCCCGTATGCAGCACTTCCTTGCGTGCAAAGATGTAGCTGGTGGGTCCCAGATGATCGAATGTGGCGCGATCGTTTTTTTTTTGGGCGCTTCTTCCTTGCATGCAAAGGTGTAGCTGGTGGGTCCAGCCGGTCGAGTGTGCGTGTTTTTTTTTTTTTGCGGACGCACTTCCTTGCGTGCGAAGATGAAGCTAGTGGGTCCCAGCGATCGGGAAACATTTTTTCTGCGAAATCTGATGGCCCGTCCGATGGGTCCCAGTGTCGGTGGAGGAATCATTATTTTCAGCGTAATAAGGAGGCACTTCCTTGTTTGCGGCCGTGGACCCATTGTCGACCTCTCCACGTCTGATCCACGTCCGATGGAAATCGTTCCTTGACCACGTTGACGAGGCGCGCCAAGAGCACCACGGCGGTGGGCGGCGGTGAGGCCTAGGAAGGGGCGACAGGAGCCGGAAAAACAGCGGCGGTGGAAGCCAGCGGAGAGAATCTGAGGTTCACTTTGGTTGGGCATGGTGTGAGGCTGCCTTCACCGCGAGGCTGGCCAATGGTGGGAATAGTGGGGGCGGTGAGGCCTCCATGGCAGCATAGCCGGCCCGGGAGGCAGGAGCATGCGGCACGACTAGCTCTGCTTTGGGCGGCTGGAGAAAGAAGACTAGAGGTTGAAGAAGCACTACGGCCGTTGGATGGACATCGTATGGTCCTTTGGAGCTAGAATCGTTCATATTGACTAAGTTGACAAAGCCCTCCGTCCCGTCAACTTAGTTGGCCCTAAGTCATCCTCCACTATGGTGGGTCCCAGCTAGCGGGGTGGGTATTCATTTTTTGTGCGTAATAAGGAGGCACTTCCTTGCGTGCGAAGATATAGATGGTGGGTCCGACATGTCGGGGGAAGCGTTTTTCACGAAATCTGAGGCCCTTCGGTGGGTCCCGGATGTCGGTGGAGGAATCATTATTTTGCGCGTCTGATCCATGGCCGATGGATGTCGTTCGTTGACCATGTTGACCAGGCCGCACCGAGAGCACCATGGCGGTGCACGACGACGAGGCCTAGGAAGGGAACGACACGGAGCAAGGGAAGACTTGGCAATGGTTGCCCACGCGATGGGGAGTACGAGGGTTTACTGGTACGGCTGCCGTCGCCGAAAAATAACAGGAGGTGTGGGTGAGTAGAGGAATGGACTGGCCAGCAATGAAGTAGGGTGGGGCGGTGCGGCTGTGCGGAAGCCTGACCCGACCATGGGGGCGGGAGCGAGCGGTCCCACGGAGCTGGTTTGGTAATTTGGAGCAAGAAGATCGGATATTGAAGAAGTAGCACGGCCGTTGGATTAACATCCAATGGTCCTTCTTTGCTAGAATCGTTTGTGGACTAAGTTGACAAAGCCAAAGTACACGTCAACCTAGTAGACCCACAAGTCAACCTCCAAATCTGTCCCAAACAGCATACAACCCGAAATTTTTAGCCAGATACAAATTAATTTCAAATCTAAATATACCTTAATTTAAATTCAATGAAATTTTACCCGCACAAAAAACAATGAAATTAAAATATCAAAATCCGAAAGAAAACAGTATTTTGGAACTAATTGCCTGTTTGCTGTATTTTTTTTTACATTTATTACTTATAGCCCATTTATTATTACTTATAGCCTTTTTCTTATTACTTATAGCCCATTTTCTGGGCAAAATGCATCCCTCCTCGTCTTGAAAGATTTCCGGCCCATCAGGGCGTAGAAAAGCAAGTAGGCCTATGTTGGTTATTCTGCAAAAAACAAAATAGCTGGCTAGCCATTTTTCAGAAAGAAAAAAAACAAACTCGGCTGGTCATGTGCTAAACATATGAAATAAAAGCACAGGCTAGGCAGGCCACGGGTCCCTTTACAACCAGTTGATACCCTTCTCCGTCCCGAAAAAACAAAATTACTGCGCGCGCTGTTGGGTCCCTACTGTCATCCTCACCATGTACAGTCATCTCCTTATTCCTCTCGGTTGTTGACCATGTTGACAACACCGAGGCGGCACCTTGACAAGCGAACCAAGGCGGAGGGCGATGGTGAGGCCTCGGGCGAGAACGAACATGGCGGGAAGATCACTGCCCGGCCGTGGGAGGCGGGAGCGGCGGTCCCTTGGCGCTGGTTTAACTTTGGCGGCTCGAGGAAGAAGAGACTAAAAAACGCGACAGGCGTTGAATGTCAATCAATGGTCAAGGTTAGCTGTCGTTTTTGACTAAGCGGACACCAAGTAGCATACTTTTTATATATAGGAAGAAAACTGCGAGGAAAATGTGTTAAATCTGCCGTCCTCCTCACGAGGAACGTTAGCCACATAAGTGACTAGCACCCTTGGTTTTCAACCGAGAGGTCTTGGGTTGAGTCCGAGGAACTCTCAATTTTGTCCTCCTTCCTTCCTCACAAAAAAAAGGGAAAGAAAATCAAAGACTTGGGAAGGCGTCTGAAACAAGCTAGTGTACCAGTAAAGAGACGTTGCCAAGTTTTAGAAAAAAGAAAGGCGTGCTCCTGTAGCTGGTTCGAATCCAAACCTAGACTATGACTATACATGGTGCTATGCTACTTTGCAAGTAATGAAACTAACATATCCAATGTTCGCTTCTCCTCTTCTCTACTTACTCTGCCTAGCATCGAAGCTCGGCGCGACAACCATGTCCGCTGGCTGCTCGTCCACCTGCTCTTGACAACGAACAACCAGATATCGCCAAGTCGCCACCCGTACCATCGCTGTGGGTCTCATCACACCCCGGCCGCACGCAGCATATGCAGCGATTGCTCATCGCAACCCGCTGCCGTTGGTGTGGTGCCACTGCTGCAAATCACGCGAGTCATCCATCGCGTCTCAACCACAATCCGCAACCACGGCGAGTCTTCTACAAATGCCGAATCATGGGGTAATAATATGTTTAAGTGTTGTTTTGCTGCTTTCGGTTGCTGATTTTTTAATAGTTTGGTTGATGATCTTCCAATTTGATTAAATGCGAAAAGGGAAGATTCGTGTGATTTGTATTTACGGGAAGTTCTTGATGTGGGGAATGCAACTACGCTGATTATTTGGTTAGCGAGGAATCCCAATACCAGCAGGTTGGGGTGTTGGACAAATGGCGAAGGAGCGACGAAGAGGAAGATCAAGCGCGAAGGTTAAAGATGTAGTTCCTCGATCATGGCCAAGCAACAATTGCTTTGAGCGGCCTTGACAACAATGAGGAGATGAAAGAGCTTGTGAAGATAATGGGCAAAATCGATGTGCTCTGTAGGATGATTGTCTCTTTATTTGCGGTGTATGTAGCACTTTCGTGATGTATTCAATTAGCTACGACATGAGCACTTTGCTGAAACTAGTAATGAATGAAACACATGTAGCGAGGCTGGGCGTAGTGTTGTGAACATCTAATGATTTCTATTAGCGAAAATCAGGGGTATCCTTTTGCTCATATAAATAAATAAATAGCAGAGGCCCTGTCGGGTCAGCTTTGTTCTCATTCGAAGACGTCGAGCAAATTGCAGTCCAACAGCAAACTATGTCATCAAATTCAAGTTTCACAGCCAAATATGAGTACAACTAAACAACAATGTCATCATGTTTTAGTTGTCATACAATCACCAAACACAAATCAGCATACATAACAAGTGATGTTCTCACAGCAAAATACTAAACAACATGTTCATCGGGTTTGAGTTGTCATAGCAAACACAATTTCACATAGTAGATAAAAATGTCTTCGACGAGCCGTCGACAAAAGCAATGTAATCATCATCCGCAGCAGCAGCGTCAACATCTTCGCCATGTGTATCAGTCTGAATCGTAATTCCCCATGGTGTCATCTTCTTCTTTGTCCTCAACGTCCTCGAACGTTGGCTTCTTCTTGATCAACTCTTGTATGTCCACGGCCACGACGAGCAATCTTTTATGGCGTCATTGACGTGATGGTTCTCAAAGATATTAGGAACATCTGTGTTATCTTGTACATCGGGGCGAGTAAGCATCATCTTGTTGTGCAACTTCATTAAACGAATTCCTCTTCTCAAACCTTTGCAATACTCTCCAGCCATCGCTATGTGCAAATGTGTCTTCCAAGAAAAATATCTGTGTTGCTTGATTTGCCAAAATAAAAGGCTCGTTGATGCAGTGCGCCGCCTTGACATTGATGGATTTGAAATAATCATCAGCTCTGGGTTTTGCGATCCTGGAAAACAGGTTATACCAACGACAGCACAATAGAACCACACACCGATGATCCTCGAAACTAGAGATATACTGCAACTGAACAATGTCTATTATGTTAGCATACATTTCAGTTGTCTCTTTGTAATACGTATTCGTGCTCATGATGGCACTGTTTTGTGTCTTCCTGCCTTTGTCTTGTGCAAGGGTGTTGTAGCGCACATCTCCAACAACACAAGATTCATAATGTCTTACCCGAGTATCAGGACCCATTTCTAGTGAGTAAAGGGCATCATCAACTGCCTGCCCATCCTCCCGCATCTTCTTAACCTATGGTTAGAAAATAGACAAGCTGATCATCTTATGTACTCAATATATTAAAAAAAGCGGCGATGCACTTCAAAAGCTTACATGGTTCTTGAACCATTTACATAAATCCTGCCATAACCAGTTTGTCAATGTTTCTTGGATTTTGCGGCGATAACTCCTCTTTGTAGATGCTTGCACAACATAGTGATCGCGTCAAACATCTAAATATATAAGAATGTGCTGCAAGTTTAGTAGATTACGATGTATAAGCTGCGATCTTGCACTTACTTGATATAAGGTAGTATCTCGGGACGGTTATTCAACACATACCAAACCATTTTGTCCAAATCTTTAGGTTTGTCCTCTTGTCGACTCTTCCTGTAACTTTCGAGCAGAATAATCGAAAACATTGAGCCGGGATTGTCTTCACCCACCTCTTTGCTAAGCTGATCAATTTGTTTCAATGTATTTTGAGCGAGAATGTCAGCATTCAGTAGCAATGTAGGCCTCTGCAATGGAACCCTCGGGTCTAGCTCTATTCCTAACATAGCCCTTGAAAGTGCCTAGCCGCCTTTCAATAGGGTACATCCAGCCATACTGTACTGGACCTCTAAGTAGTGCCTCATCAGGTAGATGAACAGCCAAATGCACCATCACATCAAAGAAGGCTGGAGGATATATCTTCTCAAGGTCACATAGGATAGTTGGTATCTTGTCTCTAAGATGCTCCAAAGCATCTATCTTGATATTTCTACTGCAGAGTTCCCTGAAGAATTGTCCCAACTCTTGCAAGCTGCTCTGTATAAGTCGGGCGGCCCAATCCTCTAAGGATAACAGTAAAAACCCTTTGAAGTAGGGCGTGGCGGTCATGAGTTTTCAACCCTTGTACCTTGTTTCCATCTGCTGACTCTCCTTTCGGGGTTGGAAGCAAATCCATGTGGGAATCTCACGTGTGAGGACCTCATGAATTCTTTTCTTTTACCTTGTCCAAGGCGTACACAGCTGGTGCCATATCCGTGGTTTACCTTCATCTTGCACACGCAAATCCTTTACGATACCAGTGTGTCAAATCAATCCTAGATTTTAAGGTATCTTTCGTCTTGCCTTCAATGTTAAGAAGTGTGCCGATAATGTTGTCACATATATTTTTCTCGATGTGCATCACATCAAGATTATGCCGCAGATCCAAATCTTTCCAATACTCCAAGTCCCACAAAGTGGACTGCGGGTAAACAATAATCTCTCTTCTACCGTGCCATGCTTCCTTTTCCGCTACCATTACGGGATGGTTTCACGGTGTAATATACTGACCTTCTCTAATTCCACTTGCAACTCATCGGCGGTGAGCCTCTTTGGCGCATCACGGTTTTCATGCTTTGCATTGAACACATGTCTTTGATATTTTCTAGGATGCGGCTTGTCCTTGGCAAGAAAAGCGGCGGTGTCAATGTAACAGATCTTGCTAAGTATTGCGTATGACAGTGATTCTGTCTGTGAACACATGCATTGTAACCATGTGTCGTTCACCGACATAGTGCCCAAAGCGGATAATCATGGATGCACCAAATTACAACAACCTGCGAGAAAGAAATCAGGTGGTGGGCTGCTATATAGGTCTCGGTGAGAACACCCTTCCATAGCTGTTGAAGTTCCTCCACAAGAGGCTCCATGAACAAATCAAAATCCTTTCCAGGACTTTTTGGACCTGGGATGAGCAAGGCCATCATGTAGTTTGATTCTTTGGTGCAGACATTTGGAGGCATGTTGTAAGGGATAACAAGCACTGGCCACATGCTATATGTGGCGCTCTGGTGGCCAAATGGGTTAAATCCATCTGAAGCTAAGCCAAGTCTAATGTTTCTCGGGTCAACAACAAACTCTTTGTGTTTATCATTGAAGCTTTTCCACTCACTACCATGAGATGGATGGCTCATTACATTCTGATCTCTGTACTCCTGGTTCCTAGAATGCCACAGTACATCCTCTCTTGTTTCAGCATCATGAAACAACCTCTGCAATCTTGGTGTAATTGGAAAATGTCTCAGAACATTATGAGGAATCCTCTTCACAGCATCGCCATCTTTCCATCTTGATGATTTGCATTTCGGGCATTCACTTAAGTTGGCATAATCCTTCTGGAATAGAACACAATTATTCTTACAAACATGGATCATATCATATCCAATTCCAATTGCACGAAGGAAATTCTTCATTTTACTGTAGGTGTGTGGCAGCTCAGACGCATGTGGGAAAGATTTGCGGAAAGCAGCCAACATCGCATCGAATGATTTGTTGGTCATCCACTCGGATGTCTTCACCTGAAGAAAGGTGACCATAGCTGAGAATACCGACCGCTTATTTCCTGGGGTGACAGCAACGTTGCATTGTTCCAACATGCGGGCCCACCGTTTTTCTTCTGCAGGTGAAAGTTCACGGAATGCACGAGCATTTCGTAGCATTGTTTCAATGTTGGTCAAACTCACTGGCTCCGCCACCACCACCTCCTCCTCCTCTTCCACAGAGCATCGAGCGAGATCAAGATGGTGATCTGCTGCTTCCACGTAGTCAATAACATTGGCGTTCACAGCTTCACCATGATGAACCCACCTAGTATATGTGACCGACATCCCATACAAGTGTAGATGATTTTGCACGAGTTGGTGGGGTCTTGTAACTGAATTCATACAACTGCTACAGGCGAGCACATCTGATTTGGGACCACCGTACTCAGCTCGATAAAGTTCATGAAGTTTTCAACCCCTCGACATATGCAGCGGAGAATCTTGAAGTAGAAGTTATCAAGTCATGTCCATCATTAGACATACAAATTAGTTCTTCTACTAGATATTACAGGAAAAACATATATGCTTTTTATGAAGTCGAGAAAAAAAATACCTAGGTCGATGTCTAAAGCTATGGCAAGATATTTGGACGAGCAGATCTAAATAACGAAATATATGTAAAGCTAATTCAGCAAACAGATTTGAGTGCTAAATTATGGCAGAGCTGTTTCAGCGATCAATGAGGCCGAGCACACAAACATCGAACTATCGAAGGCCATCGCAGCAACAAAGATCGAGTATAAAAGCGGTGTAGAGCTATTTCACCTAACAGATTGGCTACTAGACCATGGCAATCTCGTCACAATAAATATATGGCAGGATATTTTAGCAACTAATCGGCCTTGGCATGCCATCTCAGCTAAGCAGATTGAGTGCGAGCAGGCAAGGAAGCTTCTTAAGCGAGCATATTGACGATAAACTACTTGACAAGCAGTGAGATTAACGGCGTCTATCGGCTAACATTCAGCGCTACACCGACATGAATGGGGCCTCGATCTAGAATCGCGTCTTTGTGGGAGAAGCTGACCGCCATGCGTCTCCACCTGAACGTCGCCCGGTGGCGGCGGCGACCGCCGTCGCCTCCACAAGAATGTAGCGAGAGGTGGTGGTGCATGCGGCTAGAGGGCGGCGATCTCGAGAGTGTCTTGTGGGGCGAGAGGATCGCCGTCGTCCCTCGATGAACATGGCGCGATGTATCGACATGGGGAGGCGGCTTTGGCGGAGCGAATGGAGTGGAGGGGGCGGGGGAGGGGGGGAATTTGAATATTTGGCGAAGGCGGTTGAATCGGTTGGGGGATTTTTGTGGGGGAGGATTTTTGCGCGGTGGGCGGGGAGTTTAGGCGCATGGTCGGTTTCTCCAAGTGCGAGTCCGTGTCGGTGAAGAGGCAAGCGAAGCGCGTTCCGTTTGCGTGAGCCGTGTGCGGAGACGAGCGTGTGTGGGGTGCAATCGACCGAGACAGAGTGTTGTGAGTGTACCGCCTTTTTCCTTTTAAACTAGGTGCTTCGCCCCTCAAAAAAATTTGTTGCTTGCGTGATCCATCGATACTACTACTAGTAATCCGGTAATCCCGACTAAAATGGCGCGGCGGGTCAGCGCGGGAGGGTCTTTTCCCTAGCGATATCTTTGGGAGGTTGGCTTAGTTGGGTTTTTAGATTTGTCTCGGTTCAATAAAAAGCGAGTTGGTGATGATGGTGTGCTGTCATCCTGCAATATAGGTCGTCCGATCTATATCTAACGGATAGGAAGGAAACTATGACAATTTACCGCACTCCTCTCCACATTTGCGAGATAAGGCTTTCCCTCGTTCATCCTTTTCTCCCACAAGATCTTGATCTTCCGTGCAATGCACGGGCATCTTGCTAATACTCCTACAATATGTATATTATTGTGAAAGTTCATATACACGGCGAGATTAATGCAAACATGGCAGATTTTCATTACATTTAGAACTTTTATAGGACGAAAAAATAAAAGAAACCCGACCCTAAACCTATTCTCTGCGGTGACCGGCGTCCTCCATCTGCGATCTCTATATGCAGGCGGGGTTCAAGACCCGTGAAGTGAAGGTGCGGTCTCCGGCGAGGAAGAGTAGAACACGGGATACGGACCGGTCGGTTGGCACACCATGCCTGCCGCCTCCCATGCCCTACTCATCCTCGGAGGAGTCCCGACCTCGGCGGTGCGGACGTTGGGCGGCAAGTAGGGCGATGTGGTGGCGATGCTCCGTCGTCGGCCACCAGCGTGGCCACCACTTGTGCGGTCGCGTCCGCGTCCGGCTACGCCGCTATTGCGTCGTGAGAGGCGACTTGAGCGTGGGCGGTGACCTCGAGCTTCATCCCCGAAGACAGGCTCTCCCGCAGAGCATTCGCACTTGTGGCCATGGCCAATGTGGTGCTAGGTAGGAGGACGATGCGCTATGGTGTGGACGTTAGCTGGGCATTGCCGCTTTAAGTAGGGCATTCCGGTGAGGCTAAGCGTCCGGGTGCGTCATTAAGTCGCCGGATTTGGTTCCTCGGGCACCGAGCCTCTTAACGACGACATACGAACGGACGGCATGAATGCGGGCAGCTGGCACCGGCTGGGAACGCACCCTGGCAGCGCGAGGGCGAGGGCTTTGGTGTGCCGGGGTAGTCAGCTGCGGTCGTGGCAATGTTGGAGACACCCTTTGCTTAAATGCGATCCCCGCATGTCATTGAAAAAGCAAGACGACCCGGCATGGTCTCAGGTCTAGAGGATGCAGTTGGCCGCGCTACACCACTCCGCGGATGCGTCGCGGCGCCCCGTGCATCCTCGACGAGCCGGGTTTTGGGGTGTGTTTGGATTGTGGCCAAAGTGCACCTTACCAAAATTTTGGTCATGACCCAAAGATTGGTCTTTGTTTGGATGGTTGCCATTTCTCTGGCATGCCAATGAACTCTAGCCAACTCTAGTTCATTTTTCCTGCCAATGTCGGCCAAATCATGGGCAACCAATACCTCAACCAAAATTTTGGCTACCCAATGCTTTGATGGGGAAACCTTGGGCACAAACCAAACATACCGTTGGTCGTGCCATAACACTAACGCCACCCTCGGCACACCGAAACCGACCGTGTCTAGCGACGATATGATCGTGTCGCTCACCGCGGTCGCCGTGTCGAGGCGGTCTTGGAGCTGCGCCCGTTGTTGGCTAACGATCCACATGAGCGGTTGTCGGTGGCGAGGAGGTCATGGGCCAGCTCCTCCATTGGACTAGTCTGCGCTTCGTCGTCCCGAAGGTGTGCCCCACATGTCGGTTTCCTGTTTTCCGGCCATATTCGGCGTCGGTGCTCGCGTTGCGCATTAGGCCTTTCACTATGTAGGCCAAGCGAGACAACTTATTGTTTATTTGAGCCGTTCAAGTGTAATCATGTGGCTTTTGCTTATTTCTCATTCCTCTCAACCCTCTTCTCCATCGATCATGTCAGCCCTCGATCGAGTCCATCCTCCGCATGCCTCATTTGAACATTCCGCCGAGTATCATTCGCATGTACCCACCTAGTCCTCTTTCAATAGATCTCCGGACCCGAGATGAAATCGAGAGGAGCGAGTGGGGAACACGTGATACCTAAGGCGGATTCAAAATTTTGAACCGGTGATCATAGCATCCGCAAATCATATATAAAGGGTATTCAATGTTCGTTTCGTTTTTGAACGTACAATATACTCCCTCCTATCCTTTCTAGTTTACATATAAGTTTTTGTGTAGTCAAAATATCTCTACTATGATCAAAAAGGTATCAACATTCAACAACGCCCAATCAATATTGTTAGATTCGTACGTACTCCTAGATTTGTACACGAGATGGTTTCGAATTTGACTATTGACAAGATTAATAGTACATGAGATGTATAATGTGAAAATTATATCATTGGAAACTCCTTTCACATACGAAATTGACCGTATGCTTTGTGTAAGTTGCATGTCATATATTATTACTCTAACATTTGGTCAAAGTCAGCCTCGAAAAACACATTAGACCATGTATGCTTTGTGTAAGTTGCATGTCATATATTATTACTCTAACATTTGTGTAAGTTGAATGTCAAATATTATTACTCTAACATTTGGTCAAAGTAGTATAGTGGAAGTGGATCCTCTGACGTAGGTAACCCTGCCTTACCCTCCCTTTTGGTCACTTACTGGCGAACCCCATGCTTACTAGGCCCCGCATGTCAGTTACTCAATGGGTTTGTCCATGTCAGGGGATCCTCATCCGTAGTATACTCCCTCTGTTTTTATTTACTCCGCATAAAAGCGGAGGGAGTGGTGGTATAATAAATGGCGGCGGGGAGGGGAGGGCGTCGGTTTGCTCTCAGCTGCGGTCCCACAAGTGGCGAAAAAGCATAAGGCAAGCGCGTTCCATTCGGTGGCGGCGTGGAGGTCCAGCGTGTCGGGCTGCAACGCGAACGCGACAAGAGCAATGTCTGATCAAAACCGATTGACGGTCGTCACGGAACCACTATTCACACGGAACCTTGCTTTGCTCGGCCTCGCCACCGCGCCCTAAAACCACACCAAATCTCGGCCCATTCCCCACCTTTCAATCCCTAGCCGCATCAGCGTCCCTAGTTCATCGGAAAGCCATGGTGCGCCGCGAGATCACTTACTACAAGATCTTGTGCCGGGCGCCAGCGCGAAATCGCGGCGGCGGTGGCGCCACAGACCTCCGTTCCCAAGCTTGCTGCGGCGGGCCAATCCTATAGTTCTCTGGAGCCAAGCTACGAGGAGGAGAAGCCAATCAATGTTCACAGGCGGAGGTCGCGGCGCGAAGGCCCCGATGGGTATGAGATGATGGGCGTCGACTTCGTGCGGCGTCAGAGTCCCCATGGTGCGAAAGCGGACCAGCGGTTCAACATGGCGATACTAAGGAGGACCGGGAGGTAGAGGCTCAACTTCGGCGCGGCGCGCGCATGCCGCTGCCATCGAGGCTCTCTGCGGCGAAACCGGATGTCGTGGATGTGAACCGGGTGGCGGAGGCTCAACTTGAGGCGGAGCGCGGATGCCGCTGCCATCGAGCCCTCCTGCGGCGGAACGGGCGTCTGGACATGAACCGGCGGCGGAGGCTCGACTTCGGCGCAGAGCGCGGATGCCGCTCTCGCCGATGCCCTCCGCGGCGGAACCGGACATCCTGGACTTGAACCGGCGGTGGAGGCTCGACTTGACGCGAGCGCGCGTGGATGCCGCTGCCATCGAGGCCCTCCTGCAGCGGAACGGGCGTCCTCGACTTGAACGGGCTGTGCTCTCGTCCGTCTGCAGAGCGCCCGCGCTCTCTGCTTGAGCAGTAGGCTGGAGGCCGAGGACAACCACGGTGCAGAGACACACGTCAGCGGCGACGGCTGGTTTGCACCGGCAGCCAAAGACGACGAGGTCGTCTCTTTCCGCGAGCAGTGATAGTTTTTCTTTATGATGTCATTTTTATGGATCTTTTGATGTGTAAAAACATACTATATTTGTTATGCAAGTCGCCTGACTTGGATCAGTCTACCATTTCAGGCGGTTGGATGAATATCCTACGTCTCCTAACCCTTGTTTCCTTCTTCCTCACCTCTTCTTCTTCCCCAACAGACCACCGCACGGGTCGTACGGATACTCCCCAACATGTGGTTGGATAAACATACTCTATGAACGAAAATTATGTGTCAGCGATAGGATGGCTAAGTTTAGTTTGTTCACATGCGACAGCACGTGTCAGTGAGGGTGCGTTCCCTTGGTTGGGTTTGCGGCGTGCGGGAGGCGATTGTGTGAGGTGCGGTGCGACCGCGGCGTCTGGGAGAGACCATGTGAGGTGCGGTGAGACCCGACGACCCGTCTTGCAAGTGTACCTCCTTCTCATTTTGAAAACTTTAGGCAAGCTTGGCAAAAATGTGTGGCCAAGTTTGGCAATGCAAGGCCTAGACCCAAACAGGATAAGTATGTACGTACTAGGAGTACTACCTCCGTCCTGGTTTATTGGTCCTCATTATATTCCGTGCTAAATTTTGACTACAAATTTAACTAAAAAATGTTCATGCATGTTATAAAAAATTATATCATTGAAAACTAAATTCAAATACGAATCTAACGATGCATTTTTTGTTGACATGCATTAACATTTTATAAGTTAAACTTATAGTCAAAATTTGACATGGAATACAATGAGGACCAATAAACTAGGACGGAGGTAGTACTAGTGTTAAAAAACAAAGGCGGGGTTTTCCTTCGCGGGATTTAATCGATACAAATCCTTGTTTCAC
The DNA here is from genome assembly GCA_021437245.1 of Aegilops speltoides. NCBI lineage: Eukaryota > Viridiplantae > Streptophyta > Magnoliopsida > Poales > Poaceae > Aegilops > Aegilops speltoides. Next base: position 441,240,427 of record CM038147.1, read on the forward strand.
GTCTCAATTAATGTGTATTTTTTTCTCAAAAGACCAAAGAGCTAACCATCTCACTCCTCATCGCTTGATTAATGCAGCGCCATGCAAACCAACCTTCTCACTTCCGCATGCATGCAGGGGATATTAATGTCCTTGGTTGCTAACCCCATCAATTTTGCCTCGATTAGTGTTAGTGGCCCTTTGCAAATTGTAATTTTGATATACTGGCCTTGTGTACAAAAAAATGGAGGTAGTAACTATATTTGACTTCCTTCCCCATTGCGGTGATGTCGGCGATAATTTTTTTTGTGGTTTGGCGAAGTCGTTCGACGGAGAACACCATTGAGGAGACCACGGTAAGTCGTTCATAAGTGCACTTTGCAAGCGAGACAACCGCCTTATTTGCATCCGAAGTCCTTTACTAGTAGTACTACTACTAGGAGTACTAGTCTTGGTGAGATGGTTTCTCGAAGAAGATGATGGAGAAGCGGAGTCGTGAAGAGTGAAATGATGGTTGCTTCATCCGTGCTTTGTGATTTGATGCCTCAACTTTGCTTTGTGATTTGTGATAGAAGGGACAGGGAGTAGACTCTATGCTCTATCTTGTACTACATGCGTCCAAGCATGGGAGAAAGAGGAGAGCGTTGCATTTTCTATTCCTTCAATCAATCAATCAGGGAGCTTCGGTTCCATCTTTTTGGCTTTGGCAACACCGTCCAGAATGGTTCCCATGATGCCAAAAGCTATTTTCACATTTGGCTACACATTGCGGATGCCCTTAACCGTACCACTTGGTTTTGCTCATGTGTGCTATCTATACAAATCTCAGTTATATTGATCTAAAAAATTATAGAATCAAGATTAGTAAAAACGAGGTGATTTTGCCGCGCGGATGGCGGGGGAGGTTTCTTATGTTTGGAGGATGTTGTCCTGGCGGTTTGCTAACATGCGGTCCCACGTGTTAGTGCTTTACCAAGCCAATCCGCGTCCCACATGAGGCAGAACAACGGCAGAAGCAACACGTGGTTAAGTTGAAGAAGATGAGGGAGAAACGGATTCAACAACGAGTGAAATGATGGTTGCTTCGTCCCTCCAACTTCTCTTTTTTAGCATTATTACTTCGTCCCTCCAACTTAACTGCGGGAAAGGTGCAGCTTTGTGATTTGACGCCTCATTGCTCATTACTACGCGGCGCCATGGTAGGGTGCTTCACCCGGCTGCTCTGCTTGTATTCGGTATGGCACATGGACCCGGTAGCTTGATGTCCCACATGTCGTGAAAGGACTAGAAGATTTATGAAAGCGGCGCTCCACTCTTCTGACGGAGGAGTAGGCGACCACGATGGCCCGATGAACTGTCACTTGTCTTGTATAGTACTATAGTTTTGTTTGTTTATACGATCCATCGATACAAACCCGATTAAGCAGGAAAGGGTGGGATTTTTCCTTGCGGTAGATAATCTTGGCCATACATTTCAAAGGCAATTTTAATGTATGCAAACTGAATAATTATAAGTAACAATATGATATCTAGTAAAACTAAAACACATATGATTTATTGTGTTAGAGTGTAGTAGTAGTGTTGTATTGCATAGTTGTTAGATGTAACATGCGAGCGTGTAGAGATGTAGTTTTGGAGGGCCTCTGAGAGAAAAGCGTATCTGGTCACGAACTTGAGAATAAGCTGATTACGGTCACTATATCGTTTTGCGGTGATTATCCGGTCACTTGCTCACAGTTCAGCATCGGATTGCACTCTGTTGACCGGGCAAATAGTCTGCATGGCGCCATGTTGACTAGTTAAATTGATCATGTTCCTTGTGGGTCCCACCTGTCAGTTCGCATAGGGAAAAGGTTAGATAAACACAAATTTATGCAGGCGCGACAAGGCTCCAACCCATGCGAGGGAATCACCTGGTTGTGTATGTGTCTATCAGGGCCTGATGTGTGCGCATGCACGTGTAGGTTGAGCACTTGAGCGTGAGAGTGTGTGTTGGTCGTGTGGTGTAATCGTGTGTGCATGCATGCATGCGTGTGTGCGTGTGAGTGTTGCGTGCGTGCGTGGCTGTGTGTGTACGTGTGAGTGTTGCGTGCATGCGTGGGTGCATGTGTTTGTGTGAGTGTTGCATGGATGCAGTTCGTGTGCATGCGTGCGTGTGTGTATAATCACCACACCAGCTCATGTGTGTTAAAATAGACGGCTCAGCATACCAATACAAGGCCACCTTGTCCGCTGTGCCCGCGGTCATGACTTCGAACCACCGTCAAAATATTTTTTTGTCGTTTGTTTTCATTCTTACTAGCAAGATGCCCGTGCGTTGCACGTAACATCAAGATGCATTTGTATGACTTGTTTATCTTGTGAGAGAAAAGGATGAATGAGGGAAGGCCTTATTTGCAAATGTGGAGAGGTGTGTGGGTACCTTTTTGCAAAATTGCCATAGTTTCTTTCCTATCCGTCAGATATAAATCGGACGACCTATATTGCAGGATGGCAGGCACACCATCATCACCAACTCTGTTTTTATAAGAGTGTATTTTATGTATTTTATAAGAGTGTAGATGTAGAGTAGATACAAGTCAACAGATGGGCACGATGGTAGTGAGATAATGTGATGCAACACTAGAGGTGTCACGTGGAGCGTTTAAGCTGGTCAACTAGTCATGTCATGAGCAAATCTGAGTTGTGCGGTGAGCCCGTGGTTGTATAATAACCACTAAACGTAAATGGTGACCGTAATGAGTGGATTATGAAGTCAATGTATGTATCGTGCTTTAAGCTTCAAATACAATGATCGTCATTGCATATATCGCGAGAAAAAGATGAAACAGCGTGAATTTTACGGGGCTTACTTTTAGAGGACACGGAGATAGTTTTGTGTGCATACGTGAAAGGGCGTCTGAGGGGGTATGCGATGGAGAGAGATGCTCTTCGTTTCTCTTTATTATGACTAACTTTGTATATAGTATAAAAATATACAAATTCACGGTCTTGGAATAAATATCATTGTGGGCACCATGCAATGCAAATTAGCGTTAAGTACTCCTCCATATAACTTTGTAATGTTGTATATATGTAGAAACTCTAAAATAATTTTTGGCCACACTTTATTCAAAAGGAATGTTGTATCGAAATAAGCGAAGAGGGCTTTTTAGATCAATGGGGTGCGTGATGTAACATGTGTGAATGTGTAGTTGATGCATTTGGCGGGGCCTAGAGAGGTGTGTGTGTGTGTTACGTATTGAGAGAGGCATGGATAGAGGGGCCGGCCAGGGGGCGTGGGAGAGATAGCACGAGAAATGAGAGTGGTCTAGAGAGAGAGAGCGAATATGGCGTCACGACAAGAGATTCCATTCCCTTGAGTGTGTATATGCAAGGGGAGGGAATAGAGGCACCGGGAGAAATTTTCTGTGTGTGTGGTGTTTGTGTTGGTATGTGTGGGTGTGAGAAGATAATGAGGCGTGGGGGCGGAGGGTGTGTCACCGCGTGAGGTCCGATGGGTCGAGTGAGGCCCTTCGTTCGGTTCCGTCTGCGCCACATTGGTGGCCCATGACACATTTAGGAAGACCCATGGATGACTAGTCGTACAAGACAAAGATAGCAGAATTGTGAAGGACTCTGTGTCCTCTGACAAAGCCGGCTAGGATTTGTAACCCTAGGTTCTCGGACTAAGGTAACCCCTTTATCTCTGATATTACTATTCATCCAACCTAACTTTAAGGGGCATCCTACAGAATGCTCTGCTAGAATCATACTAAATCGATTAGGAAGAGGTGTGAGACAATGCGTGAGAGGCAGTAAAAGATAATGTGCGTACATGAGACACGTAGGCAGGTCCATGTATATAGAAAGGGTCGATGAGGATTGTGCGTGTGTATGTTTGCGAGAGGAAGAGTGCTTGTGATAAAGGTTAGTGAAAACAGTTGTAAATGGTTACGAGAGGAGGGAGGTTATATCTAGAGCATGTGTGCGAGAAAGACACCTCGGGAGAGAGTGTGTGAGCATGTGTGAGAGACCACCGATGGAGAGTGAAACTACGTAAAAAGACTGCTCTACACATTGATTAAAGATATAAATTGTATCCAAATATTAGGATGGGATCATGATATTTGCAATTAGCGTAAGGCGGTCATTGATCCATCGGACATCTAGATTCTATCGAATTTGAGCATGTCTATGTTATTATTCGACACAATTGATCCACATAGTTAGTATTTTGAACTCCAGACAATGCATCGCTTTAGCAATCGAATATAAGCGTGAGTATAGTTCATGTTGTGTGTGTAAAGCACATTATACATATGAAAGTTACACAATGGACATTATAAATAGCTACCTATGAACTAGCATACATTTGAATTCAACTTAAGGTGGTTTAAAAAAATCGAATTCAACATGAAGTCCATTCAATTATTTGAATTTGATATCATGGCATTTGTAAACCATACCTAAATTATGGGGCACCAATCTTTGCTCGATTTTGTACATAATAGCATATGTAGTCGTGTACAAAATAGATTCAAATTAGCTCCTCCATTCCAAAATAATCGTAGTTATAGGATTTTCAAGTGTCAAAATTTCAAAAAGCGGATAATTTAATGAGGTTTTCAAACATACAAGGTCAAATATAACGTTGTCTATTTAGGTCAATCCTCATAGTTCAAGAGTACTCTAAGCGTGAATGCTTGTGTTTCAAAATTTGAGCGAAGCGCCAAAAGAGCCTCTACTACTTGAAACCGCGTGAGACCAATGTTTGGTAGTACAAGGAAATTACTTTTCTAATAACTCCGACCGTGAAACCTACGGCCCGGCGTCCAAAGGTCTAAACCGGGGTAGGTTTGTAGCTTCATCTAGGCATACATAACCGCCTCCGAAAAACATTCATACACAATGGCCGCCTAAGCACACATGCGCTGGCCAAATCGCTCCGCCCACTATTTGGGACACAGGGATTACCATCCTACCCCGACCCATGATGGGTCCGAAATTTAAGAGGGGGGCAAAGTTTGTACTTTCCCAAAATTTCAAACAAGCGCGTCCCATCTTCTGTTCAAAAAAGCCAAAAACAAGCGCGTCCCAGACCGAAACATGGTTCCCCCCCACCCGTCCGATTCCCCATTCGTACTCCGTGGGCGCCAAAACTACCTCTCCACCAGCCGTGAAACCCCGGCGTCCTCCGTCCACCACCCCATCCCACCCATCAACCGCCGCCCTCCTCCATCACGCCGGAGCCGATACCCCGACGTCGTCGTCCACCGCAACCTCAACCGCAACGCCCTCCACAGCTAGTAGTTGAAGCCGAGGCCGAGCCGTCCGTGCAGAGCAGTTCAACCACGCCGTCCTGCGCCTCACTTGCTGCCGCTCCAACCGCCACCCTCCACCGCACGGAGTTGTTCCTGCTATGCCATCCTTCGCCGCCTCGGATCTGCTTCCCTCCGCCGACATACGACCACGGCAACCACGATCGACAATTTGGCCATGGGTTCGTCAAGCCTGCACCCTCGAACATCGGTTTCCCGATAAAAAGAAGAAGATCGGCGTGACATGTGGAGGTGACCACACGGCAACCGAAGAAGGTACTCCTCTTCCCTTATTAGTGCAAATCTTACGTCTCTGCTTGCAGTATTCATCCCACGAAGACACTAGTTGACCGCTTCTTCTTGATACTAGATGTTCCTAGTAACTCGCGATGCACAAGGTTTCTCCTCATATACTATTTCACCTTAGCTAGAGGTCCGTCGCCCCAATTTCAATTTCGGCTAGTTGATTCCCAATTAACGGAAGCATTCCCAGCAGTAACAGTGCTAATACGACTATTACATCGGGAAGCAACATACTAGTGTTTATCTTAGGGGCGTGTGCGGCCTAGAGCTCTTGGCGCCCGATCTGGAGGTCGGCGGGATTAAAGGATGGCACAGGCGCTGCCAAGCTGGCCGGTGGTGTGAGGTCGATGGGAGGCGGCGGCGGGCGGAGGCGGTGCAGGCGGTGGTCGTTGGCGGTTCGAAAAAGATCGTCAATAGTGGTGGCGGGAGGTGAAGCGAAGGCCATCTGCCCGTTCCTTATAGATCGGACGGTTCATTAAAAAATCGGTGACCTATTTATTTTCGATCATTGTTATCTTAGATATGACCACATGTGGTGGTGTCTTTGGAGGAGTACCTACATTTCTGTGCTCATATATTACAAAATCATACGGAGTAGAATCTAATTTTGTTTGCCATGCAATGTTGTAGAGCTATCATATGTCTCCTGTCATTTATTTTTCAGCCACCTACTATCTGCTACTTTTACAATGCACTAGTTCTGCACACACTTCACTCGTACTCTCACTATTGTGATTTTATGCAAGGGTATTTGAGTATGCGAAAGAAAGCAAAAAAGAAAAGAGACAAGTCGTGCCGACTTTCTCTGGCGGACGGCACGACACGTTCTGATGTTATAAAGGGTGCGATGTCGGCGAGATGGAGCGATAAACATAGCTCTGGAGTTGATGACCTCGCTTCGCAATGAACCACCATCCAGGTGCTTGCTTTAACCCAGCGGTGTCATATGTGGTTGCATGTTCCATATGGTGTCTAGCTTGTATTGAAAGGCGAAGTCGGTCTTTATTAAGATAAGGAAAGATATTTTTACATGAACCACCATCCGTGAGCACCGGAAGACAAATAGCTAGTCGAGGCTTTGGCGGAGCGATGACAAGCCCGACAAAGACAGGCATCACACGGAAGCCAACTAAAAAGCAGCGATGGTGGCGAAGCAGCCCGCCTCCACCAGGCTCTCGGGTCCTAGATGATCATGTTCACCACTCCAGCCGGATGTCTAGCTTGTATTGCTTCCAATTTGGTTAAATTGCATCTGCTTAGCTTACACATTATACCTTTGAATATGACATGCCTTTACTGTTTTTGGTACATACTAGTACATCGTGTATTAACCATGTTCTTACATCAAACTAATGTTCTTGTGTATCCCTCATCAATCACTTATGATGAGGCGGGCAGGCAAGGGACTACTCCTCATTTAAAGAATCGCGTCGGCCTCCGACATGATTATCAAGAAATAGAAATGCTAGATGAAGATAGTGAACGTAGCTCTGTAGTTGATTACAGCATTTCCCCTACACTAGCATCGCAGGTGCTTGCTCTAACTTGGCAGCGTGATATGTGGTTGCATGTTGCATATGGTGTCTAGATTGTAATTCTTCCAATCTGGTTAAACTGCATGTGCTAGTCTGCTTAGCTTATAGTACATTATACCTGTTAATGTGACATGCCTTCCTGTATTTAGTACATAGTACATCTGTCTATTAAGCATGTCCTTACATAAAACTATTGTTTTTTTGTATCTCGCATCAATCAATATGACTAGACACCTTTAGTATATGCAGTGCGATATTAGTTGCATCTTTCATATGATTTATAGCATCTTTGCTTCTAATTTGTTGAAATTCCATTTATGATGGGGCGCTTTTAACTTGGCGAGTCATATTGGTTGCATCTTTCATGTGGTGTCTAGCTTGCATTGCTTCTTATTTGCTGGAATGGTTTACCTTAGTTTACACAAGCAGTTGTGAACATGCCATGCCGTCTGTTTTTCGTACATATTCCATCCTGGTATCATGTGTTTGCCTTACATCAAAGTAGTGATTGTCGATTATCATGCATGAATGAGTTACGAAGAGAATTTTATTGCTTTTTCTTGTCGGTTTTACTTGACAATTCAAAATCAATAAAGCGGAAGGAAGTTAGCAAGGCAGCGGATAAAGGTGCTCCTTCGAGCGGAGGGCCTCTCTGGTTTCTACTCCTCCACACCCCCAAGATGATTTCCAAGACAACACATGCATAGACACTCAACAAAGCTGTGTTTATGATGAGCACGTCTCCCCTAGTGCAGCATCACTGGTGCTCCCTCTAACTTGGCACTATTATATGTGGTTGCATGTTATGTGTGATGTCTAGCTTGTATTGCTTCTAATTTTGTTGAATTCCATCTGCTTACTTTACACATTATACTTGAATAAGACACGTGTTCCTGTTTCTAGAACATACAATATCTGTCTATCACACCATGTTCTTACATCAAATTACTACTATTGTGTAACATGCAACAATCACTTATCATAAGACACGTTTGACTTCAGAGTGTGATATAGGTTACATCTCACATTCTTTTCTAGCTTGTACTACTAATTTGTTGAAATGGCACTTATGACGAGACAGTTTTAACTTGGTAGACTGATATTTGTTGCATCTTTCATATGGTGTCTAGCTTTCATTGCTTCTAATTTGTTGAAATGCCTTCTCCTTAGTTTACACATCATAAGCTGTGAATATGCAATGGCACTAATGACGAGAGACCTCTAATATGGTAGTGTGATGTTGTTTGCATCTTGCATATGATTTATTTCTTGTCTTGCTTCACATTTGTTTAAGCGCCATTTATGATGAGACAACATTAACTTGGCGGAGGCGATATTTGTAGCATCTTTCATATGGTGTCTACCTTCCATTGCATTGCTTCTAATTTGGTGAAATGTCTTCTTCTTAGTTTACACATCATAGTTACGGTTATCTCTTCCGTCCTGTTTTTCATACATATTACATCCTCCTATCATGTGGTTGTCTAACATCAAAGTTCGGTTAAATGCATCACGCATCAATTTGTTACGAAGAACTAAATTGTTATTCGTTTTCTTGTCGGCTTGACTTAACATGGCACGAGAGAAAGAGGAAGAAACACGAGAATGGCGAGGAATGAGAAGCGGATGAATCCTGCAGATTCTGCTGATGCGATGGTGCAATAGAAGGTCAAAGTCCAGCGGAAAATTCTACAAACACGGCATCCCATGCTACGAGCTGCAAAAAAAGCCAAGCGAAACAAATAGCTGCCACCAAACAAGCGAGACAGCCCTAGTTCTTGCAACACCTACCACAGTACTACCGGTACACGAGTTACTCGTCGTCAGTGAAACTAGCAGCACGTTCCCAAGCTCCTTGCCACGACACTACTTCCCAAGCACTCTTGACACAAGGCGAGTTGGCAATATCGGATGAACCTTGTGAGCTTCAACAGCAAGAAGGTAGTTCTTTGGAGTCAAGTTCTGATTGCATGCTTCTTTATATGTAGTCTCACGGTTTGATGTACACTAACACTTCCTATGTTCGTTGTTGGACTAGCACCTAGGCGCAAGAGAAACAAACATCGGGGATAATGCTCGATAGGTTAACTAAATCTAGAGGAGGAAGAATGGAGATCCGTTTTGAGGCAGGTTTAAAAAGGCCACGTGATGCTCTGAGTCGACCAAGTTAGTATCGAGAGCGCGGTTGCCGTTAGGTGTCATGTCGTATCCTCCCAACATGGATTGATGCAGGAATGACAAAAGCGAAACCAGTTCAACACCTTCCTCGACCATTTATCTGTAAGTATGGTTATGTATGGAAACTAGTAATATCGTCTTGCTCTGTCCCATACTTTCTAGGTTGCTGATAATGAGACTCCCATAATTTTCAACAGATGAGGTTCAAGTTGGATAGCCAAGATGATGCAACCAGACAAGCTTGCACCCATGTTTTCAAGTCTGCTCTGCGACAATATCGGTATAACTTGAGGAAAACTCACTTTGAAGGCAAGGCTAACAGTGAACTTTCCCAAACATCTCCAGTGGAAAATATATCGGATGAAGACTGGAGGGGCCTTGTTAAACACTGATCTGATCCTAAGTATCAGGTACATTATATATATGTGATCGGATCACATGTTGAAGTCCTATTCGCATGTGCCACACAAATCTATCTTCTTGTAGGTGAACTGTTCAAAGAACAAGGCCAACCGTCTGAAAGTGAAATTCAACAGACGACGGGGATCTCGTAGCTATATTGCACCTTCGCGATGCTCTTGTAATTAGCTGATGTTTCACTCTTTTCATTTGTACCATATTATCGGATCTATATTGACTTGTTCTAAATGCGGAGGAAAGCCATAAGGACCAAAAAGTACACGAACCAAATGATGTGGAAATCTTCAAGGACTGTCACACCAGCAAGAAGAAGGGCATGACTACACCAGTCAAAGCCGATGTTGTAAGTCCTTAATCCTCATGCCTTTTAACTACTACTTACTCGACTTGTGCCTTGAACGCATGGTTTGCAGCCAATGTCTATTACTCTTTTCAATTTTATACACAATTGTCTTAGCGTATCATTGCACCTTACAAGGTTTAAAGAGAGGAGTGATGTTCCTTTGATCTTGACCCGTAATCTAGTTCCGTCTTGGACTTGCCCACACAACGTTACAATTGCATGTTTATGCATTCTCGGTTGTTTTGTGATATGAATGATGTCATACTATGCTTACCATATTATAAACTTCGTCTCTTTATCCTTAGCCCTCAATACAATGTGAAGAAATAGACAATACATTAGCGATGGTACATGGTCATATGTTTGGAACCTGGTTTTATTATGTACTTTGCAATAAAATACAACTAATATTTTACATGGGTTCACGAAATAAGTTACGTATATAGACCAAAGCTATTTTGTTTGGTTTTGCTTTGCCTCCTTAATATCTTACGTTACGGTACTACTAATGTAAAACCTCAACTTTTCAGCGAGCTATGGAAAAAATGGTGGAACCGCCACCTTACGAAGGTGGCGAGGCAACTATAACCGCAATGTCGACTCTTGCTGCGGTGGGTCGATACACATCCACTAACGATGCCAAAAGCACGTTCTGCGTATCTTGGGTTGGTTGTTAAGGCAATATCGTCCAAACTGCCTCATGATCAAGATATGCAAGCTCAAAGCAATGTTGTATCTGCGCTCGGACACAAGTCCATTCCCTAACGAGGCCCTTTGTGAAACAAGGAGAAACATTGCTCAATGTCGTCAAGATATGCATGGTTTTGAAACAGGACTATCGGACATTTGCTATGTTGTTCGAGAGCCTAGGGAAATGAAGGCGAGGTTATGGTGCTCCATCGGACAATACAACATGAAAATGTAATATTCGGTCAAATGGTGAGCTTCTAAACTTCGGTGGTGCATTTATACGCTAGATTGTTAAGTTTTATGCCAACCTTCCTTTTGTTATATAGTTGTAATTTTTTTGGTGCGATACAAAATTTATTCTTAACGTGCAGCCACCGGCTGAAGAAAACAGCAAGCCATTTTTGTATAGTGTAGGGTGTTCCCTATATTTGCACTGGTGGCGATCTTTGATGCCGAGTGGATGTAATCTGTGCAATCGCCTTAATAGCCTAGCATTAGTTTCGGCCTTACTTTTTTCCTAGTCTTCTTTTTCCCTGGTTTGCTAGTGGCCACAACTACCATGGGCCATATACGGGCCGTAGGATCCATGGGTCTCCTACGGGCCGTCGATAAATGGGCCGGTAATCGGTGGGCCTCGGGCCATCAATAAATGGGCCTGTAATCGGTGGGCCTCGGGCCGTCGGATAAATGGGTCTACATGGGCCGTAATCGGGCGTAATTGGTATCGGCCCGGCATAGTAGCGGGCCGTTAACGGTAATGGGACTGCAAAACTTAATTACATCACGGGCATAACGGGTCGTTAATGGGCGAAAATATAGGGCGAGTGGAAGCGGCGCAATGGGTTAACGAGGCGAAGCGGGCCGACTCTTGCCATGGGCGAATTTGGCCCATTAGGGTAACATGCGATGTGGGCGACTCTTGCCATGGGCGAATTTGGCCCATTTGGGGAACATGCGATGTGGGCGACTCTTGCCATGGGCGAGTTTGGCCCATTAGGGAACAAGCGATGTGGGCGAAAATGTCGAGGGCGAAAAGGAGCCCAAGCGTATGGGCGTCAATAGGCGAAAGCTAACACGGGCTGAAACGACCCGTGTAAATCGCGGTCCGTTAACGGGTACAAAGAAAATTACTGTTCATTATGGGCTAGAGTCACCGTGGGCCTGTAAAGGGCCGAAAGATACAAAGGCCTCATATGGGCCGAAAGATGTCGTGGGACCTACATGGGCCGAAAGTGAAATGGGCTGGTGTTATTTTTGACAGCCCACATGACATTGTTGGGTCGATTTCCATTAGGGCCTAACAGGCCATGAGTTAACGGGCCGTAAAATGGGCTATTTGCGAAGAGACCGTTAACAGGCTTTTCATGGGCCAACCCATTAACTTTTGACCAAGTCAAACGGGCTGGCTTTGTAAGCTAAATGGGCCAGTGGTGGGCCGTGGCACGTGTCGACATATCATAGGCGCCTATCTAACCCGGTGTGGTGACCGTGTTTCGTCCGGCCAATAAAATTTTACGTGGAAATTTCCCATTGGTGGGGCTGTTAATGGGTTATCGGATCAAAAACCGACCCGATAACTTAACGGCATTCCGTTACGGTGGATGCCGCGTGTCGGTCACCGAAGATTGAAGACTACATCCGTGTCCGGATGGGACTTTCCTTGGCGTGGAAGGCAAGCTTGGCGATACTGGATATGTAGATCTCCTACCATTGTAACCGACTACTGTGTAACCCTAGCCTCCTCCGGTGTCTATATAAATCGGAGGGCTTTAGTCCGTAGGACACAACATACATTACAACAATCATACCATAGGCTAGCTTTAGGGTTTAGCCTCCTTGATCTCGTGGTAGATCCACTCTTGTACTACCCATATCATCAATATTAATCAAGCAGGACGTAGGGTTTTACCTCCATCAAGAGGGCCCGAACCTGGGTAAAACATTGTGTCCCTTGTCTCCTGTTACCATCTGCCTAGACGCACAGTTCGGGACCCCCTACCCAAGATCCGCCGGTTTTGACACCGACATTGGTGCTTTCTTTGGGAGTTCCTATGTGTCGTCACCGATAGGCTCGATGGCATCTTCAGTCAACAACGCTGTCCAGGGTGAGACTTTTCTCCCCGGACAGATCTTCGTATTCGGCGGCTTCGCACTGCGGGCTAATTCCCTTGGCCATCTGGAGCAGATCGAAGCTACGCCCACAGCCATCGGTCGATTCGAAGCCTAAACTTCACGGCCGACATCCGCGGAGACTTGATCTTCGACGGGCTCGAGCCAAAGCCAAGCGCGCCGCACTGTTGCGATAGGCATGATCTAGCTCTACCACCGAACAGTGCCTTGGTGGCCGCACATGAATCCGCTTCGGCCTTTGGTTCGGAGCCGATCGCCCAGATCAAGGATCGGTGGATGGACACCACCTCGGGAGCTTCAACTTCCACGGCGATGGAGCCGAACGCTAATCTTGTCCCTTGCGAAACTCGTGATTCCGAGGTGCCGGACTCCTTGCCGGACTCCAGACCTCCCACGCCCCTACCAATCGGATCGGATTGGGCACCGGTTATGGAATTCAGCGCCGCGGACATCTTCCAATACTCACCCTTTGGCGACATCCTAAATTCGCTAAAGCATCTCTCGTTATCGGGAGAGTCCTGGCCGGACTATGGTCAAGATGGTTGGGATACGGACGACGAAGAAATTCAGCGCCCACCCACCACCCACTTTGTAGCCACTGTCGACGATCTAACCGACATGCTAGACTATGACTCCGAAGACATCGACGGTATATACGACGACGCCGGAGACGAACAAGAACCAGCGCCTATGGGGCACGGGAGGACCACCTCGTCATATGACGTATATATGGTGGATACCCCAAAAGAGAGCGATAACGAGGACCAACGGGCCGCGGCCGAAGATAACCCAGCCGACAAACAACCTAAACGGCGGCGCAGATGCCACCCTAAATCCCGCCTCGACAACAACAACGCTCCTAAGGACCTCGCAATATAGCAGGGCACACAAGTGGACGACGAACACGCAGATAAGCAACCATCCGAACATGATGAGTCAGATAATCAGTCCAGGCCTGGCGAAAATGACAGTGCGGACAATCTCATGCCGGACACGCCGCCGGATAGTAAAAACCTTCGGAAAAGACTCGTCAACACTGCAAGAAGCTTGAAGAAGGAAAAACGGAAGCTCAAAACAGCGGAAGACACACTCAGGATGAGGTGGAGCAAAGTGCTCAAAACCGCGGATAAATACGGCAATAGCCACCAATCCAAGAGCTACCCGGCGCAAGTCGTTACGGAAATTGACGAGGAGGCCATAGAGCCCCCACAATCAAAACATGAAAAGGCCGCTGGTTGGATAGACGGCGGATGATAAACCAAATTAAAGCGGCGCCGCACATAAACCGACCAATGAACCTGGAAAGACAGATGGCCCAGCCAGGTCCATCTACGGGCCAAAGAAGAAGGCCCCAGGAAGCAAGGCAACACGTCAAGTGTCCGAAGATAGCGGCACACCTAAATATAGGGGCGCCGCACACCCACTTTGTTTCACCAATGAGGTGCTGGACCATGAATTCCCAACAGGATTTAAACCCATAAACATAGAGGCCTACGATGGAACAACAGACCCTGGAGTCTGGATAGAAGATTACATACTACACATACACATGGCTAGAGGAGATGATCTCCACGCCATAAAATACCTACCCCTCAAGCTCAAAGGGCCAGCCCGTCATTGGCTTAAAAGCCTTCCAGAAAACACTGTTGGAAGTTGGGAAGAGCTCGAGGACGCGTTTAGAGCAAATTTTCAAGGGACTTATGTCCGCCCTCCGGATGCAGACGATCTTAGTCATATAACTCAACAGCCCGGAGAGTCAACGCGCAAATTCTAGAACAGGTTCCTTACCAAAAAGAACCAAATAGTCGACTGTCCGGATGCTGAAGCCTTAGCAGCTTTTAAACATAACGTCCGAGACGAATGGCTTGCCAGACACCTCGGCCAAGAGAAACCAAGGACAATGTCCGCGCTAACAAGCCTCATGACCCGCTTCTGTGCGGGAGAGGATAGCCGGTTGGCAAGATGCAACACCAGCGACCCAAGTACATCCGAGATAAGAGATGGAAACGGAAAATCACGGCGCAGAAAAGAGCAGCGCCGGAATAAAGAGAAAAGCCAAAGAGCACGGCAGTCAATGCCGGATTCAAAAGCTTCGGCCAAACAACAAAACAACGCCTCTTAAGGATGACAGCGATGAGCATCCAACTTAAACAAGATTTTGGGTCGGATATGTCAAATCCACAAGACCCGGAAGGCACGCAAATCACACCCATCGAGATTGTTGGGTTTTCAAACAGTCCGCCGATTAAGCGCCGAACACAAGGGGCTCGGCGCATCAGCGAAGATGATAAACCCCACCAGCAGAGCTCGGAAAGCAAAAGACTTTCCCACAAGAGGTCAAAGCGATAAACTCACTTCATGTGATAATACGGAAAAATAGTGCGGCACCTTCTAAAAGGAGCCCCGCACGGTCCAACCAAGCAGACCATAGAGATTGGACATCAAAACCAATCACTTTCGACCACCGGATTATTCGAAGCGTTAAACGCAGGACAGATCGCCTGCTATTGGATCCCATAATCGACGGACTACAATTTACTAAAGTCCTGATGGATGGAGGCAGCGACTTAAACCTGCTGTATTCAAACACAATCCGCAAGATGGGGATAGACCCTACTAAAATCCGACACAGCCGCACTTCCTTCAAAGGAGTGGCGCCAGCCCTTCGCCAAGTGCACGAGCTCCCTATTATTAGAAGTTGTGTTCGGATCACCGAACAACTTCCGATGCGAAAAACTTTTTCATATCGTCCCATTTAAAAGTGGATATCAAGCACTCTTGGGACGAGAGGCTTTTGTCCGTTTCAACGCCATACCACATTACGCGTCTCTTACACTCAAAATGCCCGGTCCACGCGGCACCATTTCAGTGTGAGGGTCACTTAAAGACCCCGGACACGGATAGACGAGTCCGGCATAAGTAGGCTAGGGGCTCCCTAGCCGCACAAGGGGCTGCATGCACAAACAACTGCGAGTTCATACAGGCCCCGCTTTACTCATTTATATTTCTTCTTTCACATATACCTTTTTTGCACGAGTTGCTTTCATACTAAGTTCTTCTCTTTTTACAGATGAACAACGTGCACACCCGTCCAGGATAACGGCACAACGGAGACACATGCGCAGACGTGCAGTAGGGACCCGTTGCGAGGATTCTTTTCAGATTAAGACCCTGCGTAAACCTTTTTTACTGTCTCTTGTTGTTATTCTTCCTTGGTTTCTTCCTATAACCAAAGCGAAGCCTGACGTTTTAGCATCGGCAGCGTCGGAGGACCATGCCGTGCCGGACACTAGGGGCTTAGGGCATCATTCGCCCATTATTATAAAGACCGAACACCTTAGGGAGTGTTCGGCGTCTCGAGTTAGGCATTATATGCATCAGCTCCGAATCATGTCTTTGGTCAAATGTTGGGTTTGCCCGGCTCCTGTGTTTTGCTGCCTTACGTTCCGTATCATCGGCTAACGTGGCACCAGGAGAACTACTGCGATTGTGCCCCGCCGCCGGGTGAGCACCTCGATGAAAAGCCAAAAGCGAGTGTCATGATATAGCGAGAGACTGGTCAACCACTCGATCGACTACCGGAATGTTTAGAATTCCCCGCTTTGACGAAGGACCATTTCCCGGTCAGGCACACACGCGCCCCGAACTCGGAGAAGTGCGGTGCCCCAAGGGGCTATATCGTAGCCCCACCCTCGAACTCCAGGCTAAGTGAAAGTGATAAAGCATTATAGTCCGGATTGCCTCGTTTGCTCGCTACCACCTCCTTAACAGACCGAGGCGTCGGATTAAGTGTGGCGCTATTTTTGCAAACACCCCGCACCTTATGCGTGGGGGCTGAAGCGAAGACGCAATCTTCGAGTTATACAAATGTATCGTAAACGACCGCATAGGAGATATTTTACTACTTGGGATGCATAAGTATAAAAAGCGGTTATAGCATAATCATTGTTTTACAAGCTAAAGCGTTCATTTGAGCGTGACACTTTTCGAAACTGCGACTCTATTACCTGAGCGCCACGCATAACTTCCCGAAATAGTGCTCGGCGTGGCGCTTTCATCGAACCTGGCGGCAATAGCGGTGGCATCCATCTCATCCAATGTGCCTTCACACGGCAAGAGCCATCCGCGCGCCTTCAATGCAGGCCGACTGCTTCATCTCCTTGATATGCGGCACCGCTCCAAGAAATTGCTGCAATAAGCCAAAATAGCTCGTCGCCTTGGGCCTCTCTGGCCAGACATGAGCCACGATGTCAGTCATGGCAAGTCACAATCTATTTAGCTCGGCCCATTCGGCCAACCGATCGGTCAACGGAAGTGAACGGTCCGGACTATGGAACTGTGACCAAAATAGCTCTTCCGTCTTGTGATCCTTCTGGCTCTGGAAGTGCTCAACGGCATCAGCCACACTTGCCGCTAAGTCCATATACGGATCCTCCGGACCCCACAGCAGGCCAAGTTGAGCATACTTTTGATCCGTAAACCGGCGACACAGCAGAAAAGGCTTGCCAGCCACAATATCTCCGGCCTGGCGCAGCTCCTCCTTCATAGCCCGCATTGCAGAATGGGCATCCTTGGTGTCGGCGGTGGCCTTCCTCAGGTCTTCCCGCTCTGATAAGCACTCCTTTTCAAGAGCCTCATTGCGGTCGGCAGCATCTTTTAATTTAACGGCCAATTCGGCCATCTCTTCCTTGCTTCGGCAGTGTGCAGCCTTTTCGGCTTTCAACTCCTCGGCCGCCCTCGAGGCAGCCGCGTCACTCCTTCGGGCTTGCTCCTTAGCTTGAGCAAGTTCTGCCCAAAGGCTCTCCAAAGAAGCAGCACCGTCTGTATCACAGCATGTAATTTATCAGAGGAGGGCTTTGACCCCCTTAATAAAGCAACTGTGGAGAACTCATTTACCTTGCGACTCGTCAAGTCACCGGTTGACAAGTGCGATGTCAGCATCCGCCACGTCAAGTTGCCGCATTAACTCGGCAACTCCACTAGTCCAGCTAGCCCTCGGACTATCCGCCACCTGCATAGAAATGGCGGCATTCATTACTTGCGATTTTGATCCTCGGCACGCTGTCGTCTTCGACAACCTACCGAGTCTCAGGGGCTACTATCTACACAGGGCGCACTTTTATGTGCAAAACTGTCAAAAAAAGGTGCGTCATTCTTGCATACCTCAAATCCCGCCAGCAAACTCTTAGCGGCATTACGCAATCCGCTCTCGGCGGACAAAATCCTTCCAATCACCATACGCATCAAAGCACGGTGATCTTCTGAGATGGACGCCCTCTCAAGAAGATTCTTTAGTTCTCCCGGCCGGATACTAGTAGGCGCCGAACTCTCCGGCCCCTCCGGACTCTGGGATACTCTCCGTGACGATACTTCAGGCTCGTCTGCCCTATCTGACGGCGCAGCAGACGGAGGCGTTTTGCTCTCCATCATCTCCGGAAGAAGATCCCCCGAAGACGAACTCATCTGAGAAGGCTGCAAATCCGAACTGCAAGATAAAAATTTTGGTTATCCACAGAAGCACAAATGGAGGTATTTTCTTACTAATGAACTCCCCCTTTCCTACTCACGGCTCGCTGGAGGGCTGATCCTTTAGAGACGATTGTACGTCCGGGTTCTCCCCGGACGCCGGACCCCCCGATGAAGATTTCTTCCCTCGTTTAGGGGCTTTGGCCTCCGGATCTTCGGAGGCGGTCCTCTTCTCCCCCTGGAAGGAGGGGTTCTTGATTCCCCTCTCTTCAGACGCCCCTTTGAGCGAAATAATAGCTCCTCTATTCTCCCCATCGCTCCCTTCTCTGGCGCGACCTCCAAAGATTCTCGACCGGCCACGGGCTCCAGTCACGGTCTCTGGGAGGAGCAGACACCTTATCAGCTTCAATCGCGCTACCCACTCCTGTGAAGAGTAATGGGTCAGGAGGCGAACTCTGGAAAAGCAGATAAACAGAACGTCCGGACTCGAGCTATTTACACGAGTATCCGGCGATTGCGGCTTAGGCCTGCGTCCTCGGTCAATTCGGACACGCTACTGCGGTTGAAGAACAACTTGTACATCTCCACGGGTGTCCCACCCATGAAGTGTTGGAGAATCCGAGGTCCTCGGATTGAACTCCCATAGACGGAGAGGGCGGCGTTTGCGAGCGAAGACGCTGATTAGCATAACTCGCATCACTACAGCAGATTGATCTCCCTCACTTTGGAGGTCTTGAATCCGGCCTGCAATGAGGCCATGTCTTGAATGACCCCCAATTGAGCCCTTGGTTGACCCACGACATCAGTCGGCATGGAGGTCCCGGGCGGAATGAAGGCGGCAGCTTTTGCTTGCTGCCCTTCAGAGCGGTGATATAGAACCACTCATGCTGCCACAGTCCGAGTCCCTCTCGGAAGGAACCCTCGGGCCACGGGGCGTCGGCCTTTCTGCTTATGGCCACCCCGCCGCACTCCGCTTGACGCCCCCCCCGATCATCTTCGGCTCCACATTAAAGGTTTTCAGCCACAGGGCGAAGTGGGGAGTGACGCGGAGGAAGGCTTCGCAGACGATAATGAATGCGGAGATATGGAGGATGGACTCCGGAGCCAAGTCGTGAAAATCCAGCCCGTAGTAGAACATGAGCCCTCTCACGAAGGGGTCCGTCGGGAAGCCTAAACCCGGCGGAGGTGGGATCTGAAGACGACATACTCACCGCCTCGGGCGGGCACGGCCTGCCCTTGGGCAGGCAACTGTCTCGTAAATCTCGTGGGGCATGTGCTTGGCCTCCGCAGCTTTTAACCGTCCTCCTCCGTGGCGGAGGAGGGCATCCACCGACCTTGGAGGTCGGCCGGACATGGATAAGAATCCAGGCGCTCGAATCTGGGGCTCGGGTGTTGGGCCCGGGAGCAAAGAGGAGATTCGATGCGAGATTGAAGAAAAAAACGAGCCTTGGTCCTCTTATAAAGGGAAAAGATACCAAGAGTCGTCCCGTGACCGTTCGGATTCACCTTCGATAGAGGAGGCGTGGCGGCGGCACGGTTGGGTTACCCATGCGTATTGATGAGAATCACGGAATAAGGGGAGCACGATCTACCTTGACGACAGACGTGCCAAGAAACCGCCGCTAAACGTCTTTGAGGTGGTATAATAAAAAATGATTCAAATAAAGGCTTGGAAGCGGTGTGATGTCATGCCGCATAAAATGTCAGCAGATTGGATTTATGTGCATTATTCTCTCTAT
Organism: Aegilops speltoides; assembly: GCA_021437245.1. Lineage (NCBI taxonomy): Eukaryota > Viridiplantae > Streptophyta > Magnoliopsida > Poales > Poaceae > Aegilops > Aegilops speltoides. Next base: position 441,260,510 of record CM038147.1, read on the forward strand.
GGTGGAATGTGGAATTTATTTTGCAGAGCCGGACACTATCGTGGTGTTCATGATCTTCTCTGGATTATTCAAGGGAGGAACCCGCCTTGCAATGCCGAACATTATCGCTACCGGACTTATCGTCATTGAAGCTTTGGTTCGAGGCTCTTGAGGAGTCTGGACTAGGGGTGTCCGGACAGGCCGGACTATCATCGTCCGCCGGACTCCAAGACTACAAAGATACAAGATTGAAGACTCCGTCCCGTGTCCGGATGGGACTTTCCTTGGCGTGGAAGGCAAGCTTGGTGATACGGATATGTAGATCTCCTACCATTGTAACCGACTCTGTGTAACCCTAGCCTCCTCCGGTGTCTATATAAATTGGAGGGCTTTAGTCCGTAGGACACAACATACATTACAACAATCATACCATAGGCTAGCTTTAGGGTTTAGCCTCCTTGATCTCGTGGTAGATCCACTCTTGTACTACCCATATCATCAATATCAATCAAGCAGGACGTAGGGTATTACCTCCATCAAGAGGGCCCGAACCTGGGTAAAACATCGTGTCCCTTGTCTCCTGTTACCATCCGCCTAGACGCACAGTTCTGGACCCCCTACCCGAGATCCGCCGGTTTTGACACCGACAGTCACCCTTGACAAAACCACTTCTGTGACGCGCGATTTATCGTCATGGAAATGGACACTTCTGTGATGATAATTTTGGTAATGTCATGGAACACTTTTACGACAGCACAGGTATGACTATCTTGATTCTGTCATAAAATCGTCATGGATATACATGCATGACAAAAAACGCAACCTACTGTAACAAACACGTATCATCACGGAAGTGTATTTTTTTGTAGTGTATGTAAAACAGGTATAATGATCGTTATCAGAGACCACCTGAGGATTTCTTTGTACGCCAAAGCTTCTGGACCTCCTGGTGTGTCCGTCCGGCTATGTGTCTGATAGCCGGCCTTTCAGAAGAGCCTCCTGAAGATAGGGACCTGGAAGAAAAAAAGGTGAAAAGATGTGTGGGTCCCGGGGTGGTCGAATCGCATTGTGGACCTTGTCATGACTGTGCCTGCGCCTATGCCCAGGGTATTTTAAGTACGTAGTTGTGTATGCGCGGCGCAAATTTCGCCGCTTGACTGGGACTATGGCGGAGGTCGGATTGCTAGTCGAGCTCTGGACGTGCCGGATAATCCTGTTGTGGATTACTCCAGACTCGCTTGACGATATCCAGGTTCTTTATCGCCGAATTGGTTGTTTGCCTAAGAAGGCTGTTTTGTACTTCCGCCACGAGGGCCGCGGTGTGCTCCTCTGTGCGGAGCAAGCGCTCTGTGTTTCCATTAACTGTAATAACCCCGCGAGGTCCTGGCATTTTGAGCTTGAGGTATGCATAATGTGGTACCGCATTGAATTTGGAGAACGCGGTTTGTCCGAGCAGTGCATGATAGCCACTGCAAAAGGGGACGATGTCGAAGATTAAGTCCTCGCTTCGGAAATTGTCCAGAGATCAGAAGACCACTTCCAGTGTGATTGAGCCCGTACAACAGGCCTCCACCCCGGGTATGACACCCTTGAAGGTGGTTTTTGTGGGCTTGATCCTTGAGGGGTCGATGCCCATTTTGCGCACTGTACCCTGATAGAGCAGGTTCAGGCTGCTGCCACTGTCCATGAGGACTCATGTGAGATGGAATCCGTCGATGATGGGGTCAAGGACCAATGCGGCTGAACCGCCATGACTGATACTGGTAGGATGGTCCCTGCGATCGAAGGTGATAAGACAAGAGGACCATGGGTTGAACTTTGGGGCGACTGGCTCCGTCGCATAGACGTCCCTTAATGCACGCTTATGTTCCCGCTTGGGAATATGGGTTGCGTACATCATATTTACTGTTTTCACCTGGGGAGGGAATTTCTTTTGTCCTCCTGTGTTCGGCGGTCAGGGCTCCTCGTTACATCGCTATGCAGCCCCTTTTCCTTGTTTTCGGCATTCAACTTGCCGGCCTGTTTAAACACCCAGCATTCCCTGTTGGTGTGGTTGGCTGGTTTATCGGGGGTGCCGTGAATTTGACATGAGCGATCGAGTATGCGGTCCAAACTGGACGAGCTCGGACTGTTTCTTTTGAATGGCTTTTTCCGCTGTCCGGATTTAAAGCCTCTAAATCCGGCATTAACTGTCGTGTCTTCGGCGTTGTTGCCATTGTTGTGACGCTTGTGTCTATTTCGTCGTGGCTTGCCGTTGCTATCCCTGGCATCTGAATCGTCTGAGTTTTTGGGTGTGATGTTGCTATGAGCCAGCCAGCTGTCCTTGCCCGCGCAAAAGCGGGTCATGAGTGTCGTGAGGGCTGCCATGGATATTGGCTTCTCTTGGCCGAGGTGTCGGGCGAGCCATTCGTCACGGATGTTATGCTTGAAGGCTGCTAAGGCTTCGGCATCCGGACAGTCGACAATTTGGTTCTTTTTGGTTAGGAACCGAGTCCGGAATTTCCTGGCTGACTCTCCGGGCTATTGGGTTATGTGACTTAAGTCATCAGCATCCGGTGGTCGCACGTAAGTGCCCTGGAAGTTATCAAGGAACGTGTCTTCCAGATCCTCCCAACTGCCAATGGGCTTGCTGGCAGGCTATTCAGCCAATGCTGAGCCGGTCCTTTGAGCTTAAGTGGTATGTACTTTATGGCATGTAAGTCATCGCCGCGGGCCATGTGAATGTGGAGAAGAAAATCTTTGATCCATACCGTGGGGTCTGTTGTGCCATCATATGATTCAATTTTTACGGGTTTAAACCCTTCTGGGAATTCGTGATCCATTACTTCATCAGTGAAGCATAGGGGGTGTGCGACGCCTCTATGCCGGGCTACATCCCGACGTAGTTCAAATGAATCTAGTCTGTTGTATCCGGCCCGGCCGGACTTTGTTTATTGTATCCGGCGTGACGGTCATCGTCATGTCTTGTGGCGCGCCCCCGTGATTCATAGATCGATCTTGACTGTCCTGCTTTGTTTTCCAATACATCTCACAGGTCCTTCTTGTAGCCCTGGGCCTTAGTATTATCGTTTGATTGGCGATGGGGTACAGTATGGACTTCGGTCTGGTACGCCGCTTTGTCGCGGCCACGGGGTGGCCGGCTAGCCGCATCATGCGCTGGTAGCAACCTGCGCTTTGGGTAGCTTTTGCTAGGGCGCTCGAGTCAGTATTCCTCGGCAGCGAGGACCTCGGTCCATCTGTCAGTTAGCAGATCTTGATCAGCTTGAAGCTGTTGCTGCTTTTTCTTCAGGCTTTTTGCAGTGGCTATAAGCCGGCCTTTGAAGCGATCCTGCTCGATGGGATCCTCAGGCACGATGAATTCTTCGTCGCCAAGGCTCACTTCATCTTCGGAGAGAGGCATGTAATTATAATCCTATGATTCTCCATCTGTTGCCTGTTCTTTAGGGCTAGCTTGCCCATCCTCTTGCTCGGCCTGCTCGAAGCTTTGGTGGCAACATTATTTTCATCTTGGCACCATCAGTTATGTTATCTCTTGTGCCGGTATTGCTGTTTTTGCTATGGCAGGGCTTGGAGCAGCGCCTATGACGCCGGTGCTTAGATTGCTTCTCCGAGGGGTTATCGTCTGTTTCCTCATTGCCGTTGGTTTCTTTGGGGGTGTCCACCATATATATATCATATGATGAGGTGGCTGTCCAGCGCCCTATAGGCGGTGGTTCCTATTCCTCTCCTGCATCGTCGTCCATACGTCGATGTCTTCGCAGTTGAAGTCAAGCACGTCGGTTAAGTCATCGACAGTGGCTATTAAGTGGGTGGTGGGTGGGGAACGAATTTCTTCGTCGTCCGCTTCCCACTCAAGCCGGACATAGTTCGGACAAGAATCTCTCGACAAGGAAAGATACCTTAATGAGTTCAGCACGTCACCCGAGGGCGAGTGCTGAAAAATATCCGCGGCGGTGAACTCCATGACCGGTGCCCAACCAGATTCGATAGGCACGGACGCACGCGGTTCGGATCCTATAGCCGGTGACGAGTCCGAGGGTCCGATGACACCACCCTCATAGGGGGTGGGATCAGTGTTCGGCTCCAGCGCTGATGAGTGCGCGGCCTCCGTGACGGGGTCCATCCACCCGTCTTCGGAGGGCGCAATCTGCTCTGGATTGATTCCCGGCGCCACCACAGGCGCGATCTCCCGAATAGTGTCCGATGGAAGATCAAAGTCATGCCCGTCGTGACCGTCCGGCGCGCCTGACATGGGCTCGAATCCGTCGAAGATCAAGTCTCTGCGGATGTCGGCAGTACAGTTCAAGCTTCCAAACCTGACCTGATGGCCAGGGGCGTAGCTGTCGATCTGCTCCAGATGGCCAAGCGAGTTGGCCCGCAGTACGAAGCCACTAAATATGAAGATCTGTCCAGGAAGGAAAACCTCCCCCTGGACCGCATCATTGAAGATGATCGAAGGAGCCATCAAGCCTTACCGCGACGACACAGTGGAACTCTCACTGAAAGCACCAATGTCGGTGTCAAAATCGGCGGATCTCGGGTACGGGGTCCCGAACTGTGCATCTAAGGCTAATGGTAACAGGAGGCAGGGGACACGATGTTTTACCCAGGTTCAGACCCTCTCGATGGAGGTAATACCCTACTGCCTGCTTGATCGATCTTGATGATATGAGTATTACAAGAGCTGATCTACCACGAGATAGTAGAGGCTAAACCCTAGAAGCTAGCATATGATTATGATTGTTTTTGTCCTACGGACTAAACCCTCCGGTTTATATAGACACCGGAGGGGGCTAGGGTTACACATAGTCGGTTACATAGAAGAAGATCTACATATCTGAATTGCCAAGCTTGCCTTCCACGCAAAGGAGAGTCCAATCCAGACATAGGACGAAGTCTTCAATCTTGTATCTTCATAGTCCAACAGTCCGGCCAAAGTATATAGTCCGGCTGTCCGAGGACCCCTTAATCCAGGACTCCCTCAGCGACCGACACGGCGATAGGCGCACCGATGTCGAGCACACCACCTACCAAGAAAACTGTGCGGCCGTCCTCCTCTGTGAATAGCAAGAGCCGTGGCTCTGACAGTGGCACCTGCAGCTGGAGCACCTAGTCGTATTGGATCCTGTGCACGGGCATGGGATGCAGGATGCTGATGTGGTGGTAGAGCGCTGGCGGCGGGCCTTCGTAGCCGCAGATGGGCACGGCGCATTTGTAGGGCGTGAGCGGACAGACGCTCTCGTGATCGGCGAGCTTTTGGTAAGTGACGTAGAGCCCACAGCCTTCGTGTGGGCACTCCACCCTCACCGACAAAAGGACGGCATCCACCGCCGTGTTTCACACGTCGAAGCCACTGCCACGCTTGCACTTCTAGCACTGCCGCTGGTTCCCGGGGCGCTCGACGCGGCAGTCCGCGCAGGCCAGGTGCCCTCCCTTGCACTGCAGAAATCAATCGAACAACACATCAATCAAGAAACCTGCACCTTGCTCGATCAGCTGAACAAACAAGGTGTATTCGAACCTCATATACTAGAGGCGTCAAGGGGCAGAGGCACCAAGGGCAGTGGAGCACGATGAGGTCCATCGAGACCTTAGAGAGCTCCATCATCGGTTCATGTTCCGTCTGCATGATCTCGCCCTCCTCGTGCACAACCATCTCTCACTTTAGGGCCGGGGCATTACAAAGCTTTACCACCACATATTTATACTACTTCAAGGTGCATTAAATCAACACATGCAAGTATCAAAAGGAGAGTCACGGCATGCATGCATGCGTTGTAATTAATGCATCGATAAACGCAAATTATTGAAATATATCGAGTGCAGTGCTTTGATGTGTCGCGTCAACTCATACATCCACGAGAAGTTTGATTATCCTCTCCCTCGCGGACTTAACTGCACCTGCCTTTGGCTGTATGACAGGTTGGCCACCCACCCGTCGGGCACACCCATCATACACGCAAAGGCAGGAGCGTCCCTTCCTCGCCCATGAGTGTGGTGGCTGGCAAGACTAGGAGAAGCTTTCGCTACACACTCTCCCTCCCGCAGCGTTGGACATGCAGCAGTTCAATCGGTGTCATATGGGCAGAAGCGTACTGTAGTACCCCCCCAGTGCAGTAGTACTCCATCATTGTTCGACTTCCCGAAGAGGCGAAGAGCCAAGCGCAGCCCGGATGCTTGTGTGGCAGTTTCATGTGTAGAGTAGTCCAGGATAGCGTGTACCATGCCTGTAAGCTTAAAATCATTGGGGTCGGCTCCATGCTATGTGGCCGTCTCGAAGTTTTTTTAATTAAAATAGTCTTCTGGCCCTACCTGTCATCCTGGTGATTGTAGTTTGCACGCTCATCTGGTCAAGACAAGAATATATATTTTAATTTGTGGTGGGTAAATGTTAGAGGTTGCAGCAAATATATTGTACACTGCGGGTCTTTTAGCCAAGTTTAGAGGCAAGCATGTGGGTCCAGTGCTATGATGTGTTGCGTCAACTTGTACAACGAGGAGAAGCTTGATTTTACTACTACACGCCTTCTCCCTCGCCCATGTACGCGGTTGCTCGCAAACAAGGATAGGCTTTTGCTTATAGTACTACAACAAGCTATCCCTCCCGCTCGCGATGGACGGACATGCAGCAGTGGATTTGACACTGTAGAAGCAGTAGTAGTAACATCATTGTTCGTCTTCTTGAAGAGGCGAAGAGCCAACCGCAACCCGAACGTGGCAGTTGCGAACATTGGAGCACGCATATAGCCAGGCTCTTGCATGAGACAAAATTGCTATGTGAGCCCATTATTGTACTAGTACGTACTGGAGTACTTGCTAGTATAGCCCTGTAAACCAGAAACACTACAAAAAAAATACACTTCCGTGATGATACGTGTTTGTCACAGTAGGTTGCGTTTTTTGTCACGCATGTACATCCATGACAAATTTATGACAGAATCAAGATAGTCATACCTGTGCTGTCGTAGAAGTGTTCCATGACATTACCAAAATTACCATCACGGAAGTGTCCACTTCCATGACGATAAATCGCGCGTCACAGAAGTGCTTTCGTCAAGGGTGACCGACACGTGGTATCCATCGTAATGGAACACTGTTAACCTATCGGGTCGGGTTTTGGATCCGATAACGCATTAACAGCCCCGACCAATGGGGATTTTCCACATGTAAAATCATCATTGGCTGGAGGAAACACGTGTCGGCTCATTGTTGGGACAGTTGTCATCCACTCATTGGACAGAAGGCGCCTATGATACGTCGACACGTGGCATGACCCAACAGAGGCCCATTCCTGTGAAAAGGCCGGGCCGTTTGACTTGGTCAAAAGGTGACGGGCCGGCCCATGGAAAGCCTATTAACAGCCTGTTCGCATATAGCCCATTTACAGCCCACTAACCCAAGGCCTGTTACGCCCTATCCGAATTAGGCCCAGTAGCGTCATCTGGGCCATCCAATATGATTCCAGCCCGTTTTCACTTCTGGCCCATGTATGGCTCATGACGTCTTTAGGCCCATATGAGGCCCTATGTAACTCTTGGCCTATTAACGGCCCGTGGTGAAACTGGCCCGCAATGAACAGTGTATCACTTTAGACCCATTAACGGCCCGTGGTGAAACTGGCCCGTAATGAACAATGTATCACTTTATACCCATTAAGGGCCCGTTATTCATTTGGGCCATTTCCAGTCCATGTTATCTTTCGGCCTTCTCAGAGCCCATTTATTCTTGGGCTCATTTTGAGCATTCGTTTACTTACGGCCCGTTACTGTCATTTTCTGCTTGTGGGCCAAATTCAGCCTGTGGTTACAGTCGGCCCGTTTGTGGTCCGTTAATACATTGGGCCGTTTTCATAGCGTCATCAAATACAGCCTATTAACGATGGCCCGTTATGGTCGGCCCATGAACGGACGATTCCAACTCTAGCCCGTTTACGACCATAATGTGGCCTGTTATTGGCCCATGTTTGGCCAATCGATCATACGGCCCGTATAAGGCCCATTGATGATACGACCCGTAGAAGGCCCATTGTTTCTATGGCCCGTAGAAGGCCCAATGTTTCTATGGCCCGTAGAAGGCCTACTGTTTCTACGGCCCGTAGAAGGCCCACTATTTCTACGGCCCGTAGGAGGCCCAGTGTCACTACAGTAAATATTAGCCCATGGTTATTGTGGCCTAGTTTTAAAAAATAGGTTATTGCAGCCACTAGCAAACCGCAGAAAAGAACTGCACTGACTACAAGCAAACAAATAAACAAGACAACAAGGAAATAAATAAGCAAGCAACTTATGCTAGGCTATCACGGCTATTACACATATTACATCCACTGGGCATCAAAGTTCACCACCAGTGCAAATATAGGGAACACAGGAGCATATAAACGCCGCAGCAAAACAAGTCCAGAACTAAAACCACTTCAGAAGAGTTCAAGAAACAATATCATGTGTACCCATAATGCTGGCAAGATGCTTAGCAAGCTTATTAACTTTCTCTTGTTTGGCGCTTAAATCCTCCAGCGCTTGCTGTTGCACAAGAAAGTACGCATCTGAATTCTGCAGGGACTTCCTCAGTCCTTCGACTTCTTGCCGCAACACAGCTGACTGATGCCTTTCAGCTTGTAGCTGAGATTGAAGAAGCCGAAGTGATTCAGGCAGCGAGTTCGAAGAGCTTGTGCCAGCGGTACTGGCCAATAACTCGAACACTACATCAACGCAGGACTGTGGGGTTTTCTCACTATCTACAAGATCGTTTTTATCACCTTTCTTGGAGACCAACAGGGTTGTCTCATTATCTTGAACCTTATCTGCATTACTTTCTCTACCATTGCATAGTGGGGTGCTCTTATCCAATATTCTGTTTGCATACTACAAGAGAAACAAGCAGACACATCACAAGTTTAGCTTGTAGTATACCAAACTCATTTTGGTAAACCGGTTTAGTAGTAAGGTGGACAGGATAACAGCATGAAACAAACATATATCTATGTACTATGGTCATTGTATTGTCCATATCATTCTAGTTTATGTTCCCTAATCAAGATAGAGACACAGTTCAACTCATATATTTTTAAGACGCAGCATCATAGACAGAATATAAGTGTGAGAAACTACACAGCATTGGCAGCACTTGTAATGTGCATCACATGAGAACATAACTGTTTATACAACTTAAACTGAAATCAACATAGAGCAAGAAGTTAGAACAACAATCCAGCTTAAAGAAATAGGTTTAAAACATACCTGCAATGCCATTGGAGTTTCAATTGGATCCTTCAAATTCAAAAATAGTTGGTATGAGTAAATACAGTGATGCAACAGCAAAGGAGTATGGACCATAGCTACGGAATCTGACCTGAGAACAGTTGCTCTTCTGCTTTAAACGTGGAGTTTGGGTTAGCTATGGTGGTCTTTGTGCTTTGGGCACTGCAGTAGCTTTACAAACTGCTCGTGTGGGGGTACTCTGTGGTGGACATGGTGCTTTGTCAACTATAAGGGGGTTACTATCCACTGGGGTTGCGGTTAGATGGGTTGTAGCTGGTTCTCTGCCCAACGGTGTAAGTGTGCAATCTGGAAGAGTCTCGATTATGTGTGGTGGGGCTAGTTTGTGGGCCAGTACAACCATGGTTCTATCTGCATCGACGGGTAGCACTGTCTTTTGTGAAGAACGGGTTTTTGCTCCCTTAGATACTGCCATCACCCCTCCAATTCAAATGGCTGATAAACAAGAAAAGAAATTGAACGTACAGACATTGTATGATAGATAGATGTGGTAATTCACATATATGTTGTCTAACCAAACAGGACAACATGACACAATTTCACATATATGATGCCTAACTAAACAGGATAGCATGACACAGTTTTAGATATATGATGGATAACTTAACAGGATATAATGGCATAATTCAAAATATGATGAGTACCTAAACAGGATGACATGACAAAACTATATGATGTCTTTCTAAAATAGGTTGGGATGAAATAATTCACATACATGTTGTCTAAGTATACAGGATGGCATGATATAATTGACATAATTGATTCATATACTAAGCAGATGGCACTCGCATGTATGATCTCTAAACTAAGCAGATAGAATTCAATATTGTACATATGATGTCTAAACTAAGCAATGCATGACACCATATGCATCATATGAGAAATATAAACATTGCAACTTAGAGCATACACCTCAGGTGGGATATAGGACTGGTCATCTGCTCTCAATCCTCCTCGAGGAGCTCCTCAGAACCATCGAGATATATGCTTCAACAGTACCATTGCTCGCTCAAAGACCTTGTTTTCACTCCAGATTTTTCCATAACCAGCTCAAATGGCTGATACACATGAAGAGTAGTTCAATATACACAGATTGTCGACAAATGGAATACGTAATGAAAAAAAGATGGCATGAGATAATTCACATATATGATGCCTGGCTCCATGGCGGTGCATAATTCACATATATGATAACTGGCTGAAAAACATGGCATTGCATAATTCACATATCTGATATAGAAAGCAAACAGGAGGCATTCACACAAAGCATGTCTAATCTAAGCAGATGGCATGGCAATGCAAGACACCATATGCATGATATGAGCAATATAACCCAGCCAAGTTAGAGCATGCACCTCGGGGAATACGACTGGTCATCTCTCTCTGAATCCTCCTCTGAGGAGCTATCTGTAACCAGCAAGAAATCTGCATCGACAGGTAGCACTGACTGCTCAGAAGACCTTGTTTTCACTCCAGATTTTCCCATGACCGACTCAAATGGCTGATGCACAGGAAGAGTAGATGAATGTATAAACATTGTTGACAAATGGAATACATTATGGAAAAAAATATGGCACGATACAATTCACATATACGATGACTGGCTAAACAGGATGGCATTGCATGATTCACGTATATGATGCCTGGCTAAAGAAGATGGCATTGCATAATTCCCATATACTCCCTCCGTTCCTAAATATTTGTCTTTTTAGAGATTTCAAATGGACTACCACATACGGATGTATATAGACATATTTTAGAGTGTAGATTCACTCATTTTGTTCATTATGTAGTCACTTGTTGAAATCTCTAAAAAGACAAATATTTAGGAATGGTGGGAGTATGATATAGAAACCAAACAGGTGGCATTCACACAAAGCAAATCTAAACTAAGTTGATGACATATAAGATGTATAATGTAAGCAATGCAAGGCGCCATATGCATGATATGACCAACATCAGCATGCCAGGTTAGAGCAAACACCTCAAGTGGTAAACAGGCATGGCCGGCTCCTTATGAATCTCCATCTAAATAGTTATCTTCCTCTGGAATACAATCTGGAAATGCAGGAGAGGGGGGGGCACTTCACCCACCATGGAGCAGCGTCTGCATGACATTATATTCGCACACAATGGTCTTCTCCTTTTCTCTACATGTTCAGTATGATTGTGTACAATATCTGACATGCATAATAAAAAAATAGTTAGATTTTGTAAGGCCTAAGGGGTGCATGCAAAAATCAAGACTGATGGTAGAAAACGAGTGGATGGATCCAAAACTAATGATAGCAGGTAGATTATAGCTTCAGTTTAAAAAGATAGACAATGGATCATCTATTGTTTGTTTCCCACCCAACATGAACCACATAGAAGACCCCAGATGAACCAGATAGTAGACAGATACTATTCGTTGCTTGCTCGATATGAGACCCATGGGCAATTCAAAACTCAAGATTGAACGATAAAGTAGCAGGTAATAATAACCGATGTATAACGTAAGCAAACACGAAAGATCTGCGACCTCTCTTAGGAACTATCTAGTCCTCGTGTTCATCTGCTCGATCGATGATGGTAATGCAGTTAGGCGTGGCTGCCGCAATGGGAAGATGATCTGAGGCGGCGAAAGAAAGTCTGCGGGGGATCTCTGCTGAAGTGAACGCTTCATCGATGGTGCACCTCGGTGGGGTGGATGACGACACGGCAGAGCAGGACATAACACACAGAGTTTTCTTTGACGCCAATCTGAAAATGAAGTAAATCTGTAAGGGCTCCTTAGAACTGGAGGATTCTATAAATGCAGGGACTGGAAAAACATAGCAATAGGATAGGAATGCACGTGCAAAACAGAGCATTTGGAAACATAGGATTTCAGTCAACCTGGGTGTTTGGCTCACATGAATTGGAAGAACAGAGGAATGGAGAAACAAAGTGATGCGACGAGTGTACAACCTCTTTGGCATAGCCTTGTGGACCTCAGCATCATTGGGTTGGACGTGGAGGATGGTGATGATGCTTTGTGTGACTGCTGGAGGCGGGAAGAAGATCTGAGGCCTCTAGAAACGGCGCCGAGGGTACTGCTCCGCTGTGATGGACGGTTCCGTCGTTGGAGCAGCTCCGCTAAGGTGTACGGCGACAAGGCTGAAGCATGACAAGACAGACAACTTTAATCTGAAGTGGGACCCTAATATCATCTGCAATAGATGATGTAAAATACATCACCAAAAAGTGCTAGATGTAAAATGCATCAGCCGCGCCACGGCCGCTCCGACAGATGTTGTAAGTACTGTTCACTCTGAACTTAACTGAAGAAAATGAACTTCACAGTCGAAACTGAATTTTACTGTCGAAACTGATTGAACTAGTAACAGAGCATTGCAATAGATGTTTAGGGCGTTCGAGCACTAGTAGCAGAGAAGCAGTGATCTAAATCAGCGAGCCTTCGAGCGAGGAACGCACTAGCAGAGAGCAAGTCGTGCAGTAGCACCATGAGCGAGTGCTAAAGCAGCAACTCCTGTAGCTGCCGGAGGTCGTGCAGCAGCAGCAGCAGCGCAAGCGAGAGCAAGAGCAGAGCAGCAGCACGAATGAAAGCAGGAGCAGGCGGTCTGCAGCAGCGACCGACAAAAACGACAGAGCAGCCAGCGAAGCGAGAGCCGGAGCAGCTGCAGCTAGTGCCGTTGTGGAAGTCGCCGCCGAGGAAGCAACGACATGGGGGAGAGACGCCGTGGATGATGTGGCCGGCGACGGCGCCGTCGATGGAGACGCCATGTCTGCTCGGTATCGAGCACCGGCAGCCCCGTGAGATCGAATAAAAGATAAAATGCAGCGGTGAGTGCAGAACCTCCTTGGTGGCGCCGAGTTGGCCTCGGCTTCATCGGAGGAATTGGTGAGGGTGCTGCGGTTCCGGTGGGGCAGGTCAAGACGGCGCTGTGGGGATTGAGGTGGCGCGATAGACGAGGCGAACGTCGGGGCAGCTCCTTGGAGGTGGAGGACGGGGCGGCTGATCCGGCGGGACGACGAGATCGACAACGGATCCTCATCCGGTGCGGTGGATGAGGGACGGCGAGCTATTGCGGTGGACGACGTAGTCGGGGAAGAGTCTCCCACTGGGCGGCGGTCGGGAGGCCGACGGAGGAGCGTGGGGTTTCACGGGTTTTGGCGGCCTCGGTGTACGAGTGGGGGGCGAAGCGGGAGGGGGAGCCAAGCTTAGGGATGCGCTTGTCCGAAATGTAGGGTAAGTTAACAGCGTACCCCCACCGGTTTTGACACCGCGGCGTGGAGCTTCATTTCCGGCTGAGGGGTAGAAGGGGGATTTCACGTGTCTGGGCTGCGGGAGCGATTTCGGATGAGGAGGGAGTTCTCGCGCGCGTCCAAATTTCGGATAACAAGGCGCGGCGCGGGTTGAAGAAGCGGGAGTTTCAAAGCAGGTGAGACAAAAGATACTCGAGCTTGAAAATTTCGGGATAACAAGGTGCGGATTCCTTGTTCGGCAGAACAAACTTAACGTGTAAAAAAATCATACAAGACACAAGAGAGTCATGTCCCTTTTACTATATTGCTATAGATGCCATTGAAAAACTACAAGAAAAATGTAAAAAATCGGAGAACATGATTACCTGCACAAGACCAAATCGATTCGCACTTCCCTCAACAACAACAAAAACAAATCAATTCCCACCAAAGAAAGAGTAATGTCCCTTTTATATGATTACAGATGCCATGATCTCGAATTTCAATTTTGAATCCACGTTATGTTGAATTCAATATATCATTAGGTGACCTTGCGGTTTATAATTGATGTAGTCATACATTTTGATCTTCCATCATATATGAACATTTTACTCCACCATGTGAACATATATATTGTCGCTCTACCATATGGACTAAATTTGAATCAATTTTCCTTATTTGAATATGATTGTTGTCAAGTTATACAATAATTTAAATATTATCTTGATAACAAAAAACATGCATATAGCAGTAATCATATTTCACTATGAACTACATGTACCATACGCTCTCCAATTCAAATATTTGTATCCATTTTATGTTGAATTCAAATCATAGTACATTATTGGTCTAGGTAGCGAGATGTTCGGGATAATCTAAACCCTGTTTTCATACGTATAATTTTTGGCTGAATTGGGACAAGTTTTGGTATAAGCCTCTTGCAAAACCGAGATTCTCTCAACAAGCCTCGTGGTTCCGAGAGGAACGTGTCACCTTTGTGTGTGAAACGATATCGCTGCCTCCCCGATTTTATTTACAGAGGCAACATAGAACTATATGAGTGCCTGTTAAATTTTGGAATTATTTCGGTTCATTTGGCCTTTTATACATTAATTGAGTTTCGGACTTTTAATGTGCATAATCTAAATATGAATTGCATGCACATGCTCCGGTGCACCAAAGTGGGTTGAAAAATCACATGTGTGTCCTTGGTTGAATTTCTAGGTCCCATGGAAGAAATGAGAATGAAATTCAAACATCTGGGCGTCATGACTCTGCCGAGAACATCGAGAAACTTAGATTTTAAATTCATGTAAATCCAAACTCATTGGAAATCATGAAACTTGGCATGGTGTCATGTCATGGCACTAACATGTTGTGGTAAAAAATTGGGCCGATTTGGAAGCTCGTGGTTCTAAGAGGGAACGTGCCACCTTTGAGTGTGAAACAATATACACTGCCCCCCTTGAGTTTCTTAACAAAGGCAACATAGAACTACATTAGTGCCATGTTAAATTTTGGAATTATTCCGGGTTCGTTTGTCGTTTTTATACATTAATTGAGTTTCTGGTCATTTAATGTGCATAAGTCAAATTTGAACTACAAGCACATGCTCTCGTGCACCAAAGTTGGTTGAAAAATCACATTTGTGTCCTCGGGTGAATTTCTAGGTCCCATGCAAGAAATGAGAATAAAATTAAAACATCTGGGCATCGTGGCTCGGCCGAGAACATTGAGAAACTTGGTTTTAAAATTCTTGTAAATCCAAAACACGTCTGAAAATCATGAAACTTGGCATGGATGTCATGTCATGGTACTACCATGTTGTGGTAAAAAAATGGCCGAATAGGAACAGATTTTGGTATAAGCTTCTTGCAAACCGAAGCTTCTCTCAAGAAGGCTCGTGGTTCTGAGAGGGAACGTGTCACCTTTGAGTGCGAAACGATATACGTTGTCCCCCTTGAGTTTATTTACAAAGGCAACATAGAACTACATGAGTGCCCTGTTAAATTTTGGAATTATTCCGGCTTTGTTTGGCCTTATTTACACATTAATTGAGTTTTTGGTCATTTAATGTGCATAATTCAAATTTGAACTACAAGCACGTGCTCCCGTGCACCAAAGTTGGTTGAAAATCACATTTGTGTCCTCGGGTGAATTTCTACTCCCATGCAAAAAATGAGAATAGATTCAAACATCTGGGCTTCGTGGCTTGGTCAAGAACATTGATAAACTTGGTTTTAAAATCATGAAACTTGGCATGGTGTCATGTCATGGTAGTACCATGTCGTGGTAAAAACATTGGCCGAATTGGAACAAATTTTGGTATAAGCTTCTTGCAAATCGGAGCTTCTCTCAAGAAGGCTCGTGGTTCTAGGAGGGAACGTGTCACCTTTGTGTGCATAATTCAAATTTGAAATACAAGCACATGTTCCAGTGCACCAAAGTTGGTTGAAAAATCACATGTGTGTCCTCGGGTAAATTTCTAGGTTCCATGCAAGAAATGGGAATGAAATTCAAAATTCTGGGCGTCGTGGCTGGGTTGGAAACATTGAGAAACTTAGTTTTTTAATTCCTGTAAATCCAAAACACGCATGAAAATAATGAAACTTGGCTTGGTGCCATGACATGGCACCAACATGTTGTGGTAAATTTGCAGTCCGATTTGCGAAGGCGCACACATTAACAATCAACAAAGTCATTTTGGAACAAGTGTTGTCACGTTACAATCGGAAACACAAGTATTATTGAAACCGTGGGCGTTCTACTTACTAGTACCATTTACGTGCCGCCACGCGTCCCCATTTTTTATTAGCTAGGAGGCGCCGTGCAGGGTAGCTATTTGAGTACAAGAGGCGTGCGATCAGACCCCTGCGCGTGCTTATCGGGAGGAGAGCCCTTTGACCTCCATCTGCCATCCACCTCTCTCCCAAGGTCTCCATTAATGGCGCCCGAGCCTCTGTTTAATGGCGTGGCTATGTCTCACTCGACTGAGATTTAAGAGAGAAAAAAGAAAATCTGAAAGCACGGATCTTGATGTAAGATCCGACGGACCTATATAGCATCTACTGCGACTTATAGCAAGACTGATGAATATATAAGGACGATTTTTTTATCAAAGAAGGGCTTGCCCCTTCCGATTTTCATTACTGAAAACCACCACAATTCACAAGAAGTTCAGCACAACTCCAGCCTAACACGAAGGACTAAGGTCCCATAATATAAGAGCTACACTAGTATAGTGTCAAAAAATCGAGATGGAGGAGTACAAAATCGCAACATCCCAAGAGGCCAACAAAGGCCAAACATCCGTGCTAGAACCCAACATTTCACAACCGACGACACAATCCACATCCTAAACCGATTATTACATCAAAAGAAACCAGAAACTGAAGGAAGCCCAAAGAAGAACTAGAAGAACAAAGAACGCCGTGGTCGCCACAAAGAAGAGTTTTCTTCATTCCAGCCTCGCAACATTGATCTTCCACAGAAAGATAAGGACGATTAATTGTCTTACATAATTAGAAAGATAATTAAAAAAGCCACATGCGGCTACGCCCGAAATACACAAGGGCAAAAGAAGAAGGAAGACAAGGATCTGGCTCGCTGATCTCTACTTTCTTGATGCGTTGCTGCAGGCCGCGGGAACTAGTCTCCGCGGCGAGCGGCGATGAGCTCTTTCGTGTCCTCAAGACGCTGCTTGAGAACATCCACGGATTCCTCCACCAGCCTTTGGCGCTTGTTGCGGAGCATGTCATTCTCGTCCATAAGTTTCTTGACGATGACGCCGGTCCTCTTCAACAAGGCACTGGTCTCCTCCTGCTGGTCTGCACTTCGGACGATCTTCTCCCTCAGTAGGTCGCGCTCGGCCCGGAGCCTCTCATTGCCCTCCCTTAGTTGCCGGATGACGCCGGTAGCCTGTTCAAACGAGGCTTTCACGTCGTCCTGCAACCTCGCCAAGCCGGAGATCTGATCCATCTGGCTATGGACGATCGCATGCATGCGCCTGTAACAGTCGTCGCCTGCCCGCGAGAAATTTTCCCAGGCCGCCACGGCGCGGTGGGACATCTTTGCTGCATTCGTGGCGCGGCGGGACATCTCTGCCGCTTCCGCGACGCGGCCGGACCAGTCTGCTGCATCAACGGTGCGGCGGGACCTCCGTGCTACTTCAGCGGCACCGCGGGACCTCTGTGATGTTACTTCCGTGCAGCGGGACATGTCGGCTGCTCTCGCAGCAAGGGAGGACATCTCTCGTGCTTCCACTTCCATGCTTGCCTCTCCCTGGTGGCAATCTCTCGACCAAGAACTCATGCTGGCCATGGCAGATGCAAGGGAAGGATGTTGAATGACTTGTTTGTTTTTGTGGATGAGGAGTTGAGGAGGAATGTGCAATCATCTTGGCATACTAGTATTTATAATTCAGTACTAATACGCTGCTAAGTGGGAAACCGTTTAGGTTGTGATCGGTGTGAACAGGTTTGGAATTCAATATACTAGCGTGGTACTAATACGCTCCAAAGTGGGAAACCGTTTAGGTTGTGATCGGTGTGAACAGGTTTGCAATTCAATATAGCGTGGAGTAATTTGGAATGTGATGAGACGCAAGCTCAAAATTTATTGATGGTTCTAGTTTCAAAGTGCGGCACTATTCCCGGATGGAGTACTTCTTTTTGTACTCCCTCCTTTCTGGTTTTATAGGGCTTATCTCAAAATTTTAGTTTTTCCCTTTTATAAGGCTCAATTTGGTTGTTCCCCAACACATGTTCAGATTCCAAGGTGCATTAAATCATTGCATGCAAGTATTAAGAGAAAATTGACCAATGCATGTACTTTATGCATGCATGCATTGCAATTAATGCATTGATAAACATAATTTTTTGAGAAAAACAAGAGCATTCGTTAGGTGCTTTTGCAAACTACAAAAAATATTCCACCACTCACCATAAACCAGAAAGGAGGGAGTACTATTGTGTACGTGCAATAACTGGCACCGTCGTATACATATCTTACGGTTAATGGGGCGTTCGACAGGAATAGCCGTGTGGTGAGCTCTAGGCTAGTCCTTTTTTCAGACGCATTAAACCTATCTCTCGGGACTTCTCGCACGCACCATCCTGCCACCCACAAAAACTTGTACTCTGAGTTTAGTAGTACGTTATACAGGAAGACAAGAGGTGCACGCACGCACTCGTCCTCTCACACACGCGTCTGTTTTTTCTCGAAAAGGAGGATGATGACCCCCGGCCTCTGCATCCGGGAGTCACACACGATCTCAGTAGCTACTTAATTGTAGTGTTCTCAACCATCCGATTGGCTCTATCATGGATGTACCTATATACTAAAACATGTCTAGATACATCTATATTTTGACAAATGGAAGGCATGTATTGTGGAACGGAGGGAGTGCTTGTCATCAAAATGGATAAAAAGGGACGTATCTAGAACTAAAATACGTCTACATACATCTCCTTTTATCCATTTTGATGACAAGTAGTACTTCTTACCCAAAGGAACTTTATATCCAACAGACACAAAATATCCGTTCGACTATTGGAAATTACTGATCTGATGTCGAAGTAATTGCTGCATCGCCACCAAAACCCACCATTTCTTAAGCTAAAGTAGACCAAGGTAATCCCTATATTAGCATATTACTAAGATAAACAGAAGGCATTGTCGAAACATTTAGGACGTGAGCTTGTCAATCTGAATGTGGAGGGACACAAGCTTAGCCCCGGCCAGCAGCTTGGGCGGAACTGTCAGGAAGGTCAGCTCCTGCACGTCGATGCCGCCGGGATCCTTGCTGCTTGTCACCTCCATTTCCACCTTGACGGCGTCGGTCGTGCCTTTGGGCTCCCCCGGCAGGCCGTTCGCCCACATCTTGGCCAAGTAGTGCGGTAGTGGGGACGCCCCCGCTCTAATGTAGACGACCGACACGGTGATAGGTGCACCGATGTTGAGCACGCCGCCGACCAAGAAAAACACGCGGCGGTCCTCCTCCACGAACAGCAAGAGCCGTGGCTCCGACAGTGGCACTTGCAGCTGGAGCACCTTGCCGTACTGGATCCTGTGCACGGGCATGGGATGCACGGTGCTGATGTGGTGGTAGAGCGCCGGCGGCGGGCCTTCGTAGCCGCAGACGGGCACGGGGCATTTGCAGGGTGCGAGCGGACACACACTCTGGTGATCAGCGAGCTTGTGGTAAGTGACGTAGAGCCCACAGGCTTCGTGCGAGCACTCCACCCTCACCGACGAAAGGACGGAGTCCACCGCCGTGTTCCGCACGTTGAAGCCACCGCCACGCTCGCACTTCTGGCACTGCCGCTGGTTCCCGGGGCGCTCGACGCGGCAGTCCGCGCAGGCCAGGTGCCCTCCCTTGCACTGCAGAAATCAATCCAACAACACATCAATCAAGAAACCTGCACCTTGCTCAATCAGCCGAATGGACGAGGTGTATTCGAACCTCATACACTGGAGGCGTCAAGGGGTGGAGGCACAAGGGGCAGTGGAGCACGGTGAGGTCCATCGAGACCTTAGAGAGCTCCATCGTCGGGTCCTGGTCCTGTTTGGTCTGCATGATCTCGCCCTCCTCGTGCACAACCATCTCTCGACTTGGGCCGGGGTATTACAAAGCTTACCGTCACATATTTTATACTCCTCCATTCCTAAATGTACTCCTCCGTTTGAATTACTTGTCTCGAAAATGGATGTATCTAGAACTAAAATATGTCTAGATACATCCATTTTCGCAAGTAACAAGTAAGGCTGGCCATAGTGGGAGTAACATAAGTAGTATCATGCACTTGGGACTCAACCCTAAACATGCTTATGTGGCAGGTAACAATTAAAGAAGAGAGAGATGGTTATAGTAACATAGGTAGATACCGTAACATAATAAATATGGTGCTACTATGTGTCATGCATGGCAATAAATGGGACCATCTATGATACTAATCTATGATACTATGCACTATAGAGGTAGTAACATAGACTAGTAACGTATGCATGTTACTAGTCTAAGTTACTCCCCATTATGACCAGCCTAATTCCGAACGTAGGGAGTAAGTCTTTATAGAGATTTCACTAGGTGGACTACATATGGAGCAAAATGAATGAATCCATACTTAAAATGCATCTATATACATCCGTATGTAATTCATAATGGAATCCCTACAAAGACTTATAATTTAGGAACGGAGGGAGTACTACTTCAAGGTGCATTAAATCAACACATGCAAGTACTATCAAAAGAAGAGTCACGGCATGCATGCATGCGTTGTAATTAATGCATCGGTAAACACAAATTATTGAAATATATCGAGTGCAGTGCTTTGATGTGTCGCGTCAACTCGTACATCAACTAGAAGTTTGATTATCCTCTCCCTCGCGGACTTAACTGCACCTGCCTTTGGCTGTATGACAGG
This sequence comes from Aegilops speltoides, assembly GCA_021437245.1. Lineage (NCBI taxonomy): Eukaryota > Viridiplantae > Streptophyta > Magnoliopsida > Poales > Poaceae > Aegilops > Aegilops speltoides. Next base: position 441,281,415 of record CM038147.1, read on the forward strand.
TTGGCCACACACCTGTCGGGCCCACCTGTCATACACGCAAAGACAGGAGCGTCCCTCCCTCGCCCATGAGCGTGGTGGCTGGCAAGACTAGGAGAAGCTTTCGCTACACGCTCTCCCTCCCACACGCGGTGGACATGCAGCAGTTCAATCGGTGTCAGATGGCCAGAAGCGTACTGTAGTACTCCTCCAGTGCAGTAGTACACCATCATTGTTCGACTTCCCGAAGAGGCGAAGAGCCAAGCGCAGCCCGGACGCTCGTGTGGCAGTTTCATGTGTAGAGTAGTCTAGATAGCGTGTACCGTGCCTGTAAGCTTAAAATCGTTGGGGTCGGCTCCATGCTATGTGGCCGTCTCGAAGTTTTTTAAAAAATTAAAATAGTCTTCTGGCCCTACCTGTCACCCTGGTGATTGTAGTTTGCACGCTCATCTGGTCAAGACAGGAATATATATTTTAATTTGTTTTTTTTTTGAAAGGGGACTCCCGGCCTCTGATCGTAATATGCATACGACCACATATATTTTAATTTGTGGTGGGTAAATGTTAGAGGTTGCAGCAAATATATTGTACATCATGGGTCTTTCACCAAGTTTAGAGGCAAGCATGTGGGGCCAAGTGCTATGATGTGTCGCGTCAACTCGTAGAACGAGGAGAAGCTTGATTTTACTACACGCCTTCTCCCTCGCCCATGCTGTGGTTGCTCACAAACGAGGACAGGCTTTTGCTTAGTAGTACTTCTACAACAAGCTATCCGTCCCGCTCGCGGTGGACGGACATGCAGCAGTGGATTCGACAATGTAGAAGCAGTAGTAGTAACATCATTGTTCGTCTTCTCGAAGAGGCGAAGAGCCAAGCGCAAACCGAATGTTGCAGTTGCGAACATTGGAGCACGCATATAGCCAGGCTCTTGCATGAGACAAAATTGCTATGTGAGCCCACTATTGTACTAGTACGTACAACTACTTGCTAGTATAGCCCTGTAAACCAGAAAGGAGTATTTGCCCTTCTAGAGATTTCAACAAGTGACTAGACTACACCGAGACGGAGTACATATGGAGCAAAATGAGTGAATCTGCACCGTAAATAAATACGTACTAGTTCTATCGTTTTCCTCTCCGAGGTGCACAATATTGAGTATACTGACTAGTCTCTTTTTGACACGCATTTACGTTGTTTTTTTTGACACAGTACAGACGCAAGCGCTCATATACACGCGCATACACTCACCCCTATGAACGCACACACGCACGGCACTATCATCTTGAAATTTACGAAGTCACCATAGGCACCTCGTCGTCGACGGGTCCATAGGTGCTTGAATGCCAAGGAGGAAGAGGGTAGCGGTTCCCGAGACGTTGAACGGTCAATGATGCATCCTCAATTACATGTAGAGGGAATTAATTGGAGAAGCAGACTAGAGCCAGCACGATGTGAATGCAACAGAGTTTGGACTCTCATATAATAAAGGCGCCCCACCACTCCAATCCATCTACTCCCAAGTCTCTGCGCAACACTGCTCACTCCAATCCAAGACCAAGTGACCAGAAGCCACAAGCACCTATGGAGGCGATGGACGCGAGCGGCAGTCGGCTGTGCCAAATCATCCAAGGCGCCGGCCTGCGGCCCCGCACCGCGCAGCATTTCCAGACGGTGCTGGCGACCGCAGGCATCGTAGCCCTCGCCGACGCCGGCTTCGCCTCTCGCATGGATGACATGATGGTCAACTCCATCCGCAAGTTCACCGCCGTCAAGAAGCGCGCGGACGACCTTGCCGTACTGCTCCAGCCCGCGCGTCCAGCCTCCTCATTGCCTGCCACCCTCATCGGCCTACATGGTGATGAACTCTTTCAAGCCCTGGTGGCCCTGCAGGTGCCGGAGGTCGCGACGAAGAATGTGCACCTCGAGGCCGCGCTCGCCGCGCAGCGCCTCGCCATGCAAGAAACCGTCGACCTGCACATCCACGTCTACGAGGAAATCGTCTACATAGGCCACTACAAGGCAAGCGAGGACAGAAAGACGTTGGCCTTCTTCCAGCGGCTGGAATCTTTGGACGCCATTGTTCAGAAGCACGTCGACCTGGCCACGAAAGCCGCTGCTACTTAGGCGCCGTTCGGTGGGCCGGCGCCCTGAGTCGAGGAGGTGGACGTCGTCGATGGATGCATCTCTTCTTCTTGCCTCCTGTAACCAGCACTGCATCGCCTCGTGGCCTTAATGTTTTATTAGTATAGTACTCCCTCCGTTCCCAAATATAAGTCTTTCTAAAGATTCCAGCAAGTGACTACTACATACGGAGCAAAATGAGTGAATCTACACTCTAAACTATGTCTTCATACATCTGTATGTTGTATTCCATTTGAACTAGTATCTAAAAAGGCTTATATTTATGAACGGAGGGAGTATATGGCATTTTTTATTCCAGTCGTAACGTTTTCACTGTGAGGTGGGGCCGCAGTTGAGCAAACCCACCCCACCCACCGGGCGTCGGCCGAGTTTAGAATTAGAAGAGAGAAACGAGGGAGGAGAGCTAGCTGTAGCACGGACGTTGTTGTCAGATGGGACTCGTGTTTATAGAATAGGAGTACTGAGCACTCGTGCCTCTTTTTTTTAGGGAAAAATTAGTCGTATGTCTAGTACCACTAGTTGGGTGCGTGTGACCTATAGCTGTCATCACTTTAGGTCTCCTTTTCGAACCGCGGCTACGCTTCACAGTACATATTTTTTCACGCATTTATCCTCCTATATGTACTCCTAGGCTATTTCCACGTGCTCCCATTCACCGACATGTGGGACATAGAGCATCTGGGTCGTAGTGCATGCACGACTCAGAGCATATGTCGGGGTACTTTACATTTCAGACCTCATGAATTACATGCAAACCCGCAGAAGAATAAATAAATCAATGAATTACTACATGAAACCGGATTATTTTCGTGGAAACCGGAGCACGTTCATTAAATTTTGGACATAACACGTTTATAAAAAATGACCGGACCTAAACCAGTCTAAGGGCCTCTTTGATTTTTCCCAAAAAAAGGGCCTCTTTGATTCGCAGGATACTGAAAACACAGGAATGGGGAAAGTATGATGGCGATGAACCGAGATGAGGAGAACTCTAACTCAGTTAGAGGTTAGAGTTAGATTCTATCCCTGAACTAACTCTAAACCAAAGAGGTGTACGGATGGCATGGTTAGATTGACAATAAATGCTCTCTCTCAATCATTTGACTACTTAGGACCCTATTTTTAGTCAGACTAAAATAAGTCCCTTGGATCTAAGCACCCTCTTGGTGAGGCCGGCTCTTCTGTGGCCTCCTCCCGCTCACAATTGACATAAACGAACCATCTATACAAATCAAGCATGCAAAACATGATAATTTTTACTTTGTCCATACAAGTGAGATATCCCACTTAAACATACAAGTCGTCAATCAAGCTTCACAAAATAAAAAAACACTTCATGAAACAAAGAATGAGCTAACTCATCACGGAAGTCGTTCACGATAGGGAGGGAGCCCGAGCCCCTCACGCACCGAGGGAGGAGCTCATCATCGCCGCTCGGAGGAAGGCTCAGAGAGCCCAAGCCCCGAACCCCTCCGACGCCGGCCCTTGCGAGTTGAGGTCGACACCGGCATGGGTAGCAGGGCGCTTGCACGATCGAACTTAATCTTTGGGCCTCTAGAAATAATGCAAGCTCAGAACTAAAATACCTAGAAAGGTGAACTCAATCTTTGGGCCTCTAGAAATAATGCAAGCTCAAACTGAAATACCTAGAAAGGTGAACTGAATCTTTGGGCCTCTAGAAATAATGCAAGCTCTAAACTTAAATACCTAGAAAGGTGAATTGAATCTTTGGGCCTCTAGAAATAATGCAAGCTCTAAACTGAAATACCTAGAAAGGTGAACTGAATCTTTGGGCCTCTAGAAATAATGCAAGCCTGAAACTGAAATACCTAGAAAGGTGAACTGAATCTTTGGGCCTCTAGAAATAATGCAAGCCTAAAACTCAAATACCTAGAAAGGTGAACTGAATCTTTGGGCCTCTAGAAACAATGCAAGCCTGAAATTGAAATACCAAGAAAGGTGAACTAAATCTTTGAGCCTCTACAAATAATGCAAGCCTGAAATTGAAATACCTAGAAAGGTGACCTGAATCTTTGGGCCTCTAGAAAGATTTATTACCTCCTCAAGCAGCATCAAACAATTCCATGTGTGCACCACAAATCTATAGCAAGTTTGATCAGGATCTACTTTTCCAAATCAGAATTAGCGCTAGAGCAAGCAAGATCAATGATATGGCCGTGAGACAGAGAAGGAACGAACAAACTCACCCCTCTCGCGACCTCCCTGGTAGATCGCCGCCACCGCGCACGACAGAGGGAGAAAAATAACTGGTGAAGGGGGAGCGGGGCGACCTTCGAAGGTCGGAGGGAGAGGGCGGCCGGAGTAGGGCGGTGGAGGCCGGAAGGAGAGGGCGGCCGGAGGAGAGAGAGGGCGAGCGGCGCTTGGGCGGGCGGCCCTATGGGGAATAGAGAGGAGTCGTGCGAGAGGGGGCGATCTGGTGCGGGCAGGTGAGATTTTTTTAGGGGAGCGATCTGGTGCGGGCAGGTGAGATTTTTTAGTTCTCTTTTAGTGGGCCCGAGGATAACTAACCCAATTAGAACCTCTCCACCGGGCTAGTTTTTTAGCTGGGTTAGAGCAAACTAGCTCAAACTAACCCCTCTTGTTTCGATAATTTGAGGCTATTTCAACCCAAACTAGCTCTAACTCAGGGATCCAAACAAAGAGGAGTGTTACTGTACATGCTACAGTGTGGACCGTAGCACATTGTTTTTATGGCCATATCACCACATTGTTTTCTACTGCTGGTTCACTGGGCTACCGTGGTTCGCACGGCTGGTTCACTGGGCTGCCGTGGTTCGCACTCCTCCGACCTGAGTAGTACTCCCTCCGTTCCTAAATATAAGTCTTCGTAGATATTTCACTGTGGACCACATACGGATGTATATAGATGCATTTTATGTGTAGATTCACTCATTTTTCTCCGTATGTGGTCCATAGTGAAATCTCTCCAAAGACTTATATTTAGGAACGGAGGGAGTAGTATAGTACTAGTATATACCGCATCATTCTTTGCTCCTTCTTACTACTCCGACATGTGGGAGAGCCAGCATCCGGGTCGACGTGTCATGCACCAGATTAGAGCGCGGAACGGAAGGGGGGCATCACCCCGGTCGGAGCGCCAGTAATTCATGACTATAGTGAGTGGTCATATCACAAGTCTTTGCAGCAGTAACGCACCGTCAAATCACGCATCCCCACTCGCTCACCCTCCTCGCCTCTCTGTCAAACCACCTACCAAAAACTGCTGCGCGTACTGCCCAGGAAAAGCCCCGCCCTCAACTTTTAACTATGCGAAAATAGTTCGAGCTTGTTCGTTCTATATAAATATAGTACTTACTGTATGTTTATTCACCCGTGGGGTTGTTCAATGAATGGAGGGGCGGGGAGCACAAGTGAACAATACTACCTCTGTCCGGGTTTATTGGTCCCCATTGTATTTCGTGCCAAATTTTGACCATAGATTAAACTAAGAAAATGTTCACGCATGTCACCAAACATTATATTTTTCAAAACTATGTTCAAATACGAATCCAATGAGATAATTTTTCTTGACATGCATTAACATTTTGTTAGTTAAATCTTTAGTCAAAATTTGGCACAAACTATAAAAGGGACCTATAAACCAGGACGGAGGTAGTATTGTAGTCGCCTTAAATAGAGAGTTTCTTTTCTTTAATGCCACGTACACAAATTGAAACGCTTGTTGTGGAGAGAAAAAAGATAATCACTCCACTATATATGGACGCAGGGGCCTGAGCGCTTGCTTTACTAGGGTTGCTCTCTTCATTCTCTCATCCTCTCCAGATATAAACAAGACAGCGGTAGCGACATTTTCTCTCTGCTCACCGCTGGTCACAGATCCGGCCGGATCCCTTCGGCCGGTGTGTGTAGAGGACTAAAAGGTGCATCGTTCACGCGGTCATCGCCGCCGAGGGAGGAAACCCACAGCTGCCGGAGGGGCCCGATCCTCTGCCCGTGCCGTTCTCTCCGACACAGCGCCGGCTCGGGAGGTCCTCCGACCCTTCTTCCTCCCTGCCATATTGTCCGCAGATCCGACCTGCCACCGCCGACATCCCGCGACCCTCGTATAAGTTCTTCAAAGCGGCCTTGCTCTCTCCCCCCAGCTCCCCACGTGTCTACATGTGCATCTTTTTCTACTCCCATCAGCTCTTCCAAAGCCACCTAAATTTTTAGTATTATTAGAGGTAAAGCTACTTCATGCATTCGAATCTAGGGCTTTGTTCAAACAACGAAGAAAGGGGGGAAAGTTGTAGCATGAATCTAGGACTTGATTCAAAGAGGAAATAATATGGTGAAAGTAGTAGAGACCGGATACCCAACCGGTCTCTTGGTTGAAAAGGGAAATAATGGGAAAACGCAGTACAAACTGGATAAGGAACAGATCTATTATTGGTTGAAAAAAGGATAGAAAGTGGCGGCTGGTGGACAAGTCAACAGAGTATGTCCAGGATTAGATTTGCTGCCATCACATAGTAAAAGGTCTCGGGATTAGATTTGCTGCCTCACATAGTAAAAGGTCTCGTGGATTAGATTTGCGGCCCTCACATAGTAAAAGGTCTCAGGATTAGATTTTCTGCCCTCTCATAGTGAAAGGTCTCAGGATTAGATTTGCTTCCCTCACATAGTAAAAGGTCTCCAGGATTAGATTTGCTGCCCTCACATAGTAAAAGGTCTCCAGGATTAGGTTTGCTGCCCTCACATAGCGTGAACAAGCTCGGCATCACCACTTTATGCCTCCTTGTAGGTACATTGTGCTGATGCATCCACTGTCGCATGTCCTTATACCAACCTTTTGTTGTTGTTAATGTAAGGGCGCATGTAAAATGAAGCGATCACACTGTTACCTTAGGGACATGTCTAACCAGTGTTATTGTTAATCTAATGCCTCCAGTGATAAGATGCAATTAAACTGATTACAAATGGCACTCTTGTTGTTTTCCCCAGTATGATAAGTAAGTTGCTCCTTTATGCTGCTGAGTGTCCTCGTGTCCCCACGGTCCCATGCCCTTAAACCAACTCTTTAGCTGCTGTTGGTTTACTGTGTCTGGTAAACAAGCAATGCCACCATTAAAGTAATCCCATATCTGAGGAATCTCATTGTTGATCGTAATGCTTCTGGTAACATGAAGCATTGCTGACGTTTTAAAATTTCTACTATCCTTGCGTGATTGCCATGAACATAATTAAGATGCTTCTTTTCATTTTGTATATGTTTCGTATATTCTTATTGACCAGCAACTGTTTACTTTCTATCATTTTGTGTGCAGATAGGGATATCCATTTCACCTTGTTGCTATTGTGACCTTTTGGTGAACTGCACAAAACACTTTTTTTTTGGAATGAGTGTCTTGTGCACTTCAACTAAAATGTCACGTGGGCAACATCTCTCAATTTTGGTGGAACTGCACAAAATGGTGATTGGAGTTTCCAAAATCTCAGTCAAGTTCTGCTGGTAATCTCGCGCAACATTTTATTAGCCTTTGCAAGATGGAGACGTCATTGTCACCACAATGACACTTTATTTTAGTGGAACTGCACAAAAGGATAAGAAAATTATAGTTGCACCTTACATGAGCCGGACAGCCAACCTTAATGTTCCTCAATTTTAGTGCAACTACTAAAGAAGAACCTGCCAGCTCACAAGAGCAAGTACTTCTTGCTAGCTAAATGATGCAATCTTTGCTTCATTTCAGGTGAACTGCAGAAAAAGGCGCATGAATTGAATCATGGAACTCCAGGCAGACCTCATACAAGTAGAGCTGGAGGTTGAGTTCAAGGAGGCCGCTATTAAAGCGAAATCATGCTCTCCTATCTCCTTGTTTGTGCTATGCAAACATGTTGTGCAAACAGGAATACTCTACTATAGATGTTGTGACGGTCAAGAGCATTCGCCATGTTCTTCGATTGTATGACATGGCTAGCCAAGATGGATTTAATCCCGATATTCACTTTATCAAAAGGCTCTAATGGGTTGGTTCTGAATCTTGCAAGATGGGAATCAGTGAGATGTGTAGGCATCTTTGTTGTACTTATTATTTGAATCTTATTTGTTGGTTCTGAATCTTGCAAGCTGGGAATCAATGAGATGTGTAGGCATCTTTGTTGTACTTATTATTTGGATCTTATTTGTTGGTTCTGAATCTTGCAAGCTGGGAATCAATGAGATGTGTAGGCATCTTTGTTGTACTTATTATTTGGATCTTATTTGTTGGTTCTGAATCTTGCAAGCTGGGAAACACGGCATGATGATGCAGAGGACAACAACCATAACAAACAGTTCAAACTTGGTAGTATTATCTTTGTGAAAGTGCGACAAATGTGTTGATCGTGTGCGTCCTGAGAATAATAATTCTAATTGTTGTGCATGTTGATCCCGTGGCACTGATAGAACGAGCCAATGCATTGCTTGTTTTAAGTATAAATTTCTATTAAAGCTAATTAAATTTAAGTAAAGTGACCACTAACTCCTGTTATTATAGTACCAATACAGACCCGCTCGTGAACCGACGTGTGGCCGGAGTAGGTTTCTTAATGGAGGCGTTTGAATGCGCCGAGGGTGCATCTTCTCGCCAGCGGCAATGGACGAGGAGGGGGTAGTAATCGTTGTCGCCAGACACTCTCACCATCGTTGAATCCAGTTCCCCAAGAGCTGAAAAATGAACTGTTGTCGCCGCCACACACTCGCTCACTCAAGAGACTCCAATGGCGATCCGAGGGTGAGCTGCTGGATATGGACTTCAGCAAGGAGTTAGTTCGCCGTTCAGTCCTATGGCAGCACCAAGTTGAATGTGATGTACACCAACGATACGGACTCGGTGAAGCTCTGCCTCACCTCAGTCCTATGGCTGCACCAGGTTCTGGAGCATTCGCCTGTTTCATCGGTAGTGCCGACTGCACCTTCGCTACGGTGGAGAGAAGGAAGAACGCAACAATTCGTCCATCTGGTGCAACAAGCTTGTCGACATCCGTAAGCAATACAAGATCATCGACAGAACGGGCAGGAGAAGGACTCCGTGGTTGACCTCACCGAGACCATCATCGACCCACGACACGCCAACATGAAAGAAGACGACCTGAACACGTGGGAGGTACCTCTGAATCTAGCCTACATAACCTACGCGGCCAAGGACGCATACGCATGCTATGACATGTACATGCAGATCTTGGACATGAGGGCGTGTCTGCTTCCCGTAACCGACGAGTACACGGACAGCCGCAGCGTCATGATCAAGCGTGCCAGGAAGGTCTAGATGTTGTACTTTATCTGTTTATAAGCACCTTTATCATCTGAGTGTTTCATGCATTAGCCTATGTGTCGTAATTATCTGTTTTGTCCGAAATATTTCTTTTAAGAACCCATTAACATGATTGCTTTTTAGTGGCTATTTGCTTATGTATGTAAACTAGTTCACTTGTCCGTAAAAAAAACTAGTTCAATCGGCTGCCGTGCTTTGAATCTCCTTCCTCCCAACATATTCCTCTCCTCGTGGACCCAAAGAGGTCTCTCGAATTTTCTCCCACTTTCTTTTTGATGTAAACTGAGTTTTCTCCCAAGATTTTCCCTAGAACCAACTCAACTGTCCCACGTCTAGCCTAAATAACAATAATACCCCACGTACTATTAATTCATCAAATTAAAATGTATTTTATTTCGTAAGTTGAAAGTTCTTACAAAATAATAATAATAATTGTTTATATATAACTTGCCAAGTTAACTCCTAGTGATTGCGTACATAAGCTTGCAAAGATTTTACTGACGTGCAATCATGTGTTTATGTTTTTATAACATTTCTCCGTCTAGCCCAACATGATATTTTCACCCAGCCCAGCAAGTCCACGGATTTCGAGAAAAATGCAAATGGGATTTAAACGAGCTGCATAGATGCTACATCATTGTTTCACCCAGCCCACCAAATGGACTAAAAAACAAATGGACTGGCTGACATGTGGGCCAGTAGGTCGAAGCCTAAGAAGGCGTTGGATTTACATCCAACGGCCAGCATTCTTCTTCAATCTCTCGTCTTCTTCCCCCAGCGCTGCGGGAACCGCCTGCTCCAGCCTTCGGCGTCCAGCGGTGTTGTTTTGCGCTCCTCAGCGAAACGCTACCCCGCCGACAGCCAGGCCATCCCTCCACTCCGCACCTCCTTTTATTCTCTGCCGAGTGTAGGCCCACCCCGCACCCGAACCAGTCAAGTTTCCCACTCCTCTCCATCTGCGACTCCACTACCGCGTCTTCCCCATCTCCGGGTCGTTCCAGTCTGGGGCCTTGCCGTCGTCCACCGCCTCGGTGCGCTCGGCGCGGCGTGGTCAACATACGAGAGTCATCGGAAGAGGACTGTACGTGGAGAGCCTGACGGCTGGGACCCACGAGGTCCATGGTCGCACGCAAGGAAAGTTCCTCCTTATTACGCACTTTCCGTGCACTGTACGTGGGAAGGGTTTTGTATTTCACGAAAAAACGTCCCCCCACTGACAGGTCGAACCCACCAGCTATATCTTCGCACGCAAGGAAGTGCCTCCTTATTACGCACCAAAAAATGAATACCCCCTGCTAGCTGGGACCCACCATAGTGGGTGGCTGACTTGTGGGCCTACTAAGTTGACGAGGACGGAGGGCTTTGTCAAATTAGTCAATATGAACGATTCTAGCTCCAAAGGACCGTCGATGTCCATCCAACGCCATAGTGCTTCTTCAACCTCTGGTCTTCTTGCTCCAAATTACCAAAGCAGCGCCGGTCGTGCCGCGTGCTCCTGCTCTCGTGGCGGCTCAGTGATGCCGCAGAGGCCTCACCGCCCCTACTACTCCCACCGCTGGCCCGGGGTATCCATCTACTCACCCACACCCCTGTTATTCTCAAGGCGACAAGACCTCACGCCAGAGCCGAACCAAAGAACCTCGTACTCCTCTCCGTGTGGGCATCAACTGCCGCTTCTTCCCCGGCTCCGCGTCGTCCCCATCCTAGGCCTCGCCGTCGTCCACCGCCTTGGTGCTCTCGGCAGAGCGTGGTCAATGTGGTCAACGACCGACTTCCATCGGAAGAGTACTGTACGTGGAGAGGCTGACAGCTGGGTCCAAGGCCACAACCTAGTTTTTTTGTGATTTGCCAAGTAAGTCGCTTTGTCAGGCATGTTGGGCTGCAAATCTTTCAAGACGAGGAGAGCTTCATTCGGCTGGCCGAGAAAATGGCCTATCAGTAATGAGAAATGGGATGTACATTTTTAAAACACATCAAACCGGCAATTAGTTTCAAATATCTTTTTTTCATTTCGAGATTTTAAATTACATTAATTTTTATGCGTGGAGAATTTGTTGGATTTTATATTGATATACATTTATTTTTAAAATCAGTTTGAATGTGAGTCGAAATTTCGGGATTAAAAACAGTTCAGACCGTACTGAAATATGCAAAATTTTGTATAATTTTTTAACCGTGGCCACAATATGGGCTGTAATGCTAACAAAAAGAATATGGGCTAAAAAAACCTTAAGAATTAGCAAATGGGCTGTAAATTATTAGAAATAATGGCAGATGGGATGTATGTTGTTTTCCACAGATTTGAGGCTTTCCTAAAAAAGGTTGACGCATAGCAAGGATCGTTGGATGTCCATCCAACGGCCATCGTGCTTCTTCAATCTCTGCTCTTCTGCTCCCCGCCAAACAAGCGCCAAGGACTTCCTGCTCCCTCCTCCCCACGGTCGGGTCAGGCCGCCAGCAGCCTCACCGCCCCATCATACTCCCATCGCTGGCCTAGCCATCCTCTACTCACCCACACTGCTGTTATTCTCCGGCGATGGCGGGCAGACCAAGAAACCCTCGTCTGAACGTATTCCCCTCCATGTGGGAAACAATCGCCGAGTCTTCCTCGCCCGTGTCGTTCCTTCCTAGGCCTCGCCGTCGCCCACCGCCTCGGTGCTCTCGGCGCGCTCGGTCAACATGGTCAACGATCGACATGCATCCGGCGGATCAGACGTGGAGAGGCCGATACTGGGTCCACGGCCGCACGCAAGGAAATGCCTCCTTATTACGCCGCAAAATAATGATTCCTCCACCGACATCGGGGACCCACCGAAAGGGCCTCTCAGATTTCATGAAAAAAACGTTACCACCACGACACTCGGACCCACCAGCTATATCTTTGCACGCAAGGAAGTGCCTCCTTATTACGCACAAAAAATGAATACTCCCCGCTAGCCGGGACCCAAAGATAGTGGCAGGCTGACTTGTGGGCCTACTAAGTTGACGGGATGGAGGGCTTTGTCAACTTAGTCAATATGCATGATTCTAGCTCCAAAGGACCATACGATGTCCATCCAACGGCCGTAGTGCTTCTTCAACCTCTGGTCTTCTTGCTCCACCGCCCAAACTAGCACCGGTCGTGCCTCGTGCTCCTGCCTCCCGTGGTCGGGTTACGATCTGCGGCGGAGGCCTCACCGCCCCTACTACTCCCACCGCTGGCCGTGCCATCCTCTACTCACCCACACCACTGTTATTCTCACGGCGACGGCAGCCTCACATCACAGCGGAACCAACGGTGAACCTCGTACTCCTCTGCGTGGGCATCCACCGCCGCGTCTTCCCCGGCTCCACATCGTCCCCTTCCTAGGCCTCGCCATCGCCCACCACCTGGTGCTCTCGGCGCGGCGTGGTCAACGTGGTCAAGGAATGGCTTCCATCGGACGTGGATCAGACGTGGAGAGGCCGATACCGGGTCCACAGCCGCAGCAAGGAAGTGCCTCCTTATTACGCGCAAAATAATTATTCCTCCACCTGATAGCGGGGACCCACCGGACGGGCCACCGTATTTCAGAAAAAATGTTTCCCCCTGACTGCTGGGACCCACTAGCTACATCTTCGCACGCAAGGAAGTGCGTCCCAGCAAAAAAACGATTCGCCCCCCTGACTGCTAGGACCCACCAGCTACATCTTCGCAGGCAAGGAAGTGCCTGATAGTCGGGGCCCACCTGGTCGAAGCGTATGTAGCGTTGTCATTCTGGTCGCGAACGTGTACGTACATACTGGTCGATGTAGAGGCGCGCACGTGTCGTAGATGTAGAGGCGCGCACGTGTCGTAGTAGAGGCGCGCATGTAGCATGTACACGCACGCATACGCGGCGAGGTGCAAGAAAGAAAATACGCCACGCACGCACATACGGGCAGGGTCTCGAACGCCTACTCGCGCATACGCATGCATGGCTGGGTCGAACAGAGAAACAAGTCGTTGTGCGTGTTCATGGGGAGCCAACCGCGCCGGGTTCGGAGAGGAATGCGTGGTCGTGTTGATCGGGAGGGCTTGGACGGAACAGGCAATGGAAATGAGGCCTGGCGTACCGCACAACAGAGGAAACGGACCTCCTACATTTGGAACGGGGTCCTGTTGATCGGGAGGGGTGTGGCGTACCGCAAAACGGAGGAAACAGACCTCCTACGGTCAAAACGGGGGTCCTGTTGATCGGGGGGTGTGGCGTACCGCAAAACGGAGGAAACGGACCTCCTACGGTCGAAATGGGGGTCCTGTTGATCGGGAGGGGTGTGGCGTACCGCAAAATGGACGAAACGGACTTGTGTTGGAGCGCTACGGTCGAAACGGGGGTCCTGTTCATCGGGAGGGGTGTGGCGTACCGCAAAACGGGACTCCACGAGATACTGTTCATCTCCACCGCCGATCTCCTCCACCTCCACGGCTACCGCCGACCTCCTCCACCCTCCACGGCTCCTGCTCATCCAGCCTCCACCGCGCGCTACTCCACCGGCTCTCGCTCAACCACCCTCCACCGCCCACTCGCTCATCCAGCCCTCCATCGTTTCATCGCTCATCCAGCCCTCCACACCACGGGTCCTATTCAACCACCCTCCACGGCCACCCTCCACCGCTTCATTGTTCAACCAGCCCTCCACACCACGGGTCCTGTTCATCCAGAGGCAACGCCACCACTCACTCGCTCATCCAACCCCCCCGCAATGCTCATCGCTCATCCAATCGATCGGCTTCGCTTAGCGCAGAGTGAAGAATCACTCCATCGGGTTCGATTAACACCATCGATCGATCGCTCGGGTTCGAGAACGCGAGCTCGCAGTGCAATCGCTGGGTTCGATTAGAGCCCAACGCCTCGCTCGGGTTCAGTTAGGGCCAACGCCTCGCAGGTGTACGAGAGAAACGCGCATCGCTCGGCCCCCGACCTCCCACCGTAACCGGCAACTCCCCGAAATTTTCCTCCCCCTCGCTTCTACCATGGTTTTTACCGTCATGGACGACCCAAAGAATGTCATGCAGCTGCGTCTCCGGCACGCCCAGGACGAAAAGCCCATTTTCTATCATGATTTTTTGTCATAGAAGTAGGAGCCCACCACATCTATGATGATACCGGGTTTTGTCACAATTATTGTCATAGAAGTGTCATATGTATGACAGAAAAAAATTCGTTTGGCCCAAAATGTCACGGATGTGTCTTTTTTTTGTAGTGAAAGGAGTATTTGCCTTTCTAGAGATTTCAACAAGTGACTAGACTACACCGAGACGGAGTACTATGGAGCAAATTGAGTGAATCTGCACCGTAAATAAATACGTAGTTCTCTTGTTTTCCTCTCCAAGGTGCACAATATTGAGTATAGTGACTAGTCTCTTTTAGACACGCATTTACGTTTTTTTGACACAGTACAAACGCAAGCGCTCATATACACGCGCATACACTCACCCCTATGAATGGACACACGCACACCCTACCCCTATGAGCACCTCCGAAAGACTGAGCCGGCACTACCATCTTGAAATTTAGGAAGTCACCATAGGCACCTCGTCATCGACGAGAACGTCTCCTGACATGCGATAGACGCGAGTGGCAGTCGCCTCCATAGGTGCTTGAATGCCAAGGAGGGAGAGGGTAATGGTTCCCAAGACGCTGAACGGTCAATGATGCATCCTCAATTACATTTAGAGGGAAATAATTGGAGAAGCAGAATAGAGCCAGCACGATGTGGATGCAATAGAGTTTGGACTCTCAGATAAAGGTGCCCCACCACTCCAATCCATCTACTCCTAAGTCTCTGCGCAACACTATTCACTCCAATCCAAGACCAAGTGACCAGAAGCCACAAGCACCTATGGAGGCGATTGACGCGAGCGGCAGTCGGCTGTGCCAAATCATCCGAGGTGCCGGCCTGCAGCCCCGCACAGTGCAGCGTTTCCAGATGGTGCTGGTGATCGCCGGCATCGTAGCCTCGCTGACGCCAGCTTCGCCTCTCGCATGGACGACATGATGGTCAACTCCATCCGCAAGTTCACCGTCGTCAAGAAGTGCGCGGACGACCTTGCCGTACTGCTCCAGCCCGTGCACCCAGGCTCCTCATTGCCTGCCACCCTCATCGGCCTCCATGGTGACGAACTCTTTCAAGCCCTGGTGGCCCTACAGGTGCCAGAGGTCGCGACGAAGAATGTGCACCTCGACGCCACACGCTTCGCCACAAGGCTCGCCATGCAAGAAACCGTCGACCTGCACATCCACGTCTACGAGGAAATCGTCTACATAGGCCACTGCTACCTCTTGAGCATTGCGTTGGTTTTCCATTGAAGAGGAAAGGGTGATGCAGCAAAGTAGCGTAAGTATTTCCCTCGGTTTTTGAGAACCAAGGTATCAATCCAGTAGGAGGCTACACGCAAGTCCCTTGTACCTACACAAACAAACAAGAACCTCGCAACCAACACGATAAAGGGGTTGTCAATCCCTTCACGGCCACTTCATGTAAAGTGAGATCTGATAGAGATAATAAGATAAGATAAATATTTTTGGTATTTTTATGATATAGATTGAAAAGTAAAGATTGCAAAATAAAGTAGATCGGAAACTTATATGATGGAGAATAGACCCGGGGCCATAGGTTTCACTAGTGGCTTCTCTCAAGATAGCATAAGTATTACGGTGGGTGAACAAATTACTGTCGAGCAATTGATAGAAAAGTGCATAGTTATGAGAATATCTAGGCATGATCATGTATATAGGCATCACGTCCGCGACAAGTAGATCGAAACGATTCTGCATCTACTACTATTACTCCACACATCGACCGCTATCCAGCATGCATCTAGAGTATTAAGTTCATAAGAACAAAGTAACGCATTGGGCAAGATGACATGATGTAGAGGGATAAACTCTAGCAATATGATATAAACCCCAACTTTTTATCCTTGATGGCAACAATACAATACGTGCCTTGTTGCCCCTACTGTCACTGGGAAAGGACACCACAAGATTGAACCCAAAGCTAAGCACTTCTCCCTTTACAAGAAAGATCAATCTAGTAGGCCAAACCAAACTGATAATTCGAAGAGACTTTCAAAGATAACCAATCATACATAAAAGAATTCAGAGGAGATTCAAATATTTCTCATAGCTAAACTTGATCATAAACCCACAATTCATGGGATCTCAACAAATGCACTGTAAAAAGAGTTACATCGAATAGATCTCCAAGAAGATCAAGGAGAACTTTGTATTGAGATTCAAAGAGAGAGAAGAAGCCATCTAGCTAATAACTATGGACCCGAAGGTCTGAGGTAAACTACTCACAACTCATCGGAGAGGCTATGGTGTCGGTGTACTAAGGTAGGGGTACCTCAGTACCCCAACTAGTGCACGGGCGGTTGCAGCTTCCCGTGGCAGGGTTTACCACGTGCTGCTCGCCAAGACCTTCCCCCCTGCGTCAAACCATTCAAAGACGAAGTATACAAGACAAAGATTGAGACCCGGCAAGCGGAGCTTGCCGGGAAGGCCGCTCTGTGCTCAAGGTTACATCACTCACGCAGGGCCCGGCGAGAGGAGCTCGCCGAAGACTAGAAGATTACATCATAGAAGACACGCCGGCGCTATATGCGTCGGCGAGGGCCCGAGAGCGACAAGTTGCGAGCCCGCAAGCTCCCGAGTCCGCAAGGTCAAGACCCGGCAAGGTGCTTGCCGGAGAGTAGCGCCAGGTGCCCGCTCCAGCTCATCAGCCCACGCCGCCTGGGCCTTTCTGTGGACGCGTGGCGGATGGTCAGGCAGCCTGGGGACACGGTGGCACTTCACGGCAAGAGATCCATCGCCATGGCGACGGAGACGCAAGGGCGGAGCTTTTGGGTCGACGGCGACGGCATTAAATGCCCTTGTCCCCCATCACAAAGTAGGTAGCAACCACTGCTCACGCCGTAGCTTCACTGTTCCCGCACTGTTCCAACTACCACCTCTTTTACATTTTTACCCCTTTCTCCTACGTTGACACCTGTCGGTGACCTCTTGCACCATAAAAGGAGGCCCATGCACAACGTGAGGGGGGTTCGGCTCGTTCGGTTCGAATCCTTTGCAACCCTCGCGCTCGGTGTAGCTGCTACTGTAGCTCTTCAAGCTCCCGAGCTCAATAGAACACAAAGCAGCAGTAGGAGTTTTATCTCTCCGGAGAGCTCCGGCTGGGTAAAGTCCGCCTGCGTGCTCGCCTCGATCGCTCTTCAGGCTCCCTCCGCCCTCGACGGACAGATAAGGGCCCCGCCCCATAGGTGTTCAAGGGCGGCAGCCTCTCCCGGCATCTCGGCGCGCCCGAGTAGGGGCGCCGAGGTTGTGCGGACTGATCCGCGTTTCGCTGGCGCGCTTCTTCATCAACCTCTCGGCCACAACAACTTCATCGACAATCGCGCCATGGCCCCAAGAAGAAGGCTTCGAGGTTGAGGTTGTCTGCGTTTCATCCGCCGCCACCGAGCCAACGGTGGGCGGAGGAGACGCCGACGGAAGGGTGGTCGCCGGCGAGGACACTCGCGGCGCCACCAAATCCAAGGACAGGACGGATGACCGCGCTTCGGTCTCCGTGGATCCATGTCCATCTCAGCGCACGACAACCCAGCAGCGCCATACCACGGGAGGTGGTATCCGCCTTTGGCAAGGACACGCCGGAGGCTCGCGGGATGCTCCGACCACCGTCCGGACACAAGCAAAGCAAAGGCGCCGGAGGACCTGCCCTTCTAACACCGTTAGGAGTCCGAGCATACCCGCGCCTCGCACCGCCGCTTCCCGCCCCTCCACTCGGCAGAAGCGCCGCAAGAGCGCAATCGCTTTCGACTTCCTCCGGCGCGACAAGGCCAAGACCGGAGGGCTACCATCAAGAGCCTGGTCGCCGCCAATAACGATTTCACAAAGAGCGGCGACCTCGCTGCCGCGCAAGCCGAGAAGACGAAGGCCGACGGCGACAAGACCGCCGGGTGCAACCACCATGCACTCCCCGCCGCAGAAGCAAAAACGCCGCCCGCGAACAACACCGACGACGGCTCCACGGCATCGCCGGATCCGCGGCCCGACGGGATCAACGCCAAGTCCTCGACGATCGGCGACAAGAAGACGCCGACCACGATCGAGCGCCGCCGAAAGCTCGGCGACAATCGAACCAGAGAGCTGAACGCTGCCGACGCCAGACGCTACCCAAGGAACCAGCGACTTGCCAGACGCGGAAGGTTGCCTGCGCTCACCCGCGAGCTGTGGCGCGGCCCAAAGGGCTCCAAAGATGAAGAACTTCAAGCCCGACGCATCGGAGAAGTACGACGGCAAGACGCACCCTCGAATTCCTCGGTGTCTACACCATCGCGGTGCGAGCTGCGGGCGCGACGAGAAGATTCTCGGCGAACTATTCCCGCTCGTGCTTAAGCCGAACGCTCGTTCTGGCTTATGCACTTGCCGGAAGGCTCCATTTCTTCTTGGGCCGACCTTTGCCATCGCTTTGTTGGCGCCTTCACCGGCGGCCACAAACCCCACGGCCAGAGAGCGATTCCACATTTTGGCCTGAAGGAAGGAGAATCCCTGCGCAAGTATATCCAACGCTCAGCCGTGTGCAGCACAACATCCTCGATGTCCACCGCGCGGTTATCGCTGTTCCACCGTAACGTCGCGAACGCCAGATGCGTGAAGAGATGGCGATGACCAAGATTCGGGATGTCGGCGAGCTCTATGCTCGGTTGATAAGTGCGCTGAAGAGGGGAGGAGACTCCCGGGAGGATGTCAAGCGCAGGAGAAAGCGACAGGACGACGCCGCCCGCAAAGCAGAGTCGGCGACGGAACAACCGAAGGAAGAACAAGAAAGAGGTGCTCGCCGTCGAGAAGTCCGGCAAGGAGGCTCCCGCCAAGCAAACGCAGGCTTGCTTCTCCGGCAAAGAGCCTGCCCCTGTAGCGGCAGCCGACAAGAGGACGGCTCCGACAAGCAATACTGCAAAATCCACCGCACCAAGGGCCACGATCTCTCCAACTGTAAGCGTGTCAAGTATCTCGTCGAGCAACAAAAAGCTGAGTACGAGAGGCGCGACAAGGAGAAGGCCCAAGGTGGCGGAGGAGAACCGAGCAAGAAGCGGCCGTTCAATGGCCGGGGAGGACGCCGCGGCAAGGCCAAGCAGCGGCAAGGTGATCGACCTCCCCGGGGCCGCGACAAGGATGAAGAAGACGACGACGAAGACATGGAGGATGAGGATGACAGCGAGCAGGAGTTTCAGAAGGCCACGGAAGTCCTGTGCGTCGACGGTGGCGCCTCTCTGCACACCTCCCACCGCCAGCTAAAGCAAAGGTGCGTGAGGTGAATGCAGCGAGCCGCCCGTGGAGTCGCCAAGCAGCTCCTCAAATGGTCCAAAGACGCCCATCATTTTTGATCTTGAGGATCACCCGACCGCACCACCGCGGGTCGGGTGCTTGCCGATGCTGGTCTCACCCACCATCCGCAACCTCAAGGTCACCAAAATGTTGGTTGACGGCGGGCCGGGCTGAACTTGATCTCCTCTCGCTGTGATCAAGAAACTCCAAATTCCAGATGGCGAAGCTCAAGAGACCGGTTCGCTCCAAGGAATCAACCCGGACGGAGCAAGCCCAAGGAGAGATCACTCACGGTGACCTTTGGCGGGGAGCTCAATTTCAGGATCGAGCGCATCACTTTCGATGTCGCCGATATTCCGCTGCCATACAATGGAATACTCGGCCGCCCCGCCTCGCCAAGTTCATGGCAGCTTCCCATTATGCTTATAACGTACTCAAGATGCGGGGCCGATAAGCGCCATCACCGTCCCACGGCGACAAGAAGGATGCGCTTATCTCGCCCGACAAGATCTACCGGGATGCGGCAGCTGCGGACGATAAGAATACACTTGCCGCCGAAGCTCCGGGGAAGAAGACGAAGACCAAGTCCGCAGTGCTCGGGGCCCACTCCGCAACCGCACCTCTTCGAGTGCTGCGCGCCGACGAGGACGCCCCATCGAGCTCCATCGGCAAGAGTAAAAGGGAATGGCCGCCCACCGCAACCAAGAAGGTGTCCGCAAAGGAGGACGGCACCGTGGTACCTTCACCATCGCCACGCTGACAAAGAATAGGAAAGCGGCGCTCGTTGCCTTTCCTCGCGGGCGAATGTCGATGTGTTTGCATGGCAACCATCCGACATCCCCGGTGTTCCTGTGAAGGTGATTGAGCACAAGCTTGCTGTTTGCCCTCATGCGCGCCCATCAAGCAAAAAGTGAGGAAGCAAGCCGTGGGCGCCAAGAATTCATCAAAGAAATCAAGAAGCTAGAGGCAGCAGGCCTAGTTAGAGGTGTGATCCATCCGACGTGGTTAGCAAACCCGATCGGCGCAAGGCCAACGGGAAATGGAGGCTGTGTATAGACTTCACCGATGTGAATAAAGCATGTCCCAAGGATCCATTCCCTTGCCGCGCATTGACCAGATTGTTGACTCCACCGGGATGTGAGCTACTCGCTTTCTTGATGCATACTCAGCTATCACCAGATCTTTATGGCCAAAGAGGATGAAGAGAAGATCGCATTTATCACTCCATGTGGCACTTATTGCTTCGTATGCATGCCATTTGGACTGAAGAATGCAGGATCAACATTTGCAAGGGTAGTGTATATCGCTTTTGAACCACAGATCCACGTAAATGTAGAGGCTACATGGATGATATCGTGGTGAAGAGCAAGAGCAGGGATACGCTGATTCAAGATTTGGAAGAGACATTTCGAACCTCGCAAGATACAACTTAAGTTGAACCCCGAGAAGTGCGTCTTTGGAGTTCCCTCCGCAAGCTTCTCGGGTTCTTTCAGTGTCACAAAGGGGGATTGAAGCCAACCCCGACAAGATTAAAGCCATTGAGCAGATTGAAGCCCCGAAGCGAGTCAAGGATGTCAAGGCTTGCAGGTTGTGTGGCTGCCCTCAGAGGTTCATTTCAAAGTCCATGAGAACGCGCCTCTACCTTTCTTCAAAATCTTGAAGAAGGCAGGTCCCATGAAGTGGACTCCTGAAGCGGAGGCAACACTGCAGGATTTGAAATGGTACCTATCCTCCACCCCAATACTTGTCGCACCTAGACCACAGGAGAAGTTGTTGCTGTACCTAGCGGCAACCAACCAGTGGTTAGTGCTGCGTTAGTAGCGGAGAGGAGTCCGACGAGGAGGCTACACCACCGCAAGCAAGTCCAGCGACAAGCGTGGGGCTGCTCCGACAAGCTTTGGCCCCGACAAGGACAACTCTCAAGCAGAACAGGATGAGGTGCGAAGAAGATGGTGCAGCGCCAGTGTATTTTGTAAGTTCCTCTCCTCGGGGCTAGATCAAGATACTCGTGTGCAAAGTTGCTTTTCGCCTCCTCATGGCCTCGAGAAAGCTGCGCCATTACTTCCAGTGCACACGAGATAACAAAGGGTCACTCGCTTTCAACAAGAGGATATTGCATAACCCGTAAGCAACAGCAGGATCGCTGAGTGGGCATCGAGCTGCCGAGCTTCGGACTCAAGTTTGAAAGTACTTCAACCATACAGAGCCGAGCTTTGGCAGAATTTATAGCAGAGTGGACCCCAACGCCCGATGAAGAAGTCCAAGAAACAAGTACACCCGTACAAGAAGCGACAAGTGAATGGGTAATGTACTTTGACGGTGCTTTCTCGCTGCAAGGCGCCGTGCCGGCGTGGTACTCATCGCGCCCACCGGAGAGCACCTCAAGTATGTTATCCAAATGCACTTCCCAAGGGAGCAAGCGACAAACAACACTGCTGAATATGAAGGTTTGCTCGCCGCCCTCGTGGATTGCGGCGAACTTGGGATCGAAGTTGATTGTGCGGGAGATTCTCGATTGGTGGTCCGCAAGTTAACAAGAGCTATCAAAGCCCTTTGATGGAAGCTTATGTTGATGAAGTGAGAAAGCTTGAGGAGCGCTGAAGGTTTGCAGATGGAGCACGCCCCGAGAGCTCGTAATGAAATCGCAGATGGACTTTCAAAGTGTGCTTCGATGAAGTTACTCAGGAACCGGGACCTTCTTGCTCAAGCTGACTCAACCATCCGTCACGCCATCAATTGGGCAGTCCAAGAAGAGAAAGTTGGTCTCCGGCGACTATTTGCCGGTGGGTCTCAACGAGGCCGCCGCCAAGGTTCCCAAGATCAACGACCAGAACGCTGAGGAACAGTTTGCTCCTGCAGATCCTCGGATCTGTACAGTTGAAGCAAGCGTTCCCGACAAGCCTCGCCCGGCGAGCTTGCCGGGGACCTTCAGCCCGGCAGAGCCAGAGGTTCTGCCGTGAGAAGCCGAGGTTCCCGCAGCTGCCCTCATGCCTTTAGTCCTTGCCGCTGAGCCCCAAGCTCCGGCATGGGCGCAGCAGATCGTCTGCTTTTTGCAAACCGGAGAACTTCCCGACGACCCGTAAGAAATAGAAAAGATAACCAGACAATAAGTATGTACCAGTTCGTGGATAACGAGCTGTATGTAAGAAGGCTCAATGGTGTCGATCAAGTGCATCTCTGTGGAAGATGGATGTAAGCTGCTGGCGTAAATACACGGAGGCATATGCGCCACCACATTGGCGCAAGGGCGCTTGCCGAAAGCTTTCGGCAAGGGTTCTTTGGCAAGAAGCCCTCCAAGATGCAACCGCACTAGTAACCAAGTGTGAAGCGTGCGGCCCATGCAAAGCGATTCATCACCAGCTCAAGCTCTCCAAACAATCCCTTTGTCCTGGCCCTTCTCGGTGCTGGGGCTCGATATCTCGGCCCCTTCCCCTGTCTTGTCGGGGCTTTGAGTACTTGTACGTAGTGATCGACAAGTTCACAAAGTGGCCGAAGTGGAGCCAGGAGAAAGGTGACAACACAATCAGCGGTCAAGTTCTTTTCAGTCCATTGTGTGCGCTTGGGATCCCTAACAGATTATCACCGACAACGGTACACAATTCACTAGTCGCACCTTCATACAAGACGCCCAAGATCTTGGCTCCAAGGTCTGTTAAACTTCGCTGCTCACCCGAGGAGCAACGGTCAAGCGGAGAGGGCCACGCAAGTGCTGCGCGGACTCAAGACAAGAACTTTCGACAGTGCTGTGCAAGTGCGGAAGAAATTGATAGAGGAGCTACCGGCGCTCTTTGGTCGATCGAACGACACCAAATCGAGCCACCGGACGTACACCTTTTGCTCTAGTCTATGGAGCAGAGGCGCTTCTCCCCACGGAACTCAGATACGGATCTCCTCGAGTGCTCGCTATGATGAGCTCGAGCAAGAGCAATCGCGACAAGATGATGCATTGCTCCTTGAGGAGGGACGCCTCGTGCTGTCAGACGAGCTGCTCGATACCAAGAAGCCTTGCGCCGCTACCATAGCCGCAAGGTTAAAGCCAGAGTCTCGAGGAAGGCGACCTTGTTCTTCGCGTGTTCAGTCCGCCAAGAATTCCAACAAGTTGACGCTTGGTGGGAAGGCCCTTATCGGGTGAGACAAGTCACGAGGCCCGTCTTTGTCCGCCTCGAGACCGAAGAAGGCTTACCAAAGGAGCAACTCTCGGAATATAGAGCATCTTCGCAAGTTTCACCCATAAGGCGCGGTTGCCGTGATCCGCTCCGGCAACCACCTTTTGTACAAGCTTTGCCGCTGTTGCATGTAACCCTTTGTACAAATCCGGGCGCAGACCCCATGCACCAGTAAAGTTTCTGTGTTTTGTGCTAGTTGCCTTTCCCGTGCTTTTCTTTGCTATTTGCATGTGTTATTTGGCATCTCTTGTGCGACACACATATCCGGTAAGCAATAGCACGCCGAAAGGCCGTATACTTGTTTCCCTCCTCTCTCTCTCTTTGCCTCTTAAGCAGAAGGAACATTCCTCGCGCACAAGTTTGCCGGGGGGAAGGAAGTGGAGGGTGAACCAAGTGCTGTTCAAGAAAGAGAAGCTTGCCGGAGAACGCATAGATCACGAAAGCTAAGTCATTAGAATTTGAGCAGTTCATAATTTTAAATTTTAAGTTGCCTTCCTTGAACAACCACACTTTGTATGGAAAACCTGTGCGCAGAGGAACCTACCCGTGGGTAGCCGCACCCTTATCTTGTTTTCGAGCACGCTCAACGATTTAAGTGAGCTGCGACGAATGTCGCGCCCTTGTTTCGTTTTCGAGTCCGCTCAGCAAGCTGAGTGCGTTGCGACTAGTCATGCTAGGTTGCTTGCCGGTAAGACCTTGGCCAGCGGGCTGCTTCGAAGTTCAAGACTCAGCGCAAGGAAAGGGCCCTTGCCGCAAGTTCCCTAGAAGCGTAGGGTTGGAGCATACAAAGTTGAGGATCGTAACAAGGAGATAACACTGCATCTATTAATCAAAATAAAGATAATATCTTACAAGGAATAACTTGTCGCGATGACTAATGAGTTCATAACACCCTATGCAGAACAAAAGAGATAAGGATGAAGGAGGCCTAGTCTCACGCGGTCGCCTCCACCCCGAGATCTTGTTCACTTTAGCAATGATGTGGGCGACCTGCTCCTTCAGAGCTCCATGTTCGCGTCGGCCGGCAAGCTACGAAGAACGCTGGTGAGGTTTATGCCGGATTGCGGTATACGATCTTCGTTAGCACACGCCCATGGTTCCCGTGCACAGCCGGCGAAGTCTCCTCGGCGAGCTGCGCGATCTTCTTCCGCAGATTTGCAAGGGCCGCGCGATCCTCAAGAAGAGGTCGAGCTTGGCGCCGTGGCGAGATTTGGATCCGGGAGTAGATGAGATGCTCCAGCTTCAGCGCCAAAGAGCTCCCGGTCAATGTCGGACACACAAGACACCAAGTCCTCGGTCCATAACTCGACGGTGCGGTGGAAGCGCCGGCTGCTTTGTTGGCGCTTGTCCACCAAAGCTCGCTCTCGCGGAGCTCCTCCTTCAACTTGGTCTCCCAATCCCGGGCGGCGCCGAGCGAGTCCTCAATAAGCAGAGACTTGCAGCTCAAGATCCTCGATGGAGTCCTTGGCGGCCTTCAACTCGCCGGCCTTCTTGGAAAGACACACCTGAGTTCCGAGTTGGTGTGGGCATCCTTCTCGCTCCGTGTTGAGCGCGGCGACCTTCTCCACGCCGCCTTCAAGAACTCCTCCAGCTGCGCGACCTTGGCGGCAAGCTCCTCCTTGGCGGTCTCCGCGGCAGCCGCGGGCGGTTTTCGCCTCCTTCGCCTTCCCGCCAAGGGCCTGCTCCCGAGCGGCAAGGTCCTCCTCGTGGGAGTCGAGGTTGACCTTCCGCTTGACGAGTTCTCCTTCTCGCCGACAGCTCCTCCCGGCGAGCAGCTGCTGCTCTTCGCCTCGGCCTTCTCCAAAGAACCACTCTTCATACTCCCGGCGAAGTCGCTTGCGCCCTCCGCCACCTCGCGGAGAGCAGCCTGGTTGGCGGCGCTGAGCTCCGCAGACGCTTCTCCATCTCTTCGCGGCTTTGGCGACGAGGGCTTCCCGAAGCGAAGCCGCCGCTGGCCCGTAAAGGGCCAGAGCTGGTGAAGCAGCTTCTCCTCCTCAGGCTGCTGCTCCCGCCGCCCTCGACGATCTTCAAGCCCGCGGAGGCGAGGACCTCCCCATCAAAGGCCTCGCCCTCGCGGAGTCAAGGACGAAGAGCCCCACGGCACTGGATGAAGACGCCGTTGGGGCTTTCAAGTAGTAGCCGGGCTGCTCTTCTCCGGCGGAAGGGTCGGCGATCGGGCGCAGCACTTGATGCTCCCGCCGCCTCCGGGCTGGCGGTGCGGTCGCCGTCCCCCTCCCCGGCCGCTGCGTCCGCAGCCGGAGCGGTCTCTGGCACATTTGGCCCGGCGGCTCCCGCCGTGTCCTCGGCGACAGGGGCGTCGCCGCCGCCGCCTTGCGCGTCCTCCTCCTCAACAATGACGACTTCCGTCTCCATCTGCTCGGGGGGAGGAGGATCTAGAAGAAGAAGAAAAGCAAAAGAAGTTCAAGCAAATATCCAAAAGAGACAACGCTAAGGAGACAAAGCTGCAGAACCTACCTTGGCGGGCGCCGTCGTGGCGGCTCTCGCCGGGGCTCGCTTGCGGAGTTGCCGCCCTCGCCGGGCTGCTTCTCTTGGCGGGTACTCGCCCTTGGCGGAGTACCCACCCTTGGCGGAGTGCTCTCCTTGCCGGGAGATCGGCCTTGGCGGGACGGCGGGCTCTGCGGCTCCTCGGGGCGACCTCCGGCGCCTCGCCGCTATGGGTCCACCTCTGCACAAGTCAAGACAAAAACATTGAGGCATTAGTACAAGACCAAAATCTTCAAACACGCCCGGCGAAGCGAAGTGCGTAACCCGGACTTCTTACTGGGTCTGCGCTGGGGCTGCTCCTCGGGCAGCGCTGATCCGCAAGCTTGGCTCCGCACGTCCCTTCGCCCAGGCGGGCGAAGTCGTCTGCGATTTCACCATGGGCACCTTGGCCTTCTTCGCCACCTGAGCCAAGGTCCTGAAATCAACACAAGAAACAAGATTGGCATCAACAATGATCAAGGCGAAATTTGAGAAGAGGAAGATCTCGGATACTTACTCCTGTTCCTCCTCGTCGTTTTCGCCAAGGCGGAGAAGTCATACTCCACCTGGGCGCGCGTGGCGCGAGGAGCGGAGGCGAAGACTCCTCGGGCGCTTGGCGGTCCTCGGCGCAGCTTGGCTTCCCGGAAGCTTGCGCTGCCCGGCGAGCTGGTTGTTGCCGGGACCTGCGCGCCCGCCTCGTCCGCCGCTTTGGAGGCGCTTGATGGAGAACGCTTAGGGCTTGCCCGGGCGGGAGGTCTCCGACGACGAGGAGAGGTCGTCGGCGTAAAGATCCGTGGACCCGCCGGGCGCCCTCGGCGGCCTCGGCGTCCTCCTCCTCCTCCTCCTCGCCCGGCTGGCTCGCTGGGCCCAGCGCCTTGCGCTGCGCCCTTTCTCCGGGCGTCTCCGCTCCTCCGGCGATTCGCTTCTGCGGCGCCTGTTCTCCTCGCGCCCACCTTCTTACCGCTGCCCTCGCGCGATTCCGGGATCCTGAGTGCCTCAGAGAGGGACCCGGCGAGCGCGCCGGGAGGAAGTTGCAGCATCTGCAGATCTCCGCCTCCTCCTCTTGGCAGGACGCTCGCAGCTTCGCCTCCTCGGCGATATCCAAACTCCCCGCCGCTGCGGCTGCGGCGGCCTCTTCACCCGAGAAGCTATGTATGCAAGCTCTTGGTCGGTGGTGTCCCGCGTATGCTCCTTGATGTCATCCTTGTTCTTCGCCACCTCCTCAAGGTTGTCGGGAAGCCGAGGATGACCGATGGATCGGGCGGAATCCACGTCGCGTCCACGCCGTCGCGAATCACACGCGGCATCATGGCGCAAAGGCGATCCCGAGCTGTGCTGCTGTTGAGGGGCACCACTCCCGGGAGGTCTGAACCACTCGATGGGCCGGGTCATATTTAAAGAGTTCCCGACCATCCCCTCAGCTCAGCCGTCGTGAAGTTGAAGTTCAGCCCGGGCGCAGCCTCATTATATCCCCCGCTGCCGCACTCCCAGCCGGCCTTTTCCTGCCTTGGAGAGGGCAATGCAGCGGCGGAGGAAGTCTGCGCCTACCTCTGCAACGGACAGTTTTGCTGCTCGAAGACGAAGAATCCGGATGAGGGCGACGTTGAGCTTGACGTCATCCGGATCCAACTCGCTCCAGTCCCTGCCGCGCACGATAGGAGTTGTGCGCGGCGCGGTGAAGTGCTGCAGCTCGTCTTCAACGATCCAGCACCAGTCAGCACGCCACTCTTCCCACTTGCCGCAGAGCTCCCCCGGCAAGTAACACTCCTTCTTGTGCATTTAAAACCCAAGATATCCCTCCGGAGAGGGGGCGCCACCGCTCTAGGAGTGAAGAAATGCCTAAACAGCGCTACGTTGGGATGAATTTTATGTAGTTTTTGCACATGTGTAAAACCGCCATGGTAAGGATGGCGTTGGGGGTGAAGTCAAGAAGATGGAAGCCGTAGGTGTGCATGACGTCACAGAAGAATTCAGAATAAGGAGGGCAAAGACCGCAGTGGAAGAAGGCTGCGAAGAAATAGTACCCGCCGGGATAGTTGTCCTTGGTGGCGGCCGGATGAGCTCTGGTCCGAGGATGCGCCTTGGTCTTCTTGGCCCAGAACAGGTAATATTTGTTCCAGAGTTCCCACACGCCGAGCCGCGGCGAGAAGACGACGTTCCGCTTCCGCAGCAGGGCGAGCTTCGCCGCCTGCTCAGATTTCTCCTTCTTGGTCTTCTCCGCCTTCCCCTTCCCGGTCTTCGGGGCCATGGCGGAGGCGGCGAGGGAAGGAGGACGAAGAGTCCGGCGGCGCCGCAGACGCAAGAGACGGCGGAGGAGATGCGGAGGCGGGCGCAAAGGGATCTCTCGAGGAGGAAGAAGATGCAATGAAGGCAAAGGAGGGAACCGCCTCGCTTCCTCTGCTTTTATGGGGAAGTGGGGCGCGTCCCGCTCTTCCCATTGAAGAACGTGGGCACGTCCCATCCCACGACGCCGCAATCGACGCGTGCC
Organism: Aegilops speltoides; assembly: GCA_021437245.1. Classification (NCBI taxonomy): domain Eukaryota; kingdom Viridiplantae; phylum Streptophyta; class Magnoliopsida; order Poales; family Poaceae; genus Aegilops; species Aegilops speltoides. Next base: position 441,310,279 of record CM038147.1, read on the forward strand.
GTTGCGGGGGATGCGGCAGATGCGGAAGTGGATTCGACACGCCCGTGGGCCGCGTGCGTCTGCAGATCGCTTTTGGCCTGGCCCAACAGCGCTTCGGCACCGTGTGTGGGCCCAGCCGGGGCTCTGTCGGTGTACTAAGGTAGGGGTACCTCAAGACCCCAACTAGTGCACGGGCGGTTGCAGCTTCCGTGGCAGGGGTTTACCACGTGCTCGCCAAGACCTTCCCGCCCGTGTCAAACCATTCAAAGACGGCATACAAGACAAAGATCGAGACCCGGCAAGCGGAGCTTGCCGGAAGGCCGCTCTGTGCTCAAGGTTACATCACTCACGCAAGGCCCCGCGAGAGGAGCTCGCCGGGAAGACTAGAAGATTACATCATAGAAGACACGCCTCGGCGCTATATGCGTCGGCGAGGGCCCGAGAGCGACAAGTTGCGAGCCCGGCAAGCTCCGGGTCCGCAAGGTCAAGACCCGGCAAGGTGCTTGCCGGAGAGAAGCGCCAGGTGTGCCGCGCCCAGCCATCAGCCCACGCGTGCCTGGGCCTTTCCAGGACGCGTGGCGGATGGTCAGGCAGCCTGGGGACACGGTGGCACTTCACGGCAGAGATCCATCGCCGTGGGCACGGAGACGCAAGGGCGGAGCTTTTGGGTCGACGGCGACGGGCATTAAATGCCCTTGTCCCCCATCAAAAGTAGGTAGCAACCACTGCTCACGACCGTAGCTTCACTGTTCCCTTGCACTGCTCCAACTACCACCTCTTTTACATTTTTACCCTTTCTCCTCGCTGACACTGTCGGTGACCCTTGCACTATAAAAGGAGGCCCATGCACAACGTGAGGGGGTTCGCCTGCTCGGTTCAATCCTTTGCAACCCTCGGCTCGGTGTAGCTGCTCTCAGTAGCTCTTCAAGCTCAGAGCTCAATAGAAACACAAAGCAGCAGTAGGAGTTTTATCTCTCCGAGAGCTCGAGGCCGGGTAAAGTCCGCCTGCGTGCTCGCCTCGATCTGCTCTTCAGGCTCCCTCCGCCTCGTATCGCCTGAGACAAGGGCCCCGCCCCATAGGTGTCCGCGGCGGGCAGCCTCTCCCCCGGCATATGGTGTTGATGTAGAAGCCATCAGTGATTGATTCCCCCTCCGTCGGAGCGCCGGAAAAGGCTCCAAGATGGGATCTCATGGGTACAGAAGGTTGCGGTGGTGGAAATAGGGTTTCGTGGTGCTCCTGGATGTTTTCGGGGTACGTAGATATATATAGGCGAAGGAGGTCGGTCAGGGGAGCCACGAGGGGCCCACGAGGGTGGGGGGCGCGCACACCCCCCAGGGCGCGCCCTCCTGCCTAGTGGTCGCCTTCGATGCTTCTTGACATCCACTCCAAGTCTCCTGGATTGTGTTTGTTCCAAAAACATCTCTCCCGAAGGTTTCATTCCGTTTGGACTCCATTTGATATTCCTTTTCTTTGAAACACTGAAATAGGCAAAAAAAACAGCAATTTGGGTCGGGCCTCCGATTAGTAGGTTAGTACCAAAAATGATATAAAAATGTATAGTAAAGTCCATAAACATCCAAAACGGGTAATATAATAGCATGGAACAATAAAAAATTATAGATACGTTGGAGACGACGGCAATTACAAGGCAAAGCGAGACGTAAAGATATTGGCCTTCTTTCAAGGGCTAGAATCTTTGGGCGCCATTGTCGTAGCTGCGCCGACCGGCCACAAAAGCCGCCGCTACTTAGGCGCTGCTCGGTGGGCGGTGTCGTGAGTCGAGGAGGTGGACGTCGTCGATGGATGCATCTCTTCTTCTTGCCTCCAGTAACCAACCTTTGCATCGCCTCGTGGCCTTAATGTTTTATTAGTATAGTACTCCCTCCGCTCCCAAATGTAAGTCTTTCTAAAGATTCCAGCAAGTGACTACTACATATGGAGCAAAATGAGTGAATCTACACTCTAAACTATGTCTACATACATCTATATGTTGTATTCCATTTGAAATAGTATCTAAAAAGGCTTATATTTAGGAATGGAGGGAGTATATGGCATTTTTATTCCAGTCGTAATGTTTTCACTGTGAGGTGTGGCCGCAGTTGAGCAAAACCACCCCGCCCACCGTGCGTCGGCCGAGTTTAGATTTAGAAGAGAGAAACAAGGGAGGAGAGCTAGCTGTAGCACGGACACTGTTGTCATATGGGACTCGTGTTGATAGAATAGGAGTATTGAGCACTCGTACCTCTTTTCTTTAGGGAAAAAATGGTCGTATGTCCAGTACCACTAGTTGGGTGCGTGCAACCTATAGCTGTCATCACTTTAGGTCTCCTTTTCGAACCGCAGCTACGCTTCACAGTACATATTTTTTTTCATGCATTTATCCTCCTATATGTACTCCTAGGCTATTTCCACGTGCTCCCATTTGCCGACATGTGGGACATAAAGCATCTAGGTCGTAGTGCATGCACGACTCGGAGCATATGCCGGGGTAGTTTACATTTCAGACCTCACGAATTACATGCAAACCCCCCGCAGACGAATAAATAAATGAATGAATTACTACATGAAACCGGATTATTTTCGTAGAAACCATAGCACATTCATTAAAATTTGGACATAACACGTTTATAAAAAATGACGGACCTAAACCAGTCTAAGGGCCTCTTTGATTTTTCCCACAAAAAAAGGGCCTCTTTGATTCGCAGTATACTGAAAACACAGGAATGGGGAAAGTATGATGGTGATGAAGACGAGGAGAACTCTAACTCAGTTAGACGTTAGAGTTAGATTCTAACCCTGAACTAACCCTGAACTAAGTCTAAACCAAAGAGGTGTACGGATAGTAGGGTTAGATTGACAATAAATGCTCTTTCTCAATCATTTGACTATTTTGGACCCTAGTTCCTGCCGGATTTGGTGTGGCTAGCTCTTGTGTGGCCTCCTCCCACTCACAATTGACATAAACGAACCATCTTTACAAATCAAGCATGCAAAACATGATAATTTTTACTTTGTCCATACAAATGAGATTCCCACTTAAACATACAAGTCGTCAATCAAGCTTCAAAAAAAACACTCCATGAAACAAAGCATGAGCTAACTCATCACGGAAGTCATTCATGATATGGAGGGAGCCCGGAGCCCCTCACGCACCGAGGGAGGAGCTCGTCATCGTCGCTCTGGAGGAAGGCTCTTTTGAGACCAAGCCCTGGGAACCCCTCTCACGCCGGCCCTTGCGAGTTGAGGTCGACACCGGCATGGGTAGCAGGGCCGCTTGCTGCCGACTAGGAACTTAATCTTTGGGCCTCTAGAAATAATGCCAGCCTGAAACTAAAGTACCTAGAAAGGTGAACTGAATCTTTGGGCCTCAAGAAATAATGCAAGCCTAAAACTGAAATACCTAGAAAGGTGAACAGAATCTTTGGGCCTCTAGAAATAATGCAAGCCTGAAACTGAAATACCTAGAAAGGTGAACTGAATCTTTGGGCCTCTAGAAAGATTTATTACCTCCTCAAGCAGCATCAAACAATTCCATGCGTGCACCACAAATCTATACCAAGTTTGATCAGGATCTACTTTTCCAAATCAAAATTAGCGCTAGAGCGAGCAAGTTCAATGATATGGCTGTGAGACAGAGAAGGAACGAACAAACTCACCCCTCTCGCCACCTCCCTGGTAGATCGCCACGCCACCAGCATCTGACGAGGGAGAAAACGACCGATGAAGGGGGAGCGGGGCGACCTTCGAAGTCCAGAGGGAGAGGGCGGCCGGAGTAGGGCGGCGGAGGTCGGAAGGAGAGGGCGGCCGGAGGAGAGAGAGGGCGAGCGGCGCTTGGGCGGGTGGCCCTATGGGGAACAGAGAGGAGTCGTGCAAGAAGGGGGGAGCGATCTGGTGCGGCCATGGGAGATTTATTTAGTTCTCTTTTAGTGGTCCCGAGGATAACTAACCCAATTAGAACCTCTACACCGGGCTAGTTTTTTTAGCTGGGTTAGAGCAAACTAGCTCAAACTAACCCCTCCTGTTTCGATAATTTGAGGCTATTTCAACCCAAACTAGCTCTAACTCACCGGTCCAAACAAAGAGGAGTAGTACTGTACATGCTACAGTCTGGACCGTAGCACATTGTTTTTTATGGCCATATCACCACATTGTTTTCTATTACTAGTTCACTGGGCTACCAAAAATATTTCCCTTGGTTTTTGAGAACCAAGGTATCAATCCAGTAGGAGGCTACACGCAAGTCCCTTGTACCTACACAAACAAACAAGAACCTCGCAACCAACACGATAAAGGGGTTGTCAATCCCTTCACGGCCACTTGCAAAAGTGAGATCTGATAGAGATAATAAGATAAGATAAATATTTTTGGTATTTTTATGATATAGATTGAAAAGTAAAGATTGCAAAATAAAGTAGATCGGAAACTTATATGATGGAGAATAGACCCGGGGGCCATAGGTTTCACTAGTGGCTTCTCTCAAGATAGCATAGGTATTACGGTGGGTGAACAAATTACTGTTGAGCAATTGATAGAAAAGTGCATAGTTATGAGAATATCTAGGCATGATCATGTATATAGGCATCACGTCCTCGACAAGTAGATCGAAACGATTCTGCATCTACTACTATTACTCCACACATCGACCGCTATCCAGCATGCATCTAGAGTATTAAGTTCATAAGAACAGAGTAACGCATTGGGCAAGATGACATGATGTAGAGGGATAAACTCAAGCAATATGATATAAACCCCATCTTTTTATCCTCGATGGCAACAATACAATACATGCCTTGCTGCCCCTACTGTCACTGGGAAAGGACACCACAAGATTGAACCCAAAGCTAAGCACTTCTCCCTTTACAAGAAAGATCAATCTAGTAGGTCAAACCAAACTGATAATTCGAAGAGACTTGCAAAGATAACCAATCATACATAAAAGAATTAAGAGGAGATTCAAATATTTCTCATAGATAAACTTGATCATAAACCCACAATTCATGGGATCTCAACAAATGCACTGCAAAAAGAGTTACATCGAATAGATCTCCAAGAAGGTCGAGGAGAAATCTGTATTGAGATTCAAAGAGAGAGAAGAAGCCATCTAGCTAATAACTATGGACCCGAAGGTCTGAGGTAAACTACTCACAACTCATCGGAGAGGCTATGGTGTTGATGTAGAAGCCCTCAGTGATTGATTCCCTTTCCGGCGGAGTGTCGGAAAAGGCTCCAAGATGGGATCTCATGGGTACAGAAGGTTGCGGTGGTGGAAATAGGGTTTTGTGGTGCTCCTGGATGTTTTCGGGGTATGTAGATATATATATAGGCGAAGGAGGTCGGTCAGGGGAGCCACGAGGGGCCCACGAGGGTGGGGGGCGCGCACACCCCCCCAGGGCGCGCCCTCCTGCCTAGTGGTCGCCTTCGATGCTTCTTGACGTCCACTCCAAGTCTCCTGGATTGTGTTTGTTCCAAAAACATCTCTCCCGAAGGTTTCATTCCGTTTGGACTCCGTTTGATATTCCTTTTCTTTGAAACACTGAAATAGGCAAAAAAAAACAGCAATTTAGGCTGGGCCTCCGATTAGTAGGTTAGTACCAAAAATGATATAAAAGTGTATAGTAAAGCCCATAAACATCCAAAACGGGTAATATAATAGCATGGAACAATCAAAAATTATAGATACGTTGGAGACGTATCAGCAATTACAAGGCAAGCAAGGACAGAAACATATTGGCCTTCTTTCAGTGGCTAGAATCTTTGGACGCCATTGTTCAGAAGCACGTCGACCTGGCCACAAAAGTCGCTGCTACTTAGGCGTCGTTCGGTGGGCCGGCATCGTGAGTCGAGGAGGTGGACGTCGTCGATGGATGCATCTCTTCTTCTTGCCTCCTGTAACCAGCACTGCATCGCCTCGTGGCCTTAATGTTTTATTAGTATAGTACTCCCTCCGTTCCCAAATGTAAGTCTTTCTAAAGATTCCAGCAAGTGACTACTACATATGGAGCAAAATGAGTGAATCTACACTCTAAACTATGTCTACATACATCTATATGTTGTATTCCATTTGAAATAGTATCTAAAAAGGCTTATATTTAGGAATGGAGGGAGTATATGGCATTTTTATTCCAGTCGTAATGTTTTCACTGTGAGGTGTGGCCGCAGTTGAGCAAAACCACCCGCCACTGCAAGGCCGTCCGAGTTTAGAATTAGAAGAGAGAAACGAGGAGGAGAGCTAGTCAGTAGCACGGACCTTTGTTGTCGAGATGGGACTCGTGTTGATAGAATAGGAGTACTGAGCACTCGTACCTCTTTTCTTTAGGGAAAAAATGGTCGTATGTCCAGTACCACTAGTTGGGTGTGTGCAACCTATAGCTGTCATCACTTTAGGTCTCCTTTTCGAACCGCAGCTACGCTTCACAGTACATTTTTTTCATGCATTTATCCTCCTATATGTACTCCTAGGCTATTTCCACGTGCTCCCATTCGCCGACATGTGGGACATAAAGCATCTGGGTCGTAGTGCATGCACGACTCGGAGCATATGCCGGGGTAGTTTACATTTCAGACCTCACGAATTACATGCAAACCCCCCGCAGAAGAATAAATAAACGAATGAATTACTACATGAAACCGGATTATTTTCGTAGAAACCATAGCACGTTCATTAAATTTTGGACATAACACGTTTATAAAAAATGACGGACCTAAACCAGTCTAAGGGCCTCTTTGATTTTTCCCGCAGAAAAAGGGCCTCTTTGATTCGCAGTATACTGAAAACACAGGAATGGGGAAAGTATGATGGTGATGAACTGAGACAAGGAGAACTCTAACTCAGTTAGAGGTTAGAGTTAGATTCTAACCCTGAACTAACCCTGAACTAAGTCTAAACCAAAGAGGTGTATGGATGGCAGGGTTAGATTGACAATAAATGCTCTTTCTCAATCATTTGACTATTTTGGACCCTATTTCCTGCCGGATTTGGTGTGGCTAGCTCTTGTTTGGCCTCCTCCCACTCACAATTGACATAAACGAACCATCTTTACAAATCAAGCATGCAAAACATGATAATTTTTACTTTGTCCATACAAATGAGATTCCCACTTAAACATACAAGTCGTCAATCAAGCTTCACAAAAAAACACTCCATGAAACAAAGCATGAGCTAACTCATCACGGAAGTCATTCATGATATGGAGGGAGCCCGGAGCCCCTCACGCACCGAGGGAGGAGCTCGTCATCGTCGCTCTGGAGGAAGGCTCTTTTGAGACCAAGCCCCGGGAACCCCTCTCACGCCGGCCCTTGTGACTTGAGGTCGACACCGGCATGGGTAGTAGGGCCGCTTGCCGCCGACTATACTTAATCTTTGGGCCTCTAGAAATAATGCCAGCCTGAAACTAAAGTGCCTAGAAACGTGAACTGAATCTTTGGGCCTCAAGAAATAATGCAAGCCTAAAACTGAAATACCTAGAAAGGTGAACTGAATCTTTGGGCCTCTAGAAATAATGCAAGCCTGAAACTGAAATACCTAGAAAGGTGAACTAAATCTTTGGGCCTCTAGTAAGATTTATTACCTCCTCAAGCAGCATCAAACAATTCCATGCATGCACCACAAATCTATACCAAGTTTGATCAGGATCTACTTTTCCAAATCAAAATTAGCGCTAGAGCGAGCAAGTTCAATGATATGGCTGTGAGACAGAGAAGGAACGAACAAACTCACCCCTCTCGCCACGTCCCTGGTAGATGCGCCGCCGCCGCGCACGACAGAGGGAGAAAAACGACCAATGAAGGGGGAGCGAGGCGACTTTCGAAGTCCGGAGGGAGAGGGCGGCCGGAGTAGGGCGGCGGAGGTCGAAAGGAGAGGGCGGCCGGAGGAGAGAGAGTGCGAGCGGCGCCTGGGCGGGTGGCCCTATGGGGAATAGAGAGGAGTCGTGCAAGAGGGGGGGAGCGATCTGGTGCGGGCACGGGAGATTTATTTAGTTCTCTTTTATTGGGCCCGAGGATAACTAACCCAATTAGAACATCTGCACCTGGCTAGTTTTTTTAGCTGGGTTAGAGCAAACTAGCTCAAACTAACCCCTCCTGTTTCGATAATTTGAGGCTATTTCAACCCAAACTAGCTCTAACTCAGCGATCCAAACAAAGAGGAGTAGTACTATACATGCTACAGTCTGGACCGTAGCACATTGTTTTTTATGGCCATATCACCACATTGTTTTATATTACTGGTTCACTGGGCTACCGTGGTTCACACTGCTGGTTCACTAGGCTGCCGTGGTTCGCACTCCTCCGACCTGAGTAGTAGTAGTAGTATATACCGCATCATTCTTTGCTCCTTCTTACTACTATGTACTTCGCCGACATGTGGGAGAGCCAGCATCCGGGTCGATGTGTCATGCACCAGATTAGAGTGCAGAACGGAAGGGGTGCATCACCCCGGTCGTAGCGCCAGTAATTCATGACTATAGTGAGTAGTCATATCACAAGTCTTTCCAGCAGTAACACGCCATCAAATCGCACAGCCCGACCTTTCCAGTAGTAAGTTTGAGAATCCGCCACTTGCTCACCCTCCTCGCCTCTCTGTCAAACCGCATACCCGAAAACTGCCGCGCGTACTGCCCGGGAAAAGCCCCGCCCTCAACTTTTAACTACGCGAAAATAGTTCGAGCTTGTTCGTTCTATATAAATACTTATTGTATGTTTATTCACCCGTGGGGTTGTTCAATGAATGGAGGGCCGGGGAGCACAAGTGAACAATACTAGTACTACTAGTAGTAGTAAGTAGGAGTCGTATAGTTAGTCACCTTAAATAGAGAGTTTCTTTTCTTTAATGCCACGTACACAAATTGAAACGCTTGTTATGGAGAGAAAAAGATAATCACTCCACTATATATGTACGCAAGGGCCTGAGCACTTGCTTTACTAGGGTTGCTCTCTTCATTCTCTCATCCTCTCCAGATCTAAACAAGACAGCGGTAGCGACATTTTCTCTCTGCTCACCGCTAGTCACAGATCTGGCCGGATCCTTTGGCCGGTGTGTGTAGAGGACTAAAAGGTGCATCGTTCACGCGGTCATCACCGCCGAGGGAGGAAACCCACAGCTGCCAGCGGGGCCTGATCATCTTCCCATGTCGTTCTCTCCAACACATCACCGGCTCGGGAGGTCCTCCGACCCTTCTTCCTTCCTGCCATATAGTGCGCAGATCGGACTTGCCGCCGCCGACATCCCGACGAACCTCAGGTACAAGTTCTTTGAAACAGCCTTGCTCTACTGCCCCAGCTCCCAACGTGTCTGCATGTGCATCTTTTTCTACTTCCATCAGCTCTTCCAAATCCACCTAAATTTTTAGTATTATTAGAGGTAAAGCTACTTCATGCATTCGAATCTAGGACTTGGTTCAAACAACGAAGAAAGGGGGGATCGTAGCATGAATCTAGGACTTGATTCAAAGAGGAAATAACAGGGGGAAAGTAGTAGAGACCGGGTACCCAACCGGTCTCTTGGTTGAAAAGGGAAATGATGGGAAAACTCAGTACAAACTGGATAAGGAACAGATCTATTATTGGTTGAAAAATGGATAGAAAGTGGCGGCAGGTGGACAAGTCAACAGAGTATGTCCAGGATTAGATTTGCTGCCCTCACATAGTAAAAGGTCTCCAGGATTAGATTTGCTGCCCTCACACAGAAAAAGGTCTCCAGGATTAGATTTGCTGCCCTCACATAGGAAAAGTTCTCCATGATTAGATTTACTGCCCTCACAGAGCATGAACAAACTCGGCATCACCACTTTATGCCTCTTTATAGGTACATTGTGCTAATGCATCCACTGTCGCATGTCCTTATACCAACCTTTTGTTGTTGTTAATGTAAGGGCGCATGTAAAATGAAGCAATCACACTGTTACCTTAAGGACATGTCTAACCAGTGTTATTGTTAATCTAATGCCTCTAGTGATATGATGCAATTAAACTATGTTAACAAATGGTACTCCTGCTGTTTTCCCAAGTATGATAAGTAAGTTGCTTCTTTACTCTGCTGAGTGACCTGGTGTCCCATGGTCCCATGCCCTTAAACCAACTCTTTAGCTGCTGTTGATTTACTGTATCAGACAAGCAATGACACCATTAAAGTAATCCCATATTTGATGAATGTCATAGTTGATCATAACGCTTCCGGTAACATGAAGCATTGCTGACGTTTTAAAATTTCTACTGTCCTTGCATGATTGCCATGAACATAATTAATATGCTTCTTTTTATTTCATGTATGTTTCGTATATTCCTATTGACCAGTAACTATTTACTCTCTATCTTTTTGTGCAAATAGGGATATCCATTTCACCTGTTGCTATTGTGACCTTTTGGTGAACTGCACAAAACACTTTCTTTTGGAATGAGTGTCTTGTGCAGTTCAACTAAAATGTCACATGGGCAACATCTCTCAATTTTGGTGGAACTGCACAAAATGGTGATTGGAGTTTCCAAAATCTCCATCAAATTCTGCTGGTAATCTCGTACAACATTTTATTTGCTTTTGCAAGATGAGACATCACTGTCACCACAATGGCACTTTATTTTAGTGGAACTGCACAAAAGGATAAGCAAATTATAGTTGCACCTTACATGAGCAGGACAGCCAACCTCAATATTGCCATTAGGAAAAATATAAATGACACTTCCTTCACAAAGTGCCATTCAGGGCAGAATAGAAAAAGGAATATTGGGGAATTATTTTTGAACTGGCCAAAGCAAATGTTTGGGCATATTTGAGCTATATATGACCCAAAGGAATTATGAGAATTATTTGGGGATTTTTGGATGGACGGAAATATAGGTTGCTTCACAACCTACGGCAGATAGGGTTATTCCTTTAATGAAAAAGGAATTTTCCCTAGAAAAAGAGTTTAGGGTTTGGTCAAGGAGTGAAGTGAAATGACCTTTGGCAAGGTTTTGAGAATGATGAGCCACTTGGGAGGAGGAATGAGGATGATTTCCCAGGTGGCAAGGCCACAGAACCACTCCAAAAAGAAAAACAGAGCAAAAGCCAAATAAATCAGAAGAAAAAGAAAAAGGGCCAAAATCCAGGCTGTTACAAACCTTCCCCCTTAAAGAAATCTCGTCCTCGAGATTTGGTTGCTCAGGGAACAAGTATGACTTGAGGACACCGTCTCCAACTTGGGTATCCTTTTTCCTTTATTTATTGTTCCCCCAAGAATTTCAGATGATCAACTTACCTTGATCTGGGGTGGTTTGCTTCACCTTTTCCAAATTCTAATAGGTCTTTGCTCATATACCAAATCTTTTTGTTGACGCAAATTTTCTCATATCTGCGGTGATATCCAATGGATTTGAGCATAATTTTTCTTTTGATCATGAAAACCTGTTTGCTTCTGTCATGTGGTTGCTTCAAATAAATGCAGGCCTTCTGGTTTCAATAAATGCTGAGAATTATCATGGCCATCTCCTGATGGAATCTGACTGCTCACCGGTGGCACTGATTTATCTTGATTTATGCCTTTGGCTCGAGCATGAGATATGTACCAAAGATTTGACTGCCTTCTGTCGTGAGCAATATATCGGTGTATGGAGTTATAGCTGTGTCAAACCTCAATTATTTACATCTTGAGACTGGCCCGACAGGGGCTGAAGGACAACTACTTTTTGAGGCGGGCGAGGTCGTCGGCCGAGATGGTTGCTGGCGATGTGGTTGCTCCGGAGGAGAAACTAAGAGGTGGGGAGGATTAGAGGGTCGAGGAGACTCCTCTGGTGGTGGTAGGAGAGCGCGGAGAGCTTCGGTTGGCGCAAATTTGAGAGGAGGTCCGAGGCGACCATGGCGGCCATCTGAGATGGGGGAAGCTCTCGAGCTCGAATGAGAGGCTAGGAGGGGTAGTGGAGAGTCGCTAAGATGATGAGGTGCTCGAGAAGGCTTGGGGGTGGCCTATATATAGGCGGGATGAGGGAGATGGGCTCGGGTGCCGCCGTGCGCATCCAGCCGACGCTTGGCGAGGCCAGCGAGCACGGGAGGGCACGGGGAATGCGACGACGGGGATGCGGACGAGCCACAGGGCTCACGGGCAGAAGAGGTCGAGGCGAGGGGCAGAGGAAGAAGCCGACCACCATTAAAGCTCGGTCGGCCACAGTGCTCCCATGGGCGAGCGGCGACGAGGAGGCTTCGGGAGGGGAAGATGAGTCCAGGGGGACGGCAACGACGCAGGCCAACTGGTAGACACGCTCATGAGCGCGAAGACGACGAGAGGGGGAGGGGCCCGAGCAAGAAGCCATTCTGGGCGCGCTCATGGCATGCCAAAACGATGGTCACCACCAGTATTGGCATGTGTGGTAGGCAAACAGCTGGCAAATGTTGTGTATGGCGTAGTCCATCCAGGGGAGGTCTCAACTATGGTGGTAACTTGGTTAAACAGGCTCTGGTCAAAAAGATTAGTGAGCTCTGAAGTTTACTGTAGTAAACTTTATCAGCTCAGTGTGATCAAGAGGGAGCTGCTATGTGCCAAGTGTTATGTCTGGGGTGTTTAGGCTAGGAAGGACTACAGTCCTGGAGAGTTTGGAAAGAAATGGACCAAGATAAATAATAGTTGCTTCACGACTGCATATTTGGTCCAGAAATGAAGATCAGGATGGTGCACTCACATGGAGTGTAAAATTGGGCTAAGATTGGGCAAGGCAAAGTCATTTGGTCTTATGAAGATGCTCAAAAAGTCTCATACCATTTGGCAAAGCCAAACTGGTACTTGCTTCACAAACATCTCCTCTGGACAGAAACTTGGAATACTATTGGTGATCAAATGGATCAATGAAATGATGCCAAATTGGGTGGAGAGATGTTTTATGGGTAGAATAATGATCTGGTAATTTATCAGGATTTTTGAAGCAATGAAAAATACACTTGCTTCACAACCTGAAAATATTGCCAAAACCAAAGATTTGCTCCTGTGCTCGTATAGATGATTGGGTAGGGCTGCAAATGGGTGGAGGGGTTTAATATGAGCACATTAAGGAGTGTGCAAAATTTCAACTCATTTGGATACTCCTAGCTAGTACTTCCTTCACAAAGCCTTCTGTCTGACAGAAACTTTGAAAATTCACTGAGGAAGATTGGCTAGGCAAAAATTTGAACTTGTGCATGGGGCAATTATTTGGACATATAAACATTCCCAAAAAGGTTGGGAGCCATTAGGGAAAATTTAAATGACACTTCCTTCACAAAGTGCCATTCAGGGCAGAATAGAAAAAGGAATATTGGGGAATTATCTTTGAATTGGCCAAGGCAATGTTTGGGCATATTTGAGCTATATATGACCCAAAGGAATTATGAGAATTATTTGGGGATTTTTGGATGGACAGAAATATAGGTTGCTTCACAATCTAGGGTAGATAGGGTTATTCCTTTAATGAAAAAGAAATTTTCCCTAGAAAAAGAGTTTAGGGTTTGGTCAAGGAGTGAAGTGACATGATCTTTGGCAAGGTTTTGAGAATGATGAGCCACTTGGGAGGAGGAATGAGGATGATTTCCCAGGTGGCAAGGCCACAGAACCACTCCAAAAATAAAAACAAAGCAAAAACGAAATAAATCAGAAGAAAAAGAAAAGGGCCAAAATCCAGGCTGTTACAAACCTTCCCCCCTTAAAGATATCTTGTCCTCGAGATTTGGTTGCTCAGGGAACATGTATGACTTGAGGACACCGTCTCCAACTTGGGTATCCTTTTTCCTTTATTTATTGTTCCCCCAAGAATTTCAGATGATCAACTTACCTTGATCTGGGGTGGTTTGCTTTACCTTTCCCAAATTCTAATAGGTCTTTGCACTCTGCGTGCTCCCCGTCTATTGTCCTCGGCCTTGCATCGAAGGTCTTTGCTCATATACCAAATCTTTTTGTTGACGCAAATTTTCTCATATCTGCGGTGATATCCAATGGATCTGAGCATAAATTTTATTTTGATCATGAAAACCTTTTTGCTTCTGTCATGTGGTTGCTTCAAATAAATGCAGGCCTTCTCGTTCCAATAAATGCTGAGAATTATCATGGCCATCTCCTGATGGAACCTGACTGCTCACCGGTGGCACAGATTTATATTGATTTATGCCATTGGCTCGAGCATGAGATATGTACCAAAGATTTGACTGCATTCTGTCGTGAGCAATATATCGGTGTATGGAGTTATAGTTGTGTCAAACCTCAATTATTTACATCTTGAGACTGGCTTGACAGGGGCTGATGGACAACTGCTTTTCTTGACAGACTAACCATGTACTTGATTCCGTCGGTGAATATATCGGGTCTGAGGTGGTTGTTCGGCTTTTGATTTTTCTCATGTGATTGATATACCCATCTGTAGTAATAGGCTGTGATATGCTTTAACATTGCTGCTGAAGTCAGACTTCTGAGGTTGCAAAGGAATCTTGGATCTGACAGAACAGACTTGGATATTCCACACTAACCATGTCAAGCGGGTCGGCAGGATATGAAAATCCTTGTAAAAAGAGTAGGCCGCTGAGAGTATGACATTGTGGATCCATATGGGATTATGGCTTTCAACTGACTTGGGTATCCGGACCCTGATGGTCGTGCAAAAATCATCATACATTTGCTGTCAGTCTCATCCTTTTTACGGTCATGATTTTCTTTGTCAGGATACCGTATTGAAATATCTTGGCCACACTTGTCCTTGATTCTTCGTATGACCATGGAGGTGATTAATATTTTTGACATTATTCCTTGTGCTTGTTTTCTGACCTGAGTCCGCACACATATGACATATATCCGGGGTTTGTAGTTGTACGGAGCTCATTGCTAAGGCCAATCATACAAGAAGGTGACAAGGTTTTATAATATCTCCTTGTCAATTGCGGGAATAATGATCTTGATTACCATTGTCAAGACTGTGGATTCTGTGATGTCATCTCCAGATCTTGTCGATCCTTGTAATTCATGATATGTATTTCTGCTCATCCTTATTTTCCTTTGCCTAACTCGCGAGGTTGTGGGATTCTTACTTTGCTTAGGTATATCTGCTGGATCACTGTCGCATCTCGTATGAGTGACTGATATGACTGGGGATGCATGCTCACCATATATGAAGGATATGCCACCGATCACTCGATCCTTGCTGTAGGCATATGTTTTGACTAAGTTTTACCTCTGACTTAATTATTGCTGATCTGATTCTTGAGCGGTGCTGCCATATATTGGCAACTCATCATATAATCTCTGAGGACGATGCAATATTGTGGTACTGACACAGACTGAATGGCGTACGAGAGAAGCCATCCGAGTAGCTTGTTGAGGAAGACTTGTTAACTTCTGCTCAAATCTTTTGTTTGGGTATCTTACAGAAGAAGGCTCTATAGCTTAAACACGAAGCTTGCTCTGATTATTGTGCTGGAGAAGCCCGAGTTCCGTACGTGAGAAGCTTCTCCTCGGGTTTGCTTGTTGAGAAAAATTCATTTTTGTCTGTCAGAAGCTTGTACCAAGGTATCTTGCTGTGAAAGACCGGGTATCGTGGGCCGGAAATGGTTCACACATCATGTTGAGGAAAATTTGAGGAGCCTTGCATCATAAATTTCTTCCGATAGCGTGTGGAAGAATACTGGGTTTCTTATATTCAAAACTTCATACTGATATGCAGACTAAAATCCATACGCATGCCCATAATACTCTGAGGCTAATTATTTGCATGAGAAAAATAGTTCGACTATCTTCCTTGAGCATATCATATTCTGACTTTATTTCAGATGATAACATATTTCAAGCATCATGCATTGCTGAGCCAAAACTTTGTATATGATCCATACCTCTGTCTGAAAATATATCGTTGGTCTTGTACCTGACTTGTCTTTCTGCTGGCTGGACCATAACTGCTATGAGGATTTTGCACTGATGTAGACTCGATGCTGATAGTCAATCCAATACCCCATTGGTATTCTGAGCAGATATTAATGCCATATTGCAGTTGACTGTGTAGACAATAATGTTTAGCCGAGCTTCTTCCAAATATTTGAAATCCTTATTGCTTCTTTGAGTCCGGTGTCGATGGATGAGCAATTCTTTATAGGAGAAAAATAATAACACCGGGGCCCAAAAAGAAAGAAGCAAAAGAAAACTCAACTAAACAAAAGCACACAACAACAATCAATTCACACACAATCAATGTCACATATTACTGCTAGTCACACAATATGCATGCCTACTTAAGCACACCAATTTCGCGGGATCTCCGGTTCTACGATCTAGCATGCTGTGACGATCTGCACGAGGATGAATAAATGTGTGGAAGAATTGGTGAAAACAGCGCTACACCAAGTGCTAGCTTAGCCAGGTGGCAACCTAAACTAGCTCGGGGGCGAGGATGTACTCGGTTATCATGCAGTGGGACACGAAGGTTGCAACCACATTATTGTCAAGCGGACGGAAAAAGATCCGTACTCGTCAAAGAAATAGGATAGCAGGGAAAAATTGAGGCTGCTGACATTGCCCTTTCTTGATAACTAAGATCGTTAAGGGTTGCCAACACGACAAAAGAAAAGAATGATCCGGGATAGAAGCATGTCCATCACCGAAACGATAGACGGGACTGGAGGAAAGACATCGGCGCGATACCTGAGCACCATTTTTGCAAACAGTGTCGGGATCACTTGGCATCACTCTGCTGGGACAAAGATGACACCAAACACCGAAAGAAAAAGGAACTGGGGAAATGCAAAGGTTGAGCTGTAGTGGATCCGAACCAATGCCAGCTACACTCACCAGATAAACCGTTACAAATACTAAGGCTATATGCATGCTATGCAACAAACAAATGCAGCAACCAAATGCAATAAACAAGCCAGACTCTATACTACCGATTTCTACCGGTTTCTACCGCACGCGCTGACTAGGGCGTCCTACAGCCAGACCTGCTCTGATACCAAGCCTGTGGCACCCCGGCTTAGAGAAACCGGAACGCCCCGTATTCCAGCCCAGAGATCGAGGAGAGGTCTCTGGAATACGGCACTGCTTGACATAGAACAAATCAGCTCTTATTATAAGAATAAATACAAAGGTCTGATGTTACAAAGGTTCACATCAGCACAGCGACAATACGCCTACGATACTACACTTGCTCTATGCTAGCAGCGGAACAACTCAAAGCAGCGGAAATCTTCTAGCAGCGGAACAACGATGAAGGTGGTGAACTCCACTCCGCAGGGACTCTGGCTGGGACACGATCTAGCTCGCACGAACAAAAACCACGACAAGCAAATCAAGCAATCACGGCATCACCTGCAATCTGGCATGACACGCCGGGTCAGTACATTGAATGTACTTGCAAGCTCACAACAACCAAAAACATCAAGGCAAGACAACAACATAGCATTAAGCAGGTTAATTAAATTAACAGCTACAATGATATAACAGCAACTCCTAAGCATAATATGAAACTACTACAATACTGATAAATCACCATCTCTGATCTCCATAACCATATCTATCTTGGCTAACCGACCAAGCAATATACCATCTCGATCACCTCATGATCATAACCAAACTATAATTGTGATCCTTACAGCGATCACAACCCGACCAATAAATGGCCCGTGATCCTTACGGCGATCACAACCCGACCAATAAATGGCCCGTGATCCTTACGGCGATCACAACCCGACCAATACTTGGCCAATCTGTACTGCTCCAAATATCCACATGTCCATCACCTATAAGTCATTCCGTCATGTGAGTGTTGATCGAACGGTGTACCCTAGTACGAACCCATGCCCATGACCGAGGACGCGGCTATCGATAGGTTAAACACACACTCTGTAGAGGTAGCGCACTGTACCACCACACCACAGAACCCATGGCCTCGCACTCCCATTCGGGTGGATCAACGGCGTTCCGACAAAACCGATCTACTTCCATGACACTCTCCCGGCCACTCCGACTCACTCCCCACTGGGTGATGTCTACTGCACAACCTGCTTCTTGTAGACGTTGTTGGGCCTGCAAGTGCACAGGTTTGTAGGACAGTAGCAAATTTCCCTCAAGTGGATGACCTAAGGTTTATCAATCCATGGGAGGCGTAGGATGAAGATGGTCTCTCTCAAATAACCCTGCAACCAAATAACAAAGAGTCTCTTGTGTCCCCAACACACCCAATACAATGGCAAATTGTATAGGTGCACTAGTTCGGCGAAGAGATGGTGACACAAGTGCAATATGGATGGTAGATATAGGTTTTTGTAATCTGAAAATATAAAAACAGCAAGGTAACTAATGATAAATGTGAGCGTAAACGATATTGCAATGATGGGAAACAAGGCATAGGGTTCATACTTTCACTAGTGCAAGTTCTCTCAACAATAATAACATAGATAGATCATATAACAATCCCTCAACATGCAACAAAGAGTCACTCCAAAGCCACTAATAGCGGAGAACAAACGTAGAAATTATGGTAGGGTACGAAACCACCTCAAAGTTATCCTTTTTGATCGATCTATTCAAGAGTTCGTAGTAAAATAACATAGAGCTATTCTTTCCGCTCAATCCATCATAGAGTTCATACTAGAATAACACCTTAAGACACAAATCAAACAAAACCCTAATGTCACCTAGATACTCCATTGTCACCTCAAGTATCCGTGGGCATGATTATACGATATGCGCCACACAATCTCAAATTAATCCAACCAACACAAAGTACTTCAAAGAGTGCCCCAAAGTTTCTACCGGAGAGTCAAGAAAACGTGTGCCAACCCCTATGCATAGGTTCATGGGCGGAACCCGCAAGTTGGTCACCAAAACATACATCAAGTGGCACGTGATATCCCATTGTCACCACAGATAAACACGGCAAGACATACATCAAGTGTTCTCAAAGTAAAGACTCAATCTGATAAGATAACTTCAAGAGGGAAACTCAATTCATCACGAGAGAGTAGAGGGGGGATAAACATCATAAGATCCAACTATAATAACAAAGCTCGCGATACATCAAGATCGTGCCATAGAGAGAACACGAGAGAGAGAGAGATCAAACACATAGCTACTGGTACATACCCTCAGCCCCGAGGGTGAACTACTCTCTCCTCGTCATGGATAGCGCCGGGATGATGAAGATGGTCACCGGTGAGGATCCCCCCCAGAGTGCCTGAGCAGGCTCCCGAGAGGTTTTGGTGGCTATAGAGGCTTGCGGCAGTGAACTCCCGATCTATCTTCTCCTGGATGTTTTTAGGTGCATTGGGACTATATAGGCGAAAGAAGTGGGTCGGAGGGTGCTCGAGGGGCCCACGAGATAGGGGGCGCGCCCAGTAGGGGGGCGCGCCCCCTATCTCCTGGCCTCCTTGAGGATCTTAGGACGTGAACTCCAAGTCTCCAGGATCATATTCTTCCAAAAAATCACGCTGCCGAAGGTTTCATTCCGTTTGGACTCCGTTTGATATTCCTTTTCCTTGAAATACTGAAACAGGCAATAAAACAGCAATATGGGCTAGGCCTCCGGTTAATAGGTTAGTCCCAAAAGTAATATAAAAGTGTATAATAAAGCCCGTAATCATTCAAAACATATAATAAAATAGCATGAATGCTTCATAAATTATGGATACGTTGGAGACGTATCACTGGGCTAAGTCATGGGTGGCCCCGTGTCTACCTCAAGACACATCGACCACCGTCGTGGCCCGTCCCACACGGGGACACGGATCCAAAAACTTAAACAACGGGCACACAAGGCTTATGTCCGCCTACGATCCGCAGTGGCGCTACCATAACCTTCCTCGTTAGAGGCACCGGCGAGAGGCACGACAATAGACCGCATTAGGGCCGTCCCATACCGGCAAATGTGGTTGCACTGGAAAAGTTCGATTCGGCGGCACCTGACCAACTTACTTACGGAATTTATCCATAAAAAGAACCATGATAACTGATAACATCGACGAAGGTGGTGAACTCCACTCCGCAGGGACTCTGGCTGGGACACGATCTAGTTCGCATGAACGAAAACCACGACAAGCAAATCAAGCAATCACGGCATCACCTGCAATCTGGCATGACACGCCGGGTCAGTACATTGTACTTGCAAGATCACAACAACCAAAAACATCAAGGCAAGACAACAACATAGCATTAAGCAGGTTAATTAAATTAACAGCTACCATGATATAATAGCAACTCCTAAGCATAATATGAAACTACTACAATACTGATAAATCACCATCTCTGATCTCCATAACCATATCTCTCTTGGCTAACCGGCCAAGCAATATACCATCTCGATCACCTCATGGTCATAACCAAACTGTAATTGTGATCCTTACAGTGATCACAACCCGACCAATAAATGGCCCGTGATCCTTACGGCGATCACAACCCGACCAATAAATGGCCCGTGATCCTTACGGCGATCACAACCCGACCAATACTTGGCCAATCTGTACTGCTCCAAATATCCACATATCCATCACCTATAAGTCATTCCGTCATGTGAGTGTTGATCGAACGGTGTACCCTAGTACGAACCCATGCCCATGACCGAGGACGCGGCTATCGATAGGTTAAACACACACTCTACAGAGGCAGCGCACTGTACCCACACCACAGAACCCATGGCCTCGCACTCCCATTCGGGTGGACCAACGGCGTTCCGACAAAACCGATCTACTTCCATGACACTCTCCCGGCCACTCCGACTCACTCCCCACTGGGTGATGTCTACTACACAACCTTCTTCTTGTAGACTTTGTTGGGCCTGCAAGTGCACAGGTTTGTTGGACAGTAGCAAATTTCCCTCAAGTGGATGACCTAAGGTTTATCAATCCATGGGAGGCGTAGGATGAAGATGGTCTCTCTCAAATAACCCTGCAACCAAATAACAAAGAGTCTCTTGTGTCCCCAACACACCCAATACAATGGCAAACTGTATAGGTGCACTAGTTCGACGAAGAGATGGTGATACAAGTGCAATATGGACGGTAGATATAGGTTTTTGTAATCTGAAAATATAAAAACAGCAAGGTAACTAATGATAAAAAGTGAGCGTAAACGATATTGCAATGATAGGAAACAAGGCATAGGGTTCATACTTTCACTAGTGCAAGTTCTCTCAACAATAATAACATAGATAGATCATATAACAATCCCTCAACATGCAACAAAGAGTCACTCCAAAGCCACTAATAGCGGAGAACAGATGTAGAGATTATGGTAGGGTACGAAACCACCTCAAGGTTATCCTTTCTGATCGATCTATTCAAGAGTTCGTCGTAAAATAACATACAGCTATTCTTTCCGCTTGATCCATCATAGAGTTCATACTAGAATAACACCTTAAGACACAAATCAACCAAAACCCTAATGTCACCTAGATACTCCATTGTCACCTCAAGTATCCATGGGCATGATTATACGATATGCGTCACACAATCTCAAATTCATCCAACCAACACAAAGTACTTCAAAGAGTGCCCCAAAGTTTCTACCGGAGAGTCAAGAAAACGTGTGCCAACCCCTATGCATAGGTTCATGGGCGGAACCCGCAAGTTGGTCACCAAAACATACATCAAGTGGCACATGATATCCCATTGTCACCACAGATAAACACGGCAAGACATACGTCAAGTGTTCTCAAAGTAAAGACTCGATCCAATAAGATAACTTGAAGAGGGAAACTCAATTCATCACGAGAGAGTAGAGGGGGGATAAACATCATAAGATCCAACTATAATAACAAAGCTCGCGATACATCAAGATCGTGCCATAGAGAGAACACGAGAGAGAGAGAGAGAGAGAGAGAGAGAGAGAGATCAAACACATAGCTACTGGTACATACCGTCAGCCCCGAGGGTGAACTACTCCCTCCTCGTCATAGATAGCGTCGGGATGATGAAGATGGTCACGGTGAGGATCCCCCTCCAGCGAGTCTGCCGAACGGCTCCGTGGCTCTGAGGCTTCGGCGGCGAACTCCCGATCTATCTTTTCCTGGATGTTTTAGGCATTGGGACTATATAGGCGAAAGAAGTCGGTCGGAGGGTGCTCGAGGGCCCACGAGACAGGGCGCGCCCGAGGGGGCGCGCCCTATCTCCTGGCCTCCTCGAGGATCTTCGGACGTGAACTCAAGTCTCGAGGATCATATTCTTCCAAAAAATCACGCCAAGGTTTCATTCCGTTTGGACTCCGTTTGATATTCCTTTTCCTCGAAATACTGAAACAGGCAATAAAACAGCAATATGGGCTGGGCCTCCGGTTAATAGGTTAGTCCCAAAAGTAATATAAAAGTGTATAATAAAGCCCGTAATCATTCAAAACATATAATAAAATAGCATGAATGCTTCATAAATTATGGATACGTTGGAGACGTATCACTGGGCTAAGTCATGGGTGGCCCCGTGTCTACCTCAAGACACATCGACCACCGTCGTGGCCCATCCGACACGGGGACACGGATCCAAAAACTCAAACAACGGGCACACAAGGCTTATGTCCGCCTACCTGATCACGGTAGCGCGCGCCCATAACCTTCCCTCGTTAGAGGCACCGGCGAGAGGCACGACAATAGACCGCATTAGGGTCATCCCATACCGGCAAATGTGCTTGCACTGGAAAAGTTCGATTCGGCGGCACCTGACCAACTTACTTACGGAATTTATCCATAAAAAGAACCATGATAACTGATAACATCGACGAAGGTGGTGAACTCCACTCCGCAGGGACTCTGGCTGGGACACGATCTAGCTCGCATGAACGAAAACCACGACAAGCAAATCAAGCAATCACGGCATCACCTGCAATCTGGCATGACACACCGGGTCAGCACATTGTACTTGCAAGCTCACAACAACCAAAAACATCAAGGCAAGACAACAACATAGCATTAAGCAGGTTAATTAAATTAACAGCTACCATGATATAACAGCAACTCCTAAGCATAATATGAAACTACTACAATACTGATAAATCACCATCTCTAATCTCCATAACCATATCTCTCTTGGCTAACCGGCCAAGCAATATACCATCTCGATCACCTCATGATCATAACCAAACTGTAATTGTGATCCTTACAGAGATCACAACCCGACCAATAAATGGCCCGTGATCCTTACGGCGATCACAACCAGACCATTAAATGGCCCGTGATCCTTACGGCGATCATAACCCGACCAATACTTGGCCAATCTGTACTGCTCCAAATATCCACATATCCATCACCTATAAGTCATTCCGTCATGTGAGTGTTGATCAAACGGTGTACCATAGTACGAACCCATGCCCATGACCGAGGACGCGGCTATCGATAGGTTAAACACACACTCTGCAGAGGTAGCGCACTGTACCCACACCACAGAACCCATGGCCTCGCACTCAGATTCGGGTGGACCAACGGCGTTCCGACAAAACCGATCTACTTCCATGACACTCTCCCGGCCACTCCGACTCACTCCCCACTGGGTGACCACTGGGTGATGTCTACTACACAACCTTCTTCTTGTAGACCTTGTTGGGCCTGCAAGTGCACAGGTTTGTAGGACAGTAGCAAATTTCCCTCAAGTGGATGACCTAAGGTTTATCAATCCATGGGAGGCGTAGGATGAAGATGGTCTCTCTCAAATAACCCTGCAACCAAATAACAAAGAGTCTCTTGTGTCCCCAACACACCCAATACAATGGCAAATTGTATAGGTGCACTAGTTCGACGAAGAGATGGTAATACAAGTGCAATATGGATGGTAGATATAGGTTTTTGTAATTTGAAAATATAAAAACATCAAGGTAACTAATGATAAAAGTGAGCGTAAACGATATTGCAATGATAGGAAACAAGGCATAGGGTTCATACTTTCACTAGTGCAAGTTCTCTCAATAATAATAACATAGATAGATCATATAACAATCCCTCAACATGCAACAAAGAGTCACTCCAAAGCCACTAATAGCGGAGAACAGACGTAGAGATTATGGTAGGGTACGAAACCACCTCAAAGTTATCCTTTCATATCGATCTATTCAAGAGTTCGTAGTAAAATAACATACAGCTATTCTTTCCGCTCGATCCATCATAGAGTTCATACTAGAATAACACCTTAAGACACAAATCAACCAAAACCCTAATGTCACCTAGATACTCCATTGTCACCTCAAGTATCCATGGGCATGATTATACGATATGCGTCACACAATCTCAAATTCATCCAACCAACACAAAGTACTTCAAAGAGTGCCCCAAAGTTTCTACCGGAGAGTCAAGAAAACGTGTGCCAACCCCTATGCATAGGTTCATGGGCAGAACCCGCAAGTTGGTCACCAAAACATACATCAAGTGGCACGTGATATCCCATTGTCACCACAGATAAACACGGCAAGACATACGTCAAGTGTTCTCAAAGTAAAGACTCAATCCAATAAGATAACTTGAAGAGGGAAACTCAATTCATCACGAGAGAGTAGAGGGGGGATAAACATCATAAGATCCAACTATAATAACAAAGCTCGCGATACATCAAAATCGTGCCATAGAGAGAACACGAGAGAGAGAGAGAGAGAGAGATCAAACACATAGCTACTGGTACATACCCACATCCCCGAGGGCGAACTACTTCCTCCTCGTCATGGATAGCGCCTTAATGATGAAGATGGTCACGGTGAGGATCCCTCCCAGCAGGTGCTTGAACAGGCTCTGAGAGGTTTTGGTGTCTCAGAGGCTTGCGGCGGCGAACTCCCGATCTATCTTCTCCTGGATGTTTTTAGGCATTGGGACTATATAGGCGAAAGAAGCCGATCGGAGGGTGCTCGAGGGCCCACGAGACAGGCGCGCCCGAGAGGGGCGCCCTATCTCCCGGCCTCCTCGAGGATCTTCGATGTGAACTCCAAGCCTCGGGATCATATTCTTCCAAAAATCACGCCGCCAAGGTTTCATTCCGTTTGGGCGCGTTTGATATTCCTTTTCCTCGAAATCTCAAACCAATAAAAAACAATATAAATTTGGGCCTCCGGTTAATAGGTTAGTCCCAAAAGTAATATAAAAGTGTATAATAAAGCCCGTAATCATTCAAAACATATAATAAAATAGCATGAATGCTTCATAAATTATAGATACGTTGGAGACGTATCACAGGGCTAAGTCATGGGTGGCCCCATGTCTACCTCAAGACACATCGACCACCGTCGTGGCCTGTCCCACACGGGGACACGGATCCAAAAACTTAAACAACGGGCACACAAGGCTTATGTCCGCCTTCCTGATCACGGTAGCGTGCACCCATAACCTTCCCTCATTAGAGGCACCAGTGAGAGTCACGACAATAGACCGCATTAGGGTCGTCCCATACTGGCAAATGTGGTTGCACTGGCAAAGTTCGATTCGGCGGCACCTGACCAACTTACTGACGGAATTTATCCCCAAAAGAACCATGATAACTGATACTCCGATGTCAACCATCAAACTATAATCCAAATCATAGCAATATCCAACAAATAATCCAAGCATAGTATCATCATCTCAAAATACTCTGAGGATAGCATAACACTACTATCATGATGAATCTAAAACAATAATCCTACTACTCCAATAACAAGAATACAACTATCCAGCTAAGATCCACATGTAACCATCATCTCCAAAAATAATACTCCAAGCATAGAACATCAATTAGTATCATGAAAATAATCATACTAACCACTAATAATCCAAAGGTAGCATGATATCCAAAGTAATACTCCAAGAATATAATCACAGATATCATCATGGAAATAATCATAATATCAACCACTAATACTCCAATGGCAACATGATACTCATCAACTACAAACATAACTCCTAGTAATCCAAACAATAGCATGGCAATAAAAAGATCAAAATAATACTCCGAGAAAATGCCATGCACAGAGTCATGTTGCTAAAGCAATATTTTAAACAAGTTCAAAATGAATTAAACCATGTCACTGCAATACAGTGATGCAAATGGAGGGTGTGGCTTGCCTGGGGTGGAAGAAATCACCGGAAGAAAGTGCAAGAAGCTTGTGATGAATCACCGGAAATCTTTCTCTCTCGAAGGGGGCTGATTAAGGGCAGGGGCAAAATGGTCATTTTCAGTATGCCAAAACATAACGAAAGTGACACCAACAGAAAGGGCTCGACGAAACGAAGAAGTGAGTGTTGGTTTCACCTTAAACGGAGTTACGGTTGAAAAGTTATGAAGGGTTGAAGCTCAGGGACTTTTCTGCAAAAAAATCTTCAGCAAACAGGTCCCTGAGTGGATAAGATAGAAGCGGAAAGTTGGAAATACGTTTTCTGCAGATGAAAACGCATGCGCCTAAAATGCGCTTCCACTTGCCACGTCAGCGTAGACAGGTCAACGCGGGGCCGGCCCTTGGGTCGCTGACGTCTGGGGCCCGCGGGGTCCACGCGCTAGGTCACTCCCTCCCCCGCCTCCTCCTCCTTCCCCGTGCCTGCTCGCTGGACAAGGAGTAGGTCGACGGCGCCGGCGGGATTCCGGCTAGCTCCGGCCACCATTTGAGACGCCGCGACCACCGGAGAACTCAGGAGGCTGTCTAGGCTCCGTTACAGGGACGCAAGATCGACGGAGATGCCCGGAGAGGCGACCGGTGAGAGAGAGGCGGGCGAGGTCATCGGCCGAGATGGGTGCTGGCAATGTGGTTGCTCTGGAGGAGAAACGAAGAGGTGGGGAGGATTAGAGGGTCGAGGAGACTCCTCTGGTGGTGGTAGGAGAGCGCGAAGAGCTTCGGTTGGCGCAAATTTGAGAGGAGGTCCAAGGCGACCATGGCGGCCATCTGAGACAGGGGGGAGCTCTCGAGCTCGAATGAGAGGCTAGGAGGGGTAGTGGATAGTGGCTGAGATGATGAGGTGCTCGGGAAGGCTCGGGGGTGGCCAATATAAAGGCGGGGCGAGGGAGATGGGCTCGGGTGCCGCCGTGCGCATCCGGCCGACGCTCTGGCGAGGCCAGCGAGTACAGGAGGGCACGGGGAACGCGATGACGGGGATGCGGACGAGCCACAGGGATCACGGGCAGAAGAGGTCGATGGGAGGGGCAGAGGAAGAAGCTGACCTCCATTAAAGCTCGGTCGGCCACAGTGCTCCCGTGGGCGAGCGCGGACGAGGAGGCTTCGAGGAGGAGATGAGTCCAGGGGACGGCGACGACGCGGGCCAGCTGGTAGACACTCTCACGAGCGTGAAGACAATGAGAGGGGGAGGGGCCCGAGCAAGAAGCCATTCTGGGCGCGCTCATGGCATGCCAAAATGGTGGTCACCACCAGTACTGGCATGTGTGGTAGGCAAACAACTGGCAAATGTTGTCTAGGGCGTAGTCCATCCAGGGGAGGTCTCAACTACGGTGGTAACTTGGTTAACGCGCTCTGATCAAGAAGATTAGTGAGCTCTAAATTTACTGCAGTAAACTTTATCAGCTCAATGTGATCAAGAGGGTGCTGCTATGTGCCAAGTGTTATGTCTGGGGTGTTTAGACTAGGAAGGACTACAGTCCTGGAGAGTTTGGAAATAAATGGACCAAGATAAATCATAGTTGCTTAACAACTGCATATTTGGTCCAGAAATAAAGATCAGGATGGTGCACTCACATGGAGTGTCAACTTGGGCTAAGATTGGGAAATACAAAGTAATTTGGTATTATGAAGATGCTCAAAAAGTATCATACCATTTGTCAAAGCTAAACTGGTACTTGCTTCACAAACATCTCCTGTGGACAGAAACTTGGAATAAGATTGGTGATCAAATGGATCAATGAAATGATGCCAAATTGGGTGGAGAGATGTTTTATGAGTAAAAGAATGATCTAGTAACTTATCAGGATTTTTTAAGCAATGAAAAATACACTTGCTTCACAACCTGAAAATATTGGCAAAACCAAAGATTTGCTCCTTTGCTCACATAAATGATTGGATAGGGCTGAAAATGGGTGGAGGGGTTTAATATGAGTACATTAAGGAGTGTGCAAAAGTTCTACTCATTAGGATACTCCTAGCTAGTACTTCCTTCACAAAGCCTTCTGTCTGACACAAACTTTGAAAATTCACTGAGGAAAATGGGCTAGGCAAATAAATTTGAACTTGTGCATGGGGCAATTATTTGGACATATAAACATTCCCAAAAAGATTGGGATCCATTAGGGAAAATTTAACTGACACTTCCTTCAAAAAGTGCCATTCAGGGCAGAATAGGCAAAGGAATATTGGGGAATTATTTTTGAACTGGCCAAGGCAATGTTTGGGCATATTTGAGATATATATGACCCAAAGGAATTATGAGAATTATTTGGGGATTTTTGGATGGACAGAAATATAGGTTGCTTCACAACCTAGGGCAGATAGGGTTATTCCTTTAATGAAAAAGGAATTTTCCCTAGAAAAAGAGTTTAGGGTTTGGTCAAGGAGTGAAGTGACATGATCTTTGGCAAGGTTTTGAGAATGATGAGCCTCTTGGGAGCAAGAATGAGGATGATTTCCGAGGTGGCAAGGCCACAGAACCACTCCAAAAAGAAAAACAGAGCAAAAACCAAATAAATCAGAAGAAAAAGAAAAGGGCCAAAATCCAGGCTGTTACACCTACTCACTCGTTCACTTGAAGAGACTCCAGTGGCGATCCGAGGGGTAATCCTGCTGGATATGGACTTCAACAAGGAGTTCACCTTTGAGTTCTCCGTTCAGTCCCATGGCGGCACCAAGTTGAATGTGATGTACACCAACGATCTAGACTCGGTGAAGCTCTGCCTCGCCAAGTTCAAGCAGTACCTACAGGACCAGAAAGCACAAGGTCACAGGACTAGACCTTGTACCCATCCATTCGTCTCCTGACAGGGACCAATGGATCGCGGTCGCCCAGGTATGCGTGCAAGACGAGGTTCTCGTCTACCACTGCTGTAGGGCCATCAGAGGTTCTGGAGCATTCACCCGTTTCATCGGCAGCGCCGACAGCACCTTCGCTACGGTGGAGAAAAGGAAGAACGTGATGATTCGGCCATCTGGTGCAGCAAGCTTGTCGACATCCAGAAGCAATACAAGATCATCGGCAACGGGCGGGAGAAGGACTCCGTGGTTGACCTCGCCGAGACCATCATCAACCCCAGCTTGCCAACATGAAAGAAGACAACCATACCAAGGAGCTCCACCGGCCACCCTGCATCCGAACAAGTCAACCCTCATACTCCCCTCCGCCTGCGTGTTCCCCCGCTCCGGTTCGTTCGGTCCACGGTCTCGATGTTGTCCTCCACCTTGGTGATCTTGCCGTGGCGCCGCCGTCTGTCATTCCCAACATGGTCAGCAAAACAAGAGGAATCGGGAGACAACTGTTCGTTGAGAGGCTGACAGTCCCGGGCCCACCAGGTCCATGGCCTGGGTTTTGTTGTTTAACATGGGCAGCCCACGACATCAGCAGCCCAAGTTATGTTTGTTTTTTCAAGACGATGCACAACTCAGTTCTATTTTTTATAAGAATGCAAAACTGAACCTATGTTTTCCCTTCATCTCCAACCATTTTATAGACCTTCCCACTTCCTTTATTTTTTGTTTTCATTAATACTATATCTGAATTTTCTTCCTCTTTCTTTTTCGATGTAAACTGAGTTTTCTCTCAGTACTTTTCCCTAGAACCAACTCAACTGTCCCACGTCTAGCCTAAAAATAATAATACCCCACGTCCTATTAACTCATCAAATTAAAATGATATTTTATCTCATAAATTGAAAGTTCTTACAAAATAATAATTATTACTATTTATATATAACTTGGCAAGTTAACTCCTAGTGATTGCGTACATAAGCTTGCAAAGATTTTACTGACCAATGCAGTAATAGACGTGCAATCATGTGTTTATGTTTTTATAACATTTCTCCATCCAGCCCAACATGATATTTTCACCCAGCCCAGCAAGTCGCAGATTTTGAGAAAAATGCAAATGGGCTTTAAATTCTACCATATATATAAACGGGTTGCATAAATGCTACATCATTATTTCACCCAGCCCACCAAATGGACTAAAAAACAAATGGACCGGCTGACATGTGGGTCAATAGGTCGAAGCCTAAGCAAGGCGTTGGATTTACATCCAACGGCTGGTATTCATCTTCAATCTCTCGTCTTCTTCCCCCAACGCTGCCGGGACCGCCTGCTCCAGCCTCCGGCGTCCAGTGGTGTTGTTTTGCGTGCCTCGCAGTGAAACGCTACCCCGTCGACGGCCAGGCCATCCCTCCACACTGCACCTCCTGTTATTCTCTGATGAGTGTAGGCCCGCCCCGCACCTGAACCTATCAAGTTTCCCACTCCTCTCCGTCTGTGACTCCTCTACCGCGTCTTCCCCATCTCCAGGTCGTTCTAGTCTGGGGCCTCGCCGTTGTCCACTGCCTCGTTGCGCTTGGCGTGGCGTGGTTAACAAACGAGAGTCATCGGAAGAGGACTGTACGTGAGAGCCTGACGGCTGGGACCCATGAGGTCCATGGTCGCGCGCAAGGAAAGTTCCTCCTTATTTAAGTTGTTTCCTTCCCCTGACAGCTGGGACCCACTGGCTGTATCTTCGCACGGAAGGAAGTGCTGCCTTGTTATGCAAAAAAAACTATTCCTCTCGATGACAGCTGGGACCCGACAGAATTGGTGGCTGACTTGTGGGCCTACTAAGCAGACGTGTACATAGGGCTTTGTCAACTTAATCAACAAATGATTCTAGCAGCTGGACCGTTGGATGTTAATTCAACAGTCGTGCTTCTTCTTCAACCTCTGTTCTTGCTCATGCCTCCCGTGGGTGGCAGTGCTGCCGCGCAACCGAACTAGTCAAGTTTCCCACTCCTCTCCATCTGCCATTCCACCACCGCGTCTTCCCCATCTCCGGGTCATTCCAGTCTGGGGCCTCTCCATCATCCATCGGCCTTGGTGCACTCGGCACGGTGTGCTCAATGTGGTCAACAAACGAGAGTCATCGGAAGCCTCACATCGCAGCCAAACTAGTGAACCCTCGTACTCCTCTCTGCGCGGGCTTCCACTACCGCATCTTCCCCGACTCCGTGTCATCCCCTTCCTAGGCCTCGTCATCGTCCACCGCCTTGGTGCTCTCGGCGCAGCGTGGTCAACGTGGTCAAGGAAAGACTTCCATCAAAAGAGTACTGTACGTGGAGAGGCTGACAGCTAGGTCCATGGCGGCCACAAGGAAGTGCCTCCTTATTATGCGCAAAATAATTATTCCTCCACCTGACAGCAGGGACCCACCAGACGGGCCACCGTATTTCATGAAAAAATGTTTCCCCCTGACTGCTGGGACCCACCAGCTACATCTTCGCACACAAGGAAGTGCGTCCGGGCAAAAAAACGATTCGCCCCCCTGACTGCTGGGACCCACCAGCTACATCTTCGCACGCAAGGAAGTTCCTGGTAGTTGGGACCCACCTGGTCGAAGCATACGTAGCGTTGTCATTCTGGTCGCGAATGTGTACGTACATACTGGTCGATGTAGAGGCGTGCACGTGTCGTAGTAGAGGCGCGCATGTAGCATGTACACGCATATATCAGCCGCCGTGCAATAAAGAAAATCTGACACGCGTCACGTACATCTGGCGGGTCTCGAATGGCTACTCGCGCATACATACGGCCAGGGCTCATGTACATGGCTGGGTCGAAACAGAGAAACAACATCGTCATCGTGTTCATGGGGAGCCAACCGGCTAGGTCGGAACGGAATGCGTCGTCGTGTTCATCGGGAGGGGGAAACGAGGCCTGGCAACCGCAGAACGGAGGAAACGGCCTTGTGTTCGACCGGCCACGTTCGAAACGGGATCCTGTTCATTGAGAGGGGTCTGGCGTACTGCAAAACGGAGGAAACGAACTTGTGTTGGACCTCTTACAGTCGAAACGGGGTCTTGTTGATCGGGAGGGGTGTGGCGTATAACAAAACGGCGGAAACGGACTTGTGTTGGAGCGCTACGGTTGAAACGGGGGTCCTGTTCATCGGGAGGGGTGTGGCGCACCGTAAAACGGGACTCCACGGGATACTGTTCATCTCCACTGTCGACCTCCTCCAGCCTCCATGGGCTACTGTTCATCCATCGTCGACCTCCTCCAGCCTCCACCTGCGACTGTTCATCCACGGGCTCCTGTTCATCCAGCCTCCACCGCGCGCTACTCCACCGGCTATTGTTCAACCAGCCCTCTCGACGGGCTCCTGTTCAACCATCCCTCCACGGGCTACTGTTCATCCACTCCTCCACCGTCTACTGTTCATCCAGCCCTCCACGGGGTCGTCCTGTTCATCCAGCCATCCACGAGGTCCTGTTCATCCAGTCCCAACCGACTCGATTGATCGGGGTCCTGTTCATCTGGAGGCAACACCACGGGATCCTGTTCATCCACCTCCACTAGGAACTATTCATCCAACCCCCCCAGCAACGCTCACTGTTCATCCAGAGGCAGCATCGATCGGCTTCACTTAGCAGCAGTAGCGAAGGAATTGCTCGACGAGTTGATTAACGACCATCAATCGATCGCTCGAGTTCGATGAAGCGTAGCTGCGGTCTGTCGCTTCGGGTTCGATGGCGAACGCCTCGCTCAGGTTCAGTTAGAGCCCAACGCCTCGCACCCACGCGTGTGCGTGTACGAGAGAAACGCGCACACCTACGTGCATTGCTCGGCCCCGACCACCTACCGTAACCAGGAACACCCTGATATTTTCCTCGCCCTCGCTTCTACCACGGTTTTTTCCGTCATGGACGGCCCAAAGAATGTCATGCATTTGCGTCTCCGGCCCGCCCAGGACGAAAAGCCCATTTTCTGTCATGATTTTTTGTCATAGAAGTAGGAGCCCACCACATCTATGATGATACCAGGTTTTGTCCCAATAATTGTCATAGAAGTGTCATAAGTATGACAGAAAAAAATTTCGTTCAGCCCAAAATGACACGGATGTGTCTTTTTTTTGTAGTGCTTCCACACTGCAGCGGTAGTGGCCAAGCGTCCGTCATGGGGTTGCACGGGCGAGGAGGATCTGGGGAGCTCCGGCACCGATTCCGGGTGCTTCGGCGAGCTCCTGCGATGATTCTGGTTGCTCCGATGAGCTCATTCTCGTCCTACATACGATGTCCTTTCGATCATTAACCCAGCATTTTTTAAAACTTGACGCAATGTAATTAGCTAGTATAGCTGGCAACTATGTATTGATGATTAAATATATTCGAGATGAGACCGGCCTTAAGTACTGATTTGTGTTAATTACTGGTGTTTTAATTAGTTTATGCGGTGTTAATTATTGCATAAAAAAGTAATGCAAAATTGATATTATGTTTACAATATGGCAGTGTTCGTTAAAAGATATTTGGTCCATTGTGGGTCCCACATGTTAGTGAGAAGAGAGAGGGATGTTTTCTGAGTGATGGGTCCCACTTGGAAGTGTCTAGTGAGAGAGTGAGGAAGCAGGGGCAAATAAGTCCAACGAAAAGTCCATAGACAATCAACACATGGTCAAACGACACTAATTGGATGGAAATGTGATAGAAGGGCAAAACCATAAGTGGAGCAAACGGGCTTGGGCAAAACCGAGGGTTTTCATAAACTAGGGGTAAACCTGCCGAGTGTGACCCAACTAAGGGAATAAAATCAGTTTCCCCATTATCTAAAAGAGAAGCAAGCAACTAAGCTTGGGGATGCCCAAGTGGCATCCCCTCTTTCTTCTAACCACCATCGGTATTTTACTTGGAGCTATATTTTATTCGTCACATATCATGAGTTTTTCTTGGAGCATCTTGTATGATATGAGTCTTTGCTTGGTTTGATTTTTATTTTGTATCATATATCCTTGCTAGACACACCTATTTGAGAGAGCCAAAATTATGCTATGACATGTTAGAATTGCTCTCGATGCTTCACTTAAATCTTTATGAGCTATGGAATTGCTCTAGTGCTTCACTTATATCTTTTTGAGCACGGTGTGCTTTAGTATTTTTGAAGAAATGCTCTCATGCTTCACTTAGATTTATTTGAGAGTTAGTAATTTTTTTTAGAAATTCCCTCTTGCTTCACTTAAATTATTTTGAGAGAAGAATTTTTTTTATGCTCATGTTCTTCACTTAGATTTGTTTGAGCTATCAAAAGCAACATATGTAATTAGTCCCAAAGTGATAGATATTCAAGAGGGATATAATAAAAACTCTCATGAAGATCATTGGACAAAATTAACTTGATTCTTTGTAATAGTTTTGTGATATGATGATATAATCACGAGTCATGTTGATGAGTAATTTTGCTTTAGTAAGAAATTGGTGTTAAGGTTTGTGATTCCCTATGCAAGCATGAAAGTCAATAGTTATGCAATGAAGTTACATCCTACTTGTGTTGCATTATTCAGTGTTAGTTATGCTTAATGCTCGCTTATGAGATTTTTTGTTTCTTGGTTGGATGCTTCTCAATCTTTTGCTAGCCTTCACTTGCACTAAGTATGATCACTACTTGTGCACCCAAAATCCTTAAACCCAGTTTTGCCATATGAGTGCACTATACCTACCTATATGCGGTACTTCCGTGCCGTTCTAAGCAAATTTGTATGTGGCATCTATAATCTTCAAAATAAATTTCTCTTTTGTGTGCTCGTACCGCTCATGAAACGGTAGGGGTGGTTGATATTTTTCCATGCTAGATGTGTTATTCTCAAGATGAGTGTTTATTCACTTGTCATTGGACGAGAGTACGGCAAAGGTATTAGGGATGCCCAGTCCTGAAATGAAAAGTGAATTTACTTTATGTTGTCAAATAATAAATTCCTTAGAAAGTGTTGGTATGGACGGCACCCGTGGGTTCGGTTAGCCGTGGAAAGTGAAAGTATCGTGGAAAATGGAATAAACTTTATTTTCTGTTTGGGAGCCGCCTATGATATATCTAGCATGGAAAGTATTGGGAACTACTCGATCGTTTTCATTGACAGGAAAAGCATGCCACCCAAAATGTTTGATCTCTATCTTTTTCGCTTTGAGATTTGGCACCTCTACAAATCCCTACTTCCCTCTGCGAAGGGCCTTTTTATTTACTTTATGCAACTTTTATTTTGAGTCTCCATATTCTCTTATAAAGCACCAACTAAGGGGCACTATGATCGTACTTGAGCATTGGGTGTAGCTAATATGCGAGTGTGTTTCATGAATGGATCAATGGTTGAGCATAATGGGCTATGGATAACTTGCTTTAGTATTGATATTTTGAAAGACATGGTTGCGTGTTGATATGCTTGAGTATAGAAATCTTCACGTCAAAACTAGACTATTGCTTTGAATCATACAAAGGTCCAAATGTCCATGCTATAATGAAAAGAATATGTGATGAACATGTTAGGCAGCATTCCACATCAAAAATTTTGTTTTTATCATTTACCAACTCGAGGACGAGCAGGAATTAAGCTTGGGGATGTTGATACGTCTTCAATGTAACTATAATTTTTGATTGTTCCATGCTATTATATTATCATTCTTGGATGTTTTACAATCATTTTATAGCAACTTTATATCATTTTTTGGGACCAACCTATTGACATAGTGCCCAATGCCAATTGATGTTTTCTTGCCTGTTTTTTACTTCCCAGAAAATCAATACCAAATGGAGTCCAAATGCACCAAAAAATTTAGGAGAATTTTTCTAGGCCAGAAGACATAGGATGGGCCAAAGAAGTACCGGAGGGGTGCCCTGAAGGGGCACAACCCACCTGGGTGTGCCTGGAGGCCCAGGAGCGCCCTGGTGTGTTGTGCCCACCTCGGTGGTCTCCCACACCGCCTCTTTGCTCTATAAATACCCTAATATTCTAGAAACCCTAGGAGAGTCGACGAAAAACAATTCCAAATTACCGCAAATTCCAGAAACCATAGATCTAATCTAGACACCATCACTGAAGGGTTCATCATCCTCATTGGTGCCTGCTACCTCTTGAGCACTGCGTTGGTTTTCCCTTGAAGAGGAAAGGGTGATGCAACAAAGTAGCGTAAGTATTTCCCTCAGTTTTTGAGAACCAAGGTATCAATCCAGTAGGAGGCTACACGCAAATCCCTCGTACCTACACAAACAAATAAGAACCTTGCAACCAACGCGATAAAGGGGTTGTCAATCCCTTCACGGCCACTTGCAAAAGTGAGATCTGATAGAGATAATAATAAGATAAATATTTTTGGTACTTTTATGATTAGATTGAAAAGTAAAGATTGCAAAATAAAATAGATTGGAAACTTATATGATAGAAAATAGACCTGGGGGCCATAGGTTTCACTAGTGGCTTCTCTCAAGATAGCATAAGTATTATGGTGGGTGAACAAATTACTGTCGAGCAATTGATAGAAAAGTGCATAGTTATGAGAATATCTAGGCATGATCATGTATATAGGCATCACGTCGCGACAAGTAGATCAAGCGATTACGCATCTACTACTATTACTCCACACATCGATCGCTATCCAGCATGCATCTAGAGTATTAAGTTCATAAGAACAGAGTAACGCATTAGGCAAGATGACATGATGTATAGGGATAAACTCAAGCAATATGATATAAACCCCATCTTTTTATCCTCGATGGCAACAATACAATACGTGCCTTGCTGCCCCTGCTGTCACTGGGAAAGGACATCGCAAGATTGAACCAAAGCTAAGCACTTCTCCCATTGCAAGAAAGGTCAATCTAGTAGGCCAAACAAAACTGATAATTCGAAGAGACTTGCAAAGATAACCAATCATACATAAAATAATTCAGAGGAGAATCAAATATTGTTCATAGATAATCTTGATCATAAACCCACAATTCATCGGATCTGGACAAACACACCGCAAAAAGAATTACATCGAATAGATCTCCAAGAAGATCAAGGAGAACTTTGTATTGAGATCCAAAGAGAGATAAGAAGTCATCTAGCTAATAACTATGGACCCAAAGGTATGTGGTAAACTACTCACACTTCATTGGAGAGGCTATGGTGTTGATGTAGAAGCTCTCCATGATCAATTCCCTCTCCGGCAGAGCGCCGAAAAAGGCCCCAAGATGGGATCTCATGGGTACAGAAGGTTGCGGCGGTGGAAATAGGGTTTCATGGTGCTCCTGGATGTTTTCAGGGTATATGAGTATATATAGGCGAAGGAAGTCGGTCAGGGGAGCCATGAGGGGCCCACGAGGGTGGGGGGCACGCCTACCCCCCGGGCGTGCCCTCCTACCTCGTGCCGCCTCGTTTGTTCCTTGACGTTCACTCAAAGTCTCTTGGACTGCGTTTGTTCAAAAAATAACTTTCCCGAAGGTTTCATTCCGTTTGGACTCCTTTGATATTCCTTTTCTGCGAAACACTAAAATAGGCAAAAAAAATAGCAATTTCGGCTGGGCCTCCGGTTAATAGGTTAGTCCCAAAAATCTATATCTATACCTACTAATAAAGCAAGGTGTGTTTCTCCAAAGTTTTAATCCGTTCACCCATATTATTATTTCTGTTTTTTTGGAGATTTTTTTATTATCCGAGGTGGTACTAAATTTTTGTTAATGATTTTCCATGCGCAGGTGCTTTTATCGGGACGGGCCAAATTGTTCCGGCCCAGCAAGGCGGCCCGGTGCAAAAAATTAGTGCCTGTTGTGCGATTCGAACTCTCAACCTCACGTACAAAAACAAATGTCATGACCGACTCACATAGCTCACGCTATTTGATAATAGAACGTTGATAAGCCTATTAAATAATCCCACATTTGTCGCTTAGATCTAATCTTTCTAATTTATATACGCCTTGGATTTTCTAGGTATTAAGAAGGCGTCTTGGAAATAATAAGGAAATAAATCGTCCCCTAATAAGGAAGGAAAGAGAAAGAATAAAGGAAAGAGAAAAAAATAGAATGAAAGAGAACACTGGTGGAAAAACAGGCTTTCCGTCCAGCCCCATAAGTCGCGGGTTGTAGGAACTGCGACTAATGGGACCTTTAATCATGATTACGAGGTGAACCGCGACCAAAGGCTGGGCCTGTGGCGCTCGGTGGCCAGTGGTGCGTGAGGGCTTTAGTCGCGGTTGGCGGAGACAACCGCGACTAAAGGCCTTGAACACCTTTAGTCACGGTTTGCCGTGCCAACCGCAACTAAAGCCCTCCCTATATATACCCATCCAGCAGCCAACACTTAGCCATTTGGAGCCATTCTCTTCACAAGTGGGTGTAGGTTTGCTTTTGGTTCCTCTTATGCACATAAGGTGTTTGATGAAATGCCCCAAGAGCATGAAACAAACATGACATGAAGTGTTGGAGCCACACTCTTGATCGCGGTTAGCAACTTGATGAACCTTTGATGTGTCAATATGCATGTGTGTAGTTCATAACAAATGCATGATGGTTAATTATATATTTTATATTATAATAATGCAGATGAATCGGCAATGGATGTCTGATAACCGACTCTCGTGAGTTCACTACGGGTTTGAAAGATTTCCTCGTAGTGGCTAATGCGAACAAGCGGGGGTTTTGTTATCTGTCCATGTGTTATCTGTAAGAATGAGAAGGTTACTCTTCCTCAAGAGTTGTTCACATGCATCTGCTTGAAGGGTTTCATGCCAAGCTATAATTGTTGGACCAAGCATGGAGAAAGAGGGGTTATAATGGAAGAAGATGAAGAAGGGATGATTTCATCGATGAAAGCTATCTTGCTCATTTCGTGATACTTTCATGGAGGATCTTTGAAGGTGAAGGGAAGGTGAAGAAGAGGCACGTGATGATCCGTTGATGATCTTGGTCGGACCATTCTTGATGCACGGAGACGCTGGCCCGAAAAGGAGAGGAGAATTTGGATCGCATGTTAGAGGATCACGTAAAGGCGCTGTACCGGATGCGATGATGGTCTGAAAAAGTCGGGCTGCACAATCGGATTTGCTTTGAAATGGAAGGCGAGCGGTGTAGCTGACTCGGCATTTGAAAACTTGCTGAAAATGTTGAAGAATATGTTTCCAAGGATAACGAGTTGCCCGCCATGACGTCTGAAGCAAAGAAGGTTATCGCCCTCTAGGTTTAGAGGTTACGAAGATACATGCATGCATCAACGATCGCATCCTCTACCGCGGTGAATCGAGAATTTGAATGAATGCCCGTATGCACCGCATTGCGTTATAAGATCGAGGCGATGACCACGGTGACGATGTTGAGGGCGAAAACCCAGAAGAGGTTCCCGCCAAGGTGATGTGGTATGCTCCTATAATACCACGGTTGAAACGTCTGTTCATGAACAAAGAGCATGCCAAGTTGTTGCGATGGCACAAAGAGGACCGTAAGTCGGACGGGGAGTTGAGACACACCGCAGATGGAACACAATGGAGAAAGATCGACGATGGTTCAAAGATTTTGCGGTGGCGCAAGGAACATAAGATTTGCTCTAAATGCGGATGGCATGAATCCTTTTGGCGAGCGAGCTCCAGCCATAGCACTGGCCCGTGACTCTATGCATCTACAACCTTCCTCCTTGGTTGTGCATGAAGCGGAAGTTCATTATGATGCCAGTGCTCATCCAAGGTCCGAAGCAACCCGGCAACGACATCGATGTGTACCTAAGGCCATTAGTTGATGAACTTTTACAGCTGTGGGGTGGTGTCCGTGTGTGGGATGAGCACAAACAAGAGGAATTTGACCTCTGACGTTGCTTTTCGTAACCATCAACAATTGGCCTGCTCTTAGTAACCTTCGGGAATGTCAAATAAGGGATACAATGCATGCACGCACTTTGCTTACATGAGACTGAAAGTGTACATTTGCCAAATTGTAAGAAGAACGTGTACCTTGGGCATCGTCGATTTCTTCGAAAATTCATCGATGAAAGAAAGGCAAGCATTACAACGGCAAGGCAGATCACCGGCGAAGCTCGCGAACGACTTGGTCTTGAGGTATTTGATATGGTCAAGGATTTGAAAGTCATCTTTGGAAAGGGTCTGGCGGACAATCAGTTCGAAGGGAGCCGGCGGGCACGCAGCCATGTGGAAGAAGAAATCTATATTACGGGAGCTAGAATATTGGAAAGTCCTAGATGTCCGCTCTGCAATCGGCGTGATGCACGTTCTTTAAGAATATTTGCGTGAACCTCCTAAGCTTCTTGGGCGTGTATGGGAAGACAAATGATACAAAGGAAGCACGGCAGGACCAACAACGTTTGAAAGACCACGATGACCGGCATCGGAATGGTTTCAAGGTCGTGCCACTACGCTCGACCAAAGAAGAGAAGGTCATCTTTTTGAATGCTGGAGCGTATGAAGGTCCGTCTGGATTCTCGTCCAATATAAAGGGAATAATAAACATGGCGGAGAAAAAGTTCCAAAACACGAAGTCTCACGATCGCCACGTGATTATGGCGCAATTGCTTCCGATTGCTTTGAGGGGCTCTGCCGGAAAATGTTCGAGTAGCCATTGTGAAGCTATGTGCATTCCTCAATGCAATCTCTCGAAGGTAATCAATCCGGAAGTTCTACCACGGTTCTGAGCGATGTGATCCAATGTCTTGTCGGGCTTCGAGTTGGTGTTCCGCCATCCTTCTTCAATATTATGACGCACCTCCTGGTTCACCTAGTCGAAGAGATTTCCGTTCTCGGTCTGTATTTCTACACAATATGTTCCCCTTGAGAGGTTCATGGGAGTATTAAAGAAATATGTTCAGTAACCGTGCTAGGCGAGAAGGAAGCATCGCCAAGGGCTATGGAAATGAGGAGGTAATTGAGTTTTGTGTTGACTTTGTTCCCGACCTTAAGCCGATTGGTCTTCCTCGATCGCGCACGAGGGGAGACTAAGTGGAAAAACACGATCGAAGGAAATCAACGATATGTATGGATGGCCATTCTCTGATGAAGCACACCACACCGTATCTTGACCAATTCCAGCTTGGTGGCTCCGTGCTTTGAGAAACACAAGAATATTTTACGCCGGACAACCCGGGAAGCTGAATCTGGATTAGGAAGGCCCACATGGAGACTTTCGGCGGTTGGTTGAAAACATTTAATGAATGACAATGATGTTGTAGATCAGCTGTACATGTTGGCCAAGACACCATCTTCGACTATAACGACTTTCCAAGGTGCGAGATAAATGGGAATACATTTTACACGATCGCCCAAGATAAAAATAGCACCAACCAAAACAGTGGTGTCGCTTTGATGCAAAGAACCGAGAATGGGCAAAAGGTCACATATTATGGTTACATAGAGGAGATATGGGAACTTGACTATGGACCCTCCTTTAAGGTCCCTTTGTTCGGTGCAAATGGTTCAAGCTAACGGAGGTGGGGTAAAGGTGGACCAGCAATACGGAATGACAATGGTGGATTTCAACAATCTTGGTTACCTTGACGAACCATTCGTCCTAGCGAAAGATGTCGCTCAGGTTTTCTATGTGAAGGACATGAGTAGCAAACCGAGGAAACGGAAAGATAAGAAAACGATCAGTACATCATGCGATGATCCAAAGCGCCACATTGTTCTTTCAGGGAAAAGAAACATCGTGGGAGTGGAGGACAAGACCGACAAGTCAGAAGATTATAATATGTTTGCTGAAATTCCACCCTTCAAAGTGAACACCGACCCAAGCATTAAGTTAAATGATGAGGATGCTCCATGGATACGGCACAATCGTAAGCAAGCAGGGACACAAGGGAAGAATTGATGTGTAATAATTTATTGTACCAAACTTTGTATTTGGTCGATGAACTGAATGATGTATCAAACCTTTTGTAAAACCTTCAAGGGATTAGTTTTATTTTTCTGATTTTTTGATATATAATTGTATTTTAAGATTTTAAAATGAATTAGTTTTATTTTTCTGATTTTAAAAGGAAAAGGAAGAAGAAAAAGAAGGAAAAGGAAAAAAAAAGCGAAGAAAAAACAGAAGAAAAAGGAAAAACAGAAGAAAAAACTAATTCTTGCACCGACGATCGAAATTCTGCACCGGAGCCTCTGGTGATCGAAATTATTGCACCGAGCCTCTGGTGGTCGAAATTACTGCACCGAGCCTCCTCGCTACCCGTGGGCGATATAAAGGAGATGAAAGAATGTCATCTCAGATTATCCTATCGGGAACATGTCCATGAAGGTAGCCATCGGCGATGCTTTACCATGTTTACAGGAGCACTCCACCACAACAACCCCATTCAAGATGGCTATGCTCGTGTCACGGTGGAGGACATAGTCCAAGGGTTTGAGGACACAGAGATTGAAATTGCTACACCAAGGGAGAAAAGACTTGGAGATGTCAAGCGCCATTACATTCTATGGCAAAAGAAGTTTATCAAGTTTCCAGGCGAGGCGCCAAGGACAACAAGTCCACCCCCCCTACGGTGGTGGTGGTGGTGGTGGCGGTTCACCTACACCTCCGTCACATCAGCCGCCGCCTTGATCCTAGCGTCCGTGGTGATCATCCGCCGCCCCGATCCTCGTCCGTGGTGATCGACGCCGCCCCGATCCACCTCGGCAAAAGCGAAGCGATCTGGATTATTAACCCGGACCCTTATGTACCTAAGACCACAAAGGTACGGAGCCATCATGAAGCCTCTCCCCACAAGGCCTTGGGAGCGTAGTGCCGAGGAAGTCGACGCGACATGACTGCTGATTTGGAGAAATGGAAGGCGGACTGCAAGAAGAAAAGAGAGCCCGAGCCCAAGCCATTATTTTCGATGAGCAAAAGAAGTGGGCTAAGTCATTTTGAGCACACCGTCCCAAGCCGCGAAGAATCGCTTAACGACTATGCACGTGAACTTGCAGTGCACTCATGTTCAAGGAGAACAAAGAGCGGAGAAGGCGAAAGTAAAAAAGCGGAAACAAGTTGCCCAGCTCGGGAACAAAGTAAACAATCGATTGCCCGCTTATAGTGGAAGCCTTACATCCGGATGCCCCGAGATCATACAAGCTGCGGCGACAGGATTGACTATAGCGAGTGCGAGAGAACAAGCGCCAACTTAGGTATTACTCTTCGTGGCTGTTAGGCCTTGATGAGGCGCCAGTGAAGGAGGTAGTAATTACATATGTCAAGAATGGGCCTCTCGTCGAGCTGCTTGCAGAAAAGGATCTACCTCCACAAATGAAAGGTCTGCTGAATTGGTACAAGGGTTACATAAAAAATAAAACGCCAAAGAATATATTTATGCGGAAGTTAGACATGAGCATCACTTCAAACATTACTATGTACAAATTGCCTTGAGTGAATTGTTCCGACTTTTCAATCTGCAGAGCTCGACAAATCTATCATCGGTTGCTACGTTACGTAAGTGATTTATTAATTTCTACCCCATCTCGTTCATATTGCACTATAAATATGTCCTAACTATATTGTTGTGTCCGCTATTATACATGCGTAATGAAGATTAAGGAATGCATAGTAAGGAACATCCATGATGTTGGGTTCATTGACCCACACATCGTTAATGGAATTGTGTTGAAGCATTACCCATTGACGTGGAGGCGGACACTGTGGCGATTTCTTACAAAGCAGGAACTCAAAAGTGATATTCTATTTCCTTACCATTTTGGGTGAGTGTTTACATCTTGAGCACATTCTCTTTTGTTTACTCCATGCATGGTATGTGGCGGCTAATCGATGAGTTATGCATGACGTCTTGTGCATGTATCGTGTCCGCAGTTCCTTTGGATTCTGCTAGTAATTAAAGTTAACACCTCGTAATGTCTCGTCCACGACTCTCTCAATATGGATCCAAAGCTTTGGGGCGACATGAGAAAAATGCTGCGAAGTAATTATTTTCATTCATTTGCGCTCTATATCGATCGGCCTATTTCGTTCATTTCCTAATATCAAGTAACTAATAACTCTCTTGTTCATTTAATTTTCTTTGCCTCGTAGGGTTTGGAGACGGTTCGTAGATACAAAGGTCGGTGAATTCAACAAAGAGCTAGAATTCAAAATGTTAAAGCCTAAGAATCTTTGGGGATATTCAGCCACCGTTGACCAATCTATGTGGATACTATGTGCGTGAGAGGATCCGGAGATACAGGGCTTTTCTTTTGTGGGCCCTTCTCCGTTAAATTAAAGCTGGCAATTTGGGCTTGGGAGCCTCCCCTAATCCTTCCCGGGGAAAAAAAGTTTTTAGTAACACCTTTTTCCCCCAAGTAATTTTCTTTATTGTCTGTGTTCGGACCAAAATTCAAGTAAAAGCTTTGACAAAAAATAATCCAACTCTAACGCATGTTTTCAAAATAACCCAAAAAAGAAAGCTTTAAAAATCTAAGTTAGGCCTTTTTTTAGCAAAAAAATTATATCCCTTTGAAAGAATTTTCTCTTTTGGCACTTTTAACCCCAAGAAAATGGCTAACCATGGTAAGACTTGGGTTGAGATATTGGGATTTGTAAAAAATTTGGGAATTAACCTAACACGAATGGTTTTTACTTTTTTCTTCTTGGTTTCCCCCAAAAAAATCAAACCAAGTTTGGTAAATTAAAAGTTTTCAAAATT
This sequence comes from Aegilops speltoides, assembly GCA_021437245.1. Taxonomy (NCBI): domain Eukaryota; kingdom Viridiplantae; phylum Streptophyta; class Magnoliopsida; order Poales; family Poaceae; genus Aegilops; species Aegilops speltoides. The sequence goes on from CM038147.1 coordinate 441,354,671, forward strand.
ATAACAAAATGTTTGTGTAATAACTTGGTATTTTAAAAAACATAATTTTACAAAGTCCAAGTTTTAAATTTTAAAAAAAAAAAATTTTTAAATTTAAAAAAAAAAAAAAGGGGGGTGGGCCACATGGGGGGTTCAAATTTTTTTAAACCCCCCCCGGGCCCCCAAGATCCCCGTTTCCTTTCCCGATTGGGGGATGAGGGGCCAACCCGCCCGGGGATGTTTTAATCCCGTCCTCGGGCCCCCCCCTTTTTTTTACCCCACCCATCCCCGGGGCCCCCGGCCCCCCCCGGGGCTTTGTTTAGGACCCCCCCAATCTTGGGACCCCGGTGCCCCGATTGGATGCCTCCTGTTTTCCCATTCCCCGGTCCTGTTTCGGATCCAAAGTCCCGGGATCCTTTGGTGGTACCCCACCTCCTCTTTTTCATGGCCTACCCACCCCTTAACCCAAGCCCTTCCCCCCTTTCCCCTTTGCCCCCCCCTTTCATCTCTTTTTCCCGGTTCGGCACCCTTGTCCCCAGCCTGGCCAACCCCCCCCCTAAAGGCCCCGGGGGGTGGGAAATTGTTTTGGGGCCCAAGGGCCAAGAATGGGCCCCCCAAACGTTTAATTCTTAAAGTTTTTTAAAAAATAATTAAATAAAAAGTTTTAAAATTAATTAAGTGTTAATTAATTAATTTCAATTAATTAACCAATTTAGGTTAGTTAAATTATCTTTAGGTTAGTTAAGAGAACAACCCAGTCTTTAATCGAAAAAATTTATGGGGATTTTCCAACCCAAAAACCGGAAATGGAATTAAATTTTAAAAATAAAAATGGAAAACTTTGTATTTAACCTACCATAAAATCTTTCCCCAGAAATTCCAGCCCTGAATTGGGGGTTTTCCCCCCTTTCAACTATAAACCAACTTTCCCCTCGGCTCCTCGCCCCGCGGGGAACTTTCCTTTGTTTTCCCCTTCCCGGATCACCCCGCACCCCCACCGCCACCATTTTGCTTTGGTTTGCTTTAGTTTTTTTTTTCCCCCTTCCTTTCAGGTCCCCGGGTTTGCCCCCGTCGATCGGGTTGCCCCCCCCTGCCCGGCCCAGCCCGCCCCCTTATCCGGTAGCCCCCTCTTTTTCTTCATTGGTAGGACAACTTTTGAACCCTTTCTTGCATTTTGATTGGCACAATCATTGAACCTTTTTCCTTCTTAATGGGCAAACAGGCCCTACTTCTTGCGCGCCTTGCTTCATGGGTACAGGGATGCACGGGATATAACCCCCAACTTAATTAAAAAAATTTTTTAAGTAATAATAAGTAAAATTTAAAGGGTCTATCCCAAAGTCCTTCCCCCGGTTTATTTTTGGGGGACGAGTTGGACCACCTGGGCGTGGGCCCGGCCTGGGGCGTTGGCTTTTCCCGAAACTTGGTTTTGATTAAGTGGATTTTTATTTATAAATCTGTAGATTAGGGATCCCTTGGGTACCAAATTCTTCTCGGGGGGGGGGGGACGAACTGGCCGTTTAAAATTACCTTCCCCCCATCCCTTTGGTTCGACGAGGGCTATCCCCTCTTATTACGGCATTACGATTCGATCCACCGATATGGCCCTTTACACATATACCCATGCATATGTAGTGTAGCTCCTTGCTTGCGAGTACTTTGGATGAGTACTCACGGTTGCTTCCTTCCCCTTTTTCCCCCTTTCCTTTTCTTTCTGGTTGTCGCAACCAGATGTTGGAATCGAGGCAGACGCCACCGCCGAGGGGCGACTACTACTGGGAGGTGCCTACTACTACGTGCGGTGCTGCGGCGACCGGGAGTAGTTTAGGAGGATCGAGCGGGAGGCTGCGCCTCTTCGTCTGTATCCCGGTTTGTGCTAGCCATCTTATGGCAACTTGTTTAACTTATGTCCGTACTCGGATATTGTTGCTTCGGCGACTTCGTCTATGATCGAGCACTTGTATTCGAGCCCTCGAGGCCCCTGGCTTGTATTATGATGCTTGTATGACTTATTTTACTTTTAGAGTTGTGTTGTGATATCTTCCCGTGAGTCCCTGATCTTGATCGTACACGTTTGCGTGCATGATTAGTGTACGATTAAATCGGGCGTCTGAAGTTGGTATCGAGCCATTGCTGTAGTAATCCTTTCCAACTCCTTGGCCGAAGTTGAGTCTAGTCATTGCAAAACTTTTACTAACATGGCTGTGCGGCCCATGGGCCCACGTCGCCATTGGGTGTTATTAGGATCTTTTACTCCTCGATCTTTACTCTGGGATTCTGAGCTCTCTTCTATTCGGGTTAAATGATTTTGCTAAAAACAAAACTAACCTTAGGTTCTCGCAAGTACTTTCTCCCGGAGAGCCCCTTGTTACCAATGACCGCCCTCTTGCACGGAAGATTCGAAGATACTCTACGATGTGCTCTCGAGACTATGTGCCATCGCTTTTGCAATTCACTCCCATCGATAAATCCCTCTGGATAACTACTTGCACCTATCGTTCATATTGTCATCCCGATTGCTCTTGTTATTACAAGATGTCACAAATACTCTTGATATTCCGAGAATTCTTTATGCTTCGCCTGCGGTTCCTTGCTGCATGAATACCCCTACGGATAATTACTCGCGCTTGTCGAGTATCCGTTTGTCAAAAGTTGTTCATGTGTTTCACAAAATACATCCAAATACTACTCGATCTTAGAAAATCACGAACAGCCTATTGCTCTTGAAATTCTTGCTTACTTGCATTATGGTTAATCCCATAAGTCTCGTAATCTTAATGGCATCCCTTGTCATTATCATTTTGAGTCTGTTGACTCAATATGTTTCTGAATACTGCATAATCACCATTAATCCTTATAAATTACCTTTACGATTGAGCTGCCATTCTTTTAATCTGGAATTGGTTCTCGACCAACCCAATTGCCGTTGATCGAGCATTACTTCGATCCTTGATATGGATTCATAATTCCTTTGCATTTATGCTTCGAATTAGTCAGATGATTCTATAACCTAATGCATTTGCATTCTTTCCTTTTCTGGTTAAGTAGCGATACTCACATCAGATCCTTTGTGGACTGTCAAGTCCTTTGTTGGATTATTATCCGACAGTGTCCTTCATATTCAAACAACCTTGTGAGCCTTTCCACGGATATATAAAGCCTTTGGTAATTTGTATCCTCTGTTTTTCTCAACCATGCTCTGCTTTCGAGCTGGTGATATTTACTCTTGGAACTTGTGGTATATGTTTCTAAGATATCGATGGGTTGAACCAATGCCTTCCCTAACTTTGTGTGAACCCGAAAGATTACAGGGTCATACTTATCTGTATTGCACGGGTAAAGCGTTCAACAACTAATGTCATTTTGAAATCGAGAAGTGAATGGAAGGTTATACATTGAATAAGTGAAATTCGACCTTGAACTTGTGTTCATGCCCATGGACACGATGTAGATCCTACCATGGAAGCTTCTTGTAATAATAACTATTGCCCTGATATAATATCATCTGGTATATGTGAATTGATCCTTTGCAATCATGGTTTCGACCATATTTTCTACTTGATCCCATTTCTCAAGCAAGTGAAAACACTTGTCTTCTGCGGATCAATACCTCTCCATAACCCCTATGTCAATCTTCCTTGAGCAATACCCTCCGATATCTCGAGAATATCAACAACTGTGTTGCTTCAATGAGTTCTTCATCAAGTGTTACACTCTCATTGATTCCAATTTTTCACGGGCTCTGAGTTATTAAACACTCAAAGACACCGATAACTGACTCAAGTCCGCATCGCGATTAAACAACTCTTAGTAATCTTCTTTGCTTACGAGTTTATGCAGCAGTCACGTCTTCCCTAGCCTGATCGGCTATATCATTATCGTGCTAAATTTTAAGCTGTGCTACTGGTCCTAATTCCGGAACACAACTTCCGGCGATAGCTAAGCTTCGACGATCGTCCTCGGCATATCATTTAGCCTTGAACAACAATCTTTGATTTCAAGTTTGTATTGTACTAGTGGTTTCAATAGCCTTCGCTTCATCATTCCTTTGACTTGTTGTCATCGCCGATCTATTACACCTTCATGAAATCTCTCGACAATTGTGTCGGATCGCCTTCAACACTTTGACTTCTTTCGAGATGTTAAGCTGTGTTGATGATGAAAATACCCCTGCCCTCGATGATTTTTATTACCATCGACAACACCCTTGACTTCCTTTCCTTGCGAGCTTGTCCACATTATGAATACAACCTGCTCTCCGGCTAATGTTGTGTTACGCCTTGAAATATTCTTGTCCTTTCTATCAAGAATGTTGTGAGGATTGCTCCACCTCTTAAGAATTCTTGAAATAGTGATACTTCTCTCCATCACCTTCTTTCTTGGTCCCGTGTTGTTTCTAACCGAATACCGACAATTGAACTATGATGTGTGAATTCAAAATTCCTAGCAACCCTATTGCTTTGAAGTGAATGGTCAATAACTCCATTCTAAGTCTTTTGGTTATTGAATCGCCATTCTAACATTGATCATGCTACCTAAGCCCATATTTGGTGCCCTTTCAACCATTGTTTAATTGTGTATGTTTCCCTCGAGCATACATCATTATATCATCAAGATCTGACAAATGTTATCTCCTTGTCCGCATAATTGTGGGAACCCATCTTTATGGAAATCTCAATGAATTTTTGCTGAGTCCATCAGCCACCTCCTCTTCCTCTCCTTGGTTTAATGATGAACTATTGTTTTGGAACTCTCTTGCATAGTTCGTTCCCCGAGAATCTTACGATGTCACCTCATTATTTTGTGTTGCACCTTTCTTCTCAGGCATCCTGAGTCTGAGGTATCCTGACACCAATCAGATCTGAATCTCGGTCAGATATGATGGTTGGAACATATTTCCAAGAGTTATAGCAACGGTCTTTATGTGACCGGTAAGGTGATGTCGTGCCTAGCACACTGGCGGAGGCTATTATTATATATTCCGTTTGACAAGGTTATCCATTCTTCCATGAGAAGCGTAAGACTTATTCTATAAGTTGTTTTCGATGGATCCTTTGTACCCAAAGCGACCTTTGCTTGAAGACCTTGTCATCTTGTCTCGAAGCATGTCTATGGCACTCCGATTTTCAACAAGAACATTTGAAGCCCAATGCTAAATGTTTCTGCTCAATTATCCAAACACCGTTGTATGGGTAATGTCATGAAATTCCTCTCCCCTTACATAAATGGTTTTCTACTTTCTATCCTGTCATGGATATCATTCTCTACTTGTCCTTGGTAAGGATGTACCCTTGAAATATGTGTTTAGACACATTTTCCTTTCCATTATTCTGTTTAAACCTGATAATCACTTTCCTTTCCATTGGTTTGTTTGACCTCTCTTGTGATCTATATAATCTAAGCAGTAATGATTCACTGCTTATGTAAACACCTCGGTGCGCAATTCCGTCAGCAAAACCTTGTTACTATTGTTGATGACATTTCCGAAATACACCGATGAACGGGAACCTTGCCTATTGTCCCGCCTCGTTCAACGAGCAGGAAAATGGTTCTCCTCGTCCCTCGCCCTTGGTATCGATGTTGTTGCCGACATAACTGATAGGCTACCCTCTGACATGCCTTACTATCGTGATCGTACAAGATGTCAACCCCCTTTCTACTTTTAACCCACATGGTGGGCCCATAACCCACAGGTCCCAGGATCGAAACCTGACTCTCCGGTAAACCCCCTATTGCCAAGGTTGTTCCTCGCGTGTGGCCTCGTAAGTAATTCTGAGCCACCTTACGAAGATCATCGATTACGCTATCGGATGCAATGCTTAATCACATTGCCCTAAACCCTTCAACACTTTGTTTGAGGCATCGAGCGATTGCTGCCGCTCGAAACTTCCATGATACCTCCTTACCTTGCTCTCGATATTTTCTTAAGTTTCAATTCAAGAGTTGCTTTCCGCCACCTTCCCGATGTTAACTAACGGATAGTCGACCTTGTAGAGGTCGTCGCTTTGAAGCTACCCTTATCCTTTTCGTAAGTCGATGAAGATCCCCAAGGAAGGGCGACAACTTCATCATGATGACCGAAGCGAAGGCGAAGACATCAATGTAATGGGTCGACCTCTTTGAGAAGAGCAACCAAAGACGAGAAGATTCGTTAGGATTTCGTAACCAGACCTTTCCCCCTTGTCCCCCTCTTAAATCTCGGGACGAGATTTCTTGTAGTGGAGGAGAATTGTGGCCTTGGGTAATTAAGCTACTGATAATCCCACGCTAATGGTGCCACGTTACCTTCGTTACTGTTGCTAATCTATCGTTAGATCAAAACCGGTCCAAAACTCAAATCCAAAGTTTGGTAAATAATAAAAGTTTTCAAAAATTATAACAAAAATGTTCGGTAGTGCCTAATATCACTTAGGTAGTTATAGTGAAGAAAACATAATTTTACAAAGTGCCTAAGTGCTTTAAATTAAATATAACGAAAAAGAAAAATAAATAAAAGAAAGAAATTACAAAACAAAAAAAAACAAAATGAGGAACCCCGGGCTTGGCCCGTGAGACCATCAGCCCCATCACAACCAGGCCAGCCGCCGCCCACCCTCACTTCCCTTATCCCTCGTAACCCTAACCCACCAACCGCACCTCCCACTCCCCACGATCCCCACGCCCTTCCTCCCCCGATTGGATCGGGATCGACCCGATGCCACCGCCACAGACCACGTCGCGGAGCCGCCACCGCCCCTCCACCTCGACCTCCTCGTCCTCGGCCGCCCCACCGGACCGCTTCTTCCTCGTCTCCTCCACCTCCCCGACCGGATCTGGGCCGCGCCCCTGACGCCCCCGACGCCGCCGCCGCACACCGTCGCCGCCTCGTCCTGCCATTGCTCCACCGGAGCCCCTCACCATCTTCGCCGGATCGGCCACCGCCCCGTCGCCCTCGAGTCCTCCCCGCCGGACTGCCTCCTCGTCACTGCGTCGCCGGAACGTCGCCCCGTCCTCGTCTCCCCCTCGACGGCTCCATCGAGCCTCGCCGCCCCGATCCCCTGCAGCCGCTGGTGAGGCCCCCCCGGCCTCCTCTTTTCCTCACATCCCGCGCTCACCACGACCCCGCCGAACCCATGACCGCGCCCTTCCCCACACGCTCACACCGCCGCCGTCGCCCCACGCCACTTCGTTGCGTTATTTGTCCGTCGTCGTCGCGACCCTACTGCTCGGCCATGGCCATGGCCGCTGGCTGCCGAACGCCCGCCTTCGCCCGCTACCCATGGCACCACAGTCAGTGGCGCTCGTCGCCCGTTCCGCCCGCTTCCGTTAGCCGTTAGGCCCCACAGGGCCAATGACATAGAGGCCCCAGCCCGAACGTTTTAATTAAAAAAACAATTAAAGATTTTTTAAAAAAGTAATAATAAATAAAATGTTAATTAATTAATTAAGTAGTTAATTAACTTAATTAATCTAATTAGATTAACCTAATCACTTAGGTTAGTTAAATTAATCTGTTAGGTTAGTTAACGATCGATGACATTTGGGACCCACATCGTCGGTTTGACGGTCAACACCCTGTTGACTGCTTGGCGTCATCTTGACGTCATGATGGCGTCGAGAAACACTGCTTTTGGATAATGTTGAATTAAATAATTAAATAAATTCTAAAAATGATTTAAGACTTTAGAAAATCATATAAAATAAACCGTAGCTCAGATGAAAATACTTTCTACATGAAAGTTGCTCAGAACGACGAGACGAATCCGAATACGCAGTCCGTTTATCCGCCACACATTTCTAACATATCAAACTCGCAACTTTCCCCCTCCGGCTCCTCTGCCCGAAAACACGAAACGTCGGGGATACTTTCCCGGATGTTTTCCCTCTTCACCGGTATCACCTCATACTGCGTTCGGTCAACCCTAGCACCGCGTATCACCATGTTATGCTTTGTGTTGCTTTGATTGCTCTGTTATTTATTATGTTCCCCCTCGTTACTTCTTTCCTAGTGACCCGAGGCTGCCGGCAACCCCCAGATCGACTACGGAGTTGACGACCCCTCTCTCCTGCCAGAGCAACCAGGCAAGCCCCCTTGATCACGAGATATCGCCTATTCTCCTCTATCTGCTTGCATTAGAGTAGTGTAGCATATTCTTGTTTGATTACTCCTATTACATTGCATAGCTTTGTTATTGTTGCTACAATCATTGATACCTTACCCGCATCCTAAATGCTTAGTATAGGATGCTAGTTTATCATCATTGGCCCTACATTCTTGTCGATCGCCTTGCTATACTATCGGGCCGTGATCACTTGGGAGGTGATCACGGTATATACTATACATACATACTATACAGATGGTGACTAAAGTCGAATTGACTCATTGAGTACCATAAGTGATTACGATGAGGGGGCTGAAAGGACGGTGGCTCCATCCCGGTAGAGGTGGGCTGGGTTCCCGCGGCCCCATTGTTACTTTGTTGCGGAGGCGGCAGGCAGAGTTGAGACCACCTAGGAGGCAGTGGGCTGGCCTGATCGGCGTTCATGGATACTTAACACGCTTAACGAGATCTTGGTATTTGATCTAAGTCGGCCATTTGGTCTATCGCACTAACCATCTACGTGGGAGTAGTTATGGGTATCCGGCGTCGTGGTATCGGCGAAGCCTTCTTGGCGTCGGCGGCGGCGCGCCCGGATTGGAGCGTAAGCTGCGCTTGTATTAGGGGCTAGTTACGCTTCGGCCGCCCTCATAGCGTCTTGGTGTGCTTTCGAGGCGATGGGCCCGGACCCTGGCGCTTAGGTTTAGACCGGCGTCTTGACCTCTCTGTTGTGCCTAGGTGGGGCTGCGGCGTGTTGATCTTAGAGGCGGGCATGACCCGAAAAGTGTGTCGGCCAAATGGGATCAAGCGTGTTGGGTTATGTGGTGCACCTGCGAAGATTAATCTATTGAATAGCCGTGATCCTCGGTAGCAGGGCGACTTGGAGTTGTACCTTGACCTTATGACAACTAGAACCGGATACTTAATAAAACACACCCTTCCAAGTTCCACGAACAACCCGGTGATCGCTCTCTACGAGGCTACGAGGAGAGGATTGCGGGTAGGATTATCTATCGATGCTCTTGGAGATGCTACTTGGTGATGCTACTTGGAGATACTACTTGAAGGGCTTCAATCTACTCTCTTCTACATCTTTGCGAGGCGGAGGCTGCGAGCGTAGTCTTGACGGGATTAGCTATCCCCTCTTATTACGGCATTCTGCATTCGGTCCACCGATATGGCCCTTTACACATATACCCATGCATATGTAGTGTAGCTCCTTGCTTGCAGTACTTTGGATGAGTACTCACGGTTGCTTCCTTCCCTTTTCCCCCTTTCCTTTTCTTTACGGTTGTCGCAACCAGATGTTGGAATCGAGGCGAGCGCCACCGTCGAGGGCGACTACTACTGGAGGTGCCTACTACTACGTGCGGTGGCGGCGGCGACGAGGAGTAGTTTAGGAGGATCGAGGCGGGAGGCTGCGCCTCTTCGTCTGTATCCCGGTTTGTGCTAGCCATCTTATGGCAACTTGTTTAACTTATATGCGTACTCGGATATTGTTGCTTCCGTGACTTCGTCTATGATCGAGCACTTGTATTCGAGCCCTCGAGGCCCTGGCTTGTATTATGATGCTTGTATGACTTATTTTACTTTTAGAGTTGTGTTGTGATATCTTCCGTGAGTCCACGATCTTGATCGTTGCGTTTGCGTGCATGATTAGTGTCTGATTAAATCGGGGCGTCTGAAGTTGGTATCGAGCCATTGCTGTAGAATCCTTTCCAACTCCTTGGCCGAAGTTGAGTCTAGTCATTGCAAAACTTTTACTAACATGGCTGTGCGGCCCATGGGCCCACGTCGCCATTGGGTGTTATTAGGATCTTTTACTCCTCGATCTTTACTCTGGGATTCTGAGCTCTCTTCTATTCGGGTTAAATGATTTTGCTAAAAACAAAACTAACCTTAGGTTCTATAAGTACTTTCTCCGGAGAGCCCCTTGTTACCAATGACCGCCTACTGCACCAGAAGATTCCGAAGATACTCTACGATGTGCTCTCGAGACTATGTGCCATCGCTTTTGCAATTCACTCCCATCGATAAATCCCTCTGGATAACTACTTGCACCTATCGTTCATATTGTCATCCCCGATTGCTCTTGTTATTACAAGATGTCCTGAAATACTCTTCGATATTCCGAGAATTCTTTATGCTTACTGCCCTGCAGTTCCTTGCTGCATGAATACCCCTACGGATAATTACTCGCGCTTGTCGAGTATCCGTTTGTCCAAAGTTGTTCATGTGTTTCACAAAAATACATCCAAATACTACTCGATCTTAGAAAATCTGAACAGCCTATTGCTCTTGAAATTCTTGCTTACTTGCATTATGGTTAATCCCATAAGTCTCGTAATCTTAATGGCATCCTTGTCATTATCATTTTGAGTCTGTTGACTCAATATGTTTCTTGAATACGCAATCACCATTAATCCTTATAAATTACCTTTACGGTGAGCTGCCATTCTTTTAAGCTGGAATTGGTTCTCGACCAACCCAATTGCCGTTGATCGAGCATTACTTCGATCCTTGATATGGATTCATAATTCCTTTGCATTTATGCTTGAATTAGTCGAGATGATTCTATAACCTAATGCATTTGCATTCTTTCCTTTTCTCGTTAAGTAGCGATACTCACATCGGATCCTTTGTGGGTATCAAGTCCTTTGTTGGATTATTATCCGGCGGTGTCCTTCATATTCAAACAACCTTGTGAGCCTTTCCACGGATATATAAAGCCTTTGGTAATTTGTATCCTCTGTTTTCTCAACCATGCTCTGCTTTCGGCTGGTGATATTTACTCTTGGAACTTGTGGTATATGTTTCTAAGATATCCCGATGGGTTGAACCAATGCCTTCCCTAACTGTGTGAACCCGAAAGATTACGGGTCATACTTATCTGGTATTGCACGGGTAAAGCGTTCAACAACTAATGTCATTTTGAAATCGAGAAGTGAATGGAAGGTTATACATTGAATAAGTGAAATCGACCTTGAACTTGTGTTCATGCCCATGGACACGATGTAGATCCTACCATGGAAGCTTCTTGTAATAATAACTATTGCTTACGATATAATATCATCGGTATATGTGAATTGATCCTTTGCAATCATGGTTTCGACCATATTTTCTACTTGATCCCATTTCTCAAGCAAGTGAAAACACTTGTCTTCTGCGGATCAATACCTCTCCGCAACCCCTATGTCAATCTTCCTTCGAGCAATACCCTCCAGTATCTCGAGAATATCAACGAACTATGTTGCTTCCAATGAGTTCTTCATCAAGTGTTACACTCTCATTGATTCCAATTTTTCACGGGCTCTGAGTTATTAAACACTCAAAGACACCGATAACTGACTCAAGTCCGCATCGCGATTAAACAACTCTTAGTAATCTTCTTTGCTTACGAGTTTGTACGCGGTCACGTCTTCCTAGCTTTGATCGGCTATATCATTATCGTGCTAAATTTTAAGCGTGCTACTGGTCCTAATTCCGGAACACAACTTCCGGCGATAGCTAAGCTTCGACGATCGTCCTCGGCATATCATTTCGCCTTGAACAACAATCTTTGATTTCAAGTTTGTATTGTACTAGTGGTTTCAATAGCCTTTCGCTTCATCATTCCTTTGACTTGTTGTCATCGCCGATCTATTACACCTTCATGAAATCTCTCGACAATTGTGTCGGATCGCCTTCAACACTTTGACTTCTTTCGAGATGTTAACTGTGTTGATGATGAGAAATACCCCCCCCTGCCCTCGATGATTTTTATTACCATCGACAACACCCTTGACTTCCTTTCCTTGCGAGCTTGTCCACATTATGAATACAACCTGCTCTCCAGCTAATGTTGTGTTCTGCCTTGAAGTATTACTGTCCTTTCTATCAAGAATGTTGTGAGGATTGCTCCACCTCTTAAGAATTCTTGAAATAGTGATACTTCTCTCCATCACCTTCTTTCTTGGTCCCCGTGTTGTTTCTAACCGGAATACCGACAATTGAACTATGATGTGTGAATTCAAAATTCCTAGCAACCCTATTGCTTTGAAGTGAATGGTCAATAACTCCATTCTAAGTCTTTTGGTTATTGAATCGCCATTCTAACATTGATCATGCTACCTAAGCCCATATTTCGGGTGCCCCTTTCAACCATTGTTTAATTGTGTATGTTTCCCTCGAGCATACATCATTATATCATCAGATCTGACAAATGTTATCTCCTTGTCCGCATAATTGTAGGAACCCATCTTTATAAATCTCAATGAATTTTCTTTGAGTCCATCAGCCACCTCCTCTTCCTCTCCTTGGTTTAATGATGAACTATTGTTTTGGAACTCTCTTGCATAGTTAGTTCCCGAGAATCTTCGATGTCACCTCATTATTTTGTGTTGCACCTTTCTTCTCGGGCATCCACAGTGCGAGGTATCTGACACCAATCGGATCTGAATCTCGATCGAGATATGATGGTTGGAACATATTTCAAGAGTTATAGCAGCGGTCTTTATGTGACCCGGTAAGGTGATGTCGTGCCTAGCACACCGGCGGAGGCCCTATTATTATATATTCCGTTTGACAAGGTTATCCATTCTTCCATGAGGAAGCGTAAGACTTATTCTATAAGTTGTTTTCGATGGATCCTTTGTACCCAAAGCCTGACCTTTGCTTGAAGACCTTGTCAATACTGTCTCGAAGCATGTCTATGGCACTCCGATTTTCAACAAGAACATTTGAAGCCCAATGCTAAATGTTTCCTGCTCAATTATCCAAACACCGTTGTATGGGTAATGTCATGAAATTCCTCTCCCCTTACATAAATGGTTTTCTACTTTCTATCCTGTCATGGATATCATTCTCTACTTGTCCTTGGTAAGGATGTACCCTTGAAATATGTGTTTAGACACATTTTCCTTTCCATTATTCTGTTTAAACCTGATAATCACTTTCCTTTCCATTGGTTTGTTTGACCTCTCTTGTGATCTATATAATCTAAGCAGTAATGATTCACTGCTTATGTAAACACCTCGGTCTTAATTCCGTCAAGAAAACCTTGTTACTATTGTTGATGACATTTCGAAATACACCGATGAGCAGGAACCTTGCCTATTGTCCGCCTCGTTCAGCGAAAGGAAAATGGTTCTCCTCGTCCCTCGCCCTTGGTATCGATGTTGTTGCCGACATAACTGATAGGCTACCCTCTGACATGCCTTACTATCGTGATCGTACAAGATGTCAACCCCCTTTCTACTTTTAACCCACATGGTGGGCCCATAACCCACAGGTCCCAGGATCGAAACCTGACTCTCCGGTAAACCCCCTATTGCCAAGGTTGTTCCTCGCGTGTGGCCTCGTAAGTAATTTACGAGCCACCTTCTGAGAGATCATCAGTTCTGCTATCAGATGCAATGCTTAATCACATTGCCCTAAACCCCTTCAACACTTTGTTTCAGGCATCGAACGATTGCCTGCCCGCTCGAAACTTCCCATGATACCTCCTTACCTTGCTCTCGATATTTTCTTAAGTTTCAATTCAAGAGTTGCTTTCCGCCACCTTCCCCGATGTTAACTAACAGATAGTCAACCTTGTAGAGGTCGTCCTGAAGCTACCCTTATCCTTTTAAGTAAATACGATGAAGATCCCCAAGGAAGGGCGACAACTTCATCATGATGACCCGAAGCGAGAAGGCAAGACATCAATGTAATGGGTCGACCTCTTTGAGAAGAGCAACCAAAGGCGAGAAGATTCGTTAGGATTTACGTAACGGACCTTTCCCCTTGTCCCCTCTTAAATCTCGGGGCGAGATTTCTTGTAGTGGAGGAGAATTGTGGCCTTGGGGTAATTAAGCTACAGAATCACGCTAATGGTGCCACGTTACCTTCGTTCTTTGTTGCTAATCTATCGTTAGATCAAAACCGGTCCAAAACTCAAATCCAAAGTTTGGTAAATAATAAAAGTTTTCAAAAATTATAACAAAAATGTTCGGTAGTGCCTAATATCACTTAGGTAGTTATAGTGAAGAAAACATAATTTTACAAAGTGCCTAAGTGCTTTAAATTAAATATAACAGAAAAGAAAAATAAATAAAAGAAAGAAATTACAAAAACAAACAAAAAAAACAAAATGAGGAACCCCGGGCTTGGCCCGGCAGAGCCATCAGCCCATCACAACCAGGCCAGGCCGCCCACCTCACTTCCCTTATCCCTCGTAACCCTAACCCACCAACCGCACACCTCCCACTCCCCACGATCCCCACGCTCCTTCCTCCTTCGATTGGATCGGGATCGACCCGATGCCACCGCCACGACCACGTCATGGGAGCCGCCACCGCGCCCTCCACCTCGACCTCCTCGTCCTCGGCCGCCCCAGGACCGCTTCTTCCTCGTCTCCTCCACCTCCCGACCGGATCTGGGCGCGCCCTGCGCCCCGACGCGCCGCCGCCGTCGTCGCCGCCTCGTCTGCCATTGCTCCACCGGAGCCCCTCACCATCTTCGCGGATCGGCCACCGCCCGTCGCCCTCGAGTCCTCCCGCGGATGCCTCCTCGTCAAGGCGTCGCGGAACGTCGCCCGTCCTCGTCTCCCCTCGGCGGCTCCATCGAGCCTCGCCGCCCGATCCCTGCGGCCCGGGTGAGGCCCCCGCCTCCTCTTTTCCTCACATCCCGCGCTCACCACGACCCCGCCAACCCATGACCGCGCCCTTCCCCTACGCTCACACCGCCGCCGTCTGCCCCCCCCGCTTCATTGCGTTCGTTTGTCCGTCGTCCGTCGCGGCGACCCTCTGCTCGGCCGCATGCCATGGCCGAAAGGCTTGAACCGCGCCCGCCGCCCTTCGCCCGCTACCCATGGCACCTGTCGGTGGCGCTCGTCGCCCGTTCCCTTGCTTCGTTAGCCGTTAGCCCCCACAGGGCCAATGACATGGGGCCCCAGCCCGAACGTTTTAATTAAAAAACAATTAAAGATTTTTTAAAAAAGTAATAATAAATAAAATGTTAATTAATTAATTAAGTAGTTAATTAACTTAATTAATCCTAATTAGATTAACCTAATCACTTAGGTTAGTTAAATTAATCTGTTAGGTTAGTTAACAGTCAATGACCGCTGGGACCCACGTCGGTTTGACGATAAACACCCCATTATGATTGCCGTCATCTTGACGTCATGATGGCGTCAGCAAACACTGTTTTGGATAATGTTGAATTAAATAATTAAATAAATTCTAAAAATGATTTAAGACTTTAGAAAATCATATAAAATAAACCGTAGCTCAGATGAAAATACTTTCTACATGAAAGTTGCTCAGAACGACGAGACGAATCCGAATACGCAGTCCGTTTATCCGCCACACATTTCTAACATATCAAACTCGCAACTTTCCCCCTCCGGCTCCTCTGCTCGAAAACACGAAGCGTCGGGATACTTTCCGGATGTTTTCCTCTTCACCCAGTATCACCTCATCTGCGTTAGGTCGACCCTAGCACCGCGTATCACCATGTTATGCTTTGTGTTGCTTTGATTGCTCTGTTATTTATTATGTTCCCCCTCCGTTACTTCTTTCCGGTAGACCCCGAGGCTGCCGGCAACCCCCAGATCGACTACGGAGTTGGCGACCCCTCTCTCTGCCCGAGCAACCAGGCAAGCCCCCCTTGATCACGGATATCGCCTATTCTCCTCTATCTGCTTGCATTAGAGTAGTGTAGCATATTCTTGTTTGATTACTCCTATTACATTGCATAGCTTTGTTATTGTTGCTACAATCATTGATACCTTACCCGCAATCCTAAATGCTTAGTATAGGATGCTAGTTTATCATCATTGGCCCTACATTCTTGTCGATCGCCTTGCTATACTATCGGGCCGTGATCACTTGGGAGGTGATCACGGGTATATACTATACATACATACTATCTGAGATGGTGACTAAAGTCGGGTTGACTCATTGAGTACCCGCAAGTGATTACGATGAGGGGGCCGAAAGGACGGTGGCTCCATCCGGTAGAGGTGGGCACGGGTTCCCGACGGCCCCATTGTTACTTTGTTGCGGGCGGCAGGCAGGTTGAGACCACCTAGGAGGCAGGTGGGCTGGCCTGTTCGGCGTTCTCGGATACTTAACACGCAGCAACGAGATCTTGGTATTTGATCTAAGTCGGCCATTTGGTCTATCGCACTAACCATCTCGTGGGAGTAGTTATGGGTATCCGGCGTCGTGGTATCGGCGAAGCCTTCTTGGCGTCGGCGGCGGCGCGCGGCGGGATTGGAGCGTAAGCTGCGCTTGTATTAGGGGCTAGTTACGCTTCCGGCCGCCCTCGCAACGTCTTGGTGTGCTCGAGGCGATGGGCCCGGACCCTGCGGCTTAGGTTTAGACCGGCGTCTTGACCTCTCTTGTGCCTAGGTGGGGCTGCGGCGTGTTGATCTTAGAGGCGGGCATGACCCGAAAAGTGTGTCGGCCAAATGGGATCAAGCGTGTTGGGTTATGTGGTGCACCCTGCGGAAGATTAATCTATTGAATAGCCGTGATCCTCGGTAGCAGGGCGACTTGGAGTTGTACCTTGACCTTATGACAACTAGAACCGGATGTAATAAAACACACCTTCCAAGTTCCACGACAACGGTGATCGCTCTCTAACAGGCTACGAGGAGAGGATTGCGGGTAGGATTATGCTATCGATGCTCTTGGAGATGCTACTTGGTGATGCTACTTGGAGATACTACTTGAAGGGCTTCAATCTACTCTCTTCTACATCTTTGCGAGGCGGAGGCTGCGGGCGTAGTCTTGACGGTGATTAGCTATCCCCTCTTATTACGGCATTCTGCAGTTCGGTCCACCGATATGGCCCTTTACACATATACCCATGCATATGTAGTGTAGCTCCTTGCTTGCAGTACTTTGGATGAGTACTCACGGTTGCTTCCTTCCCTTTTCCCCCTTTCCTTTTCTTTACGGTTGTCGCAACCAGATGTTGGAATCGAGGCGACGCCACCGTCGAGGCGACTACTACTGGAGGTGCCTACTACTACGTGCGAGTGCTTGGCGGCGACCGAGAGTAGTTTAGGAGGATCGAGCGGGAGGCTGCGCCTCTTCGTCTGTATCCCGGTTTGTGCTAGCCATCTTATGGCAACTTGTTTAACTTATGTCTATACTCGGATATTGTTGCTTCGGTGACTGCTATGATCGAGCACTTGTATTCGAGCCCTCGAGGCCCTGGCTTGTATTATGATGCTTGTATGACTTATTTTACTTTTAGAGTTGTGTTGTGATATCTTCCCGTGAGTCCCTGATCTTGATCGTACACGTTTGCGTGCATGATTAGTGTACGATTAAATCGGGGGCGTCACACAAAAAGGAGAAAGACTCATATTGATGCGGCTAATCAACGGGCTATGGAGATGCCCATCAATTGATGTCAATACGAAGAGTAGGGATTGCCATTCAACGGATGCACTAGAGCTATAAATGTATGAAAGCTCATCAAAAGAAACTAAGTGGGTGTGCATCTAACTCGCTTGCTCACGAAGACCTAGGGCATTTTGAGGAAGCCCATCATTGGAATATACAAGTCAAGTTCTATAATGAAAAATTCACACTAGTATATGAAAGTGACAACATAGGAGACTCTCTATCATGAAGATCATAGTGCTACTTTGAAGCACAAGTGTGGAAAAAGGATAGTAACATCGTCCCTTCTCTCTTTTTCTCTCATTTTTTCTTTTATTTTTTTTTCTTTTCTCTTTTTTTTTAAAAAAATTTGGTGGGCTTCTTTGGCCTCTCTTTTTTTATTTGGGCTTCTTTGGCCTCTTTTATTTTTCATAAAGTCCGGAGACTCATCCCGACTTGTGGGGGAATCATAGTCTCCATCATCCTTTCCTCACTTGGAACAATGCTCTAATAATGAAGATCATCACACTTTTATTTATTTACAATTCAAGAATTACAACTCAATACTTAGGACAAAATATGACTCTATGTGAATGCCTCCGGCGGTGTACCGGGATATGAATCAAGAGCGACATGTATGAAAGAATTATAAAGGTGGCTTTGCCACAAATACAATGTCAACTACATGATCATGCAAAAGCAATATGACAATGATGGAGCATGTTATAATAAACGGAACGGTGAAAGTTGCATGGCAATATATCTCGGAATGGCTATGAAAATGCCATAATAGGTAGGTATGGTGGCTGTTGTGAGGAAGACATAAGGAGGTTTATGTGTGATAGAGCGTATCGTATCATGGGGTTTGGATGCACCGGCGAAGTTTGCACCAACTCTCAAGGTGAGAAAGGGCAATGCACGGTACCGTAGAGGCTAGCAATGATGACAGGGTAAGAGTGCGTATAATCCATGGACTCACATTAGTCATAAAGAACTCATATACTTATTGCAAAAGTTTATTAGCCCTCAAAGCAAAGTACTACTACGCATGCTCCTAGGGGAAGGGTTGGTAGGAGTTAAACATCGCGCGATCCTGACCTCCACTCATAAGGAAGGCAATCAAAGAACACCCCATGCTTCAAAATTGTCACACAACGTTCACCATACGTGCATGCTACGTGACTTGCCAACTTTAACACAAGTATTTCTCAGTTTCATAATTACCCAACTAGCATAACTCTAACATTACCACCTTTATATCTCAAAACAATTATCAAGTATCAATTTTATCATAGTATTCAATGCACTTTATATGATAGTTTTTATTATACCCAACTTGCATGCCCATCATATTAGGACTAATTTTATAACCAAAGCAAATACCATGCTGTTCTAAAAGACTCCCAAAATAATATAAGTGAAGAATGAGAGAACAATAATTTCTATAAAATAAAACCACCGCCGTGCTCTAAAAAGATATAAGTGAAGCACTAGAGCAAAATTGTCTAGCTCAAAAGATATAAGTGAAGCACATAGTATTCTCATAAATTCCGATTCATGTGTGTCTCTCCCAAAAGGTGTGTACAGCAAGGATGATTGTGTTAAACTAAAAGGCAAAGACTCAAATCATACAAGACGCTCCAAGCAAAACACATATCATGTGGTGAATAAAAATATAGCCTCAAGTAAAGTTACCGATAGACGAAGACGAAAGAGGGGATGCCTTTCGGGGCATCCCCAATGTTGGTGTCAAAACCGGCGGATCTCGGGTAGGGGGTCCCGAACTGTGCGTCTAGGTGGATGGTAACAGGAGACAAGGGACACGATGTTTTTACCTAGGTTCGGGCCCTCTTGGTGGAGGTAAAACCCTACTCCTGCTTGATTAATATTGATGATATGGGTAGTACAAGAGTAGATCTACCACGAGATCAAGGAGGCTAAACCTAGAAGCTAGCCTATGGTATGATTGTTGTTTGTCCTCGGACTAAAACCCTCTGGTTTATATAGACACCGAGAGGGCTAGGGTTACAGTCGGTTACAGCGGTAGGAGATCTACATATCCGTGTCGCCAAGCTTGCCTTCCACGCCAAGGAAAGTCCCATCCGGACACGGGACGAAGTCTTCAATCTTGTATCTTTATAGTCTTGGAGTCCGGCCAAAGATGATAGTCCGGCTATCCAGACACCCCTAGTCGGGACTCCTCGGTAGCCCTGAACCAGGCTTCAATGACGACGAGTCCGGCGCGCATATTGTCTTCGGCATTGCAAGGCGGGTTCCTCCTCCGAATAATTCATAGAAGATTTTGAACACTAGGATAGTGTCCGGCTCTGCAAAATAAGTTCCACATGCCACCGTAGAGAGAATGATATTTACACAAGTTCAATCTGCTGACGTATTTCGTGGCATGACGTCACACCACGGCCAAGCCTATTTCGAATTGTTTTTATTGTTCCACCTTAGCGCGTTTAGCGAAGCGCTTTCCTTGGCACGTCTTGTCAAAGCAGAGGTCATGTCCCCTTATTCCGGGATTCTCATCAATACGGGCATGGGTAACCCAACCGTGCCATTGATTGCGGCGCTTGGGAGATAAGCGAGTTTTACCAGGCTGGTGGGGATGCATAGTTTCGTCCGTCCATATATAAGGGGATAAGGATCAACCTTTTTACCTACGCCTTCTTCCTCCTTTGCTTATCCATTTCCGCGCACTCGGGCTCCAGCGCCCAAGTCCGCAGATCTCGCCTCAACCTTCTCCAGCCATGTCCGGAGTGGGAGGCAAGTGGATGGCCTCCTCCGTCACGGAGGGGCACATCAAGAGGCTGCGAAAGGCCGGATACTTGTCCAGCGACATTGCGCATCGGCTCACCGACAAGGGGCAGCTCATCCCCACCCCCGGGCCCCATGAGAGGGTGGTATTCCTCACCCATTTCCTCCGCGGACTAGGTTTTGCTCTTCACCCATTTGTTCGGGGGCTCATGTTCTACTACGGCCTGGATTTCCACGATCTGGCCCCGAATTTCATCCTCAACATCTCGGCGTTCATCGTCGCGTGTGAGGCCTTCCTATGCATCCAGCCCCACTTTGGCTTATGGCTGAAGACCTTTAATGTCAAGCCGAAGGTAGTGGGCGGCCGCCAAGCGGAATGCGGAGGTGCCATGGTGGGCAGGATGCCCAACGTCCTATGGCTCGAGGGCTCCTTTGTGGAGACCATAAAGGAGTGGCAATCGGGGTGGTTCTATATCACCGAGCCGCGTGACCCTGAATTGGCAGCGGCCCCCGAATTCAGATCTGGTATCCCCACACGGCTCACTTCCTGGAAAGAGAAGGTCCTATCATGGGGTGATTCGGAGGAGCTGACCGGACTCCAATCGTGTGTCCAAACCACGGTGAACAAGCTCAAGCTTGTCAGCGTAGTCGAGTCATGCTCATCCGTCGGATTCTCCGTGCCAACAACGGGCTTTCAACTTGTGGGAGTTCGATCGGCACAACACGGACCTTGAGCGAGCTCTTTGACACTATGTACGAAGATGCAGGAAGGTCTTTATTCAAGGGTGCCAAGGCTCCCGCATCCGCTACTCAAGATCGCGGATTCAGCTCGCGGCGTTAAGCCGTGAGTAAGCTATTTACCCTTTATGGGACACTTGTTTTCATAGTTTGACTCTATCGGGATCTAAACTCCCTTTACCTTTAATAGGCTGGCGAGAAGAAGTGCAGGCAGGTTCACGATCGGATCCTTGCCGAAGACCAGCGGATGCCCGATTAACGGGGCTGCGGCTCGGCGCCTTCGTGGCACCGAGAAGAAGGCCAAGAAGAAGGCCACGGGAACTTGGAGGAGTTCGGCGCCAGTGTTATCGGACTCATCGTCGATGACTCCAAGCGAACTCCTCCCGCCAGCGAGGAGGAGAAAAGGCCTCTCCCGGTGAAGAGAAAGAAAAGGAAGGCTTCCCGGCAGAGGCGGAAGGTCAAGAAGGAAGGACCCTCCCCCCGGACTACTCCACCAACGCCGATGACGATGAAGAGGAGTGGCCACCAAGGACTAAGCCCCTGGCAACATCGTAAGCGTCCGGACCCCAGAATAATTCAAGGCATTTCATTTGTCACACAGAATCTCATAACACCGAATACAACCCTGCAGCCTGCCCAGGGACGGGCTCGATATTTCAACGAGTGGCTCCCTGGCTCCGTCAGACGTGAATAGTACTTCACTTCCGGCCGTCTCCTCTCCTCGCGCTGCTAATGACGTCGAGGTGGGGTCCCAAAAGGGGCCCAGCTAGGAGGAGGAGGTTCCGGAGGTGCCGCAAGGTAACCTCCCAGACTCTGGGCACGAGGAGGATCAACCCCCAAAGGGTTCTGAGTTCGGCCCTAGGCCGGACTCCGCACCGGAACCCTTAGTGGTTCCGGAGTTCGTGGCGGCCCTTACGTAAGAAGGGTGAGGCTATGACGCCATGACCTCCGTCCAACTGAGGCACGGATAATTCTTTGGGCGCTCAGCGGCGCTTCCATCAGCGAGGAGCACCGCCTTGTCATGAGTGCGGTGATTGAAGGTTCGATCCGCCAAGCGGGCTGGTGGCTTACACAGACCTTCTAACGGCTTTGAGGTATGTGATTAAGATATGTAAAAATAGTACCACATAGTCGGTAGCCCACGATGCTCGGTTTGGTGTTAGGAAAGAAAAGTCGGATGAGGATCTAAAAGATATCTGTGAGTCTAACACAAATATGTCAATATGGGAATGCAGGCTGCGCTCTTGACCTCTGCCGCCTTGATCGGAGGTCAATGCCTTGAAGCGAGCCTTGGCGGTCGAGAGCGAGCTTGGCGTGCCAAGAAGCAGCTCGAGCACAAGGAACGTAAGTAATACCTTATTAAAGTAATACCTTATAGAAAAGGATTTGGTTGCAAAAAATGACAGGGATAACGTGAGTATTGCAAGGGCCACGAATGAGGTGGCGACCCTGAAAGAGGCGGTGTCCGAGGCGAAAAAGAGTCTTGACAGCGTGCACCGAGCGAGAAAGCGGGGCGTGGGTGGCGGAGGTGCAGCGAGCTCGGGCTCTCGTGGAAAAACTCGAGTTTGGGCGTGACTTGAAGACTCGAGTCGAGCTCGCCTCGGCTCTTGAGAGTGCCAAAGCCGCTAAGGCGAAGCCGAAGGCCCTCCGGAGATTGAGGAGATGAAAAAGATAGCGGCGGGTAAGGCATTCTTCATGCAAAGCAAGCATGTAAAAGTGAATTATCTGTTACTTACCGGATTCGGAGCTCTCCAGGCGTTCGCGATCTGCCCGTGGTGTGTCGATCTTGCCGCATTCTACGGGCGAGGAAGGGCTCGGCGGAGAAGGTATTCTGGTCTCGATATCTTTGAGGCGGACATCGATGCCTGAGCGACCAGTGAAGCGGTGGTCGAGCTCCACAATGTGGCGAACAGGCCATGAAGAACCTCATAGTTATTTGTGGCCCAAAGAATTCATCGCGTGGGAGCTACTTGATGCAGTGCGGCGGTTGGTGGATGCTGTCCATGGGTTGAAGTCATCAAGCACTCCGCTGCGTTGAAGGTGCTGTCGGGCCCTTGCCGTGCTAAAGTGCTGCTTTGAGGCGAGGATGGGCGCCGAAAGCTTGTGACAGACGCGCCACCGCCGGGCAAGGAGTATCGCATGCCCAAGATGTACTATAAGGGTGTCTGAAGGGTGCCGCCTTATAAGCAGTGAATGCTCAAAAGATGTAATTTTTGAGTAGACTAGCACTTTGTTATCTGTCTTACTGAAAACTTGTTCATATGCACTAAGGCAGCTTGTTAATTTAAAATATTACCTACATGCAGCTGTTTATCAAATTTGAGAGATGGCAAGTCGTTGGCTTCAGCCCCCATGCATAAGTCTGGGGTGTTAGGATAAACTTGGCGCTCTTTTTCCCATTTTGGGTCCTTGAGGCGCTCAACACAACGAGCGAGGCAACCGGACTTATAATGCTTGAACACTCCCACTTAGCCATAGAATTCTATAATTTTAAATTTCGTGAAGCCCCTAGTGTTCGAAGGCGAATTTGGGCGCTATCACGCTGGGGCGGACAAAGCCGGCTCCTCGCTCTAAGCGGCATAAGTCTTTAGGGACTCGAAAAACCTCTCGAGCAGCGACCGGCTCTCGCCCTATCATGACAGGTCGGTTTAGCTTTCTCCAGAGGTGCTCAACCCAGCTCAAGCTGGGCACAATCGCGATGGTTGTCCCAGCTACCTTAGCGATATAAGCGGAACATAAGGTACCAAAACATGGGGCCGGGCAAACCCAACTATTGACCCAAGACATGATTGGGGCGATGCATATAATGCTATAAGTTGAGGTGCCGCACTTGTGAAAGTGTTGGACTTATCACACCATAATTAGGGAACTTAAGCCCTGGTGTATTTAGCCGTACCAAAGCGTCTGGATGCAACATGTAAATAAGTGAACATGTATATATAGAAAAAGAATGCAATAATAGTCAAAAGCGATGCATTGTTTATTCAAAAATCTGCAATGAAAGCGAGCGATACAAATAGTTCGATAAGCAAGGGATGGGACTATTTAACATGTCCCCCTCCAGGGGTAGGCTGCGGAATGGTATGCAAAACAGGTATAATGCTCGTAATGGAGACCACCTGGATACTCGGCGTAGCTTTTACGCTTCCTGGATGTTGCATCATGAGTTCGGCAAGTCTCTTTGGACGGGGCTTCTAGAAAATGGAGTCTGTGAATAAGAAGAAAGAAAAGAAGAATGACACAATTGGGAGCCCCGGTGTGGTCGAGCCGCACTTTGGGCATCTTGTGGTCGTGCCCTCCCCCCTGTGCCCATGGTATCTCGAGCATAGTTATGTCGCGTGGTCTGGTCTCGCGATTTGCGGGGGCTGGGGTTGGGGCCGCATTACTCTGGCGTGCTCGGGCGTGCGGTGGTCTTGTTGTAGGTTACTCGGGCGGCGCTTAGCGGTGTCCGCCGCTTATCAGCTGGACTCGAGAATTGCCTTAAGAGGTTGCTTTGTACTTCCGTCGCGAGAGCCGCTGTGTGCTCCTCCATTCGGAGAGAGCGTTCGGTGTTTCCGTTGACCGTAATGACTCCTCAAGGGCCTAGCATCTTGAGCTTGAGGTATGTGCAGTGCATGATAGCCGCTGCGGAGCAGGACTATTTGAAGATTAACTCCTCGCTTGGAAGTTATCAGGGATCGAAGACCACTTCAAGTGTAATCGAGCCTGTATAGTTGGCCTCTACACCTGGTATGATGCCTTTGAAGGTCGTCTTTGTGGGTTTAATCTTTGAGGAGTCTATGCCCATCTTGCACATGCTGTATCTGATAAAGCGAGTTCATTTCTTGCCGCCGTCCATCGAGGACTCTAGTGAGGTGAAATCCATCGACGATTGGGTCTAGAACCAATGTGGCGAATCCGCCGTGGCGGATGCTAGTGGGGTGGTCCCTCCGATCAAAAGTGACCGGGCATGAGGACCACAGGTTGAACTTTGGGACGACTGGCTCCATCGCATATACGTCCCTGAGTGCACGCTTCCGCTCCCTTTTGGGTATGTGGGTTGCGTATATCATGTTCACCGTCCGCACTTGTGGGGGGAAACCCTTCTGTCCTCTATTGTTCAGCGGCTGGGTCTCCTCCTCGTCATCGCTATGCAGCCCCTTGTCATTATTTTCGGCAATTGTCTTGCCTGCCTGCTTGAACACCCAACAATCCCTGTTGGTGTGATAGGTAACTTTTGAAGTGCCGTGTATCCGCACGAGCGATCGAGTATTCGGTCCAAATTGGGCGGGCCGGAGTATTTCTTTTGAATGGCTTTTCCGTGACGGGTTTAGAGCCTCTGAATCCGGCGTTGACGCCATATCTTGATGTGCTCGCCGTTAATCGCGGCGCTTGTGCTATTGCGACGCGACACGCCATTCTTGTCCTTGGTATCCGAACTACGGAGTTTTTGGTCAGGTTGTTACTACGAGCTAGCCAGCTGTCCTCTCCCGCACAGAAGCGGGTCATGAGTGATGTGAGGGCTGCCATGGATTTCGGCTTTTCCTGTCCTAGGTGCCGGGCAAGCCACTCATCGCGGATGTTATGTTTGAAGGCTGCAAGGGCCTCTGCATCCGGACAGTCAATGACTTGATTTTTCTTGGTTAAGAACCGTGTCCAGAATTGTCTGGCCGATTCATCTCGCTGCTGAATTATGTGTCTTAGGTCGTCGGCGTCTGGTGGTCGCACATATGTGCCCTGGAAGTTATCAAGGAATGCGGCTTCCAGGTCTTCCCAACACCCAATTGATTCTGCTGGCAAGCTATTGAGCCAATGCCGAGCTGGTCCTTTAAGCTTGAGTGGGAGGTATTTGATGGCGCGTAGATCATCACCGTGAGCCATGTGGATGTGAAGGAGATAGTCCTCGATCCAAACCACAGGATCTGTTGTGCCATCGTATGATTCAATGTTTACGGGTTTGAACCCCTCGGGGATTTGATGATCCATTACTTCGTCTATGAAGCATAGTGGGTGTGCGGCGCCTCTGTATTGGGCTATATCACGACGCAGCTCAAACGAGCTTTGTCTACTGTGTTCGGCCGGCACAATTCTTTGTATCCGGCGTGGCGGTTGTAAATCACGCGTCGTCGGGCGCCCATGCGATCCATAGATCGATCTTGTTTGTCTTGCCTTATCCTCCAATATGTCTCGTAAGTCCGGCGCATTCCCCCGTGACTTTGTACTTTTCGAGCGACGCCGGGGTGCGGCTTTAGTGGAGGGCCTAGAGGCCTCTCTGTCACGGCCATGAGGTGGCCGGTCGGCCGTATTGTGCACTGGTAATGTAGGTTTATGTGCTTCCTCCTCTAATCGGGGTAGCAACTTGCGTTTTGGGTAGCTTTTGGAGGGGCGTTCAAGTTCATACTCTTGACGCAAGGACTTGATCCATCTGTCGGTGGCAAGTCTTAGTCGACTCTAAGTTGTTCTTTGCTTTTCTTGAGGCTCTTCTGCCGTGGCCATAAGCCTGCGTTTGAAACGCTCTTGTTAAGCCGGGATCCTTAGGCACGACAAATTAAATGCGTAAATCGAGGTTTGCCTCGTCTCGGAGGGAGGCATATAATTATCGTCCTCTACCTCTCATGCTGCCGCTCTCTCATGAGGTTGGCTTCTCCATCCTCTGTCTTTGAATCTTCTTTGGAGGGGTTGTCTTCGGCCTTGTCAGGGTGTTATTGTCTCGGTGCGGAATCTCCATTTCTTGTGGCGGGATTAAGAGCGCGCCCGGCCTTGGTGCTTAGGCTGTTTCTTGGAGGGGTCATCCTCCGTTGTTCCATCACCATTCCCATCCTTTGGGATGTCCACCATGTATATGTCGTATGACGAGGTGGCCTTCCAGTGCCCTATAGGCGCTGGTTCTTGGTCGTCTCCGGCATCGTCGTCCATACCGTCGATGTCTTCGGAGTCGAAGTCTAGCATGTCGGTTAAGTCATCGACAGTGGCTACGAAGTGGGTGGTGGGTGGGCTTTGAATTTCTTCGTCGTCCGCATCCCAGCCGTCTTGACCATAATCCGGCCAGGGATCTCCTGATAAAGAGAGACACTTTAGTGAATTCAAGATGTCGGCAAAAGGCGAGTGCTAAAAGATGTCCGCAGCGGTGAACTCCATGATCGGCGCCCAATCGGATTCGATTAGCGGTAGCGCGCAGTTCGAGTCCGCAGAGAGTCCGGCACCTCGGAGTCACGGGCTTTGCGAAGGACAGGGTTGGTATTTAGCTCAATCGCCGTAGAGGTGGCATCCCCCGAGGCGGTGTCCAGCCACCTGTCCTTGATCGGCGCAGTCGGCTCCGAGCTAAGGGTCGGAGCGGACTCTTGTCGACCTCGAGGGCAATTGTTGGCGATGAGAGCTAAATCATGCCCATCATGGCGATGCTGGCGCTCGGTGTGGCTCGAATCCATCAAAGATCAAGTCTCCGCGGAAGTCGACCATATAGTTCAAACTTCCGTCGACCCTAATGGCGGGCGTAGCTTCGATCTGCTCGGATGGCCAAGTGAATTGGCCCATGCGCAAAAGCCGCCGAATCTGAAGATCTGTCCGGGAGAAAAGTCTCACCCTGGACCGCGTTGTTGTTGATGATCGAAGCAGCCATCGGGCCTATAGGTGACGACATAGAGGGACTCTCAATGAAAGCACCAATGTCGGTGTCAAAACCAGCGGATCTCGGGTATGGGGTCCCGAACTGTGCGTCTAGGCGGATGGTAACATGAGACAAGGGACACGATGTTTCTACCCAGGTTCGGGCCCTCTCGGTGGAGGTAAAACCCTACTCCTGCTTGATTAATATTGATGATATCGGTAGTACAAGAGTAGATCTACCACGAGATCAAGGAGGATAAACCCTAGAATCTAGCCTATGGTATGATTGTTGTTTGTCCTACGGCTAAAACCCTCTGGTTTATATAGACACCGGAGAGGGCTAGGGTTACACAGAGTCGGTTACAATGGTAGGAGATCTACATATCCGTATCGCCAAGCTTGCCTTCCATGCCAAGGAAAGTCCCATCCGGACACGGGACGAAGTCTTCAATCTTGTATCTTCATAGTCTTGGAGTCCGGCCAAAGATGATAGTTCGACTATCCGGACACCCCCAGTCCAGGACTCCCTCACCCATGCTTAGGTTTTTGGTTGTCCTTGAATTTTACCTTGGGGTGCCTTGGGCATCCCCAAGCTTAGGCTCTTGCCACTCCTTATTCCATAACCCATCAAATCTTTACCCAAAACTTGAAAACTTCACAACACAAAACTCAACAGAAAATCTCATGAGCTCCGTTAGTGCAAGAAAACAAACCACCACTTTAAGGTACTGTAATGAAATCATTCTTTATTTATACTGGTGTTAAACCTACTGTATTCCAACTTCTCTATGGTTCATACCCCCTGATACTAGTCATATATTCATCAAAATAAGCAAACAACACACGAGAAACAGAATCTATCAAAAATAGAAGAGTCTGTAGCAATCTGTAACTTTAGAATACTTCTGGAACCCTAAACTCCTACCAAAATAGGAAATCCTAGTAAATTTGTCTATTAATCTTCTCCAAAAATAATCAACTGAAAATCACATTTCTGTGATTTATTAAAATTATTCTCGTGCGCGCAAAAGTTTCTGTTTTTCAGCAAGATCAAATTAACTATCACCCAAGATGATCCTATAGGTTACTTGGCACAAACACTAATTAAAACATAAAAACACATCTAACCAGAGGCTAGATGAATTATTTATTACTAAACAGGAACAAAAAGTAAAGAACAAAAATAAAATTGGGTTGCCTCCCAACAAGCGCTATCGTTTAATGCCCCTAGCTAGGCATAAAAGCGAGAATAAATCTAAGTATTGACATCTTTGGTATTCAATTCATAGGTGGCTCTCATAATAGATTCGTAAGGTAATTTGATTTTCTTCCCAGGAAAGTGTTCCATGCCTTTCCTTAATGGAAATTGGAATCTAATATTTCCTTCTTTCATATCAATAATTTGCACCAATCGTTCTAAGGAAAGGTCTACCAAGAATAATAGGACATGAAGGATTGCAATCTATATCAAGAACAATAAAATCTACGGGCACATAATTCCTATTTTCAACAATAAGAACATCATTAATCCTTCCCATAGGTTTCTTAATGGTGGAAACACTAGCACCCAAATCACACAAAGCATAGCATTCATGATCTTTAATTTTAATTTTAATAGTAGGTTCCCACTCATCATAGAGTTTTCTAGGGATAGAAACTTCTAATTCAAGTTTTTCTTCATAAGATTGCATTAAAGCATCAACGATATGTTTAGTAAAAGCTTTATTTTGACTATAAGCATGAGGAGAATTTAACATGGATTGCAACAAGGAAATACAATCTATTAAAGAACAATTATCGTAATTAAATTCCTTGAAATCCAAAATAGTGGGTTCATTGCTATGTAAAGTTTTGACCCCTCCAATCCCACTTTTACCAATTTTAGCATAAGATCTAAAAACTCTGAATCATTGGGACGCCTTTTAACTAAAGTTGACTCATCTCTAGTCCCATTATTACCAAGATTCATATTGCAAAACAATGATTTAATAGGGGACACATCAATCCCTTTAGATCTTCATCCCTATTATCATGAAAACTAGAAGAACACGCTTTTACAAAGCAATCTTTCTTAGCATGCATCCTAGCGGTTATTTCCTTGCACTCATCAATGGAAATTGTCATAGATTTGAGAGACTCATTGATATCATGCTTAGGTGGAATAGATCTAAGTTTCAAGGAATCAACATCAAGAGAAATTCTATCCACGTTCCTAGCCAATTCATCAATCTTAGGCAATTTTTCTTCAAGCAAAGCATTGAAATTCTTTTGAGAAATCATAAACTCTTTAACACTAATCTCAAAATCATAGGGCATCTTATTAAAATTTCCATAAGAGTTGTTGTAGGAATTACCATAATTATTAGAGGAATTACTAGGGAACGGCCTAGGATTGAAGTTTCCTCTATACGCGTTGTTACCAAAATTGTTCCTACCAACAAAATTCACATCCATAGATTCATTATTATTCTCAATCAAAGTAGACAAAGGCATATCATTAGGATCAATAGGAGCACTCTTATTAGCAAACAATTTCATAAGTTCATCCATCTTTCCACTCAAAACATTAATCTCTTCTATCGCATGAACCTTTTTACTAGTAGATCTTTCGGTGTGCCATTGAGAATAATTAACCATAATATTGTCTAGGAGTTTAGTGGCTTCTCCTAAAGTGATTTCTATAAAAGTGCCTCCCGCGGCCGAATCTAAAAGATTTCTAGAAGCAAAATTTAGTCTGGCATAAAAAATTTGTATGATCATCCATAAATTTAATCCATGTGTAGGGCAATTGTGAATCATTAATTTCATCCTCTCCCAAGATTGTGCAACATGCTCATGATCAAGTTGCTTAAAATTCATAATATTGTTTCTAAGAGAGATGATCTTAGCGGGAGGAAAATACTTAAAGATAAAAGCATCTTTGCACTTATTCCATGAATCGATACTATTTTTAGGCAAAGACGAAAACCAAGTTTTAGCACAATCTCTAAGCGAAAACGGAAATAGCTTCAATTCAACAATATCATTATCCACGTCTTTATTCTTTTGCATATCACACAAATTAACAAAGTTGTTT
This sequence comes from Aegilops speltoides, assembly GCA_021437245.1. Classification (NCBI taxonomy): domain Eukaryota; kingdom Viridiplantae; phylum Streptophyta; class Magnoliopsida; order Poales; family Poaceae; genus Aegilops; species Aegilops speltoides. The sequence continues at coordinate 441,385,249 of CM038147.1, forward strand.
AGATGAGTAGCGACATCTTCACTAGGAAGGCCCGAGAATTGATCTTTCATGACAAGATTCAACAAAGCAACATTAATTTCACAAGATTCAGCATCGGTAAGAGGAGCAATCAGAGTGCTAAAGAAATCATTATTGTTGGTATTGGAAAAATCACACAATTTAGTATTATCTTTATCCATCGTGACAAACAATCCAACACACAAGCACATAAGAGGCAAGCGAAAAAGAGGCGAACGGGAAAAAGAGGGCGAATAAAACGGCAAGGGTGAAGTGGGGGAGAGGAAAATGAGAGGCAAATGGCAAATAATGTAATGCGAGGGATAAGAGTTTGTGATGGGTACTTGGTATGTCTTGACTTGTGCGTAGACCTCCCCGACAACGGCGCCAGAAATCCTTCTTGCTACCTCTTGAGCACTGCGTTGGTTTTCCCTTGAAGAGGAAAGGGTGATGCAGCAAAGTAGCGTAAGTATTTCCCTCAGTTTTTGAGAACCAAGGTATCAATCCAGTAGGAGGCTACACGCAAATCCCTTGTACCTACACAAACAAATAAGAACATTGCAACCAACGCGATAAAGGGATTGTCAATCCCTTCACGACCACTTGCAAAAGTGAGATCTGATAGAGATAATAATAAGATAAATATTTTTGGTATTTTTATGATATAGATTGAAAAGTAAATATTGCAAAATAAAATAGATCGGAAACTTATAAGATAGAAAATACACCCGGGGGCCATAGGTTTCACCAGTGGCTTCTCTCAAGATAGCATAAGTATTACGGTGGGTGAACAAATTGCTGTTGAGCAATTGATAGAAAGGTGCATAGTTATGAGAATATCTAGGCATGATCATGTATATAGGCATCACGTCCGCGACAAGTAGATCGAAACAATTCTGCATCTACTACTATTAATCCACACATCGACCTCTATCCAGCATGCATCTAGAGTATTAAGTTCATAAGAACAGAGTAACGCATTAGGCAAGATGACATGATGTAGAGGGATAAACTCAAGCAATATGATATAAAATCCATCTTTTTATCCTCGATGGTAACAATACAATACGTGCCTTGCTGTCACTGGGAAAGGACACCGAAAGATTGAACCCAAAGCTAAGCACTTCTCCCATTGCAAGAAAGATCAATCTAGTAAACCAAACTGATAATTCGAAGAGACTTGCAAAGATAACCAATCATACATAAATGAATTCAGAGGAGATTCAAATATTGTTCATAGATAATCTTGATCATAAACCCACAATTCATCGGATCTCGACAAACACACCGCAAAAAGAATTACATCAAGTAGATCTCCAAGAAGATCAAGGAGAACTTTGTATTGAGATTCAAAGAGAGAGAAGAAGCCATCTAGCTAATAACTATGGACCCGAAGGTCTGTGTTAAACTACTCACACTTCATCGGAGAGGCTATGGTGTTGATGTACAAGCCCTCCGTGATCAATTCCCCCTCTGGCGGAGCACCGAAAAAGGCCCCAAGATGGGATCTCACGGGTACAGAAGGTTGCGGCGGTGGAAATAGGGTTTCGTGGTGCTCCTGGATGTTTTCAGGGTATATGAGTATATATAGGCGAAGGAAGTCGGTCAGGGGAGCCACGAGGGGCCCACGAGGGTGGGGGGCACGCTTACCCCCCTGGGCACGCCCTTCTACCTCGTGGCCACCTTGTTTGTTCCTTGGCGTCCACTCCAAGTCTCCTGGATTGCGTTTTTTCCAAAAAGAACTTTCCCGAAGGTTTCATTCCGTTTGATATTTCTTTTCTGTGAAACACTGAAATAGACAAAAAAACAATTTGGGCTGGGCCTCCGGTTAATAGGTTAGTCCCAAAAATAATATAAAAGTGTATAGTAAAGCCCATTAAACATCCAAAACAAGTAATATAATAGCATGGAACAATCAAAAATTATAGATACGTTGGAGATGTATCAGTGCCTCTCCGATTATGTGTGTGTAGTTCATTATAGACCTACGAGTCCGTAGTTAGTAGCTAGATGGCTTCCTCTCTCTCTTTAATTCTCAATACAATTGTCTCTTAGAGATCTATTTGATGTAACTTTTTTTATTGCTATTTGCCTTTTTATTTATTTGCATCTTTTATTTTCAGATCTATATTTCTAAAAACCCAAAAATTCCTCACTGAATTTTATTTGTTTTTATTTGCATCTATCAATCTACTACAATTTTATCCCGTCAACTTGACAATTTCTGGCACCATTACCCGAAAGGGATTGACAACCCCTTTAACACGTCGGGTTGCAAGTATTTGTTCTTTGTGTGCAGGTACCATTTATGTAGTGTTGTGTGGTTCTCCTACTGGTTCGATAACCTTGGTCTCATCACTGAGGGAAACACCTACCGTAGATGTGTTGCATCATCCCTTCCTCTTTGGGGAAATACCGACATAGTTCAAGCGACATCACATACCCTCCGATACTACCCATAGATTCATCAAAATAAGCAAACAACACAATGACAACAGAATCTGTTAAAAACAAAACAGTCTGTAGTAATCTGGAAACTTCATATACTTCCATAACTCCAAAAATTGTGAAGAATTAGGACAATGTAGGCAATTTATATAAAAATCTTGTGTAAAAATTTCAGATCAAAAGCACGCTCCAGTGAATTTTCAAAATTCCTGGACTAAGAGCAAAAGTTTCTGCTTTTGCATAGAATCAAGTCAACTATCATCCACACTACCCCAAAGGCTTTACTTGGCACTTTATTGAAACAAAAGCTATAAAACATGATTACTACAGTAGCATAATCATGTGAACAAACCAAAAAACAGTAGGTATAAATATTGGGTTGTCTCCCAGCAAGCGCTTTTCTTTAATAACTTTTTAGCTAGGCATGATGATGTAAATGATGCTCACATAAAAGATAAGAATTGAGACATAACGGGAGCATCCTGAAGCGTATTACTAGCACATTTAAGTCTAGCCCACTTCCTATGCATAGGTATTTTGTGAGCAAACAATTTATGGGAGCAAGAATCAACTAGCATAGGAAGACAAAACATGTAAAACTTCAACACTTTAAACACATAGAGAGGAAACTTGATATTATTGCAACTTGTAGAAGCATATGTTCCTCTCTCATAATAATTTTCAGTAGCATCATGAATGAATTCAACAATATAACCATCACATAAAGAATTATTTTCATGATGCACAAGCATAGAAATTTTACTACTCTCCACATAAGCAAAATTCTTCTCATTCAGAATAGTGGGAGTGTCATAAGAAACTCGAATACTATAAATTGTTTCCACCTTAAAAGAGTAATGTTTAGAAAAGGGTAATCACAATTATGACAAGCTTTATAAATATAATCATCACTACTTTTTATAGCATAAGTGTCATCACAATAATCATCATAAGTAGCAACTTTGTTCTCACCATAATCAATTGAAACCTCTTCCAAGATAGTGGAATCATTACTAAATAAAGTCATGACCTCTCCAAATCTACTTTATCATTATAATAAGATTCAACACCCTCCAAAATAGTGGGATAACTATTATCTAAAGTTGACACTCTTCCAAACTCACTTTCATAAATATTGCAATCATCATACATAGGAGGCATGCTATCATCATAATAAATTTGCTCATCAAAACTTGGGGGACTAAAAATATCATCTTCATCAAACATAGCATCCCTAAGCTTATGGCTTTGCATATCATTAGCATCATGGATATTCATAGAATTCATACTAACAACATTGCAATCATGTTTATCATTCAAAGATTTAGTGTCAAAAATTTTATTGACTTCTTCTAACACTTGAGCACAATTGTCCTTTCCATCATTTTCACAAAAGACATTAAAAAGATGAAGCATATGAGGCAACCTCAATTCCATTTCTTTGTAGTTTTCTTTTATAGACTATACTAGTGATAAAACAAGAAACTAAAAGATTCAATTGCAAGATCTAAAGATATACTTCAAGCACTCACCTCCCCGGCAACGGTGGCAGAAAAGAGCTTGATGTCTACGCAACCTTATTCTTGTAGACTCGTGTTGGGCCTCCAAGCATAGAGTTTTGTAGGACAGTAGCAAATTTCCCTCAAGTGGATGACCTAAGGTTTATCAATCCGTGGGAGGTGTAGGATGAAGATGGTCTCTCTCAAACAACCCTGCAGCAAAATAACAAAGAGTCTCTTGTGTCCCCAACACACCCAATACAATGGTAAATTGTATAGGTGCACTAGTTCGGCGAAGAGATGGTGAAAAGTGTAATATGGATAGTAGATATAGGTTTTTGTAATCTGAAAATATAAAAAACAGCAAGGTAACTAGTAACAAAAGTGAGCAAAAACAGTATTGCAATGCTTGAAAACAAGGCCTAGGGTTCATACTCTCACTAGTGAAAATTCTCTCAACAATGATAACATTTTGGATCACATAACAATCCCTCAACATGCAATAAAGAATCACCCTAAAGTTTTTATCAGAGAATGTAGGACGAAAACATGCATCAACCCCTATGCATAGATTACCCCAATGTAACCTCGGGAATCCGCGAGTTGAGTGCCAAAACATACATCAAGTGAATCAATAGAACATCCCATTGTCACCACAGATATCCCATCGCAAGACAGACATCAAGTGTTCTCAAATCCAATACTCAATCCAACATAACGAAACCTCAAAGAGCAAGACTCAATTCATCACAACAAGAGATAGAGAGGGAAGAAACACCATATGATCCAACTATAATACCAAAGCTCGCGGTACATCAAGATCGTGCCAAATCAAGAACACGAGAGAGAGAGAGAGAGAGAGAGAGAGAGAGATCAAACACATAGCTACTGGTACATACCCTCAGACCCGAGGGTGAATTACTCCCTCCTCGTCATGGAGACCACCGGGATGATGAAGATGGCCACCGGTGATGGTTTCCCCCTTCGGCAAGGTGCCAGAACGGGCTCTCGATTGGTTTTTCGTGGCTACAGAGGCTTGCGGCGGCAGAACTTCCGGTCTAGGTTTCTTTTCAGGGGTTTCTATATTTATAGGAACTTTTGGCATCGGAAACAAGTCAGGGGGCCCACGAGGCAACGACAAGCCAGTGGGGCGTGCCCTAGGGAGGGCGCCCTCCACCTTTGTCATCACCTCGGGACTCTTATGGCCCAACTCCGATGCTCCGTGGGCTTCTTCTAGTCCATAAAAATTCATCGTAAAGTTTCAGCTCATTTGGACTGATATTCCTTTTCTACGAAACTCAAAAACAAGGAAAATACAGAAATTGGCACTGGGCTCTAGGTTAATAAGTCAGTCCCAAAAATAATATAAAATAGCATATAAATGCATATAAAACATCCAAACCAGATAATATAATAGCATGGAACAATAAAAAATTATAGATACGTTGGAGACATATCAAGGAGATCTAGATCTACGTTTCCACCAATCACTTTCTCCTCTATGTGAGGGGAATCCCTTGGATCTAGATCTTGGAGTTCTTTGTATTCTCCTTCTTGTTCTTCCTCTCACATTCCTCCACAGCTTTCATTACGAGTGAGGGACTTCAGCACTCCGTGTGCCCTTGGCATTGCATTTGGTGCATAGGTTTGAGTTCTCCACGGTGATATGTGGAAGTGAAGTTTGAGAAGCTTATTACTCTTGGGTGCTTGGTACCCTAGAGCTTGTTCCTCTTGGGTGCTTGGGCACCCTAGTAGACGCTTGGTGGTGTCTCGGAGCTCAATCATTGTGGTGTAAAGCTCCGGGCTTGCGTCGGGGTATCCAATTAGGTTGTGGAGATTGCCCCGAGTAATTTGTACGGGTTCTGGTGACCGCCCCAAGTGTTTCCAAAGTGTATGGGTTCGGTGATCGCCCCCAAAGGTTGCCATTTGCACGAGTTTGGTGACCGCCCTCAAGGGTCCCTTAGTGGAATCACGACATCTTGATTGTGCAAGGGCGTGAGGAGATTACGGTGGCCCTAGTGGCTTCTTGGGGAGCATTGTGCCTCCACACCGCTCCAAATGGAGATTAGCATCCGCAAGGGTGTGAACTTCGGGACACATCGTCGTCTCCGCGTGCCTCAGTTATCTCTTATCCGAGCCGTTTACTTATGCAATTTACTTTGTGATAGCCATAGCGTCTCATGTTATATATCTTGTTATCACCTAGTTGTTTATCTTGCTTAGCATAAGTTGCTGGTGCACATAGGTGATCCTAGTTGTTTTAGGTTTTGTGCTTGACAAATTAAACACTAGTTTTATTCCGCATTTGTTCAAGCCTAAAGCATAATTTTTAAAAGCTCCTATTCACCACCCTCTAGGCAACATCCACGATCTTTCACCCATTATCAGAACATACAAGCCAAGTTCTATAATAAAAAAATTCTTACTAGTATATGAAAGTGAAAAATCATGGAGACTCTCTATATGAAGATCATAGTGCTACTTTGGAGCACAAGTATGATAAAAGGATGGCAGTGTGCCCTCTCTCTCTTTTCTCTCATTTTCTATTTTCTCTCTTTTGGGGCTCATTTTGTCCTTTTTTTCATTTTTTATATCCTCATAGGTAAGGGCAACACTCTAGAATGCATCACACTTTTATTTACTTACAACTCGATATTACAACTCAATAACTAAAACAATATGATAATATGAATGCCTCTGGCAGTGTACCAGGATGTGCAATGATCTAGCGTAACAAAAATATCAAAAAACAGACAAGCCATGAAAAATATCATGCTAGCTACCTTATTGTAAGTGCATCAAGTACCCCTTAGTGGTTTTGGAGTATTGAAGACAAATATGTTGAGGGACTAACGTGTTTGTGAGTGTACACAGGAGATATAGTCCATGAAGATTTGGTTTAACATATGGAAGAAGACCCCTAAAAATGGATTTCTTCAAGTGAAGAATTTGGTGATGAAATTGGTACGACCTTTGAAGAAATTGATGTGAAGACTATGAAGCTTGAAGACTTTTGTTTTCGTAGTTTCTTTCTTCTTACTTTGAGTCATGGGAAAGACCGTACTATTAAAGGGGGCCTAGGTGATTCAAAGTTCACATTCCCAAAGTGATGCTAAACCTATACATACACAAGCCGCTTCAAGTGAAGCCTTTGGAAATCTTTCGAACAGCTGACGAATTTGCTAGCGATAGTGACGAAGTTCATTTGGTCGCTGACGAATTTGGTCAGGCTAAGGAGTTAGGATTTGAGAGTTCAAATTCTCACCGTTGCTGCACCTCGGGCCAGCTGTCGAGTGGATCCTTATCCTGATAACGGTCATATCAAAGAAGGGCATTTATGACAATTCATGTTGGGTTGTCCCTAGCTATAAATAGCCGCCCCCACACATGTCATAACTAGACATGCCTCCCAAGATGCTACCTACAAAAGATAGTATTTGCAATGAAAGTCTTAAAATAGTGAATGGTAGGGTTTTGGATGTGAGCTACCTCCACACCACTGAATTGGTGCTCATCCTTGACGGAGATGAGGCCACACGTACTGTCGGAGCTAAATTCGACGGATCTCGTCTAGGGCCCCCGATCTGGTAGCCTTGGCACGATGGTAATATGAGGCATAATGTTTACATAGGTTCGGGCCCTCTCAAGTAGGCAAAACCCTACATCCCCAAGTCATCAAGGCCATAGTCTCCACGAACCAACGTCATGTTGAAGAAAGCGTTTCTGCTATATGAGTTACGAATCCAAGAGCTAAACCTTCATTATTTCTCCCCACACCAGCACTGGAGGCCACAACAACGCGACAGAGACGAGGCTAGATGACTGAGGGAGTCCTGGACTAGGGGGTGTCCGGATAGCCGAACTATCACCGTCGGTCGGACTCCAAGACTATGAAGACACAAGATTGAAGACTTCGTCTCGTGTCCGGATGAGACTTTCCTTGGCGTGGAAGGCAAGCTTGGCGATACGGATATGTAGATCTCCTACCATTGTAACCGACTCTGTGTAACCCTAGCCCTCTCCGGTGTCTATATAAACCGGAGGGTTTTAGTCCGTAGGACGAACAACAATCATACCATAGGCTAGCTTCTAGGGTTTAGCCTCCTTGATCTCGTGGTAGATCTACTCTTGTACTACCCATATCATTAATATTAATCAAGCGGGAGTAGGGTTTTACCTCCACCGAGAGGGCCTGAACCTGGGTAAAAACATCATGTCCCTTGTCTCCTGTTACCATCCGCCTAGACGCACAGTTCGGGACCCCCTACCCGAGATCCGTTGGTTTTGACACTGACATTGGTGCTATCATTGAGAGTTCCTCTGTGTCGTCACCTATAGGCCCGATGGCTCCTTCGATCATCAACAACAACGCGGTCCAGGGTGAGACTTTTCTCCCCGGACAGATCTTCGTATTCGGCGGCTTTGCGCTGCGGGCCAATTCACTTAGCCATCTGGAGCAGATCGAAAGCTACGCCCCTGGCCATCAGGTCAGATTTGGAAGTTTGAACTATATGGCTGACATCCGCGGAGACTTGATCTTTGATGGATTCGAGCCACAGCCGAGCGCGCCGTACTGTCATGATGGGCATGATTTAGCTCTCTTGCCGAGCGATTGCCACGGAGGTCGCACAAGAGTCGCTCCGACCCTTAGCTCGGGCCATTGCGCCGATCAGGGCAGTGGCTGGACACCGCCTCGGGGGATGCCACCTCTACGGCGATAGAGCTGAATACCAACCCTGTCCTTCTCAAAGCCCGTGACTCCGAGGTGCCGGACTCCTCTCCGGACTCCGAACCTGCCGCGCCCCTGCCAATCGAATCCGATTGGGCGCCGATCATGGAGTTCACCGCTGCGGACATCTTTCAGCACTCGCCTTTTGGCGACATCTTGAATTCACTAAAGTGTCTCTCTTTATCAGGAGATCCCTGGCCGGATTATGGTCAAGACAGCTGGGATGCGGACGACGAAGAAATTCAAAGCCCACCCACCACCCACTTCGTAGCCACTGTCGATGACTTAACCGACATGCTAGACTTCGACTCGAAGACATCGGCGGTATGGACGGCGATGCGGAGAGCGACCAGAACCAGCGCCTACGAGGCGCTGGAAGGCCACCTCGTCATCGACATATACATGGTGGACATCCCAAAGGATGGGAATGGCGATGGAACAACGGAGGGCGACCCTCAAGAAAGCAGCCTAAGCGCCGGCGTCGTGGCGCCGCTCTAAATCCGCCACGGCAAAAATGGAGATTCCGGCACGGAGACAATAACACCGGACAATGCGAAGACAACCCCTCCGGCAAGATTCACCGGGGAGGATGGAGAAGCCAGCCCTCATGAGAGAGCGGCAGACAGAGAGGTAGAGGACGATAATTATATGCCTCCCTTCAGAGACGAGGCAAACCTCGACGATGACGAATTTGTCGTGCTTGAGGATCCCATTGAACAAGAGCATTTCAAACGCAGGCTTATGGCCACGGCAAGCAGCCTCAAGAAAAAGCAGCAACAGCTTAGAGCTGACCAAGACTTGCTAGCCCTCGAGGCACTATCCGAAGCCCTAGCAGCCGAAGAACTTACTAGGCTGCACTCCACGATGAACAGGAATGATGTGATACTCGATAAGAGATCCAAGTCCACCTCTTTTAAACCAGCGGACGAAATAGTCAAATTCCAAGTCCATCCAACGGACCCTACAAAGACGGCCTCCATTGGGGCACAGTTAAACCCTGGTGTAGACGCTGCACTACGAGAATTCCTACGGGAAAACTGGGACATTTTTGCCTGGCACCCGTCAGACATGCCAGGAATCCCACGCCGGCTGGCCGAGCACATCCTAAATATCCTAAAAGGATTCAAGCCAGTCAAACAGGCTCTTCGGCGTTTTTCCTAACCGAAGAGACATGCAATGGGAGAGGAGCTAGCCAAACTTTTGGAAGCCGGATTCATTAGAGATATAAAACATCCGAACTGGCTAGCAAACCTGGTGATGGTACCAAAGAAAGATAAGTCTTGGCGCCTATGTGTCGACTTCAAGGACCTTAACAAGGCTTGCCCAAAGGATCATTTCCCCCTCCCCCGCATCGATCAAATCATCGACGCTACTGCAGGGCACGATTCATTGTGCTTCCTCGACGCATACTCCGGCTACCACCAAATCAAGATGGCGGAGCCAGACCAAGCCGCAACGGCATTCATCACTCCATACGGACCATTCTGCTTCAACACAATGCCCTTCGGGCTCAAAAACGCCAGCGCAACATATCAGCGCATGATTCAGACATGTCTGGCAAACCAGATCGGCAAAACAGTGTAGGCATACGTAGACGATGTGGTCATCAAATCCAAGCATGTTGAAACTCTAGTAGATGACTTGAGGCTCACATTCGACAATCTACGAACATACGACATTAAGCTCAACCCGAAAAAATGCGTTTTCGGCGTACCGGTCAGAAAGCTCTTGGGCTTTATTGTATCCGATAGAGGAATTGAAGCAAACCCAGCCAAGATCCGAGCCCTGTCACAATTGGATATCCCAAAAGACCTCAAGCAAATACAAAAATTGACTGGATGCGTGGCGGCTCTAAGCCGCTTTATCTCCGCTTAGGAGAAAAGGCATTACCCTTTATCGCCTCCTCCGTGCACGAACACCAGTGGACGGATGCCGCCGTGGCCGGACTCGAAGAAATCAAAGCCATATTGGCAACAAATCCGGTCCTGGCCGCGCCCAATTTGGGCGAACCAATGTTATTATATATCGCAGCAACACATCAAGTTGTAAGCGTGGTGCTCGTCGTCGAACGAGAAACGGACGAACACAAGTTCCCTGTTCAAAAACCAGTTTACTAAGTGTCCACTGTCCTAACTCCATGCAAGTCCCGGTACCCACACTATCAAAAGATAGCATACGCGGTGTTCAAAGCATCCCGGAAGCTGCGACACTACTTTCAAGGGTGTTCGATAATAGTAGCCTCCGAAGTACCCCTTAATGACATTATAAACAACCGCGACACGACTGGCCGGATTGCAAAATGGGCCATCGAGCTCCTCCCATTCGACATAACCTATAAGCCACGGCGAGCTATCAAGTTGCAAGTTTTGGCTGACTTCATCGCCGAATGGACTGAAGCCGAACTCCCTAAAGAGTACAACGCATATTCCAATTGGATCATGCACTTCGACGGCTCCAAAATGTTGGCCGGCCTGGGGGATGGCATCGTCCTGACGTCCCCAACTGGAGACACAGTCCAATACTTACTCCAGATAATGTACACAGACTCCAACAACGCAGCCGAATACGAGGCCCTTCTACATGGTCTACGGATGGCAGTCTCCATGGGCATTCAGCGCCTAGAGGTCCGCAGGGATTCAAACCTTGCAATATCCCAAATAAATGGAGACTTTGACGCCAAGGATCCGAAAATGGCAGCTTACCGTAACGTCATCTTAAAAATGTCAGCTGGGTTTGAAGGGCTCGAATTTCACCATATAGCCCGGGATAATAACCAGGCGGCGGACGTATTGGCACGCATCGGCGCGAAGCGCGATGCCATCCCTCCCAACATCTTCCTGGAGCGGCTTTTCAAGCCATCCGTACTATGGGAAGGGGAGTCCGGAAACAACAATCCGGACCCAACCGCACCACCCAACACCGAACATTCTGACACAATCGGTGGTTTTGCCAACGAAATAATACCTTCAGCCCACGAAATAATGGCGGTTATTGCCCCATGGACCGAGCCATTCCTAGACTACTTAACTAGGCAGGAACTTCCTGAGGACCAAAACGAGGCCCGCTGCATAGTTCGGCGATCTAAAGCCTATAAGGTCCATGAGGGAGAGCTTTACAAGAAAAGCACAACAGGAGTCCTTCAAAGGTGCATCTTCGAAGAGGAAGGGCTAAATCTTCTGGCTGAAATTCATGCCGGACTCGGTGGGCACCATGCCGCAGCCCGGGCCCTTGTAGGCAAGGCCTTCCGTACAGGATTTTATTGGCCGACGGCCGGACAGATGCACAGGGCTTAGTCCAACGATGCGTTGGTTGCCAGCTCTTTGCTAATCAAAGCCACATGCCACCCATTGCCCTAGAAACTATACCCATCACCTGGTCGTTCGCGGTCTGGGGGCTTGACATGGTTGGACCCCTTAAAGGAGGAATCCACAAGCAAAAATACCTATTGGTCATGGTGGATAAATTCACCAAATGGATAGAGGCCAAGCCAGTTAAGGCGGCGAATCCGGACCCGTGATAGACTTCATATCGGGGTAGTACACCGTTCTGGCGTCCCCATAGCATCATCGCGATAATGGCACAAACTTCACTTTGCCGATGAGGTTAAACTCGGTGCAAAAACATGGGCATCAAGCTCGACTACGCTTGATCTATCACCCTCAAAGTAACGGTCAAGTCGAGCGAGCAAATGGTCTAATCATGAGCGGCATCAAACCCAGACTAGTGCGGTCCCTTAAGGAATCTAACACGCACTGGGTAGAGGAGATCGACTCCGTACTTTGGGGGCTGTGAACCACGCCGAATCGCACTACCGGATTCACACCATTTTTTATGGTATACGACGCAAAGGCAGTTTTGCCCTGCGACATAATTCATGACTCACCTCGCATGCGCATGTACGAAGAAAGAGAAGCCGAGCTGGATCGGCAGGACAGTTTGGACGCCTTAGAAGAGGAGTGCGATGTGGCAAAAGCTCGTTTCGCATTCTATCAACAGCAGGCTCGAAGATATCAAAGCAGAGAAGTACGAGCCAAAACTTACAATGTTGGCGAACTAGTTCTACGCCTGCCGGACAAGAAAAAGGACAAACTCAAGCCCAAATGGGAAGGTCCCTTCATCATCGACCAAGTCCTGACCGGCGGAGCGTACCGTCTGCGAAACGCATCGGATAACCAACTCGAGCCAAAACCATGGAAGGCAGCCCGTCTCCGAAGATTCTACGCTTAGCATCGGACTCTGAGTTCGTCTCCTTCCCCCGTCCATATTTTATACTTTAACTATCTTTTATTTTTCTCCTTCTCCCCCCCTGAGGGAGTCCTGGACTAGGGGGTGTCCGGACAGCCGGACTATCAATATCCGCCGGACTCCCAGACTGCGAAGATAGAAGATTGAAGACTCCGGCTCGTGTCCGAAAGGTACTTTCCTTGGCGTGGAAGGCAAGCTTGGCAATACGGATATGTAGATCTCCTACCATTGTAACCGACTCTGTGTAACCCTAGCCTCTCCGGTGTCTATATAAACCGGAGGGCCTTAGTCCGTAGGACGAACATTACATCTCAACAATCATACCATAGGCTAGCTTCTAGGGTTTAGCCTCCTTGATCTCGTGGTAGATCTACTCTTGTACTACCCATATCATCAATATTAATCAAGCGGGGCGTAGGGTTTTACCTCCATCAAGAGGGCCCGAACACAGGTAAAACATTGTGTCCCTCGTCTCTTGTTACCATCTGCCTAGACGCACAGATTCGGGACCCCCTACCGAGATCCGCGGTTTGACACCGACATTGGTGCTTTCATTGAGAGTTCCTCGTGTCGTCACCGATAGGCTCGATGGCATCTTCAACCATCAGCGCTGTCGGGTGAGACTTTTCTCCTGGGCAGATCTTCATATTCGGCGGCTTTGCTGCGGGCAATTCTCTTGGCCATCCGAGCAGATCGAAGCTTCGCCCGCCGTCGGTCGATTCGGAAGCTTGAACTTCACGGCCAATGACCGCGGAGACTTGATCTTGACGGACTCGAGCCACAGCCAGCACGCCAAGCCTTTGTGACGATGGGCATGATCTAGCTCTACCGCGGACGGTGCTTTGGAGGCGCTTTCGGATCCGCTCCGGCCACTGGCCCGGGCCGATTGCCCATGTCGAGGTCGGTGGATGAAGCGCCGCCGGGGCTTCAACATCCACGGCGATGGGCGAATACCAATCTTGTCCCTGCGAAACTTCGTGATCGGAGGCGCCGGACTCCTTGCGGACTCCGAGCCTCCGCGCCCTACCAATTAAACCGGATTGGGCGCGGTTATGGAATTCACCGCCGCGACATCTTCGGCAAAGACTCGCCTTTTGGCGATATCCTGAATTCTCTGAAGCATCTCTCGCTATCGGAGAACCTGGCGGACTATGACCGAGGCGGTTGGAGTTCAGACGACGAAGAAATTGAGCCCACCCACCACCCACTTTATAGCCACTCCGATGACATCGGCGCTATGGGCGGCGATGCCGGAGGCGAAACGAGACCAGCGCCCACAGAGGCCTTTGGAAGGCCACCTCGTCGTCACGCGTCTACATAGTGGATACCCCAAAAGAAGGGATGGCGAAAAAGCAGCGGAGGAAGATTCTCTAAAGAAACAGCCCAAGCGCCGGCGTCGGTGGCGCCGCTCTAAATCCGCCACAACAAGAATGGAGATTCCGCACGAAATAACAATACCCGGAGAGTGCGAAGACAAACCCCTCCAAAGAAGACTCGGCGCGCAGAGGATCTGAACAAGCCCTCACGAAAGGGCGGCGAGAAGAAAAGGTCGAGGATCACAACTATGTACCTCCCTCGAAGGCGAAACAAGCCCCAATAACGGCGAACTCGAGGAGCCCGTCGAACAAGAGCTTTTCAAGCGCAGCTCATCGCTACAACAAGAAGCTGAAGAAGGAAAAGCGGAAGCTCAACACAGCGGAAGGCGCTCCGAATAAGATGGAGCAAAGTACTCAAGACCCAGATAAACACGGCAACGGCCACCAATCGAAGAGCTACCCGGCGCAAGCTGCTCCCGAGTTGACGAGGAGGCCATAAAGCCCCCACCGTCAATGGCCCAGCCAGTCCATCTACGGACCCAAAAGACAGCCCCAATAAGCAAAGGAACACATCAAGTGTCCGACGATAGCGGCGCGATACAAATGCAGGGCGCCAGACACCCACTATGCTTCACCGACGAGGTCTTTGTATCATAATTCCCGAGGGTTTAAACCCATAAACATAGAAGCCTATGATGGAACAACGCACCACAGATGCGGATAGAAGACTATATCTGCATATACATATGGCGGAGGAGATGATCTCCACGCCATAAAATATCTACCCTCAAGCTCAAAGGGCCAGCCGTCATTGGCTCAAAAGCCTCCCGAAAATCTTGTTGGAAGTTGGGAAGAGCTCGAGGAAGCGTTTAGAGCAAATTTTCAAGGGACTTATGTCGGCCTCCGGATCTGAGATGACCTAAGTCACATAACTCAACAGCCCGGAGAGTCGGTAGCGAAATTGCAGAACAGGTTCCTTACCAAAAGAACCAAATAGTCATTGTCCGGACGCCAAGCCTTAGCAGCTTTTAAGCACAATGTCAAGAGACGAATGGCTCGCCAGACACCTCGGCCAGAGAAACCGAGGACAATGACCGCATTAACAAGCCTCATGACCCGCTTACATGCGGAGAGGATAGTGGCTGGCAAGATCAAACACCAATGACCCAAGTACATCCGAGATAAGAGATGGAAATGGAAAATCACGGCGCAGAAAAGAGCAGCGCGGAATAAAGAAAAAGCCCAAAAAGCACGGTCAGCGCCGGATTTAAAAGCTCACGGCCAAATAATAAAGCTCAACCACTCAAAGATGACAGCGACGAACTGTCTAACCTACACAAAATTACGGGTCGGATATGTCAAATCCACGGTACCCCGGAAGGCCATAAATCACACCCACGAGGATTGTTGGGTTTTCAAACAGTCCGGCGATTAAACGCCGAACACAAAGGGGCTCGGCGCGCCAAATGAAGAAGATAAACCCGCCAACGAGGCACCGGAAAACAAAAGACTTTCCCACAAGGGGTCAAGGCGATAAACTCACTTTGCGTGAGGAGAAGGAAAAACACAGTCGGCACTTTCTAAAAGAGCTTCGCGCGGTCCAGCCAACAAACCATAGAGATTGGATATCAAAACCAATCACTTTCGACCACCGATTATTCGAAGCGTTAAAGCAGGAAGGACTCCCGATTTTGAATCCGATCATAGGCGGATTGCAATTCTAAACGTCCTAATGGGCGGAGGCGGTGACTTAAACTGCTATATTCAAACACAATTAGCTCGGATGGGGATAGACCCTACCAAAATTCGACACGGCCGCACTTCCTTCAAAGGAGTGACGCCAGCCCTTACGCCAAGTGCAGGCTCGATATTACTCGAAGTCGTGTTCGGATCGCGAACAATTTCCGACGTGAAAAGTTAATCTTCCATATCGTCCCATTTAAAAGTGAATATCAAGCACTGTTGGGACGAAAGGCTTTTGTCCGCTTCAACGCCATACCACATTACGCGTCTCTTACACTTAAGATGCCCGCCCCCCATGGCGCCATTTCAGTGCGAGGGTCATTTAAAGACCCCGGACTCGGATAGACGAATCCGGACCTAGCAGGCTAGGGGCTCCCTAGCCGCATACCATCTAACAAGGGGCTGAGCGCACAACTAAACGCGGTTTCATATAAACCTAGCTTTAATTCTTTACACTTATTCTTTTGCATATTTTTCGCACGAACTGTTTCTAAAACTAAAATGATCCTCTCTTTCTACAGATGAACAACGTGCGTACCCGTCCAGGATAACGGCGCAACGGAGACACAGGCGCAGACGTGCGGTAGGGACCCGTCGCAAGGATTCTTTTGATTAAGACCCTCGTAGACCTTTTTATTCTTGTCTCTTGTTGTTAATTTCCTCGGCTTCTTCCTATAGCCAAAGCGAACTGGCGCTTTGGCATCGGCGCGTCGAAGACAATGCCCGTGCACGGACACAAGGGGCTTAGGGCATAATTCTGCCCGTTATCATAAAGTCCGAACACCTTCGGAGTGTTCGACGTCTCAAGATTAGGCATTATATGCATCAGCTCCGAATCATGTCTTTGGTCAAATGTTGGGTTTGCGGCTCCGTGTTTTGCTGCCTTACGTTCCGTATCACCCGCTAACGGCACTAGGAGAACTCTGCGATTGTGCCCCAGTTAATTTGGCGAGCACCTCGATGAAAGCCAAAACTGATGTCATGATATAGCGAGAGTCCGTCACCACTTGATCGACTATCGGAATGTTTAGAATTCCGCTTTGACGAAGGACCGCTTCGGTCAGAGCACATACACACCCGAATCCGGAGATGTGCGGTGTCATTAGGGGTTATATCGTAGCCCCACCCTCGAGCTCCATTGGCTAAGTGAAAGAGATAAAGCATTATAGTCCGGATTGCCTCGTTAAGCTCGCTACCACCTCCTTATAACAGGACCGAGGCGTCGGATTAAAGTGTGAAAACGCCATTTTGCGAACACCCCAAAGCACCTTGTGCGAGGGGTCAAGCCAAGATCGCATCTTCGGGTTATACACAAGTATACTTAAACGGCCGCAAGGAGAAGTTTTACTACTTGGAAGCACAAGTATAAAAAGCATTCATACTATAATCATTGATTTACAAGGTACTGCGTTCATTTGAACGTTACATTCTTTGAGCACTTCGCCTCTATTTTACGAGCACCGCGCATGACTTCTCCGAAGTAGTGCTCGGCAGGGAGCCGGCTTTCATCCGGACCCTGGGCGGCAACGACGGTGGCATCCATCTCCGGATAATGCACCTTCACATGAGCAAGGGCCATCCGCGCGCCCTCGATGCAGGCCGACCGCTTCATCTCCCTTATATGCGGCACCGCACCAAGGAATTGCTGCAATAAGCCAAAGTAGCTCGTCGCCTTGGACCTTTCTAGCCAGACATGGCCCACGACGTCAGTCATGGCCAGTCCGGACAGTCTATTCAGTTCGGCCCATTCGGCCAACCTGTCCGTCAGAGGAAGAGCGCGATCCGGGCTGTGGAATTGAGACCAATACAACTCTTCCGCCTCGTGATCCCCTTGGCTCGGAAGTGCTTAATTCGGCATCGGCCGCTTTTCGCAGCCAAGTCCATGTACGGATCCTCCGAACTCCACAAACCGCTCAAATTGGCGTGCTTGGCATCCATAAATCGGCGACGCGCAAGAAAAGGCTTGCCACCACGATTTCTCGGCTTGGCGCAGCTCCTCCTTCATAGCCCGCATTGCAGGCGGGCATCCTTAACCGGCGGTGGCCTTCTTGAGTCTTCCCGCTCCGATAGGCGCTCCTTTTCAAGAGCCTCGCGGCGGTCGGCAAGCATCCTTTAATTTCTTGGCCAATTCGCCACCTCCGCCCTAGGCTTAGGCGGTCGCGCGCCTTTTCGACCTTCAACTCTTGGCCGCCCTCGCGGCAACCGCATCACTCCTTCGGCTTGCTCCTTAGCTTGTGCAAGCTCGGCCCGAAGGCTCTCCACAGCAGCAGCACCGTCTGTATAAACAGCATATAACTTATCAGAGGAGGGCTTTAACCCACTCAATGAAGCGGCTGCGGAGAATTTATTTACCTTGCGACTCGTCAAGTCGCTGATTGATAAGTGCGATGTCAGCATCTGCCATGTCCATTATCGACTCGGTTAAGAAACCGATCGATCCGGTAGCCCCGGACTATCCGCCACCATGTCGAGCGGCGGTATTCATTACCCGAGATGTTTAGATTTTCGATCCTCGACGCGCTGTCGTCTTCGACAACCTACCGAGTCTCGAGGCTACTATCTATCTGAGCGCATTTTTATATGCACTGGCTGTTAAAAAACAAAGGGGTGCGCCATTTTCGCATACCTCAAATCCCGCCAGCAAGCTCATGGTAGCGTCACGCAATCCGCTTTCGGCGGACAAAATCCTTCCAACCACCATACGCATTAACGCATGGTGATCTTCTGAAATGGACGCCCTCTCAAGCAGACTCTTCAGTTCTCCCGGCCGGCTTCTGCTGGGTGCCGAACTCTCTGGCCCCTCCGGACTCGGGGACGCCCTCTGTGACGACACTTCAGGCTCGCCCGCTTCATCTGGCGGCACCGCAGACGGAGGCGTATCGCTCTCCATCATCTCCGGAAGAAGGTCCCCCGAGGATGAACTCATCTAAGACGGCTGCAGATCCGAACTGCGATATAAATCTTTCGGTTACCTACAGAAGCATAAACGAAGGTATTCCCTTATTAATTAATTTTCTCTTTCATACTCACGGCTCGTTGGAGGGCTGGCCCTTGGCGATGATTCGCGTCCGGATTCTCTCCGGACGCGGACCTAGTGAGGATTTCTTCCCACGCTTAGGGGCTTTGACCTCCGGATCTCGGGGCGGTCCTCTTCTCCCTCTGAAGGGAGGATCCTTGGTTCCCTCCTCTTGATTGCCCCTCAGGCGAAGTATTAGCTCCTTTATCTCCCCGTCGCCCCCCTCTATGGGCGCAACCTCCAACATTCGACCCAAGACGGGCTCCAAGTCACGGTCTCTGGAGGGGGCGGACACCTTATTAGCCTTGATTGCGCCACCCATTCTGTAAAGAATAAAGGGTCGAGGCGATCTTTTGAAAGGCATACAAATAGAATGTCCGGGCTTTGAGCTATTTACACGAGTGTCCGGCGATCGCGGCTTAGTCCGGCATCCTCGGCGAATCCGGACACGCCACTGCGGTCAGAAGAACAGCTCGTACATCTCCGAGGGTGTCGCACCCATGAAATCTTTGGAGGATCGAGGTCCCTCGGATTGAACTCCCATAAGCGGAGAGGGCGGCGTTTGCGGGTAGGAGGTGCCTGGTTAGCATGACACGCATCACCTTGACCAGTCGATCTCCCTTGTTTGGAGGTCTCGAATCCAGCCACAGAGTGCGGGCACGTCCTTGGGCGGCCCCAGTTGAGCCCTTGGTTGACCCACGACATCGGCTGCCATGGAGGTCCCGGGCGGAAAGAGGGCGGCGGCTTTTGCTTGTTGCCCCTAGGAACAGTGATGTAAAACCACTCCTGCTGCCACAATCCCTATTCCTCTTGGAAGGAACCTTGAGCCACGGGCATCGACCTTCACCTTATAGTCGCCCGCCAAGACTTCGGCTTAGCGCCCCGATCATCTTGGCTCCACCTTAAATGTTTTCAGCCACAGGCGAAGGGGGATGACGCGGAGGAAGGCTTGAGACAATGATGAATGCGGAGATATGGAGGATGGACTCGGAGCCAAGTCGTGGAAGTCCAGCCCGTAGTAGAACAGAGCCCCCCTCACGAAAGGATCCGTCGGGAAGCCTAATCCCGACGGAGGTGAGATCTGGCAGCGTATTCGCCGGGCTCGAGGGCACGGCCTGCCACAGGGCGAGCAACTGTCTGCGAAACCGTGGGCGGTGCTTGGCCTCACGCAACTTCAATATGTCCTCCTCCGTGACGGAGGAGGGCATCCACCGACCCGGAGGCCGGAGCCGGTTGTTGTTATGGATCCAGCGCTCGAATCTGAAGCTCTAGGTGTTGGGCGGGAGCGGAGGAAAGATTCGATGCAAGGTTGAAAGACAAGGACAGGCCTTGGTCCTCTTATAAAGGGAAATAATACCAAGGGCCGTCTCGTGACCGTTTGAGATTCCCCTTGATAGAGGCGTGGCGGCAGGAGCGGTTGGGTTACCCACGCACGTATTGATGAGGATCCGGAATAAAGGGACCACGATCTACGCTTGACGGGGCGTGCCAAGGAAACCGCTTATTGAGCGTCTTTGGCGGAATAATAAAACGATTCAAGCGAGGGCTTGGCTGCGGTGTGATGTCACGCCGCGCCATCGTCGGCAGATTGAGCTAAGTGTATTTTATTCTATCTACGTTGGAATGTGGAATTTATTTTGCGAGCGGACACTATCACGGTGTTCATTATTTTCTCCGGATTATTCAAGGGAGGAACCCGCCTTGCAATGCCGAACATTATACGCCGGACTTATCGTCATTGAAGACTGGTTCGAGGGCTCTTGAGGAGTCTGGACTAGGGGTGTCCGGACAGCCGACTATCAATATCCGCGGACTCCCGGTCTGCGAAGATAGAAGATTGAAGACTCGGCTCGTGTCCGGAAGGTACTTTCCTTGGCGTGGAAGGCAAGCTTGGCAATCTGGATATGTAGATCTCCTACCATTGTAACCGACTACTGTGTAACCCTAGCCTCTCCGGTGTCTATATGAACCGGAGGGCCTTAATCCGTGGGGCGAACATTACATCTCAACAATCATACCATAGGCTAGCTTCTAGGGTTTAGCCTCCTTGATCTCGTGGTAGATCTACTCTTGTACTACCCATATCATCAATATTAATCAAGCGGGGCGTGGGTTTTACCTCCATCAAGAGGGCTGAACACAGGTAAAACATTGTGTCCCTCGTCTCTTGTTACCATCCGCCTAGACGCACATTCGGGACCCCTACCGAGATCCGCGGTTTTGACACCGACACCCCCTTCTTTTTCACAAGCCTTGGAGGCTCACACATTGTTCTTTTACACTTGACGTGCTACTCGCACTCATTATACACAGGGGCTTCTTTAATGAAGCTTATTTATCTGAGCTTTATGCCCAACACATGTGTCACACTTCCGCATGTACCTTTTATTCACCATTATATGCATCGATATGACTTAAGTTTTGGCCAAGCTGGGTTGCTGGCTCTGTGCTTACCCCTCGTTCCCGATTGTTCGGCTAGGAGGTAAAGGAGCACCTCTGCAATTATTCTTCTTTGGGTCACCGGATGTGTACCTCAAACTGGGTGAAGCCGAAAGCTAGCGTTCTTAAGGGAATATTCGGTCGGTGAAATCTGCCCCCAGATGCTTTCCTGCTTTTTTTGTAGTCCGGACATGCACTTTAGGGCATGCCTCCCAGGGAAAGGAACCCCTAATGGAACTATTCTCCCTGGAAGATGTTTCTTACTAACCATGTAATATAACATAACTAGTTGGACACTTGTCTGATAAAGCACTAATGACCCCTACGCCTGGTCTCCAAGCATGCCCCATTTTTTTATATAATCGCGAGGGTATTCGGGCACACTCCCGACTGTCGGGTCCCAAGGTTGAAGCGAAAAGGTCCGCTACGACAAATGATCTACAATCCGGCTAGAAGGCATTTTACATGTCATTTTAAATTACATAGTCAAGCTGACTGATTGTATTCCTCTTCGATACCATCTAATAGACTGTTTAGTTTACAATCCCGTTGGGAATACTTTGCGGCCAACTCTACTTGGCCGTACACTAAGCTCACAGGGATCTCCTTCCCATCGGGCCCCACAGGTCCGACCTCGGCCATGTGGTTTGGGTCAGCCTTCCATACCGCGTCTTCACCATGGCCTAGGCCTCCTGGCGCCTTGACGGCGGCCGATATCTTCCATAACCGGAGCGCCGTCGTGCTTCACTCAGCTTCTCATAAGCTCTCCAAGACCTTCGGGTAGGGACATGGACGGCCACAAGGCCTGGGCGACTCCGCTCATCACCTGCCGAACTCTTCCGTGTAGTTGCAGCAGCTCGGGAAGTAGGTCACCCGTTGAACCGGGCATTTTCTCTGCAGGACGACCTGTGAGCATACCTCTGAGACATATTTACATTAATCGACTTCCTCGCCGAACTCTTTTTTCAAAAGTTCACTCAAGCACTTACTATAAATGCCGCGGCAAGCCGCCGATTCTCCTTCACGGAGTCGGGCAGTGGGCGAACATCTTTTAGTTCCTCGCCCGGTGGGTGTTGGCATCTTAGAGGTTATTTTTCTCTTGCCGCACCCTTGTAAGCACCTTCTCGCCGGCCCTTAGCTGGCGTAGTAGCTGTTGCTTGTCCGGATCTAGTCCGACGCCATCTGCAATATTATTGTCAGACTTATACACACGCTGCACTTCACAAACTACTTATCTTTCGAAGTATATATTACCGGAGGGGGTCTCTGTGGCTCCTCCTGTGGCGGCTAGTGCGGCCTCAAGTTGGGCCTTGCACTCTTGAAGCTCCTGGGACAGATGGGTATTCTTTTCTATAAGATCCTGCATAACAAATGACCCTTAAATCAGTTATTCTAACTATTTTAAGTCTCGGGGGCTACTGGCACATATAACTATCAAAATTCCTCACCCGTATGTCTTTCACATACTGCTCCATGGCTCTGGCTAGACCATCTTGAGCGGCACGGAGGTGCGCATCTCCCGAATTAAAGGCATTCAATGCCTCTTGGGAGAAACATGCGTCACGAAGGATTGTCCGGCGCCTTTGTGATGCATGGCGATCTCCACCTCAGATCTGGTGGCGGACAACTGTCGGCATCCTCCGTTGGAGGAGCACCCGACGCTGCGCCTTGTGTTCGCCTCCCCTCCGAACTCAGGCGTTGGAGCACGGTCAAGCGGAGGCTTGATTGGCAACCTCTCCGGACACAGTCCGGCGAGCGCTCTTTCTCCTGAAAAAAATCACGAGCGTTAGTATGCCTTCTAGGAATCTTTCCTGGAAACATGGTGGCACGCCATACTATTGCGATGACGTCTCGATCCGCACCGCACTTCTTTTCCGCCTGCTGGGCCGAGCTGCCCCTTGTTGGCCAGCCGCTGCGGGCTCGGCTTCCCGCCTCGAAGGCACCTCCTGCGGAACACCATTTGTATGCGGTGATTAGAAATAAGCACGGATGGGTCATGGTATCAGGACTTCGGTCACAGTTACCTGGGAAGCTGGAAATATTCCGGGGTAGTCGGCCGTAACGGTGACCAAAGCATTGTCGATGCTAAGTTGGTGGAACACCCCGTCGATCAGCTCCACCTGTATGTCCGGATCCTCTTCGGAGGCCGGATCGAGGGACCGTCCCGGATCCTCGGGTTGTGGAGCCAGGCTATGTATGTCCTCTACGGCCCGGCGTAGTTCCTGCGATGAAATCACAAAATGAGATACTTAACCATGGGAATGTGGATCGGATAGGCAAAAAGAAATGTCCGCGTACCCAGCTTTGAGGATTGTTCATAGAAAACCCGTTCAGTGGACTGACGCGGAGAAAATCCTCCTTTTCCCCTTTGTACAGGCCGGTCAAGACCTTCACCAGATCGGCGACCGATCCCGGCCCCTTACGGCCATGGCGGGTGGCATCATCATCCCTGAGGGAGTCCTGGACTAGGGGGTGTCCGGACAGCCGGACTATCATCGTCCGCCGGACTCCAAGACTACGAAGATACAAGATTGAAGACTCCGTCTCGTGTCCGGATGGGACTTTCCTTGGCGTGGAAGGCAAGCTTGGCGTCTGGATATGTAGATCTCCTACCATTGTAACCGACTACTGTGTAACCCTAGCCTCCTCCGGTGTCTATATAAACCGGAGGGCTTTAGTCCATAGGACACAACATACTTTACAACAATCATACCATAGGCTAGCTTTAGGGTTTAGCCTCCTTGATCTCGTGGTAGATCCACTCTTGTACTACCCATATCATCAATATTAATCAAGCAGGACGTAGGGTTTTACCTCCATCAAGAGGGCCCGAACCTGGGTAAAACATCGTGTCCCTCGTCTCCTGTTACCATCCGCCTAGACGCACAGTTCAGGACCCCCTACCCGAGATCCACCGATTTTGACACTGACATTAGTGCTTTCATTGAGAGTTCCTCTATGTCGTCACCGATAGGAAGGATGCCTCCACCCGTCTTCAAAGACGGTATTTTCGCCAAAGGGGCCTTGGCCACCGGCCAATCTATCCGGCTAGGCGGTTTTCTTATAACCGCCAGTCCGGCCACTGCTTCGACAATGACTTCCCAAGTCGTCGAAAGCAATCTCCGCGTCGGCTCGGAATTTGCCGAGCGGCTGGATCCAATGGAGCTCTCGTCTGTCAACGAGCTCTTGGACCGCATCGCAGCTCTGGGAGTCGCTACAGACTACAATCAGATTGGGCTTAAAACCGATCTGAGAGAGATTAACTCTCCCCAGACCACCCACCACGTTGCAGTGGTAGAGGAACAATGCGGCGACTCTTCGCCCATATTGAAAACTAGTCACGTCCGGATTCCCGAACCCTCCATGCCGGATTTCCGCGGAGGGACGGACTTCGATCGAGCATTGAACTTAAAATCATGCATCGATCTAGCGTCCATAGTACGAAAATACTGTGCGATGGAAAGTTTTCGGAAAACCGAAAATCAGTTTTGGGACAATCCGGCTCCAAATACAACCCTAGTCCGCAACAAAAGGGTGCATCATACTGAGGCACCAGAGGTAAAAACCAAAAAGCAAAAACCCCTTAAAGGGCATGGAACCGTACTGGAAGGATGGCTCAATGGACCCTGTAAGCTTCATAGTACAGAGGGCGCCATCCCAACTCATAGCCTTCGAGCATGTTAGATACTACGGCAGGTGGCCAAAAGTGGCGAGGAGCTTCTAGCCCCGGAAAACCACTCCAACAATACCGGTACGGTATCAATAGTCTTCGAGACCTTCACATCAAATAATATGCGAAAACGAACAATCCGCGGCCTCGCCGAAGTCTACCAAGTAGCAACAGCAAATCCATGGAGCGAAACAGCTATTACCTTCAACGCCAGCGACAAACCTAAATTCCGAACAGCCCGAGCACCAGCCGCACTGGTGCTTAGCCCCATAGTGGACGGCTTTCGACTTACAAAGGTCCTCATGGATGGCGGCAATGGTTAAACCTCATCTACGAGGAAACTCTTCAAAAATGGAAATAGATGGAGCCGTATTGAGCGAAGCAGCACAACCTTCAGAGGAATAATCCCTAGCCGAAGCGCTGCACCGGAAAAATCACACTCGATGTGGTGTTCGCTCACGGACAATTACAGATCCGAAGAAGTCACGTTCCAAGTGGCCCGTTCAACAGCGGATATCACGCTATATTAGGGCGAGAGGCATTCACAATTTTTCAGCGATTACCTCATTACGGGTACATGAAGCTCAAAATGCAGGCCCAGCGGAATAATCACTCTCGCTAGTGATCTGGACATAGCACTCCGCGCCGAAAACAAGACAGCCGCACTAGCCCTAGAGGCACTTTCCAAGCCTTAGCGGCGAAGAACTCACCACACTGCGCTCTCACGGTGAACAGGGGCGATGTGATACTCGATAAAAGATCCAAGTCCACCTCCTTCAAACCAGCAGATGAAATAATAAAATTCGAGTCCACCCAACGGACCCAACAAAAGTGGCCTCCATCGGGCACAATTGAACCCAAGTAGGCGCCAGACTCGCGAATTCCTTCGGAAAATTGGGACATTTTGCACGCACCCTTCAGATATGCGGAATCCCACGCAGTTGGCGAAACACAGCCTAAACATCCTAAAAGTTTAAGCGATCAAACAGGCTCTTCGACGATTTTCCAACCCAAAAGACAGGCAATGGGAGAAGAGCTAGCCAAACTATTGGAAGCGGATTCATCGAGAGATATCAAACATCCGGATTGGCTAGCAAATCGGTAATGGTACCAAAGAAGGACAAATCTGGCGCCTCGTAGCCGATTTTAAAGACCTCAATAAGGCTTGCCCAAAGGATCCTTCCTCTCCCCGCATCGACCAAATTATCGATGCTACCGCGAACACGATTCGTTGTGCTTTCTCGGCGCATACTCGGCTACCATCAAATCAAGATGGCGGAGGCAGACCAAGCCGCAACGGCATTTATCACTCCATACGGACCATTACGCTTCAACACAATGCCCTTCGGACTTAAAAATGCGGCGCAACATATCGGCGCATGATTCAAACATGTCCGGCTACCCAGATCGGCAAAACAATCGAGGCATCGTGAGCGGCGTAGTCGTCAAAACAAGACACGTCGAAACTCTAGTGGGCGATTTGAGGCTCACATTCGACAACCTCGAGCATATGACATCAAGTCGAAACCGGAAAAATGCGTTTTGGCGTACCAGTAGGAAAACTGCTGGGCTTCATTGTATCCGGTAGAGGAATTGAAGCAAGCCCAGCTAAAATCCGAGCTCACACGCTTGGATATTCCAAAAGACCTCAAGCAGATACAAAAATTAACAGGATGTGTGGCAGCTTTAAGCCGCTTTATCTCCGTCTAGGAGAAAAGGCATTGCCCTCTATCGCCTCCTCGGTATGCCGAACACCAGTGGGCGGATCTGCCCTTCCGGACTCGAAGAAATAAAGGCCATACTAGCAACAAATCCGGTCTGGCTGCGCCCAATCTAGGCGAACCAATGTTGTTATACATCGCAGCAACGCATCAAGTCAAATAGCGCGTACTCGTCGTCGAGCGAGAGACAAAAGGGCATAAATTCCCTCTTCAAAACCGATGTATTATGTAACCACTTTGTGTTAACCCCTTGCAAATCCGTTACCCACACTATCGAGAAGATAGCGTGTCACGGTGTTCATGGCATCCGGAAGCTCGACACTACTTTCAAGAGTGTTCGATAACATGGCCTCAAGTACCACTCAATGACATCATAAATAACCGTGATGCAGCAGGCGGGATTGCAAAATGGGCCATCGAGCTCTTACCATTCGATATAACTTACAAACCTCGGCGAGCTATAAAGTCACAAGTTTTGGCTGACTTCGTCATTGAATGGACCGAAACCGAACTCCCTAAAGAGTGCGGCGCATACTCAATTGGGTTATGCATTTTGACGGCTCTAAAATGTTGGCGGATGGGTGGCGTCGTATTAGCGTCCCCAACCGGGACACACGATCCAATCGTACTTCAAATAATGTACACGGACTCCAACAACGCAGCCGAATCTGAGGCCTGTTACATGGTCTCCGGATGGCGATCTCCATGGGCATTCAACGCCTAGAGGTGCGCGATTCAAACCTTGCAATATCCCAAATAAATGGAGACTTTGGCGCCAAGGATCCGAAAATGGCAGCATATCGCAACGCTGTCCTAAAATGTCATTTCGGTTTAAAGGACTCGAATTCCATCACATAGCCCGAGATAATAACCAAGCGGTGACGTCTTGTACGCATCGGTGCGAAACGTGATCTTGTCCTCCAAATATCTTCTGGAGCGGCTCTTCAAGCCATCCGTACTATGGGAAGAGGAGCCCGGAAGTGACAAACCGGAAAAACCGCGCCAATCGGCGATTCACCCGATGACATAACACCTTGACCCATGACATAATGGCGTAATCGCCCCATGGATGAACCATTCCTAGCCTACTTGCTTAGGCGGGAACTTCCGAAGACCAAAACGAGGCCCATTGCATAGTCCGTGATCGAAAGCCTACAAGGTCCATGAGGAGAACTTTATAAGAAAAGTACAACCGAGTCCTTCAAAGATGTATCTCCAAAGAGGAAGGGCGAAACCTCTGGCTGAAATTCATGCGGACTAGGCGGACACCACGCAGCAGCCCGGGCCCTTGTAGGAAAGGCATTCCGTCAGAGTTTTATTGGCCGACGGCCCGGCGGATGCCCGGACTTAGTCCAAAGATCGTTGGTTGTCGGCTCTTTGCTAATCGAGCCATATGCCGCCCACCGCCCTCAAAACTATACCCATTACCCGCCATTCATGTGCAGGGGCTTGATATGGTTGGACCCTTAAAGGGGAACCCACAAGCAAAGTTACCTATTGGTCATGGTGGATAAATTCACCAAATGGATAGAGGCCAAACCGGTCAAATCGGCGAGTCCGGACCAGTGATAGACTTTATATCCGGGTAGTACACCATTACGAGTCCCCACAAAGATCATCACCGACAACGGCAGGAACTTCACAGCCGACGAGGTTAAGTCATGGTGCAAAAATATGGGCATCAAGCTCGACTACGCTTCAGTTTATCACCCTCAAACCAGCGGTCAAGTGGAGCGAGCAAATGGTCTAATAATGGCGGCATTAAACCCGGACTAGTGAGGTCACTTACTAAATCCGACACACAATGGGTCGAGGAGCTCGACTCCGTACTCACGGGGCTGCGGACAACGCCTAACCGTACTACGGATTCACACCATTTTTATGGTATCTGGCAGAGGCGATCTTGCCTGTGACATTATTCATGACTCACCTCGAGTGCGCATGTATGAGGAAAGAGAGGCCGAGCTTGATCGGCAGGACAGCTGGACACATTGGAGGAAGAACGTGGCGTCGTGAAGGCTCGTTCGCATTTTATCGGC
The DNA here is from genome assembly GCA_021437245.1 of Aegilops speltoides. Classification (NCBI taxonomy): domain Eukaryota; kingdom Viridiplantae; phylum Streptophyta; class Magnoliopsida; order Poales; family Poaceae; genus Aegilops; species Aegilops speltoides. The sequence continues at coordinate 441,414,111 of CM038147.1, forward strand.
AGCAGGCCGAAGATATCAAAGCGAAGTACGGGCCAAGACTTACAACGTTGGTGAACTAGTTCTACGCCTGCCGGACAAGAAAAAGGACAAGCTCAAGCCCAAATGGGAGGGCCCTTTCATTATCGATCAAGTCCCGACCGGCGGAGCATACCGTCTATGAAATGCGTCGGATAACCGACTCGAGCCGAACCCATGGAACGCAACCCGCCTCCGAAGATTCTATGCCTAGCACCGGACTAAGAGTTCGTCCCCTTCCTTCGTCCAAATTTTTATACTTCGGCTGTCTTTTGTTTCTCTTTTCATAACCTTTTTATTAAAAAGCCCCTAAGGGCCTACTTTTGCATTTCTCGCATACACTTGATGTGCCATCCGCACTCATTATACCTGGGGGCTTCTTTTACAGAAGCTCAATTATAAGGGTTTCATGCCCAACACATGTGTCAAGCTTCCACATGTACCTTTTACTCACCATTATATGCATCGATATGACTTAAGTTTTGGCCATGCTGGGTTGCTGGCTCTGTGCTTACCCCTCGTTCCCGATTGTTCGGCTAGGAGGTAAAGGAGCACCTCTGCGATTGTTAGTGCGGGTCGGCCGGATGTGTACCTCGGTGGGTGAAGCCGAAAGCTAGCGTTCTTAAGGGAATATTCGATCGGTGACTTAAAGATGATTTTTACCTACTCATTTATCCGCCCCAGATGTTTTTACTGCTTTTTTAGATCCGGACATGCACTTTAGGGCATGCCTCCTAGGAAAGGAACCCTTAACGGAACTATTCTCCTGGAAGATGTTTCTTACTAACCATGTAATATAACATAACTAGTTGGGCACTTGTGCGATAAAGCACTAATGACCCCTACGCTTTGGTCTCCATGCATACCACGGTTGTTTCTTAACCAAAAGGTATTCGGACACACTCTGGACTCTAGGGTCCCGAGGTTGAAGCGAAAAGGTCGGCAAAGACAAGCGATCTACAATCCGGCTAGAAGGCATTTCACATGTCGGTTTAAAGGAAAACATACATTGTCAAATTCTTCGCTTGTATTCCTCCTCAATCCCGTCTAACAGTCTGTCTAACTTACAGTCCGTTGGGAAAATTTAGCAGCCAACTCTACTTGGTCAGATACTAAACTCACAGGATCTCCTTCCCATCGGGCCCCACCGGTCCAACTTCGGCCATGTGGTTGGGATCCGCCTTCTTGTAACGCGTCTTCACCATGGCCCACGCCTCCCTGGCACCTTGGCGGCAAGCCGAAATCTTCCACAAACGGGAAGCACTGCCGCACTCCCTGAAGCTTCTCTGCAAGCTCCCCAAGGCCCTTGGGTAGGGAGAGGGCTGGCCATAAAGCCTGGACTACGCCGCTCATCGCCTGCCGAACTTGTTCGGCGATTCAACAACTTCGGAAGTTGATCACCCATTGATATGGGCATCTCCTCTACAGGGCGACCTGTGAGTATACCTACAAGACATATTATGTCAATTTACTTCCTCGCTGAACTCTTCTTCTCAAAGGAGTCCGCTCAAGCACTTACTATAAATGCCGCGACGAAGCCGCTGATTCTCCTTCACGGAGTTGGACAGCCCGGCGCGAGCGCCTTTCAGCTTTTCTCCGAGCTTGGCGTTGGCATCCTGGAGCTTGTTCCTTTCTTGCTGCACCCTATTCAGCACCCTCTCGTCGGCCTTTAGTGGCGCAGATAATTCTTACTGTCCGGATCTTGTCCGCGGCACCTGCAATGTCACTATTAGACTTGCGCGCACGCCGCATAGCGCTTATATTTATTAATAAAATGTGTTACCAGGAGGGTCTCTGCATCTCCTCCTGCGGCGACAAATCTTGACCTCAAGTTGGGCCTTGCATTCTTGCAGCTCTGAGAGATAGTGGGCATTCTTCTCGATGAAGAGCTGCGTTTCAAATGATCCTTAAATCGAGTTAACATAACTACTTTAAGTCTCGGGGCTCTTGGTATATATAACCATTAAAATTCCCTTACCCGTATGTCTTTCACATCTTTGCTCGTGGCTCTGGTAAAACCATCTTGGCGGCACGGAGGTGCGCGTCCCCTGCATTAAAAGCGTCCAATGCCTCGGGGAGAAGCACGCTTCACTGGCTCTTGTCGTGGCGCCTATGGTTCATGGCGCTCTCCACCTCGAGACTTGGTGGCGGACGATCTGCCGGTGTCCTCCGTTGGAGAAGGATCCGGCCCGCGTCTTGCGCTTGCCTCCCCTCGTGCGGGGCGCTGGAGCTGGCCGAGTAGGTTGGATCGACAACTTCGCGCCCATGATCCGGCGCGCTTTTTCTCCTATAAAGATCATGAGCACTCGGGCGCTTCCTAGGAGCGTTGCTCAAAATACAAATCTGAGCTATACCTTTGCGGCGACGTTTGATCCGTGCAGCGCTCCTCTTTCGCTTTCTTTGGTCCGAATCGACCTTTGTTGGTCGGCCGCCGCGAGCTCGGCTTCCCGCTCAAGGCGCTTCTGTAAACACCATCATTCGCGAAGGTCGAAATGGGCAAGGAAGAGATAATGGTGTCCGGACCTCGATCACGATCACCTCGGAAGCGGATCTGATCGGGGTAGTCCGCCGTAATGGCGACCATAGCATTATCCATCTTTGGTGGTGAAACACCCCGTCAATCAGCTCCACCTCGATGTCCGGATCCTCTTCGGAGGCCGGATCCAGGGATCTTCCTGGATCCTCGGGTTGCGGAGCGGGACTTACCATGTCTTCCACAGTCCGGCGTAGATCCTGCGCCGAAGACATAATGTAAGAAGCCTAAACTCTGAAAGCATGGATTGAGCCCTTAAAAGTGTTCGCTTACCCAGCCTCTAGGGTTGTTCATGGAAAACCCATTCAAAGGGTTCGTTTGAAGGAAGTCCTCCTTCTCCCCTTATACAGGCTGGACAGGGATCTTCACCAGATCCTCGGTCGAATCCGGCCCTTTGCGGCCATGACGGGTAGCATCGTCTTCCCCGTTGAAATCCCACATGGGGTGGCCTCTGTATTGCAATGGCTGTACCCCCCGCATGATGCATATCGCCATGACTCCAATCATGGTCAACCCGGAATGGGCTAGTAATCTTATTCGGCCCATCAAGTAATGGGCGCTCTTGTCTTCCTCCAATCGGGGCTCCGTGGGTGCCCGTGGCGTTTCTTGAGAGGAGCATCACTAAACTCCGGAGGCCAATCCGGATCGGGTCCGGCAATGAGCGTCTCCTATGTAAACCACTCAAGGCCGGTCTTGGACGCCTTCTTAGGAGTACGGATGGGTATCCGGTCCGGCGATCGCCATATTTGGCGCCGCCCACTTGATATATGGACCCCTCGTGAGAACGAGTGCGAGGAAACAACCTCTTCCACAATGCAAAATGGGGCTCAATGCCCAGGAATAGCTCGCAAAGAGCTACATAGCCCGCGATATGCAGGACAGAGGCGGGCGTGATGTGGTGGAGCTAGAGTCCGTAGAACTCCAGGAGCCCGCGGAGGAACGGATGCATCGGGAATCCGAGTCCCCTTATCAAATAAGGGATGAAGCACACTCGCTCCCCTTTATTGGGGCTTGGGGTGGCCTCCGCTTGCCTCCCACCTTGATAAGTGACCAGCCCGGCTCGAACCGGGACCATGCAGGCCGGAGGGAGATATCCCCCCGCTTGGAGCTTCACTAGCTCGTTGTGCGGAACAGAGCACCTCCTCCAATCCCCTGGCGGTGGGCTGGGAGCGCGAGAAGAGGAGCCACGTCGACGGTCCATGATGGAATGGATTTTTAGGTCAAAGGCGCTCCGATGAAGTATTCGTGGGAGGAAGATGGTGTGGTTTGGATCTGGATTTTTGCCTCTTTTGTAGGCGGACGACTCGCACGACTAGGGGGTGAAACGTAAAAGACACCCTGGCTTTTCGCATTCGTGCGACGCGTGGAAAAAGGCCATTATTGGGCGTAGAAGCCGAGAAACACAGTATTTATGATGAAGCCGGACACTGTTCGGCAGGTACATGGAACTTGAAGGGAGAACCCGCCTTGCAACGCCGAAGACTATATCTGTATTTGGACTTATCGTCATTGAAGCCTGGTTCGGGGCTCTTGAGGAGTCTGGACTAGGGGTGTCCGGACAGCGGACTATCATTGTCCGCGGACTCCAAGACTACGAAGATACAAGATTGAAGACTCCGTCCGTGTCCGGATGGGACTTTCCTTGGCGTGGAAGGCAAGCTTGGCGTCTGGATATGTAGATCTCCTACCATTGTAACCGACTCTGTAACCCTAGCCTCCTCCGGTGTCTATATAAACCGGAGGGCTTTAGTCCATAAGACACAACATACTTTACAACAATCATACCATAGGCTAGCTTTAGGGTTTAGCCTCCTTGATCTCGTGGTAGATCCACTCTTGTACTACCCATATCATCAATATTAATCAAGCGGGGCGTGGGTTTTACCTCCATCAAGAGGGCGAACACAGGTAAAACATCGTGTCCCTCGTCTCCTGTTACCATCCGCCTAGACGCACAGTTTGGGACCCCCTACCCGAGATCCGCCGGTTTTGACACCGACAATCCCCGTTGAAATCCCACATGGGGTGGCCCCTATACTGGAGCGGCTGCACCCCCCGCATAATGCATGTGGCCATGACTCCGATCATGGTCAATCCGGAATGAGCCAATAATCTTATTCGGCCCATCAGGTAAAGGACGTCTCTATCATTCTCCCGTTGAGAGCTCCGCGGACGCCAACTTAGGCGTTTCTTCAAGGGAACATTACTGAACTCCGGGAGGCCGATCCGAACTGGATCGGGTAGCGGGGCGTCTTCTATATAGAACCATTCCGAAAGCCAGTCTTCGAACGCCTTCTTTGGGGTTCTGGACAGATATCCAGTCCCGGTGATGCGCCATAGCTCGGCTCCGCCCACTTGATATATCGACCCCTCATGAGAATGGGGTACGAGGCAGAATAATCTCTTCCACAGCGCAAAATGAGCCTCGACGCCCGGGAACAGCTCGCAAAGGGCCACAAAGCCCGCGATGTGCAGAATGGAGGCAGGCGTAAGGTGGTGCGGTGGAGGTCGTAGAACTCCGAGGCCCCTGAGAAACGGATGTATTGAAATCCGAGTCCTCTTATTAGATAAGAGATAAAGCATACCCGCTCTCCTTTGGAGGGATTGGGGACGCTCTCCGTCTGCTTTCCGCCCTTGTATGTGGCGAGTCCGGCTCGAACCGGAACCATAAAGGCTGGGGGAAGAAATCCCTCGGCTTGGAGCGTCACTAACTCACTATGCGGGACTGAGCATCTCCCCCAATCTCCTGGCTGAGGGCTGGGAGCGCGAGAGGAGGAGCCGCGTCGACTGTCCATGATGGAATGGATTTTTTGTCAGAGGCGCTCCGATGATTGCTCGTGGAGGGAGGATGGTGTGATTCGGATCCAGATCCTCGCCTCTTTTTATAGGCAGCTCATTTGCGCATCTAGGGGGGAAGTGTAAAAATACCCTGGCTTTTCGCATTCGTTCGACACGTGGAAGATGGCCATTATTAGGCGGGGAAGCCAAGGAGCGCAACATTTATAAGAAGCTGGACACTATTCGACAAGTACATGGAATTTGGAGAAGAACCCGCCTTGCAATGCCGAAGACAATCAACACGCCGGATTCATCATCATTGAAGCCTGGTTCGGGGGCTATTGAGGGAGTCCTGGACTAGGGGGTGTCCGGATAGCCAAACTATCACCGTCGGCCGGACTCCAAGACTCTGAAGATACAAGATTGAAGACTTCGTCCCGTGTCCGGATGGGACTTTCCTTGGCGTGGAAGGCAAGCTTGGCGTTACGGATATGTAGATCTCCTACCATTGTAACCGACTCTGTGTAACCCTAGCCCTCTCCGGTGTCTATATAAACCGGAGGGTTTTAGTCCGTAGGACGAACAACAATCATACCATAGGCTAGCTTCTAGGGTTTAGCCTCCTTGATCTCGTGGTAGATCTACTCTTGTACTACCCATATCATCAATATTAATCAAGCGGGAGTAGGGTTTTACCTCTACCGAGAGGGCCCACACAGGTAAAAACATCGTGTCCCTTGTCTCATGTTACCATCCGCCTAGACGCACAGTTCGGGACCCCCTACCCGAGATCCGCCGGTTTTGACACCGACAATGACCAAACAGTAAATGGAAACCACTACTACCGTCGTGCCAACAAACCATGAAGACCATAACCTTACCGCTTGTAGAACAACCTATAGGAAAATACGCCATCGAGCCATCAGTGCCGTAGATGACATGTTGAGATGGGGAAATGCAGGGAAACCTTATTCGCTAGACCCCCACCTCCAACGACTCGTCGCCTGAAGGAGTGAAGCGACAAACAAGAAAAACCTACCAAAGGGTTTGAAATCAAGGAAAGGCACGACTTTAGTCGGTAGACCGAGAACTTTACACACTTCCACACCAATAGAACTAGTGGAGGTGAAGGGAAACAATGACGTACTGAGAAAGGAGAGGTCGCCTCTCCTGGGCGGGGAGGAACAATTGTACCGTGTATGATTTGGTTTGACTAACCAAGGGTGAACATTTGTATTTGTTGATGTTAAACCGTTTTATTTATTGATGCCAAACACATCAAAGTATTGTTTTAAAATGAGTCATTTTCTTTTTTCTTCTCGAAGGAAAAAGGCGATCTCGCCAACACTTCTCACCAGGAGAGTTTCTCTGCCTATGTCTCCTGGCGGCTTCCCTCCACCGACGATCTCGATCGTCGGTGGTGGTGGTGGGGGGGGGGGGTCGCCGGATCTATGTTGTTGATAGTTTTAGGCCATAATAGCTTAGTTTTTAGGCTATTCATCGTCTTGGCTTCGACGATAGCGATTGTGGCGTTGAATAAAGATTCTTCAGATCCTTCCGTAACGAGGAGATTGGGGATGGATTTGAAAACCAATCAGTTCAAGCAATGATGGTGTGGTAGTGACATCCTTGTGGTGGACTTGTGTCCTCGGGCTCCGTCATTGCGCCGGTGTGAAGCTTGGGAGGCAGTCCGGAATCGGATGCATATTGTGGTCTACATTGACGACATCTGGAAGATGGTGGATCATATGCTGGGTTCGTGGTTCGTGGATGGCAGGTGCGGTTTCCTCCTCGGACGTCTTGGTCATGCGGGGGTGCTAGATTTGGAGTTTGATGCAGTGTCTGAGGTGTTGCCCTAGGTCTGATTCGTTCAAAGGTAATGGTTTCACCTTTGATGAGCCATCTTGGAGGTCCGCAAAGCTGCATATCAGCGATTGAGCCGCGTCGAGCTTGGGTGAGGAGACGATTTGTTATATTTTTCTCTGGTGGCTATTGTGGTGGTGCCAGAAACATGTGTCACACATTGGTATCAAGCTCAGAGGATTCTTCGGTCTTGATTGTAGTTTTCCTTCTTGGCTGATGTTCCTTTGTGTAAAGGCTAGCGTTCAATAGTCTTTTCAGTTTTGTTAGGTCCGTGTTTATGTTGCTTGTACTATGATCTCTATGATATGAATGAGGCATGTATTACCATAAAAAGACACACCAAAGTATTTGAAATCATGATTTCATAGAAATCGGTATTCTAAATTAAAACTCTAAAATTACCTATGTAAATATATGTCAGTTTTGGTCCGTTATCGAATCCAAATAGAGTCCCTAAAAAAGAAAAAAAGAGACGAATATCAACATACACATCTTTTGTCTCCTTCACAGGAAAAGCTCTTCTTCTTCCGTTGCTGTCGCCGCCGGTCCGCCCCATCTCCGATGTCCTCTAGGGCATGGAGGTGCAGAGGATCTCGACCCCCGTCGGCGGGTGGGACCCCATTTTCGTTCTTGTTAGATTCATCGTTTTGGTTGAGCTTGTGTGACAACGACGATGTCCCTTAGTAGGAATAATGCCTCCCATATTCTATGCCCGTCCCGATGAAGGGCGTGTGGAGGTTTTTCTCCGTCGGGTCTCGCGGGATTCAGTCAGTCCTGGTATTCGGTGAATCTGTTTGGATCCGATCTTGCTTCGTCTTCGTCTGGGTGTTTACATGTTTGGTCCTTCTGATCCATGACTTTTTTCATCAACGATGGTTGCTACTCTGGTGCGATGCTCCTACGGGGTCTAAACGCGACGATTTGCCGACTGTCTACTACAATAAAGTTTGTCCGACTCCGGTGAGGAAGGGGCGACGACGGCGGTGCGCCTTCGGCTTGCTCTAGTGTTTGTACTCGTCGCTAGGTGGTCCACGGAGATGTAATTTTTATTACCTCTGTTGTCCTTTGTACTGCCATGATTGAAGAGGAATAGGTTATTTTTTTAAATCTAATTGGAAAGAAAGAAAAAGAAAGAAGAGAATCCAAATAGAGTTCAGTTTAGGTTCGTATTTTGCCCGTGTGAAAAGAAAGCAACCAGAAAGCACGGTCGCAGCGGACTACGGTTAGCGACCATAATAAAACCAGGACACCGCGGACGGAGAGCGTCGAGTCCTCCCCCGCTCCGCTCATCTTGGGAAGGAAGCAAAGCAGAGCCGCGCCGCCGAGGAGGATATGGCCGAGGCCGACGACGCCGCCGCCGCCCGCCGGCGCACCGTCATCACGGAGTACCGCAACAAGCTCCTGAACTGCCGCGAGTTGGAGACGAGGGTCCGCACAGGTAACACGGCGCCTCCCCTCTCCTCCCATCTCATGCGCTGTGGATCCTACTTGTCCGATCTACGGGGTTCAGACTAGTTGGCTCGCCCTGAGGTATCCGCGGGTGCTGTTCGATTGTGGAGGATGGGATCTGGTTTCCCCTGGCGATTAGGAGGGTCGTGCGCTAGGGTTTTTGGTTTGGCCGATTTAGGTTCAGGAGGCGCGCCCCTTAGCCTGCCTCGACCGCGGCTTGGGCTGTTGGTTCTCGAGGAGGCTAGTGGTTTGGTTACCAATTGCCTGCTGAACATGTGGTTTTTAGGTTCTTAGGGCGCCGTCTTTGATTTAGGTGAGATTTGGTTGATTTTGCAAGATGCGAACAAGAGGAATTTGGGATGAAGTGTTATTCTCGTTGAGCATTGAGCAGTAGATTAGGGTGAGACTGGCGGTCAGTTCCTAGATAGGTTTGGTCCACCATTTGCGTTTTGTTTAGGATGTGAATTCGGTAATTGGCGTTGAGTGCTAAACATGAATATCATAGTAACATTTAGCTAGTCATTTGGCTTAATTTGTGGTCGTGATGCAATTGATTATCTGGTTCAGCAGTTCATCATAGTGTTTTCCATCGTGGTGAGGCAAAGGCAACTGCAGTAGTTATTAGTTCGAGTGATTGAGATGCTGGGTAATCACTCTTCTTTCCATAAGGTCCTATAATTCTGTGCTGTTAAGGTGTCAAGGAGCTCAGATTTGGTGCACATGTTTTGTTTCTTTTGATAATTTGGGAACAGCGCTATTAAGTATCATACACTGAAAGGCCCCAAAACTACATGTATCCAAGTTTATGTGCCTGTTCATTTTTCTACTTTATCCTTCACACCTTGAATTGTGTTGCTGGTGATATGGATTTGTCCTTTCCTTGGTTTATGTTCCATCAGTGGACGACCCTTCACTCTTTATTGTGGTCATGCTTGGTCTTGTATGCGTCTGCCTTATATGATTTGGTTTCGATGCAACATGGTTTGGGTGAGGCTCAGAGCCTTTACAACTTAAAGGTGTGATAGCTTAATAGCTTTGGTATTGTTATATTTGCACTAATATTTGCAAACATGTAATTTGTGAAAATGATGGTTAAACACTTGTGTTGGAGATGATGCCAGTTTCCAACCGACAGTAAAAATAAATAAAACGAGTAACGTCTATAGCTCATGCTATGCGTGTAATTTACCTTGAACCTGGATTTAATCCTTGTCAATTGGACTGACTGGGATTGATAACCTGACCTGACATTTTGATATACAAATTATGTACTCGATCTGGCACGTACATAATATCTTGTTTCTCTTGTCCTGTTGTCCTCAGGTTTAATGTTTGATGCAACTTCTTTTTAATGAAGATTATGTTGAACTATGGACAGCAGTACTCATGGTTTTATTAGATGGCTTTTGTTTGATAAATCTACTTATTTATATGCAGGTAGGGAAAACCTCAAAAAGGCGAAGAAAGATTACGATAAAACTGAAGATGATTTGAAGTCCTTGCAGAGTGTGGGCCAAATCATTGGTGAAGTACTTCGACCATTGGACAGTGAAAGATGTAAGTGAAAAGACTTACTTTTGTTGGTTTTAGAACAGATTTATCTCTGTACAAACAATGATAATATCCATTCTCTTTTTGGCCGTTAGTTTCATCATTACATTGCTTGCTTTTCTCCCTAAGTTGTTGTAATATGTTTACCCATGGCAGTAAGCCTTTCCTTCTCAATTCAGCAACAATGTACTTAGTTTTAGCAAAGCAACTGAAACTTGTTTTTGTTGTAGTTATCGTCAAAGCCAGTAGTGGCCCACGTTACGTGGTCGGCTGCAGAAGCAAAGTTGACAAAGAAAAGCTGACAGCTGCAACACGAGTTGTCCTTGACATGACAACATTAACAATAATGCGCACTCTACCACGTGAGGTATGTGATTGTTGATTTTTTGTTTATGTTTTAGTTCAGTACAGTTTTGAAATTCTGTTTCTAATGTGAGGGGTTAAACTAAGATTGTACTAATTTCCTTTGCTTAGGTTGATCCCGTGGTCTATAACATGCTGCACGAAGACCCCGGCAATGTCAGTTACTCAGCTGTAGGTGGACTGTCGGATCAAATAAGGGAGCTGCGGGAGTCCATCGAGTTACCTCTTATGAATCCAGAATTGTTTCTTCGTGTTGGGATTAAACCACCAAAGGTAGTTTGAAGAAAAGATGTGCTGTGAAATACCATATTATGCAGTTAGCTTAGACAAATAATGATACAATTATCACCATCCTGAGGTGTACTAACTGCTACTTTACTCATTCAAGGGCGTTCTGCTCTATGGCCCACCTGGAACGGGAAAGACATTGCTTGCTAGAGCCATTGCTAGCAACATCGATGCTAACTTTTTAAAGGTCTGCTATTCTTTTCTTTAACGCTGTTATTTATTAGCAACCTTTTATCTGGATATATCATTATGGTACTATGTTGAACTAATGTGTTCCGCTAATGCAGATTGTTTCAAGTGCTATCATTGACAAATATATTGGTGAAAGTGCACGTCTTATAAGAGAAATGTTTAACTATGCACGTGAGCATCAAGTAAGTCTCATTATGTTCTGTTTCTTTGTACATCTACTAGTACTCTTTAATACTCCCTCCATTCCAAAATATAGTGTGCCTGCGCTTCCCGAGGTCCAACTTCGACCATAAATTTAGCCAACTTGACCGACTGCGGTGAGAGAAAAAATTATATAATTGAAAAGTTCTTTTGAATACGAATTCACTGGTATAACTTTTGCTCCCGCCGCAGTTGGTTTTGTTGGTGAAATTTATGGTCAAAGTTGAAGCACGGGAATAGAGGAAGCACTATATTTTGGAACGGATGGAGTATTCCGTCTATTATTTGAAAGCTGTTAAAATCATAATAATGTAAGCTATTACATTTGTTCCTTCATGGCCAAATATATTCTGCTCCAGTTGTTAGATTAGGTTTGTGCGTGAATTAGCTGTAGATCATTAGGAGAGCAAAAGTTGCTAGCAGTCTGCTGCAACACAGAGCACCCAAACTTTAGGTTTACTCTGCCAGAGAAGTCCATGGAGAAGATCTTCACATTTTAAGTTGCTACTATGCACATCTGTGAATGCATTTTAAGTTATATGTTTGTTTCTCTTCTATTTTGTACTAATATTGCTCATTAACAATATCTTTTTTTTCTGATCCTTTTGTTTAGCCATGTATTATTTTCATGGATGAGATTGATGCCATTGGTGGCCGAAGATTCAGTGAGGGCACTAGTGCAGATCGTGAAATACAACGGACATTGATGGAGCTCCTAAATCAGTTGGATGGATTCGATGAACTCGGAAAGGTACACATTAAGCTATGGTGAAACATATGTTTATTGAACAAGAGTAGGTATTGTACACTGATACAATGCTTACTGAATACTGATCAATTGAATGCTGAATTCTTAATGTGCACCGCACTGCACTCTAGTTACAGTCGATCTATCTTTAGTTGCCCTATGAACTACCCGCCTTTCCTACATCATAAAGTTGTTAGTTGTATCGAGTAGTTGATTAGGTCAGTGTTAATCTTGGGGAAGGGAAACTTTTGTGTAGAAACCTGAGAAAGATATTTATTAGAAAAAAGAACTCAAAAGTTGAAGATATGCTGGTTGTCCCTGATTGATTGTCTTAAATTATTATTATGGTGTGTGCATGTGTTGTGAGTTGCTGAATACCTGCTTATATACAGGTGAAGATGATCATGGCGACGAACCGGCCTGATGTCTTGGACCCTGCGCTCCTTCGTCCTGGACGCCTAGACCGGAAGATAGAGATTCCGCTGCCGAACGAGCAATCCAGGACTGAGGTCCTGAAAATCCACGCAGCTGGTATCGCCAAGCATGGCGAAATTGATTATGAGGCTGTAGTTAAGCTCGCTGAGGTGAGTTACTCTTAGTTAACCTCTACCTTCTCATGATGCTGGTTTTTCTGAAGCTTAACTCTGTATGGTTCCAGGGCTTCAACGGCGCGGATCTTCGCAATGTCTGCACTGAAGCTGGCATGGCCGCCATTCGAGCAGAGCGTGACTACGTCATCCACGAAGACTTCATGAAGGTGGGGTGTCGTCTGTCTGCTCTTTCTTTCTAGCTGTTCATCCTAACACAATGGAATTGGTACTCACCATGTCTTGCAAAATGGTTGCAGGCGGTGCGGAAGTTGAATGACGCCAAGAAGCTCGAGTCGAGCGCACACTACAGCGCCGACTTTGGCAAGGACTAAGATGAGAGTAGGAGTCTGTCAGGCGACGCGCTGTCTGTTTTCTTGTACCATGGCGGAGTTTGTCACCCCGACCCCGACGATATAGAACATCATGTGTTTCTACCTTTTATATGTTGTGGGACGACTGCCTTTGCCGCGCAAGTTGATGTAAGCAAAAGTTGAAACAGGTCTGAAACTGACTGGCTTCTTAGATTTTCCATTGTTTCCTTGTCAAGACCCTTGCCTCGATTGTGGAATCAAAAAAATGTGGCAACACTTGCGATTTCTTACTGTCTCTCCTGTTACTCTACCTGAGAATCAAGAATGTGCGAAAAGGAACCTCCTGTTACTCTACCTGAGAATCAAGGAATGTGCTTTTGCAGCGTGTGCTTCTGCCTGCTCCTCTCTCTGCCTGTGGGAGGGAATCAAGAAATGTGCAGTGGTTCTTGGCTCTGCAGGGGACGCATTCCGTTTCCTGCTGAAAACGACCCGATTCACGTGGAATTTCACATGCCCGTGGTTAACGAATACAGTATAGATATATTATGAGGCTGTTTGTCCATTTTCCGCTCTTCTATTTGAGGCAAGCCTTGCTTTTTTACCCCACGCTAAATTGATCGGCAAAATGTTCTATTTTTACACGGACGAAAAGGAAACCTTGAAGCCACGTGTTGGGCCGAAGCGCCGCTCCTTTCCCCAGCGTCCTCTCCGATCCAACGGCCAGCACCTATCTCGAAGCCCACGTGAGCGCCCAAAAACCAAAATTAGCGAGCGCCCGGGCGGACGCGGGGAAACCACCCCACCCCCACCCTCCCCCCGTTTCGGCGCAAGGAAGGAACCAAACAGACATGGCGACCCAAGAACTCTGATCCCTTTCCTCCCTCGATTCGTCCGCGAATTCAAAAGATTTGGAAAGATCGATCGATCGTGCATGTCTGCTCGCATTTTGATTTGATGGTTGCCGCCGCGATCCGCGCATGTCGAAGCTCAAGAGCCTAACGTCGTCGGTGGGGAAGGGGGAGAGCGCGGGGAGTGCTCGGCAGATTGCCGGCTCGCCGATGAAGCTGCTGGTGCGCGTCCTCGAGGCGCGCGGCCTGCTGCCGGTGCACCTCAACGGCTCCAGCGACCCCTTCGTCAAGCTGCAGCTCGGCAAGCGCCGCGCCAAGACGGCCGTCGTCAAGAAGAGCCTCACCCCCGCCTGGGACGAGGAGTTCAGCTTCCTCGTCGGCGACGTCACCGAGGAGCTCTCCGTCTCCGTGCTCAACGAGGACAAGTACTTCACCAACGACCTCCTCGGCAAGGTCAAGGTGCCGCTCTCCAAGGTCATGGAGGCCGAGGACTTCAACCTCGGCACCGCCTGGTACCAGCTCCAGCCCAAGAGCAAGAAGTCCAAGAAGAAAGAACGCGGTATGCTATTAATATTATTGCCTTGCCCCGCGCGGCATTCGTCCCCACGATTCTTTTTCTTCTCCTCTGTTGTGGTTTTGTTTTGAATTTGCATATATAAGCAATTGGCTTGCATGCACAAGTATGAGCTTTGCTTTCTTGGATGTCAGTCATATTCTAAGTAAGATACGCACTAGCAATGTTGGCAGCATTTAATTTGAATTTCTTCCATGTGCAGGGGAAATTTGCCTGCGCATATCCTTGTCTACACGCTCGCACGTGTCTGAAGAATCGCACCAGCCACAACCCACTTCGGATGGCGCAGCATCCAGTTCAGACAGGTCAATTGGGAACAAAGATGGAACTTTGTCAACCAGCAATAGCTACATTGACATGTCAGCCCTTGCCAGTTTGTACCGATCATCGCAGGGAAGTATGGAACGATTGGGGGATGGTGTGGACCAACCGCCCGGGACCAGCATTGACCAAGCAGTCACTGAACCTGGAACCGCTGTTTCTAATGATGCGATGGCGAATACGTCGTCGGTGGTAGAGGTCTTGTCTCGCTATTTCTTTGGGAAACCTGCTGATACTAATCTGCCTTCCATCGTTGCCTCTGATGCCGAGTCGGTGGTGGAGCAGTCCGAAGAGCCAAAAGTTTGCTCTGTAGACCGTGAAAGTCCCGAGAATGGCACGCCATCCGAGTCAAACCTTGATGAGCTACTGAAAATCATGGAGTCCAAAGATCAAGGCTGTGAAATGCCAGCAAAACTGGCTAACGGCGTTCTAGTTGATGAATCTTATGTTATTGCACCAGCTGGACTGAATACCCTCTTGTTTTCTCCAAATTCAGATTTCTGGCCAGCAGTAGCAGAGCTTCAAGGAACAAGTGGATTTCAGATTGAACCATGGAAGATCGATAGCAACGATGGTTGTTTGCGAAGAACATTAAGTTACATAAAAGCCGCTAGTAAGCTGGTTAAAGCTTGCAAAGCCACAGAAGAGCAGAAATACTTAAAAGCAGCTGGGAATTCTTTCGCTCTTTTGTCTATTGTTAGCACACCTGATGTTCCTTATGGCAGTTGTTTCAAGATAGAGATATTGTACTGTATAACGCCAGGTCCCCACTTATCATCTGAAGAGCAAACAGCACATCTTACTGTAAGTTGGCGGATCAACTTTCTTCAGAGCACAATGATGAAAGGAATGATTGAGAGTGGTGCAAAACAAGGCATGTCAGAAGGTTATGCACAATTTTCTGAAGTACTGTCCCAAAGGTTTAAAGTAGCTGAGCTTGATGATGCCAATTCAAACAAAGAAAAGATTTTAGCCTCACTACAAGCACATAAAGAACCAAGCTGGAGGTTGATTGTCCGCTTCCTTGGGAACTTCACATTCATATTCTTTGTTATCATAGGGATATATGTTATAGTTCACCTTCATTTATCAAGGCCCAAAGTGATGAATGGGCTTGAATATTTTGGCATTGACCTTCCAGATTCAATTGGAGAGGTTGTAGTTTGTGCTGTCTTGATCCTTCAGGGACAGACCATCCTGAAAGTAATAAAGCGCTTCTTGAATGCATGGAGACAAAGAGGTAGATATCTCAGTCACTATGTTATTATCTACTCCAAAACTGTTGCACATGAATCTGAATATTCTTGATTAGTTTTATGTTCTCTTTCTGTTGTACTCCCTGCGCCTGGAATTACTTGTCGCCCAAACAGATGTATCTAGCACTAAAATACGTCTAGATACATCCGTTTGAGCGACAAGTAATTCCGGACGGAGGAAGTATCTAGTAAGTAATACATGCATTGCATGTGAGAGCTTAGATAATCAAAGTACGACCAAAGATCGACATACTGAATTGTAATAGTCAAATGAAATTTTGAGGCACATACATCAAGTATAAGATGCATATTTAATTCTCTTAGCCCATTCCATAAAAAAATAAATCAAATTATGGCTACAAAATACTTGAAAACTGCATGGTATATACTACGCAAAACTCGGGTAAAATATATCAAGCACATTTTTTCTAGGCAGTCTCTTGTAATTACTTCGTATTGAATTTTCAATAGAAAATAACGTGAATACCTAATGCTGCATCACCAAGATAAATTTGGTTTATGATGTAAGGCCGTAGCTTTGAACACAATGATTTTTTTTCACGAAAGTAAAAATCAATGACAGTTCTGTTAGAAAAGAAGAACTTCGGAGTGTTTAATTATAGAAGAGTCTAGAATAAAGTAGAAGTGTGTTTCGTGATTTGTGCATAATATCCATTGGGCTTAAGTACAGCCATAGATCTTCTAGATAGTATACGTGGCAGAATCCGGTGTAGTAAAGAGGAAATCGGACGGCGACAAGTGCTCGGATTTGCCATCTCTCTCACGTCAGATTGACTTTATCCAACGGATGATATTCAAAGCTATTCATACACTATATAATGGAATAGAAATAGATGGTATAGATATAGATATGCTCTAAGAGTGAAAGTGTTATTCTAAAAGGAGATGAGGTGAATTGTCTTCTACTGCAACCAATGGACATTTTGCTCTACACATATGTTCTGGTATTGTAGTGCTACTTGATTTGCTTTAAATTTCGGTAACAGTTGAGCAATATTCGTCTTTTCTTCTTCCTGTATTAGGTAGTGATCATGGAGTCAAAGCTCATGGAGATGGCTGGTTACTGACTGTTGCACTTATTGAGGGTACTGGTATACTATCTGCTGGTTCATCTCAACCATTTGACCTATATGCTGTTTTTACCTGCAACACGAAGAGGAAAACAAGCTCAATTAAATTCCACACATCTGATCCAAAATGGAACGGTTAGTTTCTTCCCCTTCATGTTGCTTTGTTCTCAGCTGGGAAGAGCAGCCGATCCTTTGTGCTACAGTATTGCATGAACTGACGGTACTGACCTTCACATATGCATAGTGTAGCTGACCCATTTGATGCTTGAATTTCTAGAGATATTCGAATTTGATGCAATGGATGATCCACCATCAAGGATGGATGTAGCTATTCATGACTCGAATCAATTAGATGAAGCTCCCATTGGTCACGCCGAAGTGAACTTCCTGAAGAGCAATTTGTCAGATTTAATGGACATATGGGTTCCTCTTGATGGGAAGTGTGATCCAGCAAGCAACCCTAAGCTACATTTGAGAATATTTTTGAACAACTCGAGAGGAACTGAAGTTGTTCTGAATTACCTGGCAAAGATGGGGAATGAAGTCGGTAAGAAGGTAAGGACCTAACTTTTTGTCTGATTTGTTTTTCATCATCTCTTCTATTTCTGAAATTACATATGACATAATGTGTAGATAAATTTGCGGTCAGCACAAACAAATTTAGCATTCCGAAAGCTCTTTAACCTCCCTCCTGAAGAGTTCCTCATCGATGATTTCACCTGTCATCTAAAACGGAAGATGCCACTTCAGGTATTTACTTTTCTGATTGTTTACTTATGTGTCAAAGATGCTACTATTATTTTAATTGTACTAAGTAGACCTGTACATGTATGTACCATACTACCAAGGAGAATCACCGCTATAGTTTTGCATTCGTTTGTGACTCGCTTGACATTTGCCAATATTTTGTACTTTCTCCATTTTGTTCTGTCAATATTTACAGAGAACTGGCTCTTTTACAGGGACGAGTATTTTTTTCTCCAAGAATAATTGGATTCTACTCTAATATATTTGGTCACAAGACCAAGTTTTTCTTTCTGTGGGAAGACGTTGATGATATCCAGGTTATCCCTCCTACACTGTCAATTGGCAGCCCATCCTTGATGGTTATCCTTAGAAAGGATAGAGGGTCAGAAGCAAAACATGGTGCCAAGGCAACAGATCATCATGGAAGACTCAAGTTCCATTTTCAGTCCTTTGTTTCGTTCAATGATGCTCACAGGTACCTTTCATTTGTTTGTTTTCGAGGTCCAGTGAGACATCTAGGCCAAGCATATATTTTATTCTTCAGAACTTCAGATCAAAATTACTAAATAAAATAAAATAACTCTAGATCTTATTTTGTGAAGTTCAAGGATGACATGTTCATGGGTACGCTGGCCTGATGTGGCTTTGGTTTGCAGATTACAAGCCCAAAGCCGGCTTGACCTGCAGTGACGAAGGGTCGAAAACTATAAATGGACACATTTCAGCATAATTCCCATTATAAGATAGGACAACTTTAACATTTTAGTCTTTTGGGGGATTTGAACCCAATATTAAGCGTCGAGCGGCTAGTCGCGTTGACAATTTTACCAGTCGTAACCTGGGTGTCAACTGGGCACCTCGACTCTATTGGTTGGCACTGCCGAGCGACTGGTTAACTAGTGGCTGACTAATCTTGACTAGTCTAGTCCCTTGAGCCAAGCAAGTCAAAAATGGCCCACTGTTTCCAAAAAAAAGGAATCTGCCCTAGGCTGGCCCACTGTATCCAGGTTCTTCTATAACGCACAACCTCACGGTATACAAATAAGAAAATGTAGTAACAATAGGTTTCTATTTTCTACTGATTATAGTTCTGCAGATAGTTGATCGGATCTTGCTATCCCATCATGTACTAAGCTATTCTGCTAGTTTGCATATAAATGTATCACATCAAGAAATCTTTATCTGACAGAATAATCATGGGGATCTGGAAAATGCGATCACCGGGTCAAGAACAGAAGGGAGAGGTAATTGAGGAGTCTGAACCAAAAGAACTCCAGGCGGAAGAATGTGGATCCTTATTTACCCATGAGGATGTCAAAATGTCCGAAATATTCTCATCAGTTCTTTCTGTGGACGTGAGTGCCACTTTTATTTTCGCATGAGCTTGTCACAATTCGTTTTCGCACTAAAATTTGTTTTGGGATTCCTTACATATATCTAAATTTTCAGGTTGAGTCTTTGATGGAGATGTTTTCAGGAGGTCAGTTGGAACAGAAAGTGATGCAAAAGACTGGCTGTCTGGACTACTCATCAACAGAATGGGAACTTGTAGGCAGAAATATATACAAGCGGCAAATCAGCTACAAGTTTGACAAAGCATTGTCTCGATATGGAGGAGAAGCAAGCACCACTCAGCAGAAGTATGCCCTAGTGAACCAAGATGGCTGGGCCATTGAAGAGGTGATGACCCTCCAAGGTGTTCTACTTGGGGACTTCTTTAATGTAAGACTCCCCCTTCCCACATTTATTTTAAATGGTCTGTACTATGCGAACCATTATCAAGAGTTTGTGACCATTCCGAATAGTTGTAACCTTAGCTCTGAGCTAAAACATAAGAATTGAAGTGGTATTACTGTATGCTTGTTCTGTCAATTTTTTTGCTGAACTGGTACATAGAATAATGTTGATCACAATGGTTCTTAACTTGCAGCTCCAGCTAAAGTATCATATGGCGAACATACCATCAAAACCAAACACCTGCAACGTGCAGGTCTTGTTGGGGATTGCCTGGTTAAAAAGCACCAAGCAACAAAAGAAGATCACAAAAAATATCATGTCCAACACCTCAAATAGATTGAAGGAGCTCTTTTCCGAAGTCGTAAAGGATCTTACGTCAAGAAACGGTACCCTTTTCAATGCAGCTATTGATCCTTAGTGTTCGTTATTATGATTTCTAATGTCATGTTAACATATAGCAGAGTTCACATCATACCAATGCCAGGAAAGTAAGTTTATATGATGCATTTCATTGCTTCTGTGTCAAATGAATTATTACCACTGAGTGGAAACTAAATGCAATGAATCTGGTATAACTTTTTAGGTGGCACTGTCAGAAAGCAAACTGTTTTTGTTGCTCTGTATGAATCAGCGCTATTTGTTTTGCCTCGGGAAAGAATGACACTGATTTTTCTGTGTGCGGCAAATTTGTAGGTTGAAGCTAACCTCTGTACAGTATAACAGTAGATTACTCATGCCATCAAAATGTGTTTGAAGAGCCCAAGCAGAGGGGAATCGGCATGATATGTTGCTGTCTGCTTGTGGTGAGACATGCTTTAGCTGCTGCCAACAGTTTGCAGTTCTTACACAGACAGCAGAGCCTGAAAGTGAACTATGTGAATAGATTGTTTCAAAAGCAGTTTGTTAAAAAAAAACATTTCTGATACGGCCTTACCCATTTACCCTCATAGGAAGTCAAGTAGAGTTGTATATGCACAACTGACCTGTATATGTATAACACAAGTGATATAGTGAAAGGAAGCTAATTTTGATCCAGAGGTCTTGTCGGAGTTCTGTGCTGTACTGTAAAACAATCAAGCAAATATGTGGTATATCTACTATTTTGTTGTTCAATTTGCCATACTCGTATGCCTTGATCTAAGAGCTGCTATATGACGAACATCATCTATATAGGCCTAAGTACCGAATGTTTTGTTATAAAACTTGCACGAGATATAACAAAGTACAACTTAACTCATAAACATCTCCAAAAGTGGTTAAGAAACTCAGTATCATGATATGAAACATATGTAGTTGACATACCACGCAAACGAACAATTTCACAAAAAGAGGAAATCGGCAACATGTGTAGCATCATCACTCTTGTGACAGGGTATTGCCATCTTGGAAAATCTGTCCACGACTACGGAAACACTATTGCTCCCTTCTTTGTTTGAGGTAATCCTAACGCAAAGTATATGGATATTATCCTCCAATGTGCACTAGGAACAAGAAGAGACATATAAACATGAGGATTAAGTCGCGACTAAGCTTTTTAGAATGTAGTGCATCCAACAATGAACCTCTCAACATCCCATCGCATCCTCGGCCAAAAGAAGTGTTCGACGAGCATCTCCTTCGTCTTCTTTACACGAAAATGACTCGTCAAACCTCCTCCATGCACCTCCCGAAACAACAAAAGACGAATAGGGCTATCCTGGATGCATATATTGTTAACGCGGAACACAATAACTCCTATAAAGGATCTAGGGTACCCGCCTCCTGGGAGCCTATGTGGGCCAGGGGGCTCTCCGCACCATCCATCTGGTGCTAACCTCCCATGGCTGGCTCCCTAGGGCTCTCCGCACCGTCTGCCTCGGGGGTCCATGACGGATTGACCACGGGCGCGGCCGGGGCCATCATCATGCGGTGCTTTAAATCGCGCCAACTCCCCCTACGCGTGACAGGGAGGTCGGGACCGCATGTCAGCGTCTTATTTTTGGCCGCATCCGCGTCTGCCCTCATGTGCTGCCCCACGCGCGACGAGGAGGTCGGGTCTGCCTCTCAGCTTCGCTCGCCCCACGTCGGGCTAGTTGGCTCGCGTGAGTCGGGCCTGCGTGAACGCACGGCTCTGTGTAACGCGTGCCAGGTGGTTGGAGACGGCCATCAGGCTGGGGGTGGCGACGTCGGGCCAACAGGCCTTGAGGGTCATTTGGCCAGGGATCACGATGACAAGAGGCCGGGTGGCCAGCGTTGTGTTTGCCGGATGATCCAACCATGTCCGGCTCTGTTAGTTTAGGCTTCCAGGAGCAACTATTTTGCATCTGTTGTGACCACACAGCTCGAAGTTGTTTGCAGTGTTACTAATGGTTGGGGCGCCACCATGTGGCGCCGCTTGATAGGAAGTTGTGCGCATGTTTTTATTTAAAAAATACATAGTGTCCTCACCTCCGTATAAAAAAACATCTCACGGAAAAATCCTCACCTTCATATAAAAAAGAAGTAAAAAAAGAAAAGAAAAACATATCACTGCATCGTATCATCGAGTGCCACTTTGCATAATCGTCCATTTAAAAAATATCAGAGGTCCTTATCTTCATCTAAAAAGAAAAAGTACATTGAAAAAATAATCCACACCTTCATCTAAAAAATCAAAAAAATTCTTACCGCGGTCATCCAGCTTGCGACACGTGGCACAGCTGGTTGGCCGCCCTTCACGCGTAGCTTAATGGGTTTAATGACGGAAGCACCTCCGAACGTACTTTAGCTAAGAAGCAGGTTGGATAATGTCTGGCTTTTAGAGTTACCTTGTTTCTTCCACCTAAATTCGCAAAGAAATTGCCATCCATCAGGATACCAAGACCAGCCGCATGAAGCTGGCCTTAGAGCATCTTCAACAGCCGTGCTATAAACGCTCCGCGCGGAAAAAATAATGGTTTTAGCGCGCGCGCTACCGTTCCCGGCGCTCCAGCGGACGCGCAAAAACCGCGCGCGCGGCATATGTAATTCAGCGCGCGGGCGAAAACGCCATCGCGCGCCGCTTATTTGCTGCGCCCGCTCCCGCGCGCTGGACTCTCGAGCGCTCGCGCGCAACTCCACCTACCCATCCAGCCGCATCGTCGCCGCCGCCCGCGCCACCTCATTTTTCCGGCGACCGTTTCGGCGCTTCCCCGGTCTCTTCCCGTGCGGCCGCGACTTCCTCCCTCTCCCTCTAGTCAGCGCCGCCCGTCTCGCGCGGCAGTCTCGAACGAACAGCGCCCGGCCGCCCACCGCCGCTTGGCGCCCGCAAGGTGTTCGACAAAAGGCCCGCAAGGTATGTATTGCTCCCAACTTCCACATTTTCGCATGAAATTTGGTGCATGTTGTTTATAGCCTAGTTTTGGCCATTTTAGATGAGTTCGTCATATGATTCTTCCGAAGAAGAATTTGATATAGAAGAGGAGGAGGATCTTGCAATGATCCTAGCTATGCACATCAATAAAAAAACCGAAGCATGGTGGTTCGGTTATGGGTCGGCAGAAAATTTGGAGGGATATGATTGATGCCTACAACAGATTGACGAGGCACTATTTTGTGGAGAATCCCACATACCCTGAGTCGTACTTTCGTCGCCGGTTTAGGATGAACACCGAGTTGTTCAGGCGCATTGCAGAGAAACTAGCGAGCCATGACTGGTTTTTTCAGCAAAGGAGGAATGCCGCCGGAGAGCTCGGGCATAGCACCTTTCAGAAGGTGACAGCCGCTTTGCGTATGTTGGCATACGGTATCCCCGCAGATCTAGTTGGTGATCACTTGGCTATGGGTGAGAGCCAAGCCATCATGTGTGTCAAGCACTTCGCAGTCGGAATTGTGCAAGTGTTTGGCCCAGAGTACTTGAGAACTCCCAATGCTGAAGACGTCGCAAGGCTATTGCAGATGAACAAAGCTCGCGGGTTCCCAGGTATGCTTGGCTCAATAGATTGCATGCATTGGAGTTGAAAGAATTATCCAAAGGCATGGCATGGCCAATTCCACGGACAAAAAAAGGGTTCCACTATAATCCTTAAAGCGGTGGCGGGTCAAGAGACTTGGATTTGACATGCTTTTTTTGGAATGCCTGGATCTTTGAATGACATCAACGTTGTCAACTGATCACCAGTGATGAGTAAGATTGCATGATATTTGTGATTTAAAAATTATATGCCATGTCTTTGTTTTGTGGATGTGTTGAGGTTAAAAATGCAACAAATATGGATGCGCGGCGGCTCGCGCGCGCTATATTTTAGCGCGGCTGCTGGAGCCAGCGCTGCGTGCCGCGCCAAACCTGACGATGGGCGCGCCGCAAACTAGATTTTAGCGCGCCGCGCGTTGGGCGATTGTTGGAGATGCTCTTAGCATTTTCAGCCTTTTCACCTTAGCATGATCTGCTGGTCATCATACTTGGGACGGACTTTGAACTCCACGTTGTTGAAGAGGCTGTTCATCAGAGTATCGGCGGAGTTCATACCAGCAAAAATAAGCAGCATGGGCGTAGCCATTGTAGCGCCCAGGTGAAGTAGGCCCGCCCGCCAACCGGCACCTGCAAGCAGAGTTAGTCAAGGTGGGACACGCCATGACCGGCCATTAATTCCGTGATATACTCCTGCTAGTAGGAGTATGTCTCACGCATCGATCGTCGGTGTGGTTGCGATCTTGGCCTCAGGCTGGTTGTAATGGGAGTATCATAGCTAGTACTACCTCCGTCTCGGTGAATAAGTCATTCGCGTAGTTCTAGGTTGACGATTTAACTATCTAAATATGTATTATATGTGACAAAAAATATATATTTAGAAACTACATCCGTGTAGAAATCTAGTGATATAATTTTCATGACATATAACACATATTTAATTGCTCAAATCGATGACCTAGAAGTACGCGAATGACTTATTCACCTAGACGGAGGTAGTATCATGCATGCCAACTAGGCAACTTTGATGATGTGGCATAGAGTTAAATGAAGTAAGAGAAGGTTAAGTATTATATCATGATACCGTATCATAATAAATGCTACACTAGTATGTGTCATGCATGGCAATAAATAAAGCCATCTATGATACTAACATATGATACTATGCATTAGGGAGGTAGTATCATACACTAGTATCATATGCATGATACTAACTTATGATACTACCTCCGTCTAGGTGATTAAGTCATTCGCGTAGTTCTAGGTCATCGATTTGAGCAATTAAATATGTGTTATATGTCATGAAAAGTATATCACTAGATTTCTACAAGAATGTAGTTTCTAAATATATATTTTTTGTCACATATAATACATATTTAGATAGTCAAATCGTCAACCTAGAACTACGCGAATGACTTATTCACCGAGACGGAGGTAGTACTACCCATTACAACCAGCCTCAGCCAATTACCCGGAGCTGGTCTCATTCCGAGAGGTTGTCGACGCCGGTTAGCAACCACCGCAGCACGTAGATATCGGCGGCGTTGTATGATTGGAAAATAACACCAGCGACGTGGTTACTAGAGATACTCTTTTCGAGGCAGTAGGAAGTTTTAGCAGCATATAAATTTCCTCCGTTTGGAAATGTGTGTATGGCGTGTTAGTACGTCCTTCATCGCAAAAATAAAAGTAAAAATGAGTAGGTCCTAATTGGAATAGCTCAGTTTTCCCTTTTGCGACTGTACTTCTTCTGCATGATTAATTAATTAAGTCCGGTGTCCATCGTTATTGGCGCCGAGCAACCTTCCGTACAGTCGCGTATTGTTATTGTCACCTGCCACGTTCCATTGTAATCTCTACTTTTCTGCAAGGGGACCATAGTAACCTCTCTTGCTGGGGCTTGAACTCTGGAAGACAACCACAAGGCTGTGGACACGATCACGTAGTCCGCGCTGTACGCTGAGTTGTCCTCTGTCCTCACCCTGACCCCTCGCTCTCTCGTTGTAGGATGTCTACCGCACCATCTGGCATCTGCAATTTAGCACATGCATGAACGCCCCTCCAAATTGCTAGATGTAAGACGTTTTATAGTTTAACTGAAACATATGACATTCTACACCATTATAAATATACATTATCATAACAAATCCAATGGTACTCCCTCCTCTCCATATTAATTCTCGCAGATTTTAGTACAACTTTATAATATGAATAGGAGGAAGTACTATTTTTTATCTTATCTTGTCCGTGGTTTAATCATACTCCCTCCGTTCCAAAATAGATAACTCAACTTTATATTAACTTTAGTATAAAGTTGAATCATCTATTTTGGAACGGAGGAAGTAGTAGTATAGAATTCCATTCTGCATTATTAAGAATATACATTTCCATAACAAATCCAATGGTACTATTTTTTATCTTATTTGTACTTGTCTGAGGTTAAAGTTTTTTTCTCTGGTGTTAGCAGCTAAAAGTTAGAAAAGTTTGATTAATAATTTATCTTTACGTCCTCAATGTATGATTGTATGTTCTGACTTGTGAGTTAATGATTTGGTCCCTGTTTTCAGTATCGTACTCAGTCATTAGGCCATCTATGTAGCCCTGCGTGCGTGTCATCTACACATGGTTACTGTTAGGTAACATTTTTTAGTCCAGTATTACAACCGAAGATGTTTATATATACTCACCCCTATAAACGCCCGCACGTATATCCTACTCATATGAGCACTTTTGATATACTGAGCAAGTTTTTTTTTTGGAGATTGAAATCATTGCATGCGTCTCTTAGAGTATTTCTAGCTGACCCCGTAAAAATCGGATCCGGACAACTCGTTTACAGTTCGCTGCAGATCAGATTTACTGGGCGAATTCATGCACTGGAGACTAGACCCCGTATATGAAACTGTAAAATTTGAAAAAAAAAACATTTACGGGAGAAACTTGCAACGACATTCATCATACATAGTTGATCATCATACTACATCATAGATAGTTGTTCATCATACTACATCATAGTACAACATAGGGGGGGGGGATCTGCGGGCCGTGCAGCGTACCCGAGCCTAGGCTACCAAAATCGACGGGTGTGGCGGCGACGACGCGGTGGAGGAGTCGGAGGAGCTCAGTCCTTGTCGAAGTCGAGGGCGATCCAGACCTTGGCCTGCTCAACCGTCATGACGCGCATGTCCTCCTCCTTGGACGCGTGCGCCTGCGACACCGCGACTCGAGGAAGATCTCCTCGATCTCGAGCTCGCGGCGGCGACGACGCAGTGGACGAGTCGGAGGAGCTTAGTCCTTGTCGAAGTCGAGGGCGATCCAGACCTTGGCCTGCTCAACCGTCATGACGCGCATGTTCGCCTCCTTGGACGCGTGCGCCTGCGACACCGCGACTCGAGGAAGATCTCCTCGATCTCGAGCTCGCGGCGGCTACACACGTCGGCCTCTTCGTCCTCCCTCCTCGAGCGCTCCATGATGGCGTGCTTGAGGTGGTCCTCCTGCCCCGGGGGGAGGTAGTCTTCGGGGCCGATGACGCCTTGATGCGGCGGGTCCGAGTTGGCCTCGAGCTTGACGGCAAGCGGCCCGAGCTCCTCCGGCTCTCTCTTGACTGGAGTGAGTTGCGAGCTCGAGGCGCCTACGGACGAGCTCCCCGCGGTAGAGGAGCCGAAGGAGGCGCGACGACGGACCGTGAGCTGTGCTCGTACTCATCGAGCACGCGGTGTTCGAACGTCGGCGGTGGCCGGCTCCCATATTGAGCCACTCCCCCCCGCTTGCGTGCGGCGGCGGCGGCGCTCCGCATCATCCCCACCACTTCCGTAGCCGTCCATGGGTCGGGAAGGGTCACTAGGGCTTTTTTAGGCTCGCCAGCGGCGAGGAATTGGGGCGGAGGGGGAGGGGAATCACTGCGGAGCGGCGGTGGAGGCGGATAGGGTTTGACCCATATCCGAGCAGTGAAACCGCATAAATAGCGGTGGAGAGGGTCTTTTTTCAGGCCACGATAAACTTTTTACGGGCCGTGCCCGGGTTACGGAGTCTGTTCTGGCAAGAAAAACGGGGCGAAGCCGTATACTTGCCGAAATTATACGGGTTCGGTCCTTTTACGGAGTCTCACTACTAGGAAAAGGCTTATACATAGAAGTTTACCAGTAGCGTGTGTTCTGGACCCCACAGTATTGATAATTACCAGTAGCGTCTGTTATAAAGCGCGCTACTGGTACAACATAGCAGCAGCGTGGGTTTCTGGAGGGCACACTACTGGTAAGTTTGCCACAGCACACCATTCGACCAAAAATATTAGCAGCGTTTGTAGTCTAACCAGAGCTATTGTTAAGAAAATAGTTGTAGCGCCTGTGCACCTAGACGCGCTACTACTATTTCTTCTATGGGTAAACTTGTACCAGTAGCATGGTTTTTTTACAAGCGCTATAGCTAGTTTTACTTACCAGTAGATATTTTGGCTGGCACTCATAGCAGTAGCATGCTCTGGCGCCCCGCGCTACTGCTATGGTCGCCAGCCACCTACCACCTTTCCCCTCCTTCCTCCCCTTTCTTCTTCCTCTCCCCCTTTCTTTCTCCCCTTTCCTTGCACCTTGCTTGTTCCAATGTTCTCCCTCCACCAGCCCTCCATTAGAGCCCTCCCTTCTTCTCTTCTTTGCCCTTCCACCACCCCCCTCTTCTTTGCCCCTCCACCACACCCCGCCATTCCCATCCCCCCCTTCTTTGCCTTCCACCACCCCCCTCTTCTTTGTCCCTCCACCACACCCCTCCATTAGAGCCCTCCCATCCCCCTCTTCTTTGCCCTCCACCACCCCCCTCTTTCTTTGCCCTCCAACACCACCCCCGCCAATAGTGCCCTCCCTCCCCCTCTTCTTTGTCCTCCACCACCCCCTTCAATTAATGCCTTCCCTCTTCTCCTCTCTCCCTCTCCTCCCACTCTCTCCCTAGCTCTCTCTCCCTAGCTAGCTAGCTAGTTAGAGCTATATATCTATAGAGCTACTAGGTAATTAAGAAGAAAGGTGCTCGATATCCCTCTCGACACATAGGTGAGCAAAAAAAAGTGTTTGTGTGGATATATATAGACACACACACCGAATATACCGAACTGTGTGTGGCATAATTTGAGTTGCCTACATTGTGTATTTGATGAAATAATGTGGGTGACATGAGTTGCCTATGTTTTACCGAAATGTCGATTCAATTCCGTTTTGGTGAATTTCGGGCAAACTCAATATGTCATATGTTTAGGGAAGGTCATGCCAAATTTTTGTATGAATTTGATCCATGCATGCATGCATATATACGTGGTTATAATATTTGCTCCGCGCGCAGGTGATCATGAAGGTCAGTGGAAGGATGGTGGAAAGATACTGGTAATCCGCTGTGGGCGACATGTATGAAAAAAGACCGAAGGATGTTGTATGTCCATGTCGAAAATGCAAAGGAATAGTCAGGCTCGACCCATTTGAGGGTGGTACATTCAAGGCGCACTTGCTCATGCATGGTTTCATGGATGGCCATACTCGGTGGATAAGTGAAGATGATGATGATGAGGAGGACGTCGACGGGGCAGGAAATAACGACATGGGGCCACCAGACGAAGAGATGACAGATTATGTGCCCGAAGAGGAAGACAACCTCGGAAATGTCCATGGCGAAGAGACAGTTCAAGGCGGAGAAGATGCGGACACGCCGCCGTCTTCGTAGCTACTAAGTTTAGCCATGCAGGACCCACATGTTCAAGACCTGCTTCGCAAGAAGACAACTAGCAACAGAGCTGCTTCTAGAGAGGAGGCCAAACTGGCGCAACTGGAGGTAGACTTGATGACTCCTTTGTATGATGGTTGCAATCCCGAGGTGACCCGCTTGAGTTTCACACTAGAACTTCTAAAGACGAAGGCAAAAAACAAATGGACAGATGCAAGCCTGGATGAGCTACTGAAGTATCTAAAGAAGGTTCTTCCTGCGGGAAGCCTGTGTCCTACTAGTGTCGAGGAGGCAAAGAAAATCGTGTGCCCTCTTAATCTGCCACACATTAGATATCACACATGCATCAATGATTGCATCATATATCGGAACGAGCACGCGGAAAAAACCATCTGTCCAAAGTGCAATGCTTCATGATATAAAAAGGCCGGAAAGAAATCTCCACAGAAAGTTGTATGGTACTTTCCGATCACTCCGCGTCTACAGCAGTATTTCGTAGATCCTAAGGAAGCAAAGCTTATGCGCTGGCATGCGTAGAGGGTGAAGCCAGATGACAGAGATGATCCGAAGCTGAGACACCTCACAGATGCTAGCCAGTGGAGAGCATTAAATGGTAAATTTTATTTTATTTTTTGCAAATGATCCAAGGAACATCGTGCTTGGCGCTAGTAGTGATGGCATGAATCCGTTTGGCAACCAGAACACCAATCATAGCACATGGTCCATGTTTGTATGGATGTACAACCTCCCCCCTGGTTGTGCATGAAGAAAAAATACATACACATGGCTATGCTTATTCAAGGGCCGAGACAACCGGGAAATGATATAAATCTGTATCTCGGGTTACTGAAAGAGGAGCTATAGACCTTATGGACGACACCGGCCAAGACATGGGATGCAAGCAAAGGAGAGTATTTCTACATGAGAGCCGCGCTGATCACGACGGTGCAGGACTATCTCGGTTACGGCTATATCTCCGGCTAGGTGTGCCACGAATATTGCAGATGCACGAGGTGCATGGATGATACAACTTCTCAGAAGCTATCGAAAGATGGCGGGTCTTCAAAAATCATGTACATGGGGCATCAAAGATGGCTCGAGAAGGATGACCCGTGGAGAAAGCGTTTAGATCTATTCAATGGTAAGGCTGAGCGTTGAGGTCCTCCACGTAAGCGTAGCGGTGTAGAAATATATGAGTTATTGAAGAACTGGGAAGAGTGCCCCTCGCCGGGAAATACGAAGAAAAAGGCGCCGGAGCCCCTGCTGAAGGTATGGAAGACGAGATCTGTTTTCTGGGACTTGGAATACTGGCCCAAACTCGACACGCCTCATAGCCTTGATCAAATGCATATCACAAAAATTATCCTTGAGAGTTTGCTTGGAACATTGATGAACATGCCGGAGAGGACCGAGGATGGGCCGAAGGCAAGAAAAGACTTGGAATTTTTGAATATCAGGAAATATCTCCAAATGCCCGGTAAAAAGTCGTCAGAGGAGACCGAGACGGAGATGGAGATGGAAGATAGGGGCAAAAAGGTAAACAAGAAGGAAGAACAATATTCCCCCCCTCTTGCTTCACCTTAGATCCGAAGGAGGTCGATCAATTGTTCAAGTGCCTTGTCGGAATCAAAGTTAGTTCCGGATACTATGGGAAGATAAGCAGATATCTAGACACTAAGAAAAAAAGGTTCACCGGGATGAAGTCTCACGACTGTCATGTGATGATGCCGCAGTTACTCGCGGTTGCACTTAGAGGGATTATGGACACACATGTGCGTGAGACGCTTGCTGACCTATGCCACTTTTTTGATGCTATCTCTCGAAACTCGATAAGTGTGAAGCAACTCCATAGCCTACAGGAAGAGATTGTTGTCATACTGAATGAGCAAGAGATGTACTTCCCGCCCGCGTTCTTTGATGTCATGGTGCATCTATGTGTCCATATCATGGACGACATCATCGACCTAGGGACAACATTCCTGCACAGCATGATGCCATCCGAGAGGATGAATGGGTTCATCAAAGGATTCGCTTGTAACATGTCCCATCCATATGGAAGCATAGCCCAGGGATATCTGACCAAAGAGTGCATCTCTTTCTGTGAGAGTTATCTAGTAGGCACCGGAGACCCAGTTGTTGGTTTTCCCGTCAACAAGCACTGTGGAAGGCTCGAAGGGGAAGGTCACACCAACAGTCATAGGGATGTGAATGTGTTACGCTTGGGACGACAAAATGACCTGACAGGGCAAACTTAATAGTGCTACAACACCTAGATGTGCTAGAATATTTCGTGACACTGCACAAAGAGACCATCGCAAAGAAGTACTGTGACCGTGGGGTGCACAGGACGGACACTGAAGTTGTTAGAGAGCACAACTCCACTTTCTTGCGTTGGTTCAAAGAGCGAGTTCTGGCTAATCCCCCGGAAGAGGGTTGTCCGAACGGAACGCTCATATACACCTTAGCACATGGCCTGTCGACCAACCTCGCAACTTATCAAGCATACGATATCAACGGATACACATTCTACACGGAGGAGAAAGATATAAACAGTGATGAACAAAACTCAGGGGTGACGATGGAAGCCATGACTGGGAATGTAACTGAAAGATATTACGGAAGGGTCAAAGAGATATGGGAGCTTAACTACTCTGAATGGCATAGCGCGACGATGTTCCGTGCCAAATGGGCTAAGAATGTACATAGAGAAAACCGACATTTCACTACCATGTGTATACCCGACTCCGATAGCGGTACCGTCATAGCCATCGCCAAAAATGAGCCATGGGTACATGCTAAACACGTGACACAATGTTTCTTCATAACTGATCTGATCAATCCCAGCCGTGTTGTCATGAGGAGAAGCAAAAGGAGCATCGCCGGAATGGATGGAGTCGCCAACGAGGAAGACTATGACCAGTACGGTGATCCGATGAGGGAAGATGATACTGCTAAGGATGAAACATACATCAAAAGAAGAATGAACACTATATTACCTATGAAAGATCGTAATCCCTGGAGAAGGAAAAGTCATGACCATGGGCTCAATTATTCAACAACGAACAAAAGAGGGAAGAAGATCAGTCTGAAGCGTCGTCGTCGCCCAAGCTGACAAACTAATCCACAATTTTTGTGTGTGTCTAGCTATTTTGTATACCGCCGTTAGCGGTCAAATGATGTAATATATATTATACTAATTATTATCCGGAGAGTAACAGTGGTATTGCTCCAACGACAGACCAAATTAAACTCTAGCTAGCTAGAGCTATATATACCCTTGCTATACAAACTTTGTACAAATGCAAATGAAAGATAAGAAAAAGAAAATTGCAAATGAAAGAAAAAGAAAAAGAAAGGAAGTTTTGCAAATGAAATTAATGAAAGAAAAAGAAAAAGGAACTAATAAGTTGTGGAAAATGAAATGAAAGAAAAAGAAAAAGAAAAAGGAAGGAAGTTTGTGGAATATGAAAAATAAAAATAAAAGAAAATAAATATAAAAATAAAATAAAAGAAAAAGAAAAAGAAAAATAACAATAAGAATAAAAATACAAATTAAAGAAAAAGGAAAATAAAAATAAAAGAAAAAGAAAAAGAAAAATAAACGAAAAAGAAAAAGAAAAAGAAAAAGAAAAGAAAATAAATAAAAATAAAAATAAAAATAATTAAATAAAAAGGAAAATAAAAATAAAAGAAAAAGGAAAATAAAAATAAAAATAAAAATAAAAGAAAAAGTTAGCAGTAGCGCGGTTTGAGCTGGGCAGCGCTATAACTAAGTTAGTTATAGCGCGTTTTTTCTGCCCCGCGCTATAGCTAACTTAGCTATAGCGCGTTTTGCCACGCCGCACTATAGCTAAGTTGCCTATATAGAGCCAGTGCACCCATCTCTTTCCTCTCTCCCACTCTCGCTCGATCCGATCCCCTTTCTCTCTAAGCTCATGCCACCGCCGACGCCGCACCCGCCCACGCCGACGTCGACGCGCACCACACCCGACCCTTCCCCCGTGCCACCGGCTGCCCGTCACCCTCCTCCCCCTGTGGCGCCCCCGGCCCCTCCCCCCGTTTTGCCGCTCCCCTGTGCAGTCCCCACCACTGGCGCCATCTTCTCTCTGCCGGCAGGTCTCTCTCCCTCTCTCTCTCTAACCAAATTTGGTCTCTGCAGATCGACAGGGTTCAGCGAGGAGGAGAAGGACACGCTCAACCCATCAGCCAGCAAGGTGCTCGGCGAGGGGGAGAAGGATGCCCTCAAACCCCTCAGCCCCGGCGACCCCAACCACGACACCGACATCCTCAACCCCGACGCCACCCCCTCGGCCCCGGCGACCCTGAACCCGATGCGCGGTGAGCCACCCCTTCCTTTCCTCCTGTTCTATGTAGGGTGTCCAAATTGAGTTCATGAGCAGTACAATTTGTTAGTTTGTGTTGATGTTAATTCTCTCTAGCTTAATTGTTTCACATGAGTAATAGAATCTCTAGCTAAATTAGTTCACATAAGCAGTATCATTTGTTAGTTCATGAGCAGTAGCTCCTGTTCTTAATTTTTTCATGCAGTAGAATCTCTAGCTAGTGGTAGTGACCAGCAATGAGCCATTTTTGCATTGGAGAAAATTGCAAGAACAAAACTAGCATCCAACTCTATACATTTTGCTCTTGTGAAAAGAGATTTGCTAACTAAGCCACAAGTGTATTGGCAGCAATGCTTCATTCATTGATATGTACTATTGCCGGTGGTTGCCCATTGTTAGGAGAGCTCAAAAGGCATAGTGGAGTGATTTTTTGTCATGGTAGCTAAAGACAGGAACAACATGTGTTTGTGTACTTGTCTTGCTTTAAAAAGTGTACTTGTCCTTGAGCATCCATATGATCTATATATTGTCCAATTGCAAGTCATATCTTTTTTGTTATATGCTATGGCTTGTTTCTTTTGATTTGTGCTAGCTAGTTTGAAGGATATGTAGTACCAGCTAGCTATGGGCAGTAAGCTTCACTTTTGAAGCACTGTAGAAAATGAAAATTAGCTTATGTTGCTGTCCATTTTGAAAATGAGGATTTTTAATGATAGTTTAGTTTAGATTTTTAGATGAGGATTTTTAATTAGCTTATGTTGCTGCTACTATTTCTATGCTTGTTTCTAAACAGAGAATGATGATCAATAGCATGCATGTGTGATGACACACATCACTTCAGCACATAGTGCTTATTGCCATTTGCAGGGAAACTGATTGCTAAGTGACCTATGTTTTGCCGGAAATGTTGATTCATTTCCATTCCGGCAAATTTCAGGCGCTCTATATGTGCACTTTCTAGCAAAGGTCATGCCGAAATTTTCCGTGAATTTCGGCATGACTTGTGCTAGAAAGTTGGACATATCGAGTGCTCGAGATTTGTCATGACGGGAATGAAACGACATTTCTGGCAAAACAAAGGCCACTTTTTTTGTCATTATTCACTTTATTATATAAAGCTCGATATTAAATGACTACGACATTGAACCCTAGGAAACATGACCGACACCGATGAGGCCGGAGGTTCTCAGTCCCAATTAGGTCCAGCACACGCCTACCTAAACTTTCTGGTGGATCAGGAGAGACAGCAAGCTGGGTGTCAGGACCCCCTTGTCATGACGGAGGATGACGGTGGTGGCGCCGGCACCGACACTGATGCTACCAACGACACCGGCACTGAGACTGGCGCTGATGATGTTGCTAACTACAACACGGAAGGTGGGACCTCCCAAGCTAGTGAGGGAAAGAAGGAAAAGAGGACACGGCGCCCAAATGAGCTCGGCACCGGGAGACTGGTGGTCACGGCGGTGCATGATGACCCACAAGTGTAGGGGATCTATCGTAGTCCTTTTGATAAGTAAGAGTGTCGAACCCAACGAGGAGCAGAAGGAAATGACAAGCGGTTTTCAGTAAGGTATTCTCTGCAAGCACTGAAATTATCGGTAACAGATAGTTTTGTGATAAGGTAATTCGTAACGGGTAACAAGTAACAAAAGTAAATAAGGTGCAGCAAGGTGGCCCAATCCTTTTTGTAGCAAAGGACAAGCCTGGACAAATTCTTATATGAGGGAAAACGTTCCCGAGGACACATGGGAATTATCGTCAAGCTAGTTTTCATCACGCTCATATGATTCGCGTTTGTTACTTTGATAATTTGTTATGTGGGTGGACCGGTGCTTGGGTACTGCCCTTTCTTGGACAAGCATCCCACTTATGATTAACCCCTATTGCAAGCATCCACAACTACAAAAGAAGTATTAAGGTAAACCTAACCATAGCATGAAACACATGGATCCAAATCAGCCCCTTACGAAGCAACTCATAAACTAGGGTTTAAGCTTCTGTCACTCTAGCAACCCATCATCTACTTATTACTTCCCAATGCCTTCTTCTAGGCCCAAACAATGGTGAAGTGTCATGTAGTCGATGTTCACATAATACCACTAGAGGAAAGACAACATACATCTCATCAAAATATCGAACGAATACCAAATTCACATGACTACTTATAGCAAGACTTCTCCCATGTCCTCAGAAACAAACATAACTACTCACAAATCATATTCATGTTCATAATCAGAGGAGTATTAATATGCATATAGGATATGAACATATGATCTTCCATCCCAACTAGCATCAACTACAAGGAGTAATCAACACTACTAGCAACCCACAGGTACCAATCTGAGGCTTTGAGACAAAGATCAGATACAAGAGATGAACTAGGGTTTGAGAGGAGATGGTGCTGGTGAAGATGTTGATGGAGATTGACCCCCTCCCTATGAGAGGATCGATGGTGATGACGGTGGTGACGATTTCCCCCTCCCGGGGGGATGTTTCCCCGGCAGAATAGCTCCTCCGGAGCCCTAGATTGGTTCCGCCAAGGTTCCGCCTCGTGGCGGCGGTGTCTCGTCCCAAAAGCTTGCTTATGATTTTTTTCAGGGTAAAAGACTTCATATAGCAGAAGATGGGCACCGGAGGACTACTAGGGGGCCCACGAGGCAGGGGGCGCGCCCCCACCCTTGTGGATGGTGGGTGGCCCCCCTCTCGTATTTTCTTTGCTCAGTATTTTTATTAATTCCAAAAATAACTTCCGTGGAGTTTCACGGCTTTTGGAGTTGTGCAAAATAGGTCCCTAATATTTGCTCCTTTTCCAGCCCAGAATTCCAGCTGCCGGCATTCTCCCTCTTCATGTAAACCTTGTAAAAGAAGAGAGAATAGGCATAAGTATTGTGACATAACGTGTAATAATAGCCCATAATGCAATAAATATCAATATAAAAGCATGATGCAAAATGGACGTATCAACTCCCCCAAGCTTAGACCTCG
The DNA here is from genome assembly GCA_021437245.1 of Aegilops speltoides. NCBI lineage: Eukaryota > Viridiplantae > Streptophyta > Magnoliopsida > Poales > Poaceae > Aegilops > Aegilops speltoides. The sequence continues at coordinate 441,450,505 of CM038147.1, forward strand.
CTTGTCCTCAAGCGGAAGCCGATAACGAAAAATATGTCCACATGTTTAGAGATAGAGGTGTCGATAAAACAAAATACGGACATGAGGGCATCATGATAATTCTTATAACAACAACATATATATATATATATTTTGTCATATGATTTCTTAGGCTCAAGTAACAATCTATCCACAATGTCAAGTATGAATCAGAAACTTCATTGAAAACTAACAAACTATAATCTCGGTCACTGAAGCAACTGCAATTTATCATAACATCGGAAAGAGTCAATATAAGAGCTTTTCAGCAAGTCCACACACTCAACTATCATTTAGTCTTTCACAGTTGCTAACACTCACGCAATACTTAATGGGTATGAAGTTTTATTGGATACAGAGAAAGATAGGGGCTTATAGTGTTGCCTCCAAACCTTTTACCTCATGCTAAATTACATCCAATTGGATATATATATATATCAGGATCTTTCGAACAAAGGTGCTTGACAAAGGATAAAATGTAAAAAGGAAAGGTGAAGATCACCATGACTCTGGTAAAAGGTATAAGACAAAAGTAAAAGATAGGCCCTTCGCAGAGGGAAGCAGAGGTTGTCATGTGCTTTTATGGTTGGATGCACGAAATCTTAATGCAAAAGAATGTCATTTTATATTGCCACTTGTGATATGGACCTTTATTATGCAGTCCTTCACTTTTATTTCTTCCACATCACAATATTGTATAAATCTTATTTTCTCCACACTAATAAGTCATACATATTTAGGAGCAATTTTTATTGCTTGCAACAATGACAACTTACTTGAAGAATCTTACTCAATCCGGGTAGATATGGTGGACTCTCATGGCAAAACTGGGTTTAAGGATATTTGGAAGCACAAGTAGTATCTCTACTTGGTGCAAAGAATTTGGCTAGCATGAGAGGGAAAGGCAAGCTCAACATGTTGGATGATCCATGACAATACACTTTATTTCGCATATAAGAAAACATAACTGTGACACCCCAAAATTTTAGCCTTGTTTTGTTAATAAAAACTTTGCCAGGAAATTAAAACTTTTATTTTCCGGGCTCACTTTTGATTTTGGAAACATTTCCTTCCTTATTATCATGGAGTTTTTACCTCAAGTGAAATACTTCCCAAATTTATTGGACTCTCTTCCCTCTCAAAACTTTTTCCCCTTGGCAAGGATTTTATTTTGGTATCTTCATCAACACTGGTGTTTGGTTATTAAAAACCTTTCTTCTGTTTGTCCCCTTCTCAAATTTATTTTTTTGGATTATTTTCTTAAGAGAAAACCCTAGGAGTTTTGGGACTTATCTTATATTGAAACCACCCATGGTTTTACCATGCCTCATGTGGTAAATCCTTCCAAGACCACTCCCTTCCACTTGGGGCAATCCTAACATTCTGTTCCAACAAGTCCAAACCATTTTTGGATTTTATTCCATTTATTTTATTTCCCAAAACATTTCTGTCAATTATTTTAGGCCTAGGTGATTTACAAAGGAAGTACCTAATTTCCTTTGAGTTTTGATCTCAAATCAACTCCTCTGGATAGTCCTTAGCACCCACAACCTAGAACCATCAAGATCCACTCTTCCTCTTTTCAAAATTTTCAAGTTTCAGCCTCTGCAAGTTTGGACCAGATTTGTCAAATTTGGTGAAATTCATATTTCCCCTTCTCCAAAAATTCTACCAAAATTCAGGCAGCCCCCAGATGCAATGAGAGGCCACCACCAAAGATCAGCTCAAGGAGAACCTCTCACATACCAAAATCTTTTCGTCGAACACTTGGCCGACACTGTTTCTGTGCACTTTCAGAAATATTCAGAGATTCAGAGTTTCAGTGTCGTTTCTTCGTCAGTATCCAGTCACGCATCAACTGTGGATCTGGCGCGTTGCGCACGGCCCCTCCTCCCTGTCCAGAGCGCCGCACGCGCACTTGGCTGGTTCCTGGCGTCGATGGCACCCTGGCCCGCCTGCGCCGGTGTCTTCCGCGGCGGCCGAACCTCCCGTGGCGACCAACAGGAGACACCCTGCGGCACAACACCGTTCGGCACCGCCCAAGCCACCTGGGAGCTCTGCGTGGCCGTCTCCCTTGCCAGCGCACGCATGCAGCACCGTCGCCATGGCCTGGCACGCGCAGGGCGCGCTCCCTGCCGTCGACGGGTCGCACGGCCGTTCCGTTGGGGACAGGCCGTAACCGCCCCTGCCTTGCGGAGTTATGCACCGGGAAGGAACCATTACCCCGTCTAGTCGATGCTCGAGCCCCTAAACCGACTGTCCAGCCATAGCACTGTCGTAATCGCTCGCCGGACTTATCCCTTTCACGGCAACCGCCTAGGGCCGGCTATATATAACACCTCCGAGCTCGCTCTCGCCCCCGCACACCTCCACCACCTCACCAGACCCCGCCCAGCCACTGGAAGAGCCTCGAGGGGCCCTTCTTCCTCAACTCCGGCTACCTCCGTCCGCCTCGGGCTCCGGCAGCGTTCTCGCTGGTGAGAGCTCCTCCACCGCCCTAGGCTTGCCCGTAGCCTCATGGCGTCTCTAGAAGACTAACCCCCACTCCAATTTGACCCCAGCAGCTCTCTCCGATGAGGCCCACGACTATCCGAACCACCGTCCGCCGGAGCAAGGGCCGCCGTCGACGTGGTGCTCGCCGGCGACCACTACCACCACCCATCGACGCGGAAGGATGCACTGAACACGGAGGTACTCCCCGATCCCCCTGCTTCACCGTGGATCGCCGCCGGCGACCTCCGCAGCTCTCGGGCGCCGACGAGCTCTGCCGCGTCTTTTGAATATTCAAACCTGACGGGTGGGACCCGCCCGTCAGCCTCTCTATTCTTTTTTTTGGAACCATTTTCTGAAAGCGTATTCTGGCAAATGCGCTTTCTAATCTGAATCGTTTTCTGCACTTTTCTATTCTGCCCCCTGAGAGTTTTCTGTTTCATTACAGAAAGGTCCCTGGATTAAAACCCTTATAACTTTTAAACAGAGAAGTATTTTTGATTGATTCTTTTTCTGTCCTCTTTAAAATTTTGTCTAGTTTATTTTAATATTTATTTCAAAAGAAATTCAGACAACTTTTTGGTACTGTTCTTGAAACTATATATTGACTCAAAAATATTTTTAAATAGGATTTTGGAGAGAGGAGAAAGACTTTCAAAAGTTTTAGGATGCACCTCACCACCCCACAACTTGAAGGCAAGCATTCTGAACCCCGGCATAATATTTTTGGCGTGTTAGTTGACACCTTTATAACACCACATTACTCGGAGAACTTGTTATTTCATGTGATACGATCATTTGTATGGATGCATATTGGTGATTTCCTTGCTGTTGGAAATGAATATCCTTGTGATGGTAATCATCCTCATGTGCCTTGCATGCATGCCGGAAAGGAATCTGGGAAAGCCTCTGCCTTGGGTAGGCGTGAGCTTGTCCCCGGTCTCCGTCGGGACGGTTATGTCCAGTATGACATAGTAAGGTATAATGAGCGGTGATTCTATTGGTTGAAATATATTTTTTATACATGTCATGCAGGAAATTCAATAAACCTCCTGAGTCGACCATAGATCGAGTCTTGTTCCAGTAACCCCCATACTTGTCTCGTACTACCACTTGTCCCTACCGCAGATAGGGTATGGTTCAGTAAGTCGTCAACCCCTTTCTAGCACACATCGTACAGAGAGGCCATGGTGGAAGATATCGGTTGTAGCCGGTAGGCAGGCCACTTGGTCCGGGGGCATGGGTGTTTCCGGTTGGGACCGAGAGGGGAGGCCACCCCTTAGAGCGCGCGATATAAATTTGATCCCATGCTACGCGAGGTTGTAGCCTCCCCACTTAGAGTTTTGCTTGACACGTGTCGTGGGTGATTCCAGACACCGGTGAGTTAAGCTGGTGTGTGCAAGTTAGGTGTGTTTTCAACTGAAAGGCCATAGACGGAATTAGTCCCGATGGACTAATGGAATCCGTTGCTCGTGGGTAAGGAGTACACCCTCTGCAGAGATTAAATCTATTCGAATAGCCGTGTCCATGGTTAAGGACTACAGTCTAGGATGGGTCAAGTGTCGGTCTTAGTGTCGGTCTTCGGAGGAGAAACTGTTAAACCAGAACTTGGATTGTGAGTTGTGACTTGTGATGATTATGATTATTATTATTATGGACTAACCCATTATATCATTGAGTATCCCTAGGATGGTTCCACCTCCTGGATATTCATTGTGATTATTGACTTTATAAGCCCTTTATGTGGTGTCGCTGAGACGCCCGACTGTGGCATTGCTTGTTATTATTTATTTTATAAGCCCTTTATGTGGTGTCGCTGAGACGCCCAACTGTGGCATTGCTTGTTATTATTTACTTTATAAGCCCTTTATGTGGTGTCGCTGAGACGCCCGACTGTGGCATTGCTTGTTATTATTTACTTTATAAGCCCTTTATGTGGTGTCGCTGAGACGCCCGACTGTGGCATTGCTTGTTATTATTTACTTTATAAGCCCTTTATGCGGTGTCGCTGAGACGCCCGACTGTGGCATTGCTTGCTATTATTTACTTTATAAGCCCTTTATGTGGTGTCATTGAGACCTTGATCGTGGCATTGCTTGTTATTATTTACTTTATAAGCCCTTTATGTGGCGTCGCACAGACGCCCGACTGTGGCATTGCTTGTTATTATTTATTTTATAAGCCCTTTATGTGACGTCGCACAGACGCCCGACTGTGGCATGCTTGTTATTTATTTACTTTATAAGCCCTTTATGTGGTGTCGCTGAGACGCCCGACTATGGCATTGCTTGTTATTTATTTACCTTACAAGCCCTTTATGTGGCGTCGCACAGACGCCCGACTGCGGCATTTTATTTTCCATTCCCTTATTGCTTATTCATGTTGCATATAAATAACCTGCTTGCATGCACAAAAGATTTTATTTATGACTGACGATGTGATCATAGAATATTTCAGCTCATGATTATCAATTATATTATACCCGTGTTCATAATGTTTGCGAGTACATTCAAAGTACTCACTGGCTTGTCCCTGGCTATTGTCTTGGCCAGATTTCTTGCACGGAGAGGAGTGACGCGATGTCGGCCCAGGAACCTAAGCAATGGTGATAGCAGCCTCGTGAAGATAGGAGTTAACTTGGTCAGCTGTTCCTGATGGGAAATGGAGTCCCATAGACACTGATGATCCACAAACCGCTTCCGCCCTCAACCACTAGAAACCATTTGTTGTACTCACAGGCCAGAACGGCCTTGTACTTCATATTTTTTATCTTGCTTGGATTTTTTGTATCAAGTTGATACCTCATCAGCTAACAGTAATCCTGGGGCTGATGAGCACGACGGTCTTTTTCTGGAAATTGATACCCGGAAAAACCGGTCGTGACAGACTTGGTATCAGAGCCAGCCCGACCATTGGCTAATCCTATCTTAGCCAGGTCAATAAACTTAGGCAAACCAACCCACCAAACCATAACCAAACCCCAACCAAGCTTCTCGTGCAATATAGCCACACAGTGACCCCGGCACTTTTGGCGGTCGGTGCCCAACCTATCAACCCAGCCTGTCGATCACGCACCAGTGACCAGCACCCAAGATGTCTCATTCGCAAGCGTGCGAAGGAAGACTCTGTTCCCTTTTACTATAAAAAGGGCACGCTCGCCCTAAACTAGCACAACACAGCCTCTACCCCAAACCGAGCCACAATGCCTGGTCCTGTCGTGCACAACGAGACCACAACAACCAACCTTGGAGGCTTTGTGACCATACTCGCAAACCTCACCCGTCGTGCCTATGCGTTAGAAGAGCCACCAGAATATGTTGTGAACCAAGGACCCATGAGCGGTGAGGACCGTCAATTCTGGGCCACTGTACACATCTACGGTAGGAGTCTAGCGCCCGAATGCCCCTACAGGTTCACCGGAAGGACAACTTCTTTTGAGCTACAAGCCGTCCAACTAGCGGCGCGAGAGGCTGTAGTTCAACTCCGGCACTTGTCGCCCAGAGTTAACTGTCGCTCGTTCCACTACTACCCCAGACGTGAAGGGTATGGCAGACCACCCCAAGTGGCCAACGGAGATCACGAGATGGATCCTGCACTGCTGCACCTAGTGCGCTATGTAGGTGCACTAGAGGAACTGTTCGATCAAATCACCATTGATCTGATCGCTCCTCATGGGGAGCTGGTTCGTCGAGCCCCGTCGAGAGAAGAAAACGAGCCTGACGCCGACCACCCAGTCGTGCTGTTCGGACAGCCGATCGAGACCCTGAGGTCAGCCCCATCCGTCAACCAAGGTGCTTTGATGACCCCAGAAGTACTTCGTCGTCTTTTGGGAGCACACTCCAACGGGATTGTGGCCAACAATCCCCGCGATGGTCATCATCGCTACCCCGAGCCTGCAGCCCCTCCACCCTCTCCAGCTAATTCCAACGATAAGACCCGTGGAGAAGCCTCGACATCCACAAGGCATGCCCGCTTGGATGTAAACGAGGTAGACTAAGTCACCCAAGTAGTGTCGAGTCCCAGTGTATCCTCGCTTTGTAATCGTGTGACCTTGGAAATAAACGCAGCCTATCGTTGTGCCGCTGTTTTTTTAAATAGTAGCCTTGCATGGATATATTAGCATGCAGTGTGATTTTTCTATCCCAGGCACAGCTACCAAAACCACCTCGACAGCCCCCACAGTGATACGTCACTTTGGTGAGATGTGTATCTGTGGCTTTGACCCCGACCCTTGGAGTGGAACTGACATAATTCTTTACCTTTCACCACGGTAAAGTGATCCAGCTCCGGTGCTATAAAAAGGCCACCGCGTGACCTTGCCAAGCACCCCTCACCTTGTGCACCACCTTCACAACCATTTCTTGCCATGTCGAGCCCTAGTATTTATCTGAGAACTCCAGATGCAACCCCGGGTAGTTTTATCAAAATATTGTGGGATTTTACCTGCAGTACCATGGGCGCTACCCAGCCACCCCAGTACGAGCTGTTCAAATCGAGAATCACCCCTTCCACCTCGAGATATTGGGCAGCAGTGCACATCCCTCCCGTTAACTCAAACCAAAACCCAACGGATGTCTCCTTCATGGGAAATCTATGCCAACCCCACATATGGCCATAGAAGCTGCTGCTTACGAAGCGCTTGCTCGCCTTCGATTCTCGGTACCCTATGCCAGCGAGCGAGGGTTTTATTACTTTCCGAGCCGTGCAGCACCCGGAGGAGTAACATCTTTTCCCGGTGGACGAATTGAGAGAGACCCAGTCCTGGCCAACCTTGTACTGTACGTCATCGCTCAAGAGTGTTTAAACCAGCACGTGATGGGTTATCTCTAGAGTCTCACGGATTTAAATCCTTAGATCGCCATCGGCAGATCACTGAGGCCCGACCAGGAGAGACACATTCATCGTCTAGTCAATCCACTTTCCCCATAGAAGAGGAGTGTATCCCAGTGCCAGAGACATTTTCTCAGGACCCCGTCCAGTTACCGTTTTCAATTTAGATGTCACTGGTGTATTTATTATCGCAACTTTTATTTATGTATTGTAACTTATGCGTGGTACCCCGAGTTTGCACGGCAAGTAAATCATTTAGTTTCTATTAATGTGAGTAGCTCTGCTGCGGTTTGACTCTAATGGATTACTGTTTTCTCTCGCGAAAAAAAATCCTGGAGTGAGATTTTTTTCTTCCCTGAATTGCTGCATCATACATCTTCTCATGACATGGATTATTTTTATTTCCTGCAGCACCCCGGCAGCAAACTCACAACCATAATCATTCGAGCACATTCACTGCTTGCAAAACCTTGCAACGGTGTTACATCTAACTGAGCACCTCCCGACAATAGTCAGCGCCCGACACACCCCACCTACTCCTCGTGAACACCACCACCGCGGAGAGCCAACACCCGAGCAGCAGCATCGCGACGATCATCGAGGATCATCGCGCACAGGAGCACGGAGAGCCCCAGCACCGCTGCCAGCCCTCCGCACAACAGGATCACGTACCAGTCCGGCACCACCACCGCCATTAGAGCCTCGCCTCGAGCTTCGACAATCGGAGACAGAGGAATAGGAAGGAGGAGGAGAAGCAAGGCCAAGTGTGAGAAGAAGAGAAGAACACCTCAGCCGTTTTATAGCTCGAGCCCGGTGTACGGTGGGCGAGGTCCACCAGCACCGCTCGTCGCCCGAGCGCTGGTGTTCGGAGGCAAATCCTCGAGCAGTGCCGACAATGCACTGGCCCGCGAGGTGAGTGCACGCTGCACCGGCAGCTAGCACGTCGCGCACTACCGCGGTACGGCCTAGATGCCCTACGCGCTAGGCGTCGCCGGTGAGAAAGCACGGGAAAGCACGCGGGAGAGAGGAAGAAGAAAGAGCCAGAGGGAGAAGAAGAGGCTGACAGTTGACCCGGGTCCACCTGTCAGCCAGAGAGAGCACTGTGCTCTCGGGTACGACCAGCGTATTATTAAATTTAGAATTTATTCTAAATTTATATCCAGTATGGAAATCCCTCGTTTTCTTCCCAAAACCATAGATTTTTCCACGCAGCGCCAGTGCCCCACACTGTATTTTTGCACCACTTATTGCCCTCTCACTGTAGCCATTTTTGTTTCAATGCATATTTTTTTATAAAACAGCTTTTAGCAAATCTCGAGGACGAGATTTTTCTTAAGGGGGGTAGTATTGTGACACCCCAAAATTTTAGCCTTGTTTTGTTAATAAAAACTTTGCCAGGAAATTAAAACTTTTATTTTCCGGGCTCACTTTTGATTTTTTGAAACATTTCCTTCCTTATTATCATGGAGTTTTTACCTCAAGTGAAATACTTCCCAAATTTATTGGACTCTCTTCCCTCTCAAAACTTTTTGCCCTTGGCAAGGATTTTATTTTGGTATCTTCATCAACACTGGTGTTTGGTTATTAAAAACCTTTCTTCTGTTTGTCCCCTTCTCAGATTTAATTTTTTTGGATTATTTTCTTAAGAGAAAACCCTAGGAGTTTTGGGACTTATCTTATATTGAAACCACCCATGGTTTTACCATGCCTCATGTGGTAAATCCTTCCAAGACCACTCCCTTCCACTTGGGGAAATCCTAACATTCTGTTCCAACAAGTCCAAATCATTTTTGGATTTTATTCCATTTATTTTATTTCCCAAAACATTTCTGTCAATTATTTTAGGCCTAGGTGATTTACAAAGGAAGTACCTAATTTCCTTTGAGTTTTGATCTCAAATCAACTCCTCTAGATAGTCCTTAGCACCCACAACCTAGAACCATCAAGATCCACTCTTCCTCTTTTCAAAATTTTCAAGTTTCAGCCTCTGCAAGTTTGGACCAGATTTATCAAATTTGGGGAAATTCATATTTCCCCTTCTCCAAAAATTCTACCAAAATTCAGGCAGCCCCCAGATGCAATGAGAGGCCACCCCACCAAAGATCAGCTCAAGGAGAACCTCTCACATACCAAAATCTTTTCGTCGAACACTTGGTCGACACTGTTTCTGTGCACTTTCAGAAATATTCAGAGATTCAGAGTTTCATGGTCGCTTTCTTCGCCGAGATTCACCACGCGTCAATCAGGATCTAGCGCGTTGCGCATGGCCCCTCCTCCCTTTCCAGAGAGCCGCACGTGCACTTGGCTGGTTCCTGGCGTCGGTGGCACCCTGGCCCGCCTGCGCCGGCGTCTTCCGCGGCGGCCGAACGTCACGAGGCGACCAACAGGAGACACCCTGTGGCACAACGCCGTTCGGCACCGCCCAAGCCACCTGGGAGCTCCGCATGGCTGTCTCCCTTGCCAACAAGACGATGCAGCACCGCCGCCGCGGGCTCGCACGCAGGGCGCTGCCTCGCCGCCGACGGGCCGCACGGTCGTTCCGTTGAGATAGGTCAGAATCGCCGCCTTTATGGAGTTATGCACCGGATGGAACCATTACCCGCCTAGTCGATGCTCGAGCCCCTAAAGCGATCGTCCAGCCACAAGATCGCCAGAATCGCCACGGACTTATCCCGTTCATGGCAACCGCCTCGGGCCGGCTATATATAATGCCTCCGAGCTCGCTCTCGCCCCCGCACACCTCCACCACCTCACCAGACCCCGCCCAGCCACTGGAAGAGCCTCGAGGGGCCCTTCTTCCTCAATTCCGGCTACCTCCGTCCGCCTCGGGCTCCGGCAGCGTTCTCGTTGGTGAGAGCTCCTCCACAGCCCTAGGCTTGCCCATAGCCTCATGGCGTCTCTAGAAGACTAACCCCCACTCCAATTTGACCCCAGCAGCTCTCTCCAACGAGGCCCACGACTACCCGAACCACCGTCCGCCGGCGCAAGGGCCGCCGTCGACGTGGTGCTTGCCGGCGACCACTACCACCACCCACCGACGCGGAAGGATGCACTGAACACGGAGGTACTCCCTGATCCCCCTGCTTCGCCGTGGATCGCCGCCGGCGACCTCCGCAACTGTCGGGCACCGACGAGCTCTGCCGCCTCTTTTGAATATTCAAACCTAACGGGTGGGACCCACCCGTCAGCCTCTCTATTCTTTTTTTGGAACCGTTTTCTGAAAGCATTGTCGTGGGAAACGAACACCTATGGGGCAGGGCCCCTTTTCGTTCCGACAGGGAGCGGAGGGCGCACGAAGAGCGGATCGAGGCGAAGCACGCGAGGGATTTACCCAGCTTTGGAGCTCTCTGGAGAGATAACACTCCTACTGCTGCTTGTGATTTGTATTGTGTTCTTGCTCTAGAGCGTGTGCGTTCTGTAGTTCCGAATGCGTCGAATCCCTTCTACGTTGCGAATGGGCCTCCTTTTCTAGGCTAAAGGGGTCACCGACAGGTGGCAACGCAGACAAGGGTACAAATGTAAAAAGAGGGGTTGGTACAACTGCCTCTACAGTGCACCCTACCTAACTCTGACGGCAGGGGACAAGAGCATTTAATGCCCGTATGTGTCGCCCAATAGTGCAGAAAAGCGACCGTTAGGGGCACCACCATTCGCCACGATGGCCATCTCGTCATCTTCGCTCGCCACCTCGCACCGCTTGGCTGCACAATTACCGCCACGTGCGCCTGGAATGATCCTGCGGTGACACGTCGTTGGATGTGCTGGAGCGTGGGCACAGAGCGGTGGCTTCGCCGCGGCAAGCGCCTTGCCGCGGTCGTTGTCTTGTCGCGCCCGGAAGCTTGTCGCCGCCGGGCCTAGCTGGACGCGCAGCAAGGCGTCGCGCAAACTTCTCGAAAATCCTTGGTTATCTTCCCGGCAAGCTCCTCTTGCCGGGTTTGTCCTTCCCGCAAGCTCCTCTTGCCGGGTTTGTCCTTCCCGCAAGCTCCTCTTGCCGGGCCTTGTCTTCTCGCTAAAACACTTTGTTATTGAATGGTATTAATAGGAACTACGGAGGATCTTGGCGGCACCCGACAAGCCTTGCCATGGCATCACTGATCGCTGCGGCACAAGTTCGGGATACTAAGGTACCCCTACTTTAGTACACCGACAGAGCCCCTGTGCCTGGGCCACACGGTGCCGAAGGCTGTTGGGCCAGCCCAAAACAGGCACGGCACACGCGCCCGGGTCCACACCATATCTAACTCCATATCCACCGCGCCTCCCCAGAATGGCACGCGCCGAACGCGCATCGTGGGAGAGATCGTGGTGATTCTTTAATCGAAAAAGGCGAACGCTCGCCTCCTCCTCTTTATAAGCGAGGAAGCAGGGCCGTTCCACCTTCGCCACTTGCGTTCCTTCTCGAAATCTCCGCCGCTCCCTCCGCTTCCTGCCGAAGAGAGCAGCGCCCGCTTCGTCGCCGCTGCCGCCGCCAACGCCGCGCCTCCCCACCGCCTCTGTCATGGCTCCGAAGACCGGGAAGGCGGGAAGGGTGCAAAGTCGGCCGAGGCGCTGCGGCTTGAGGCGCTGCAGAAGGAGCGAGCACTTTTCCCCCATGAGCTCTCCGCGAAGGAGCTGAGGGAATGGTTCTACCTCTTCTGGTCGACAGAGACGCGGGCGCATCCGCGCACGCAGGTACTCTCCGCCGAAGCTTCTACTTCGAAACGGTGTCCAAAAGGATACCCCTTCTTCCCACTGTTCTTCTATTGCGGGCTCTGCCCGCCTTTTCCAATTTCTTCGTGGACATCATGAACACATACGGCTCCATCTCCTCGACGGACCCCCAACGCCGTTCTGACCATGGCGGTTTTCGCACATCTCTGCGAGAACTTCGTCGGAATCCACCCAAACGTAGCCCTTTTCCACCACTACTTCATGCCCCGGGTCGAGAAAGGAGAGCCCTTATCTGGCGGGATCGCCTGGATCTCGAGAGCCGGTATGAAGGAGGTCTATCTGGAGGGGGAGCTCCGTAGCAAATGGGAGGAGTGGAGAGCGGAATGGTGTTGGATTGTTGATAAGGATCCGCAGCCATTCACCAACTTGCGCCAAGCCCGAGTAGTGCGCGGCGGCGATTGGAGCGCCCTGGCGGCGGATGATGCTAGGTCAAGATCACCAAGACTTTCGGATCTTGCGGCTCAGCTTGCCGGGCTCATCAGGGGCTGTTGGCGCGGACTTTCTTCGCCACAGACGCCCTCTGCAGAGAGGGGAGACCCGCCTGCAATTGGGGTCCGCGGATATCATGAGGCTGCGCCAGCCTCAATTTTAATTTTACTGCCTTGAGTTGGATGGGACGCCAAGGAGCTGTTCAAGCACGACCCCAACCATCCCGAGTGGTTCAGCTGCCGCAGGCGTCGTCCCATTGTGCAACAACTCCCAGCTCGATCGTATCCGCGCAATGATGCCAGAGTGCGACTCGCACGGGATCATCCCAACTTGGCAAGAGCCCGCCGACGACGTCGTGCAGCAATTCTTCGACGACTTGGTGGAGGTAGCGGTCCGCGCCGACGAGCAGAGGCTCCTCACCCGCGACACCACCGATGACGAGATGCGGCGCATCGCCACCAGGGCGGAAGAGGCGGCGGCGGCTGCCGCCGCGGGTGAATTTGTGTTCACTGTGGAGGAGGCAGAGGCGGCCGAGGCGGCAAGCCTTGCCGATCGAGAAGAGCTCATCGGGGAAGTTGTCGGCGAGGAAGAGCCCGAAGCCGAAATGAGCGAGCCCGCCGAGGGTGCAAGCGGCCAGCCGTCTTCGAGCAGCTTGCCGCAGGCGGAGCCCCCAGCGCAGCCCCCAGCTCAACCAAGAAGGCGCCTTCGCAGGACCGGAGACATAGCAGGGCGGCAAGCAGGCCAACAGCCGCCGCGCCGCGGGACACGCTCCACCGCGACAAGCACCGTTACCGTGGGAGCATCTCATGCCGTGCCGGCAGCTGGAGCGGGGTCCTCTCGAGCCGCCGCTTCTGATCCTGCCGCAGCTCCCGCCAAGCGTCCAAGGGAGCCTACTCCTCCGCCTCGTCGCGCTGAAAGAGTACCGGACTTCGACCTCTCCGTGCTGAGCTCCGACGAGGAGGAAGAAGAGGAGGAGGAGTAAGACTTTCTTCTTGTTGTACTTATATTTCTTCGATTTTTGCTGTTTCTTGTCTTGTATCTGATCTGCTTCCCTCCGAACCTTGTTCCTTTTCAGGACTCTGGCCGAGAGAGCAGCGAAGAGGGCCAAGGTCCCGTGGTTGTCATCGAGGATGATCCCACTCAGGATAACAGAGGGCGCGGCCCAAGACCACCTTGTCGGACCCGCAATCTCTCCTCGAAGCAGCCCCAGCAGCAGCCCTAAGCGTAAGTGTTTGTGCATTTCTGTTGTGGGGCGCGATGGGTGCTCTTTCCTTGTTGATATCTTGATTGTTGGTTTGCTTGTGTAGGAGCGAAACAGTTCACGAGAACAAGCGTAGGCCGCCTCGAGGTGCTATCTGCTTCAACTACGCCGCCAAGGGATGATTCCCCGACAAGGAGCGCCTCCCAAGCAAGGGAGAGGTCCCCGCAAGGGCAGTTCTCCGCAAGGGACGGACCAAGGATCCCGGCGGTGGAGCCCATGATTACAGAGCCCAAAGACAGTAATCCTTCTTGTCAGAAAACTTCCCTTGGGTTCTTCTTCTTCTGATCTTCTTTTTGGATATTTGCTTGACTTTTTCTTCCTCTTCCTGTCTTCAGATCCTCCTTCCACAGATCCGATGGAGACCGAGGCCACCGGCGAGGAGGATGCACGCGGCAACACTGATGATGCCGCCGCCACCGAGGAAGAGGCCGACGCTGACGATCCCGCCGGCGAGGAGGCCGCCAAGGCTGCTGGCGCAGGAGCTGGCGAGGGGTCCGGCGATCGCACTGACGACCCTGAGGGCGCAGGAGCGCAAGGCGCTACACCGACCGCCGATCCCTCCGCCACGACGCAGCGCCAGTTCAAGAGCCCCAGCCCGGCGCCTACTTGAAGGCCGGTGACGGTGTCTTCATCAAGCTTCCCTGGGCGTCAAGCTCCAGGGCGCCGGTCGAGGGAGAGGCTTTTGATGGAGAAGTGCTCGCCTCAGCTGGGCTGACAGTGGTTGACGCGCCAAGCAGTAGCAGCGGCGAGTCTGAGGATGAGCAGCTGCTCCGGAAGCTGGTGTCGCTCTACCGTGCCCGCAAGCCAAACTGGAGTCCCGGGAAGCGCTTGTCGCGCAGGCGGGAGTGGACGTAGAGAAGCATGCGGAGGAGCTCCAGAGTCGCAACCAAGAGGCCCTCCGTTCCATTGCAGAGGAGAGGGCGCAGCTTGTCGAGGCGTGGAAGGCCTTCATCCTGGAGAAGGCAGAAGCCGAAGAGCAACAGCGACTTGCCGCCGAGGGGCTGTCCGCGCGGGAAGGCGAACTGACACAGCGGAAGGTTAACTTGGACAGCTATGAGGAGGAGCTTGCCGCGCGTGAGGAGACACTTGGCAGGGCTCTCAAGGAAGCGAAGGATGCTTCCGCAGCTGCCGAGGCCGCCAAGAAGGAGCTGGAGGTGAAGGTGGCGGGGCTGGAAGCCACCCTCAAGGCGAAGAACGAAGAGCTTGCCGCGCTCCAGCGCGAGCGTGAGAAGGATGCCCTTGCCCATGGTGAGCTGCAGGGTCGTCTCCTCAAGAGGGGCAAAGAGCTGAGTGCCGCCAAGGATTAAAATGCTGATCTGGAGCTAAAGCTGGCCACGCTGACTGAGACGCTGGACGGCGCCAAGAAACAAGAGGAGGACCTGAAAGGGGAGATCAAGGCCAACGAAGAGTTGCTGACGAGGGCCGCCGAGACTCAAAACACCTTCAGGGCTACGGTGGAGCTCTGGACAGAGGGCCTCGTAAACATTGCTGCAGTCATCGACGAGGAGCTGGCGCAACTGGACTTGGCGGGCTTCGGGTACCCCTCCGACGAGAACCTCCAGCCCAGTGCCAAGCTCACTCTGTTCTTCAAAGTCGTGGCGACGGCTCTCCAGCAACTCCGGAAAGGATCCCAAAGCAGCTGGCTGATGAGTCGCACGCAATCTGCGCCAGAGTTCTGGAGAAGGTGTTGGTGAAGGTGCTCTTCCGCAATCCGGGCCTCAACCTCACCAACGTCCTTAAGAAGCTGCCGGCAGGTGCTGATCTTGAAGAGCTCAAGGCCCTTGTCGCACCCATTGTGGACAAGGTGAATGAAGTCAGGAGGGTTGATGGCGGCCGCGTAGATTAGGCCGCGTGTTTTCTCCTTTTTCTTGCCGCTGCCAAACATGTTACGGGAGCAATCTATTAGCGCGCGGCAAGTTATCATTGTAATATAACTTTATCTTGGGCAGTATTTGCTACGTTATTCCCTTTACTTGATTCCTCCCTTTGTACGTTTTTCTACCCTATGCTTTCAGGGAACTTGCCGGCACAGGCACCCTTGCCGCGAGCGCTGAGTGCGGAACATCAGCAGCTTGCAAGCGGTGTCGCTTCCGGCAAGAAACCTTGTCGCAACTAGTTGCAGCACACTTAATTTGTTGAGCGGACTCGAAACAAAGTAAGGGCGCAACTAGCTACGAGTTGGTTCCTCCGCGCACAGGTTTTCCATACAAAGCGCGGTCATTCAAGGAAGATAACTTAAAAAATTTCAAAATTGATCGTGCTCAAACTTTGGCAACTTAGCTTTTCTGTCGTTTGCGTCCCGGCAAGGCGATACTTCCTTGAACGACGCCTAGTCCACACTATTATCTTCTCTTCCCCCCGGTGAACTTGTGGGCGAAGGAACCTTCTTTTCTTGAGAAAAAGAAGGAAGATAAAATAAAGATATGGAGCCTTAAGGCTCGTTATTGCTTACCGGGGGTAAGTGCTGCGCAAAGTGTCAGATAATACATGCAAAAAAGAAAAAAGCATGAAATTTGACAAGACGTGCGGAGCATATGATCTTTATTTATGCACGGGATCTGCGCCCGGCTTTGTACAAAGGGTTACATGCAACAGCGGCAAGGCTTGTACAAAGGTGGTTGCGAACAGGTTCCGCAAACCGCGCTTTATGGGTAAAACTTACGAAGATGCTCGATGTTCCAGAGTTGCTCACCGAAAGCCATCTTCGGTCTCAAAGCGACAGCGCCGAGCCTAGTGACTCGCTTTACCCGATAAGGGCCTTCCCACTTTGGCGTCAACTTGTTGGAATTCTTGGCGGATTGAACGCGCCGAAGAACAAAGTCGCCTTCCTTGAGACTTCTGGCATTAACTTTGCGGCTATGGTAGCGGTGCAAAGCTTGCTGGTATCGAGCAGCTCGTACAGCGGCCTGAAGACGATCTTCCTCAAGGAGCAGCACGTCATCTTGGCGCAGCTACTCTTGCTCAAGCTCATCATAAGCGAGCACTCGAGGCGATCCGTATACGAGTTCCGTGGGGAGAACTGCCTCCGCTCCATAGACTAGAGCGAAAGGTGTCTGGCCAGTGGCTCGATTTGGCGTTGTCCTGATCGACCAAAGAACCACCGGCAGCTCCTCGATCCAGTTCTTTCCGCACTTGTGCAACCCGTCGAAAGTTCTGGTCTTGAGCCCGCGCAGCACTTCAGCGTTTGCCCTCTCCGCTTGACCGTTGCTTCTCGGGTGAGCAATGAAGCGAAATGACCTTGGCGCCAAGATCTTGGACGTCTTGCATGAAGGTGCGGCTCAGAAATTGTGTGTCGTTGTCGGTGATGATCCCGTTAGGGACTCAAACGGCAAACAATCGACCAAGAACTTGATCGCTAAGCGTGTCTTGTCACCTTCCTCACAGCTTCCACTTCCGGCCACTTTGTGAACTTGTCAATTGCAACGTACAAGTACTCAAAGCCCCCGACAGCTCGGGGAAAGGGGCCGAGGATGTCGAGCCCCCAGACCAAAAATGGCCAGGATAAAGGGATCGTCTGGAGAGCTTAAGCTGGCTAGTGTATCTGCTTGGAATGGAACTGGCACGCTTCACACTTGGTTACTTGTGCAGTTGCATCCTGGAGGACTGTTGGCCAAAAGAAACCTTGCCGGAATGCTTTGCCGGCAAGTGCTCTTGCGCCAATGTGGTGACCACATATGCCTCCATGTATCTCTGCCAACAGCTCCTGTCCATCTTCCCGGGGAATGCACTTCAATTTCACTCCGTTGAATCTTCTTCTGTACAGTATGTCGTCGACAAACTGATACATACTTGATTGCCGGGCTACTTTCTCCGCTTCTTCTTGCTCTTCGGGAAGTTCTCATGTCTAAAGGAAACGGACAATCTACTGCGCCCATGCCGGAGCTTGCGGCTCGACAACAAGGACTAAAGGCACAAATGCTGTTGCGGGAACATCTGCTTCCACGGCAAGAATCTGCGGCTCAGCCGGAGCTTGATGTTCCCCGGCAAGCTTGCCGGAGCAAAACTCGTCGGGAGCGTCTGCTTCAACGAAACAAACCCTAGAGCTTGTCGGAGCAGACTGCTCCTCAGCACTCTTGGTGTTGATCTTGGGGACCTTCTTAGCGGCGGCTTCGGGGAGCTCTGCCGGAAAGTAGTCACTGGAAACCAACTTCCTTTTCTTGCTCTGTCCAGTTGACGGTGTTACAGATGGTTGAGTCAGCTTGAGCACAAAAATCCCTGCTTCCACAGGTAACTTAAGTGCGGCGCACTTTGACAGGCCATCTACAATGTCGTTCTGAGCTCTTGGAACATGTTCCATCTGTAGGCCGTCAAAGTGCTCCTCCAACTTTCTCACTTCATCAATGTAGGCTTCTATCAATGGACTCTAATAATCTTTGTTCACTTGGCGGACGACAAGCTGTGAGTCACCCCTGACAATGAGCTTCTTGATCCCAAGGTCTGCAGCGATCCTGAGTCCGGCAAGCAATCCTTCATACTCTGCAGTATTGTTTGTTGCTTGCTCCTTGGGAAAGTGCATCTCGACCATGTACTTGAGGTGCTCTCCGGTGGGTGCGACAAGTAACACGCCCACACCGGCGCCTTGGAGTGAAAAGGCACCATCAAAGTACATGATCCATTCTTTGCTCACTTCCTTGACAGGGATGCTCGTCTCTGGAGTTTCTCCATCAGGTGTTGGCGTCCATTCTTCTATGAATTCTGCCAATGCTCGGCTCTGGATAGTTGAAGTACTCTCAAACTTGAGGCCAAAGCTTGACAATTCCAGTGCCCACTCGACAATCCTGCCTGTTGCTTCCGGATTCTGTAATATCCTCTTCAACGGAAAGCGAGTGACAACTGTGATCGCATGTGCTTGAAAGTAATGGCGCAGCTTTCTCGAGGCCATGAGAAGGCCGAAAAGCAATTTTTGCATACCAGAGTACCTTGACCTAGCCCCCTGCAGAAGGGAACTGACAAAGTAAACTGGGCGCTGCACCATTTTCTTCTGTTTCTCTTCTTGTGGCTGTGCAGATCCATCCTTGTCGGGA
Source organism: Aegilops speltoides (assembly GCA_021437245.1). Lineage (NCBI taxonomy): Eukaryota > Viridiplantae > Streptophyta > Magnoliopsida > Poales > Poaceae > Aegilops > Aegilops speltoides. The sequence goes on from CM038147.1 coordinate 441,469,267, forward strand.
CCAGAGCTTGTCGGGGAAGCCCCCTGCTTGTCGCTGGATGCGCTTGCCGTGGTTCCTGGCTCGTCATCCGCCTCTCTTTCCGCTACTAACTCAGCACTAACCACTTGATTGGTTGCCGCTAGATATAGCAGCAACTTCTCTTGTGGCTTAGGTGTGACAAGTATCGGAGTGGAGGACAGGTACCTCTTCAAGTCCTGCAGCGCAGCCTCGGCTTCCGGAGTCCATTTCATTGGACCTGCCTTTTTCAATATTTTGAAAAATGGCAGGGCGCGCTCAGCAGACTTAGAGATGAACCTGCTGAGAGCAGCCACGCAGCCGGCAAGCCTTCGCACATCCTTGACACGCTTCGGTGCTTCGATCTGCTCAATGGCCTTGATCTTGTCAGGATTGGCTTCAATCCCCCGCTGAGATACAAAGAACCCGAGAAGCTTGCCGGAAGGGACTCCAAACACACACTTCTCGGGGTTGAGCTTGAGGTTGATCTTGCGCAGATTTGCAAAGGTCTCGTCCAAATCCTGGATCAGAGTTGCTTTGTCCTTGTTCTTGACCACTATGTCATCCATGTAAGCTTCTACATTTCTGTGCAACTGTGGCTCAAAAGTATGACTTACTACTCTTGCAAATGTTGAACCAGCATTCTTTAGTCCGAAAGGCATCCGTACAAAACAGTAGGTGCCACACGGAGTAATGAACGCGGTCTTCTCCTCATCTTCTTCTGCCATGAAGATTTGATGATATCCTGAATATGCATCAAGAAATGACAGCAGATCACATCCGGCCGTGGAGTCAACAATCTGGTCAATGCGCGACAAGGGAAATGGGTCTTTGGGACAAGCTTTATTAACATCAGTGAAGTCAATACAAAGCCTCCATTTTCTGTTCACCTTGCGCACGACTACAGATTAGCCACCACGTTGGATGGAGCACTCCTCGACAAGGCCCGCCGCTTCCAACTTCTTGATCTCTTCGCAATGAATTCTTGGCGCCCACCGCTTGTTTTCGACTTTCGCTTGACGGGCCGCGTGAGGGACAGACGGCAAGGTGGTGCTCAATTACTTTCCGGGAACACCGGGATATCAGATGGTTGCCATGCAAACACATCGACATTCGCCCGCAGGAAAGCAACGAGCGCGCTTTCCTATTTAGGGTCAAGCGTGGCACTGATGGTGAAGGTACCACCAGTGCCGTCCTCTTTGGCGGCCACTTTCTTGGTCTCTAGCGGAGCTGCCTTCGCCTTCTTACACTTGCCGGTGGAGCTCGATGGCGCGTCCTCGACGGTAGCGCAGCACTCCGAAGAGGTGCGTTTGCCGGAGTGGGCATCAGAGCTCTCGTCGGACTTGGTCTTCTTCTTCCCCCCGGGTGCTTCAGCGGCAAGTGTCTTGCAATCTGCTGCGGCTGCTGCTTCCTGGTAGATCTTGTCGGTGCAGATAAGGGCATCTTTCTTGTCGCCAGGGACAGAGATGACACTTACCGGACCGGGCATCTTGAGCACGTTGTAGGCATAGTGAGAGGCTGCCATGAACATGGCGAGCGCTGGACGACCGAGTATCCCATTGTAGGGCAATGGGAAATCAGCAACGTCAAAGGTGACTTTCTCTGTTCTGAAGTTTAGCTCGCTGCCGAATGTTACCGGCAACGTGATCTTCCCCTTCGGCTTGCTCCTTCCCGGGTTGATTCCTTGGAAAGTGCCGGTCTCTTCGAGCTCGCTGTCGGGGATCTGGAGCTTCTTGAGTACCGCGGAGGAGATCAGATTCAAGCCGGCCCGCCACAACAACCAGCATCTTTGTGACCTTGAGGTTGCGGATAGTTGGTGAAACCAACATCGGCAAGCACCCGACCGCAGTTATGCGATCAGGGTGATCCTCAACATCAAAGATGATAGGCGTGCTGGACCACTTCAGAGGCTTGCGCGACTCAACTGATGGTTCTGCTGCATTAACTTCCCGCACCCACTATTTGAGCTGGTGGTGCGAAGTATGCAGAGAAGCACCGCCGTCGACGCACAAAACCTCTGTTGCTTTCTGAAACTCCTGCTCGTCGGCCTCATCCTCATCCATCTCTTCATCTTCGTCTTCGTCTTCATCCTTGTCGCGGCCGCGGGGAGGCCTGTCTCCTTGCCGCTGCTTGGCCTTGCCGCGGCGCCCTCCCCGGCCGGGACGCTTCTTGCCGGATCCTCCACCACCTTCTTGGGCCTTCTCCTTGTCGCATCGCTCATATTCAGCTTTTTGCAGTTCAACAAGCTGCTCAACCTTCTTACAGTCCGAAGATCATGGCCCTTGGTGCGGTGGATCTTGCGATCGCTTGTCGGAGCCGTCACGCTTGTCGGCGGCCACCACAGCCTCGCCGGAGTTACCAGCTTTGGCCTTCTCGGCGCCACCTCCGTTGTCGGACTGCTCGACAACTAGCACATCTTTAGCTTTCCTCTTCCTATTGTTGCGCCGCCGGTTTTTCCTTGCCGGGGCGGCATCCTCACTGTCAGACCCTTCTGCTCCTGCATTCTCTCCGGGAGTTTCTCCTCCTCAAGACGCACACTTGTCGGCCGAGCATATAGCTCGGCGACATCTTCGATCTTGCACATCGCCATCTCCTCCCTCATCCTGCGATTCATGCGCGTTTTGATGGAACGCGCGATAACCGCGGCAGGTGGACGTCTCGATGTTGCGCCGCACTGGCTGAATCTTTGAATGTACTTGCGCAGGGGTTCTCCTTCCTTCTGGGCGAGCAGATGAAGATCGCTCTCCTGGCCATGGGGCTTGTGGCTGCCTGTGAAGGCGCCGACAAACTGGTGGCACAGATCTGCCCATGAGGAGATGGAGTTGTCCGGCAAGTGCATGAGCCAAGATCTGACGTTGGGCTTGAGCACCAGCGGGAGGTAGTTGGCGAGGATCTTCTTGTCGCGCCCCTCGGCAGCCTGCACCGCGATGGTGTAGATGCTGAGGAACTCCGACGGGTGCAACCTGTCATCGTACTTCTCGGGTACATCTGGCTTGAAGTTCTTTGTGCTGGGCCACTGGACTTGCCGCAGCTCACGAGTAAACGTAGGACAACCTACCGCGTACGGCAAGTCGCCTAGTTCCCCTGGCGCATGCATGTCAACAGCGGGCCCAGTGCGCTGGTCTAACTGACGCCGCGCTTCTCTCTGATGCTCGATGTGAGTACGAGCGTCCTCTTGTTGTCTTTCTTGAAGAACTTGGCGCTGGTCGTGACGAGCTCGCGGATCCGATGACGCTGTGGAGTCACTGTCGAGGTTGACCCGGCGAGTCGGCGATCTTGGCCTTCGGGGTGGGGAGTGTACGGTGGTTGCACCCCCACCGGTCTTGTCGTCACCGGCTCGCGCCTGGGCGTCTTGCCGCGGCTTTGACGTGCTCGGTTGCCGGGGAGTGTCGCCGTTGGCGAAGCCGATGAGGCTCTGAATGGTGGCCCTCCAATCGTAGATCTTGTCTGGCGCTGGAGGGTAATCTAGAAGCAGTTGGGCTCGGGCCAACGCTTCCTCTGGAGTCTTGGGTGGTGGCGGCGAACGATGCGAGGAACGAGATATGCTCGCACTTCTAACAATGTTAGAAGGAGCAGCATCTTGTCCAGGCGACCGTGCCGCGCTCGTGCCAGCATGTTGACGTGCATGCTGATCTTGAGCATCCCGCAATCCACCAGCTTGGCCTTGACCCAACGAGCGTATACCGCGTGTACCATGACGTTGTCGGTCCCGCGCCTCCTGAGATAGGCACGGTGCGTGTACGGACGCCGAGGTCTGTGCAGCCTTGTCCTTGGACCTGGCAGCATCGTGAGCTCCCTCGCCGGCGCCCGTTCCTCCGCCGGCGTCTACTCCACCGCCCGCTTGCTCTGGTGGCGGTGGAATCGACGCAGACGGACCAGCCACCTCCGAAGCCTTCTTCTTCAGTGGCATGTCGATGAAGATGATGATGTAGCGCGCGCGAACACCGGATCAGGTTCGCACAACCTCGACGCCCCCTACCTGGCGCGCCAAAGATGTCATGGGAAATGAACACCTATGGGGCAGGGCCCCTTTCGGTCCGGCAGGGAGCGGAGGGCGCACGAAGAGCGGATCAAGGCGAAGCACGCGAGGGATTTACCCAGCTTCGGAGCTCTCCGGAGAGATAACACTCCTACTGCTACTTGTGATTTGTATTGTGTTCTTGCTCTAGAGCGTGAGCATTCTGTAGTTTCGAATGCGTCGAACCCCTTCTACGTTGCGCATGGGCCTCCTTTTATAGGCTAAAGGGGTCACCGACAGGTGGCAACGCAGACAAGGGTACAAATGTAAAAAGAGGGGTTGGTACAACTGCCTCTACAGTGCACCCTACCTAACTCTGACGGCAGGGGACAAGAGCATTTAATGCCCGTCTGTGTCGCCCAACAAGTCGTAAAGCGACCGTTAGGGCGCCATTTGTCGCCACGATGGCCATCTCGTCATCTTCGCTCGCCACCTCGCACCGCTTGGCTGCACAGCCGCCCGCCACGTGCGCCTGGAACGATCCTGCGGCGACACGTCGTCGGATGCACTGGAGCGTGGGCACAGAGCGGTGGCTTCGCCGCGGCAAGCGCCTTGCCGCGGTCGTTGTCTTGTCGCGCCCGGAAGCTTGTCGCTCGCCGGGCCTAGCCGGGACGCGCGGTGCGCCGCGGCAAACTTCTCGAAAAGCCTTGGTTGGTCTTCCCGGCAAGCTCCTCTTGCCGGGGTCTTGTCCTTTCCGGCAAGCTGCTCTTGCTGGGGCCTTGTCTTCTTAGTTAAAACACTTTGTTCTTGAATGACATTAATAGGAACTACAGACGATCTTGGCGGGCACCCGGCAAGCCTTGCCGCGGGGCGCTGCGACTGCCCGTGCACAAGTTCGGGATACTAAGGTACCCCTACTTTAGTACACCGACAAGCATATTCTGGCAAATGCGCTTTCTAATCTGAATCGTTTTCTGCATTTTTCTGTTCTGCCCCCTGAGAGTTTTCTGTTTCATTACAGAAAGGTCCCTGGATTAATACCCTTATAACTTTTAAACAGAGAAGTATTTTTGATTGATTCTTTTTCTGTCCTCTTTAAAATTTTGTCTAGTTTATTTTAAGATTTATTTCAAAAAAATTCAGACAACTTTTTGGTACTGTTCTTGAAACTATATATTGATTCAAAAATATTTTTAAATAGGATTTTTGAGAGAGGAGAAAGACTTTCAAAAGTTTTAGGATGCACCTCACCACCCCACAACTTGAAGGCAAGCATTCTGAACCCCGGCATAATATTTTTGGCGTGTTAGTTGACACGTTTATAACACCACCTTACTCGGAGAACTTGTTATTTCATGTGATACGATCATTTGCATGGATGCATATTGGTGATTTCCTTGCTGTTGGAAATGAATATCCTTGTGATGGTAATCATCCTCATGTGCCTTGCATGCATGCCGAAAAGGAATCCGGGAAAGCCTCTGCCTTGGGTAGGCGTGAGCTTGTCGCCGGTCTCCGTCGGGACGGTTATGTCCGGTATGACATAGTAAGGTATAATGAGCGATGATTCTATTGGTTGAAATATATTTGTTATACATGTCATGCAGGAAATTCAATAAACCTCCTGAGTCGACCATAGATCGAGTCTTGTTCCAGTAACCCCCATACTTGTCTCGTACTACCACTTGTCCCTACCGCAGATAGGGTACGGTTCAGTAAGTCGTCAACCCCTTTCTAGCACACACCGTACAGAGAGGCCATGGTGGAAGATATCAGTTGTAGCCGGTAGGCAGGCCACCTGGTCCGGGGGCATGGGTGTTTTCGGTTGGGACCGAGAGGGGAGGCCACCCCTTAGAGCACGCGATATAAATTTGATCCCATGCTACGCGAGGTTGTAGCCTACCCACTTAGAGTTTTGCTTGACAGGTGTCGTGGGTGATTCCAGACACCGGTGAGTTAAGCTTGTGTGTGCAAGTTAGGTGTGTTTTCAACTGAAAGGCCATAGATGGAATTAGTCCCGATGGACTAATGGAATCTGTTGCTCTGGGTAAGGAGTACACCCTCTGCAGAGATTAAATCTATTCGAATAGCCGTGTCCATGGTTAAGGACTACAGTCTGGAATGGGTCAAGTGTCGGTGTTCGGAGGAGAAATTGTTAAACCAGAACTTGGATTGTGACTTGTGACTTGTGATGATTATGATTATTATTATTATGGACTAACCCATTATATCATTGAGTATCCCTGGGATGGTTCCACCTCCTGGATATTCATTGTGATTATTGACTTTATAAGCCCTTTATGTGGTGTCGCTGAGACGCCCAACTGTGGCATTGCTTGTTATTATTTACTTTATAAGCCCTTTATGTGGTGTCGCTGAGACGCCCGACTGTGGCATTGCTTGTTATTATTTACTTTATAAGCCCTTTATGTGGTGTCGCTGAGACGCCCGACTGTGGCATTGCTTGTTATTATTTACTTTATAAGCCCTTTATGTGGTGTCGCTGAGACGCCCGACTATGGCATTGCTTGTTATTATTTACTTTATAAGCCCTTTATGTGGTGTCGCTGAGACGCCCGACTATGGCATTGCTTGTTATTATTTACTTTATAAGCCCTTTATGCGGTGTCGCTGAGACGCCCGACTATGGCATTGCTTGTTATTATTTATTTTATAAGCCCTTCATGTGGTGTCGCTGAGACGCCCGACTGTGGCATTGCTTGTTATTATTTACTTTATAAGCCCTTTATGTGGCATCGCACAGACGCCCGACTGTGGCATTGCTTGTTATTATTTATTTTATAAGCCCTTTATGTGACGTCGCACAGACGCCCGACTGTGGCATGCTTGTTATTTATTTACTTTATAAGCCCTTTATGTGGTGTCGCTGAGACGCCCGATTGTGGCATTGCTTGTTATTTATTTACCTTACAAGCCCTTTATGTGGCGTCGCACAGACGCTCGACTGCGGCATTTTATTTTCCATTCCCTTATTGCTTATTCATGTTGCATATAAATAACCTGCTTTCATGCACAAAAGATTTTATTTATGACTGACAATGTGATCATAGAATATTTCAGCTCATGATTATCAATTATATTATACCCGTGTTCATAATGTTTGCGAGTACATTCAAAGTACTCACTGGCTTGTCCCTGGCTATTGTCTTGGCCAGATTTCTTTCACGGAGAGGAGCAACGCGATGACGGCCCCGGAACCTAAGCAACGGTGATAGCAGCCTCGTGAAGATAGGAGTTAACCTGGTCAGCTGTTCCTGATGGGAAATGGAGTCCCATAGACACTGATGATCCATAAACCGCTTCCGCCCTCAACCACTAGAAACCATTTGTTGTACTCACAGGCCAGAACGGTCTTGTACTTCATATTTTGTATCTTGCTTGGATTTTTTGTATCAAGTTGATACCTCATCAGCTAACACTAATCCTGGGGCTGATGAGCACGACGGTCTTTTTCTGGAAATTGATACCCGGAAAAACCAGTCGTGACAATAACCCATTACGTTGTCTTCCTTGTCCAACATCAACTCTTTAGCATTTCATATTTTAATGAGTGCTCACTATCATAAAATATGTCCAAATAGTATATTTATATGTGATAACCTCTCTTTCTTTATTACTTCCTATTAATTGCAACGACGACCAAAACTATGTTTGCCAACTCTCAACAACTTTTATTCATCATACTCTTAATATGTGAAGTCATTACTCTCCATAAGATCAATATGATCACTTTTATTTCTTTTTATTCTTTCGTTTTCTTTTATTCCCTCAAGATCATAGCAAGATAATCAAGCCCTTGACTCAAAACTAATCTTTATTATATATAGCTCATGGACTCGATTACATAGAGGAATCATAAAGCAAAACTCAAAACTAAATCATACTAAAACTTTATTCTACTAGATCAAGATATTACCAAAAGGATCAAACTAAGAAAAACGGTAAAGATAGGAGTGTGATGATGATACGATACCGGGGCACCTCCCCCAAGCTTGGCAGTTGCCAAGGGGAGTGCCCATACCCATGTGATTATGTCTCCTTCTTCGGAGGTGGTGATGTGATATTCTTGGCGATGATGCCCCTCAGGATACGATTCTCCTCCTCGAGCTTATTGACTTGCTGCTTGTGGTCCATTATTTTCTTACGGAGCTTACCCGTGACGGCTAAAGCTCCTTTCACCCATGGATGTTGCATAGCTGCTGGAGAACAAGTGACACTTTTTTCATATTTTCATAAGAAAGAAATCTAACATTGGAAGGGATGACCGAGTTTGGAATAGTTGAGCTCTATAGTTCCCCTATCGTGAATCCGGCTCGGAAGCGAGAAGTAACTTCTTGTTCCTCCTCCATGGCATCTATCCTTTTCAAACCGGCCTCCATCTCTTCCTCCATTGCTGGCCCAAAGTTGTCAGCATCGCTGTTTGCTCCTGGTCCCGGTGTCGGATGAGACACCCGACTCTCCCCTACTGACTCTTGAGAAGACATCTTGCTCTAATCTCTGACAGAAACAACTCAAAACAAAAAATAAAGGATTTCGTCGTCGTATGGTGGTCAAAACCTTCGGGAGATTATATAATGAATTTTTACCGACCACAAGAAGTATCACGCAAGAAAACGGAGTCCAGAGAGCACATGAGGTGCCCACGAGGTAGGGGGCGCTCCCAGGAGGGTAGGGCATGCCCTCCACCCTCGTGGACGCCTCGTGTCCTTCCCGAACTACTTCTTATTTTCCTATTTTCTTAAAAATTCCAAAATGGAGAGAAATTGCCATTAGAACTGTTTTGGAGTCAGTTTACTTACCGTACCATATACCTATTCCTTTTCGGAGTCTGTAACGTCCTGGAAAGTGTCCCTTATGTATTCCTCCGGGGTCATGGTTTCAATAACATTAGTTTCAACATTTATTGGATTACCTGAGATATAATGTTTGATTCTTTGGCTGTTCACCACCTTCGGATTTGTGCCTTCGAAGTTGTTGATTTTCATGGCACCGGAACGATAGACCTCCTCGATAACGTAAGGACCTTCCCATTTAGAGAGGAGTTTTCCTGCAAAAAACATAAACAAGAGTTGAAAAGCAACACATAATCACCTATATTAAACTCACGCTTTTGTATCCTTTTGTCATGCCACCTTTTAACTTTTTCTTTAAACAGTTTGGCATTCTCATAGGCCTGTGTTCTCCACTCATCAAGTGAGCTAATGTCAAAAAGTCTCTTCTCACCGGCAAGTTTGAAATCATAATTGAGCTCTTTAATGGCCCAATATGCCTTATGTTCTAGTTCGAGAGGTAAGTGACATGCTTTTCCATAAACCATTTTATATGGAGACATACCCATAGGATTTTTATATGCAGTTCTATAAGCCCATAATGCATCATCAAGTTTCTTGGACCAATTCTTTCTAGATCTATTAAGAGTCTTTTGCAAAATAAATTTAAGCTCTCTATTACTCAGCTCTACTTGGCCACTAGACTGTGGGTGATATGGAGATGCAATTCTATGATTAACATCATACTTAGCAAGCATTTTACGAAAAGCACCATGAATAAAAATGTGAACCACCATTAGTCATTAGGTATCTAGGGACTCCAAACCTCGGAAAAATAACTTCTTTAAGCATCTTAATAGAGGTGTTATGATCAGCACTACTAGTTTTAGCTTCTACCCACTTAGTAATGTAATCAATAGCAACTAAAATATCTGTATACCCATTAGAGGAAGGAAACGGTCTCATATAATCAAAGCCCCAAACATCAAATGGTTCAATAACAACAGAATAATTCATAGGCATTTCTTGACGTCTACTAATATTACCGATTCTTTGACATTCATCGCAAGACAAGACAAACTTACGGGCATCCTTGAAGAGAGTAGGCCAATAAAAACCGGATTGCAATACCTTATGCGCAGTTCTATCTCCAGCGTGGTGTCCTCCATAAGCCTCGGAGTGACACTTGCGTAGGATCTATTCCTATACATGCTCAAGTACACAATGTCTAATAACACCATCTACTCCTTTATAAAGGTGTGGGTCATCCCAGAAGTAATGTCTTAAATCATAGAAAAACTTTTTCTTTTGCTGGTATGTGAAACTAGGTGGTATAAATTTAGCAACAATGTAATTAGCATAATCAGCATACCATGGAGCAGTACGAGAAGCATTTATGACAGCAAATTGTTCATTAGGGAAGCTATCATCAATAGGTAGTGGGTCATCAAGAACATTTTCTAACCTAGACAAGTTGTCTGCAACGGGGTTCTCAGCTCCCTTTCTATCAATAATATGAAAATCAAATTCTTGTAGTAGGAGAACCCATCTAATAAGTCTAGGTTTAGCATCTTTTTTTCCATAAGATATTTAATAGCGGCATGATCAGTGTGAATAGTTACTTTAGTTTCAACAATATAAGGTCTAAACTTATCACAAGCAAATAAAACTGCTAAAAATTCTTTTTCAGTAGTAGCATAATTTCTCTGGGCACTGTCTAGAGTTTTACTAGCATATTGAATAACATTTAGTTTCTTATCAACTCTTTGTCCTAGAATAGCACCTACAGCATAATCACTCGCATCACACATAATTTCAAAGGGTAAATTCCAATCGGTGGTGAACAATAGGTGCGTAAATCAAAGCTTTCTTAAGTATTTCAAATGCTTCTACACAATCATCATCGAAGACAAAAGGAATATCTTTTTGTAAGAGATTAGTCAGAGGCCTAGAAATTTTAGAGAAGTCCTTAATAAACCTCCTATAAAACCGGCATGACCAAGGAAACTTCTTATACCTTTAATGTCTTTAGGACACGACATCTTTTCAATAGCATCCACTTTAGCTTTATCAACTTCAATACCTCTTTCAGAAATTTTATGCCCCAAGACAATGCCTTCATTAACCATAAAGTGGCATTTTCCCAATTCAAGACAAGATTAGTTTCTTCACATCTCTGCAAAACTCGATCAAGGTTGCTCAAGCAATCGTCAAAAGAAGATCCATAAACGGAGAAATCATCCATGAAAACCTCAACAATCTTTTCACAAAAGTCAGAGAATATAGTCATCATGCATCCTTGAAAGGTAGCAGGTGCATTACATAAACGAAAAGGCATATGTCTATAAGCAAAAGTACCAAAAAGAGCAAGTAAAAGTGGTCTTTTCTTGATCCTCTTTTGACACATGTATTTGAGAGAAACCAGAGTAACCATCTAGAAAGCAAAAATGTGTATGTTTGGATAATCTTTCTAGCATTTGATCAATAAAAGGCAAACGGTAATGATCCTTTTTAGTAGCTTTATTTAATTTTTGGAAATCAATTACCATCCTATAACGTGTAACAATTCTTTGCGGGATCAATTCATCTTTATCATTAGGAATGACAGTAATACCTCCCTTCTTAGGGACATAATGGACATGACTTACCCACTGACTATCAGCAACGGGATAAATTATACCTGCCTCCAGGAGCTTTAGTATTTCTTTTCTTACCACTTCTTTCATCTTAGGATTTAACCGCCATTGGTGATCAACAACTGGTTTGGCGTCTTTCTCCAATTTTATTTTGTGTTGGCATAGAGTGGGACTAATGTCCTTAAGATCATCAAGAGTATATCCAATAGCAACACGGTGCTTGAGTTTTCAATAATTTCTCCTCTTCCTGCTCTGAAAGGTTAACACTAATAATAACAAGATATATCTTCTTTTCATCAAGATAAGCATATTTAATAGTATCAAGTAGTGGTTTAAGCTCAAACACGGGATCACCCTTGGGTGGTGGAGGATCCCCTAGAATTTCAACAAGCAAATTGTGTTTCAAAATAGGTCCCTGTTTAAAGAATACTTCATCTATCTCCCTTCTTTCATTTATAAACATATCATTTTCATGGTCTAGCAAATATTGTTCTAAAGGATCATTAGGAGGCACGACAGTAGAAGCAAGACCAATAATTTCATCCTTACTAGGCAATTCTTTATCATGGGGTTGTCTACGAAATTTAGAAAAATTAATCTCATGAGACATATCCCCCAAACCAATAGTAACAACATCCTTTTTGCAGTCTATCCTAGCATTAACAATATTCAAGAAGGGTCTACCAAATATGATGGGACAAAAGCTATCTTGTGGGGAACCAAGAACAAGAAAATCAGCAGGATATTTAACTTTCCCACACAAGACCTCAACATCTCTAACAATCCCAACTGGTGAAATAGTATCTCAATTGGCAAGCTTAATTGTAACATCAATTTCTTCTATCTCAGCAGGTGCAATATCATGCATAATTTCTTTGTAGAAGGAATGAGGTTTTGCACTTGCACTAGCACCCATATCACATAAGCCATGATAACAATGATCTCCTATTTTAACAGAAATAACAGGCATGCCTACAACAGGTCTATGTTTATTTTTAGTATCGGGTCTAGCAATTCTAGCAGCTTCATCACAGAAGTAAATAACATGCCCATCAATATTATTAGCCAACAGATCTTTAACCATAGCAATACTAGGTTCAACTTGAATTTGCTCAGGTGGTGTAGGTGTTCTTGTATTACTCTTATGAACCACAGTTGAAGCTTTAGCATGATCCTTTATCCTAATAGGGAAAGGTGGTTTCTCAATATAGGTAGTAGGAACAATAGGATCATTATAAGTGATAGTCTTTTCTTCAACTTTAATAGGTGCAACTACTTTTACTTCAATGGGAGGGTTATATTTAAACCACTTCTCCTTAGGGAGGTCAACATGAGTAGCAAGATTCGCAGAAAGAAGCTACTATCTCAGAGTCAAGTCCATATTTAGTGCTAAATTCATGAAAACCATCGGTATCCATAAAAGATTTAACACAATCAAACTTAGGTGTCATACCTGACTCCTTACCTTCGTCGAGATCCCAATCTTCAGAGTTGCGTTTAATTCTTTCCAATAAATCCCATCTGAATTCAATAGTCTTCATCATAAATGAACTAGTACAAGAAGTATCGAGCATGGAGCGATTGTTGAGAGAAAGCTGAGCATAAATTTTTTGAATAATAATTTATCTTGAGAGCTCATGATTGGGGCATGAATATAACATTGACTTAAGCCTCCTCCAAGCTTGAGCGATGCCTTCTCCTTCGCGAGGCCAAAAATTATATATATAATTACGATCACGATGAACAAGATGCATAGGATAAAACTTCTGATGAAATTCGAATTTCAATTGGTTGTAGTTCCATGATCCCATATCATCACATAGCCTAAACCATGTCAATGCCTTTCCCTTCAAAGATAAAGGGTAAAACTTCTTCTTGATAACATCCTCGGGCATACCTGGAAGCTTAAATAATCTACAAACTTCATCCACATAGATTAGGTGCAAATCGGGATGCAATGTTCCATCTCCTGTAAAAGGATTAGCTAGCAGTTTCTCTATCATACCCGAAGGAATTTCAAAGTAAACATTTTCAGTAGGTTTAGTAGGTTGAGGAGCAGCTCTTTGCTCTACTGGTCGGGGTGAAGATACCCCGAACAAACCCCTCAAAGGGTTACTTTCCATAGTAACAAGTGACAGTAATTTTCAGCACACTATATAAAATTTTCCTTACCAAATTCCACCTACCAAAGGCGCTTCACTCCCCGGCAACGGCGCCAGAAGAGAGTCTTGATGACCCACAAGTGTAAGGGATCTATCGTAGTCCTTTCGATAAGTAAGAGTGTCGAACCCAACGAGGAGCAGAAGGAAATGACAAGCGGTTTTCAGTAAGGTATTCTCTGCAAGCACTGAAATTATCTGTAACAGATAGTTTTGTGATAATGTAATTCGTAACGGGTAACAAGTAAAAAAAGTAAATAAGGTGCAGCAAGGTGGCCCCATCCTTTTTGTAGCAAAAGACAAGCCTGGACAAATTCTTCTATGAAGGAAAACGCTCCCGAGAACACATGGGAATTATCGTCAAGCTAGTTTTCATCACGCTCATATGATTCGCGTTCGTTACTTTGATAATTTGGTATGTGGGTGGACCGGTGCTTGGGTACTACCCTTTCTTGGACAAGCATCCCACTTATGATTAACCCCTATTGCAAGCGTCCGCAACTACAAAAGAAGTATTAAGGTAAACCTAACCATAGCATGAAACATATGGATCCAAATCAGCCCCTTACGAAGCAACTCATAAACTAGGGTTTAAGCTTCTGTCACTCTAGCAACCCATCATCTACTTATTACTTCCCAATGCCTTCCTCTAGGCCCAAACAATGGTGAAGTGTCATGTAGTCGACGTTCACATAACACCACAAGAGGAAAGACAACATACATCTCATCAAAATATCGAACGAATACCAAATTCACATGACTACTTATAGCAAGACTTCTCCCATGTCCTCAGGAACAAACATAACTACTCACAAATCATATTCATGTTCATAATCAGAGGAGTATTAATATGCATATAGGATCTGAACATATGATCTTCCACCGAATAAACCAACTAGCATCAACTACAAGGAGTAATCAACACTACTAGCAACCCACAGGTACCAATCTGAGGCTTTGAGACAAAGATCGGATACAAGAGATGAACTAGGGTTTGAGAGGAGATGGTGCTGGTGAAGATGCTGATGGAGATTGACCCCCTCCCGATGAGAGGATCAATGGGGATGACGATGGTGACGATTTCCCCCTCCCGGAGGGATGTTTGCCCGGCAGAACAGCTCCGTCAGAGCCCTAGATTGGTTCCGCCAAGGTTCCGCCTCGTGGCGGCGGTGTCTCGTCCCGAAAGCTTGCTTATGATTTTTTTCAGGGTAAAAGACTTCATATAGCAGAAGATGGACACCGGAGGACTACCAGGGGGCCCACGAGGCAGGGGGCACGCCCAAGGGGGTAGGGCACGCCCCCACCCTCGTGGTGGTGGGTGGCCCCCCTCTGGTATTTTCTTCGCTCAGTATTTTTTAATAATTCCAAAAATAACTTCTGTGGAGTTTGATGGCTTTTGGAGTTGTGCGGAATAGGTCTCTAATATTTGCTCCTTTTCCAACCCAGAATTCTAGCTGCCGGCATTCTCCGTCTTCATGTAAACCTTGTAAAATAAGAGAGAGTAGCCATAAGTATTGTGACATAATGTGTAATAACATCACATAATGCAATAAATATCGACATAAAAGCACGATGCAAAATGGACGTATCAGTGCACCCTGGCGTGTTCAAGCCAATAGAGCCGCGGGAAGTGGCAGCGTGTTACGGCAACCAACTAGCATGCATCCTACGGGATACTGCTAACATCAACAGCACAAAAATATGGAAGAATGAACATTTGAAGAAGCTACTCCTAACTAGGTTGCACGCAAGATTCCTGTTGCCCGGTCGGAATGACGATGTCGATCCATGGGAGGATGATGGCATGAAAAAAATCAACAACAAAGCCCTAGGGAAGTTCAGCAACGCATTGAGCGCTTGGAAAACTAGGGTGAAAAAGGCGATTGAAGTAGACCATGAAACCTACGCCGAGATTGTTGCAGACAATCCGAAAATTACGATAGAGGACTTTGAAAAGTTCAAGGAGACTTGCAAGGAAGAAGTTGCCAAGGCCAGGTCGGAGAGAGGCAAGCAGCTGCAGGCAAAGAACATGGGGAGCCACCGCCTTGGAAGTCGTGGTTACACGGGAAAGAGGCCCGTGTGGGCTAAGGAGGACGGAGAACGTGAATGTCAGGGGATCCCAGACCCATTAGTTGAGTTCACCGACCAGCAAGAGCACAATTTCATCAGGGCCCGATTCTCGTGGGACCCCCCAAAAAAAGATTTTTTGCACTGACAGGCCGACTAGGAAATTCATGAGATTACTGGTAATTATCCTTTTACCACCTTACATATTAGCTTCTGATCAATCAAGTCTACTACATTCTAGCCGCATTCGTAAATGATTCATGGTCCATTTTGTAGAGAGAGCAACACAAGCTTGCGGTCGAAAGCAACTCGTCGACTCAGTTGACTCAGTCATTGGCGAAGTACAAGTGGGACACTCCTTTCAACCGGGCTATTAACATAATGATGGGACACCCGCCGGGCCAGCGGCCACAATATGGATGTGTGCACGCCGCCGGGGACGGCACCACGTGGAAGTACTATTATAACAAGGACCCCGAGGCTAAAAGACAGAGAAAGTAGTCCAGTCAAGTGACTATCAACGAGAAGGCTAAAAGACAGAGAAAGTAGTTTTATACAGACTTGCGATGAAGTCTGTATTTACAAGAAAGTGAGTGGGAGCACTACAGCCTTTCTGATAAGTATATTTGAATGACATATTGTTGATCAAAAATGATGTAGAATTTTCTGGAAAGCACAAAGGAGAGTTTGAAAGGAGATTTTCAAAGAAAGACCTCAGTGAAGCTGCTTACATATTGGGCATCAAGATCTATAGTGATAGATCAAGACGCTTGATAAAAAAAATTCAATGAGTACATACCTTGCCAAGATTTTGAAAGAGTTGAAAATGGATCAGTCAAAGAAGGAGTTGTTGCCTGTATTACAAGGTGTAAAGTTGAGTAAGACTCAAAGCCCGAACACGGCAGAAGATAGAAAGAGAATGAAAGTCATTCCCTATGCCTGAGTCATAGGTTCTATAAAGTATTCCATGCTTTGAACCAGGCCAGTTGTGTGCCTTGCTATGATTTTGGCAAAGGAGTACGATAGTGATCCAGGAGTGGATCACTATATAGCGGTCAAAGTTATCCTTAGTTACCTAAGAGGACTAAGGAAGTATTTCCCGGTTATCAAGGTGATATAGAGTTCATCATAAAGAGTTACGTTGATGTAAGCTTTACACCAATCCAGATAACTCTGAGTCTCAATCTGGATACATATTGAAAGTGGGAGGCATTAGATAGAGCAGCTCCATGCAGAGCATTGTAGACATAGAAAATTTGCAAAATACATACGGCCCTGAATTTAGCAGACCCGTTGACTAAACTTCTCTCACAAACAAAACATGATCACACCTTAGTATTCTTTGGGTGTTAATCACATAGCAATGTGAACTAGATTATTGACTCTAGAAAAGCCTTTGGTTGTTGGTAACATGGCGATGTGAACTATGGGTGTTAATCACATACAGATGTGAACTATTGGTTTTAAATCACATGGTGATGTGAACTAGATTATTGACTCTAGTGCAAGTGGGAGACTAAAGGAAATATGCCCTAGAGGCAATAATAAAGTTGTTACTTATATTTCCTTATATCATGATAAATGTTTATTATTCATGCTAGAATTGTATTAACTAGAAACTTAGTACATGTGTGAATACATAGACAAAACAAATTGTCCCTTGTATGCCTCTACTTAACTAGCTCGTTAATCAAAGATGGTTATGTTTCCTAGCTATAGACATCTGTTGTCATTTGATGAACGGGATCACATCATTAGGAGAATGATGTGATGGCCATCCGTTAGCTTAGCATTATGATCATTACAGTTTCATTGCTACTGCTTTCTTCATGACTTATACATGTTCCTCAAACTATGAGATTATGCAACTCCCGAATACCGGAGGAACCCCTTGGGTGCTATCAAACATCACAACGTAACTGGGTGATTGTAAAGATGCTCTACAGGTGTCTCCAAAGGTGTTTGTTGGGTTGGCATAGATAAATATTAGGATTTCTCACTCTGTCTTTGTAAGAGGTATCTCTGGGCCCTCTTGATAATGCTCATCACTATAAGCCTTGCAAGCAATGTGACTAATGAGATAGTTGCGGGATGAAGTATCACGGAACAAGTAAGGAGACTTGCCGGTAACGAGATTGAACTAAGTATGATGATACCGACGATCGAATCTCGGGCAAGTAACATACCGATGACAAAGGGAACAACATATTTTATGCGGTTTGACCGATAAAGATCTTCGTAGAATATGTAGCAGCCAATATGAGCATCCAGGTTCCGCTATTGTTTATTGATCAAAGAGGTGTCTCGGTAATGTCTACATAGTTCTCGAACCCGTAGGGTCCGCACGCTTAACGTTCGATGACGATTTGTATTATGAGTTATGTGTTTTGATGAACGAAGTTTGTTCGGAGTCCTGGATGAGATCACAGACGTTACGAGGAGTCTCGAAATGGTCGAGACATAAAGATTGATATATTGGAAGGCTATATTCGGACATCATAATGGTTCCGGAGAAGTTCGGGTATTTTCCGGAGTACCGGGAGGTTACCGGAACCCCCCGGAGAGTTGATGGGCCTTAGTGGGCCTTAGTGGGAAGGAGAGGCAGCGGCCAGGAGGTGGTGCCCCCCCAAGCCCAGTCTGAATTGGACAAGGGGTTGGGGGCACGGCTGAGGGAATCCTGGATTAAGGGGTCCTCGGATAGCCAGACTATATGCGTATGCCGGACTGTTGGGCTATGAAGATACAAGATAGAAGACTTCGTCCTGTGTCCGGATGGGACTCTCCTTTGCATGGAAGGCAAGCTTGGCGATTCGAATGTGAAGATTCCTTTCTCTGTAACCGACTCTGGGTAACCCTAGCCCCCACCGGTGTCTATATAAACCGGAGGGTTTAGTCCGTAGGATAACAACAATCATAACCATAGGCTAGCTTCTAGGGATTAGCCTCTACGATCTCGTGGTAGATCAACTCTTGTAATACTCATATAATCAAGATCAATCAAGAAGGAAGTAGGGTACTACCTCCATCGAGAGGACCCAAACCTGGGTAAACATTGTGTCCCCCGCCTCCTGCTACCATTAGCCTTAGACGCACAGTTCGGGACCCCCTACCCGAGATTCGCCGGTTTTGACATCGACATTGGTGCTTTCATTGAGAGTTCCACTGTGTTGTCACTGTGTGGCTTGATGGCTCCTTCGATTATCAACAACACACTCTAGGGTGAAAATTTTCTCCTCGGACAGATCTTCGTATTCGGCGGCTTCGCACTGCGGACCAACTCGCTTGGCCATATGGAGCAGATTGACAGCTACGCCCCTGGCCATCAGGTTAGGTTTGGAAGCTTGAACTACATCGTCGACATCCGCGGAGACTTGATCTTTGACGAATTCTAGCCTATGATGGCTGCGCCCCGCCACCATGATGAACATGACCTAAATCTGTCATCGGATGGTGTGCCGGAGATTGCACCTGTAACCGCACTGGCCCTAGATCCAGAGTAGAGTGCGCCATCCGAGGACGGGAGGCTCAACCCCGCCACGGAATCCGCGGACTCAACGGTGCTAGAGCCGAACATAGAGCTGACCTCCAACGAGGCATGTGTCATCGGAACCTCGGACTCGGCTCTGGCCATAGGCTCCGAACCGCGTGAATCCGCACCCATCGATTCTGACTGGGCGCCGATCTTAGAGTTCATCCCCGCGGACATCTTCCAACACTCACCCTTTGACGACGTGTTAAACTCATTAAAATCCCTCTCCTTGTCAGGGGATTCTTGGCCGAACTATGTCCGGCTTGAATGGGAAGCAGACGACGAAGAGTTTCGTTGCCCACCCACCACCCACTTGATAGCCACTGTCGACGATTTAACCGACATGCTTGATTTCGACTCTGAAGACATCGATGGTATGGACGATGATGCCAGAGAAGAACAGGAACCACCGCCCACAGGGCGCTGGACAACCACCTCCTCATACGATATATACATGGTGTATACACCCAAAGAAGACAATGGCGATGGCATAAAAGATCCAGTTGAGGATAAACTTCCTGATAAGCAGTCTAAGCGCCGACGGCGCCGCTCTAAGTCACGCCATGGTAAAAATAACGATACCGGTACAAGGGAAGATAGCACTCCGGACGATGCCGAAGAAAACGAAGACCCTGCCAAGCTAAGTTTTGAATAGGCCAGACGGGAAGATGGGCGAGCCAACCCCGGCGAACAGGCCATGAACAACGACTCGAAGATAACAATTATATGCATCTCTCCGAGGATGAGGTGAGCCTTGGCGATGAAGAATTTATCGTGCCTGAGGATCCCGTTGAATAGGGGCGTTTCAAGCGCCGCCTTATAGCCACGTCAAAGAGCCTGAAGAAGAAGCAGCAGCAGCTTCGAGCTGATCAAGATCTGCTCACTGATAGATGGACCGAGGTCCTGGTAGCCGAGGAATATGGACTCGAGCGCCCAACCAAAAGTTACCCGAAGCGCAAATTGCTACCTTAATTCGATGACGAGGCGTTGGAGCCAGCACTATCAGCGTATAATGCGGCTGACAGACCACCGCGTGGTCGTGATAAAACGGCAACTCAACCCGAGCACCAGCCGGCACAGCCTCGCCGAAAAAAATACAAATACAACATCTCGGGGATACACACATGACCTGCGGTACGACTTGGAGAACAAAGCAGGCTAGACCAGATCGATCTACGGATCGCGGGGGTGCGCCCCAATGCGCAACAAGGACCACCACGCCAGATATGAAAAATACACACCTGTCTGGGCCGAATACCACAGACCGTCTCCATTTGAGCTGCGTCGTGACTGTAGCCCGGCACAGAGGCGCCGCGCACCCCCTATGCTTCACTGATGGAGTAATAGAACATGAATTCCCAGAAGGGTTTAAACCCGTAAACATTGAATCATATGATGGAACAACAGACCCCGCGGTATGGATCGAGGACTTCCTTCTCCATATACATATGGCCCGCGGCGATGACCTTCATGCCATCAAGTATCTCCCGCTAAAACTCAAGGGACCAGCTAGGCACTGGTTGAACAGTCTGCCCGAAAACAGTATTGGCAGTTGGGAGAACTTGGAAGAGGCATTCCTTGACAACTTCCAGGGCACTTATGTCCGACCTCCGGATGCAGATGACTTAAGTCATATAATCCAACAGCCCGGAGAGTCAGCCAGGAAATTCTGGACTCGGTTCTTAACTAAAAAGAACCAAATCGTCAACTGTCCGGACGCTGAAGCCCTAGCGGCCTTTAAGCATAACATCCGCGACGAGTGGCTCGCCCGGCACCTCGGCCAAGAGAAGCCGGAGTCCATGGCAGCCCTCACGATGCTCATGACTCACTTTTGTGCGGGCGAGGATAGCTGGCT
Organism: Aegilops speltoides; assembly: GCA_021437245.1. Classification (NCBI taxonomy): domain Eukaryota; kingdom Viridiplantae; phylum Streptophyta; class Magnoliopsida; order Poales; family Poaceae; genus Aegilops; species Aegilops speltoides. The sequence continues at coordinate 441,490,255 of CM038147.1, forward strand.
AGCTCGTAGCAACAACACCTCAAGCAATCCTGGCACTTCTGAAGCCAAAGATAGCCACGGCAAGCCCCGACACAACAGACACAAGCGTTGAAATAATGGCGATAACGCCGAAGACACGGCCATCAATGCCGGATTCAGTGGCTCTAAGTCCGGTCAGCGGAAAAAGCCATTTAAAAGAAACAATCCGGGCCCGTCCAGTCTGGACCGCATACTCGATCGTCCATGTCAAATACACGGCACCCTCGACAAACCAGCCAATCACACCAACAGAGAATGTTGGGTCTTTAAACAGCCGGCAAGTTAAATGCTGAAAACAAGGAAAATGGATTGCAAAGTGACGACGAGGAGGAACCCCGGCCACCGAACACAGGGGGACAGAAGAAGTTTCCTCCCCAAGTGAAAACGGTTAACATGATATACGCTACCCATATCCCCAAAAGGGAGCGGAAGCGCGAAGTAAGGGACGTCTACGCGATGGAGCCAGTCGCCCCAAAATACAACCCGTGGTCCTCCTGTTCGATCACCTTTGATCGAAGGGACCATCCGACCAGTATCCGTCATGGCGGTTCAACCGCACTGGTGCTCGACCCTATCATCGACGGATTCCACCTCACACGCGTCCTTATGGACGGTGGTAGCAGCCTGAACCTGCTTTACCAGGATACAATGTGCAAAATGAGTATTGATCCCTCAAGGATCAAACCCACCAAAACCACCTTTAAAGGTGTCATACCAGGTGTAGAGGCCTACTGTACGGGCTCAATCACACTGGAAGTGGTCTTCGGATCCCTGGACAATTTCTGAAGCGAAGAGCTACTCTTCGATATCGTCCCCTTCCACAGTGGTTATCACGCACTGCTCGGACGAACCGCATTTGCCCGTTTCAATGCAGTGCCACACTATGCTACCTCAAGCTCAAGATGCCCGGACCCCGCGGTGTTATAACAGTCAATGGAAATACGGAGCGCTCCCTCCGCACTGAGGAGCACACCGCGGCCCTTGCAGCAGAAGTACAGAATATCCTCCTTAGGCAAAACCTCAATTCGGCAATAAATCACTTGGACACCATTAAGCGAGTCCGCGCTACCCTGCAACAGGACCATCCGGCCCGCCCACAGCTCAACTAGCAATCCGGCCTTCATGCCAGCCCCAATAAAGCGGCAAAATTCGTGCCTCGCATACACAACTACGCACTTAAAATACCATGGGCATGGACGGAGGCACAACTAAACTGCGGCCCACAATGCGGCTCAACCGCTCCTGATCCACATAGCTTCACTTTTTTTATTTTTCTTTCTTTCAGGTTTTTCACCTCTCAAGGTCTTTTCTGATAAACCTACTCATCGGACCCATAGCGGGACGGATACGCAAAGAAAGCTAGGGGCTCGGACATACAAGGGAATACCCAGGTGGTCTTTGCTAACGATCGTCATATCTGTTTTAAATACCCGCACGCAGCTCGCTCTTGGTCGTGGCATGCTAAATAGCCTTATTTTCTCATCGCACTACTTTGGATAGATACGCCTTAACGTATCAATCAACTTACAATGAAAAATAATCTGCAGCATTTGCCAATGACTCAAAATTTTCCTTGTCCATTTATTTTCAATTGCACCTGTACATTCTGGTACGCCTTAATTCGCCAGGGACTTCATCATGCCCCATAACACGGCAAGAAAGTACGAACAATTTTATAGTATAGTTCGGCACCCCGAACTTATAGCATTATATGCATCGGCTCTGAATCATGTCTTTGGTCAATAGTTGGGTTGCCCGGCTCCTATGCTTGCTACCTTACGTTCCGCTATATCGGCTAGGGTAGTAAAGGGAGAACTACTGTGATTGTGTCCCGGTTCTTCCGGACGAGCACCTCAGTAGAGAAAGCCAAAAGCTGACTGTTATGATACGGCGAGAGCTGGTCAGCTGTTCGAGAGGTCTTCAAATCGTTAGAGATTTGCTCCGCTTTATGCGAAGATTTGGTTTTTGTCCGATTACGCGTGTATAGCGCCCCAACTTCGGCCTTCCGAATACCAGGGGCTATGCCAAAATTTAAAATTATAGAACTCCTATGGCTAAGTGAGGGTGATAAAGCCGTATAGTCCGATTGCCTTGTTCGTTGCGCTGAACACCTCCTTAAAGGACCAAACATTTGGATAAAGAGTGTTTAGATTTATCCCGAACACCCCTGTACTAGCTACGTGGGGGCATAAGCCGACGACTAGCCAACTCTCAGATTTTATAAACGGCCGCACAGGAGGTAAAATTTTAAATAACAAGCATTGTAGTACACAAAGACCTTGTTCAATATTACAGGACAGGCTAAAATAATGCTTTCAAGGAAAAATAATATCCTTGGCACATTGCTCCGCCACAAGGCGGGATCCCTCCATGACAGTATCATAGTACTTCTCGGGCTTGCGATGCTCCTTGCCCTCGGGCGGACCCTCGGTCATCAACTTTGTGGCATCCATCTTCGCCCAATGCGTCTTGGCACGGGCGAAAGCCATCCACGCACCTTCAATGCAGACCGACCGCTTGATAGCATCAAGCCGAGAGCAGACACTGGCCAGCCACTTCACGAGTCCGAAGTAGCTACTAGGCATGGGCTCAGCAGGCCATAGCTAGAATATTAGGTCCTTCATGGCCAGTTCGGCCGCCTTGTGCAGCTCGACCAACTGCTTTAGCTGGTCGCTAAGGGGCGACAGATGTTTTGATCCAAGGTATTGAGACCAGAATAGCTTCTCCGTAGAGCTCCCTTCTTCGGCTCGAAAGAACTCCATAGCATCTGATATGGCGGCAGATCCGCAAACGCTCCTGGAAAAATCCAAATTCGGGTAAGTAAAAGGAACGCCTCCTTCATGAACTTGCTTTCGCATAAAAAAACCTTAATATCTTGGGCCACCTGTATTTCCCGGAGGGCACTCTGGGCTTTGGCTAGGGCATCTTGCACGCTCTGGAGGGTCTTGGCAAGTTTGGACTCTTGAGTCTTCGAATCACGCTCCAAGGACTCATACTTTTTGACGGCATCCTGGAGCTCTTGCTGGACCTCGCCGACCTGGGCCTCCTGCTTCTCGCGCGCAGTGCGTTCCTTTGCCGCTTTGTCCTCGGTCTCAGCCAATGCCTTCTTGAGGGCCGCTACTTTGGTCGCGACCCCTAATAAAGTGCATGCCACTTCAGTCAGTACAAACTTTTCGTCCCTCCCAAATATAAAGCACCAGTTAGTGCATACCTTGGCTGTCCTCCAGTTGCTTCTTCACGAGGCCGAGTTCTTCCTCGACCCGCTCCAGATTCCGTGTCAAGCCGGAGACCTCTGCAGTATGAGCGGCAGCGGCTAGCAGCGACGCCTGCTTATTCACACAGACATTTTATGTTAGACTCCTGCGAAAAATATTTTGATCCTCTGTTTGGTTCTTCCTTCCAAACACCGAACAGAGCATCAGGGGCTACTATCTACAAGGTGATATTCTTTTACAACTATATTACTTACCTCGAAGGCTATTAGAAGGCTAATGCAGGTTTCGGTAAATCCGCTTTTGGCGGATTGGACTTTCTCAATCACCGTACTCATAAGAGTATGGTGTTCTTCCATAATGGAAGCGCCTTGTAACGCTTCCTGCAATCTGTCCGGTGCCTCTGGATGGACAAAGGTCACTGACGGAGGCAGCTTTCCCCCCTTGTTCGGGAGAGGCTACCTGCCCGAATCCGGAGCCACTTGGGTCTCCAGAGCTGTGTCCCGCTGAGGGCCAAACTGGACTCGGCCCTCATCGTCGGGGTCTGTAGGGGTCTTGCCCCCCATGTGCCCGGCAACCGGACTTCTTTCCTCCGGCATCACCGGAACGGCCACCCCTCGGCCCGATATCCTTCGAGACAACACCGAGGTGTTGTCCACGGCCTTATGGGAGGTGGCCATTGGAAGGGAATCGCTATTCATCACTGACGGATCCAACAACCCCTTCGAAGAGGAGTAGAGCTCGATGTTGGATTGGGCCGGACTGCAGATGCATGGTCTAACACATCAAAAAATGATAAAGTGAAAAACCCCAGAAATATTACCGCCTTCGGATACTTACAATTTGGCCAGGGGCTTGACCCTGGGCCCCCACTCCCCGCTGCTGTTGCTAGCTGCGACAGAGTAGTCTGGAAGGGAGATTTTCCCCTTCTTGGGCGCCTCGGCCTCCCCATGTGTGGAGGCCTTCCTCTTCTTCTTCTCCCAAGTGGGAGGGTAATGGTACTTCTCCTTCTCCTCCTCCTCCTCCTCCTCCTCCTCCTCGTCGCCTTCGGCGGAGGAGTGCGTCTCGGCGTCTTCGGACGTCACGTCCGAAACTCCCTTGCGACGGAGACCCTCTCTGGTCCCCTTGGCCGCCTTCTTGGCTTTCTTCTCCGGCACTTCATAAGGTGCCGGAAAAAGCATCTTCGCCAGAAGAGGCGTTTCTGGGTATTCAGGTAGCGGAGCCAGACATTCGATCTCCTCCGCTATCACTACCCAGGCCTGAAAGATTGGCATAGAGCCTTAGTTTCCTCCCGCAGATATGTCAGTGAAAATGCCTTGCAAATCATAAAAGAAGTTAACGGATTAGCCCGACGTTTTATGCTGAGCCCGCGATCTTCGGACGAGGGCGGTGGTACCTCCCCAGTCTTGAAAAGCACCTTCTAGACGCCTTAATGTGTCGTATCGAAGAGATCTAGCAGCATCAGGTGCTTGGCCGGGTCGAATTCCCACAGATTACAAGTTCGGGTCTGGCACGGAAGAATCCGGCGGAAGAGGATGACCTGGACCACGTTGACAAGCTTGATTTTCTTGTCAATCATGTTCTGGACACATGTCTGGAGCCCGGTCACTTCTTCCACTGAGCCCCAGGCTAAACCCTTCTCTTGCCAGGAGGTGAGCCGCTTGGGGACTCTAGATCTGAATTCGGGGGTCGCCGCCTAGTTGGCGCCGCACAGCTCGGTGATGTAGAACCACCCCGATTGCCACCCCTTCATGGTCTCCACAAAGGAGCCTTCGGGCCAGGTGACGTTGGGCATTTTGCCCACCATAGCGCCTCCGCACTCCGCTTGTTCGTTGCCACCACCTTTGGCTTCACATTGAAGGTCTTCAGCCATAGACCGAAGTGAGGTGGGATGCGGAGGAAGGCCTCACACACGACAATTAATGCCGAAATGTTGAGGATGGAGTTGGGGGCCAAGTCGTGGAAGTCCAGCCGGTAGTAGAACATCAGTCCATGGACGAACGGGTGGAGGGGGAACCCCAGCCCGCGGACGAAGTGGGAAAGAAATACCACCCTTTCTTGGGGCTCCAGGGTGGGGATGATCTGCTCCTTGGCCGTAAGGCGATGAGCGATGTCTTCGGACAAGTACCCGGCCTCCCAGAGCTTCTTGATGTCCTCCTTCTTGACGGAGGAGGCCATCCACTTACCTCCAGCTCCGGATCCGGACATGATTGGAGTGCTTTTTGGACGGAAGAGATGGGTGCTTGGGCGTTGGAGATCGAGGATGAATGTGCAGAGGAAGAAGAGGGCGTGGGTGAAATGGGGGAATCCTTATCCCTTTATAAAGGCAATAAAAATCATGCGCCTCCCCGTTCGCCCTAAAACTCGCTTATTTCCCAAGCGCCGTGCTGATGGCACGGTTGGGTTACCCATGCCCGTATTGATGAGAATCCCGTGATAAGGGGACACGGTCTCTGCTTTGACAAGACGTGCCAGTGAAACCGCACCTCAAAATACGGAGGGACGGGATAAAAAACGGTTCGAATAAAAACCGGGTCGTGGCGTGATGTCACACTGTGAGTTGTCAGCGGATTGCACTCGTGGGATATTATACTCTCTACCGTGTTATGTGGAATTTGTTTTGTAGAGCCGGACATGATTCTTATGTTCAAGATCCACTGTGGAGTATTTGGAGAAGGAACCCGCCTTGCAATGTCGAAGACAATCTGCACGCCAGACTCATCGTCATTGAAGCCTGGTTCAGGGGCTACTGAGGGAGTCCTGGATTAAGGGGTCCTCGGACAGCCGGACTATATGCATATGCCAGACTATTGGGCTATGAATATACAAGATAGAAGACTTCGTCCCGTGTCCAGATGGGACTCTCCTTTGCGTGGAAGGCAAGCTTGGCGATTCGGATGTGAAGATTCATTTCTCTGTAACCGACTCTATGTAACCCTAGCCCCCTCCGGTGTCTATATAAACCGGAGGGTTTAGTCTGTAGGACAACAACAATCATAACCATAGGCTAGCTTCTAGGGTTTAGCCTCTACGATCTCGTGGTACATCAATTATTGTAATACTCATATCATCAAGATCAATCAAGCAGGAAGTAGGGTATTACCTCCATCGAGAGGACCCGAATCTGGGTAAACATTGTGTCCCCTGCCTCCTGTTACCATTAGCCTTAGATGCACAGTTCGGGACCCCCTATCCGACATCCGCCGGTTTTGACACCGACAATGGACCTCCTCTCCCTTCCTTCCCCCTTCTCCTTTAGATGGAAACCTACTAGGACTTGGAGTCCTAGTAGGATCTCCCTTCTCTCGGCGCGCCTAGCTTGGTCGGCCGGCCTCCCCCTCCCTCCTTTATATACGGGGGCAGGGGCACCCCAGAACAGACCAAGTTCTTTCTTAACCGTGTGCGGTGCCCCCCTCCATAGTTTCACACCTCGGTCATATCGTCGTAGTGCTTAGGCGAAGCCCTGCGCCAGTAACTTCATCATCACCGTTGCCACGCCGTCGTGCTGATGAAACTCACCCTCGTCCTCAACTGGATCAAGAGCACAAGGAACGTCATCGAGCTGAACATGTGCTGAACTTGGAGGTGCCGTATGTTCAGTACTTGGATCGGTTGGATCGCGAAGACGTTCGACTACATCAACCGCGTTACTAAACGCTTCTGTTTTCGGTCTACGAGGGTACGTGGATACACTCTCCTGTCTCGTTGCTATGCATCTCCTAGATAGATCTTGCATGATCATAGGAATTTTTTTGAATTACTACATTCCCCAACACTATGGTCCATAAGGCCCATTATTCCCCCGAGGGGTTCCGGTAACCCCCACGGTACTTAGATATGTACCCGATACACCACGGAACACTTCCGGTGTCTGAATACTATCTTCCTATATATCAATCTTCACCTCTAGGCCATTTTGAGACTCGTCATCATGTCCGTGATATCATCTGGGACTCCGAACAACATTCGGTCACCAAATCACATAATTCATATAATACAAAATCATCACCGAACGTTAAGCGTGCGGACCCTATGGGTTCGAGAACTGTGTAGACAGGACCGAGACACTTGTCCGGTCAATAACCAACAGCAAAACCTGGATGCTCATATTGGCTCCTACATATTCTACGAAGATCTTTATCGGAACCGTTATGACAACATACGTTATTCCCTTTGTCATCGGTATGTTACTTGCCCGAGATTCAATCGTCGGTATCTTCATACCTAGTTCAAGCTCGTTACCGGCAAGTCTCTTTACTCGTTCCGTAATGCATCACCCTGCAACTAACTCATTAGTCACTTTGCTTGCAAGGCTTCTTATGATGTGCATTAGCGAGAGGGCCTAGAGATACCTCTCCGATACTCGGAGTGACAAATCCTAATCTCGATCTATGCCAAGCCAACAAACACCTTCAGAGATACATGTAGAGCATCTTTGTAATCACCCAGTTATGTTGTGACGTTTGATAGCACACAAGGCATTCCTCCGGTATCCGGGAGTTGCATAATCTCATAGTCGAAGGAATATGTATTTGACATGAAGAAAGCAATAGCAATAAAACTGAACAATCATAATGCTAAGATAACGAATGGGTCTTGTCCATCACATCATTCTCCCAATGTTGTGATCCCGTTTATCAAATGACAACACATGTCTAGGGTTAGGAAACTTAACCATCTTTGATCAACGAGCTAGTCTAGTAGAGGCTTACTCGGACACGATATTTTGTCTATGTATCCACACAAGTATCAAGTTTTCGGTTAATATAATTCTAGCATGAATAAAAAACATTTATCATGAAATAAGGAAATATAAAATAACAACTTTATTATTGCCTCTAGGGCATATTTCCTTCACTTAATACCTGACTCTTTACCTTCGTCGAGTTCCCAATCTTCAGAGTTGTGTTTAATTCTTTCTAAAAGATCCCACCGGAATTCAATAGTCTTCTTCATAAAGGAGCCGATACAAGAAGTATCAAGCATGGATCGATCATTATGAGAAAGCCGAGCATAAAAATTCTGAATAATAATTTCTCTTGAGAGATCATGATTGAGGCATGAATATAACATTGATTTAAGCCTCCCCCAAGCTAGAGCGATACTTTCTCCTTCATGAGGCCAAAAATTATATATATAATTCTGATCACGATGAACTAGATGCATAGGATATTTTTTGATGGAATTCCAATTTCAATCGATTCCAATTCCAAGATCCAATATCATCGCATAGGCTATACCATGCCAATGCTTTTTCCCTTCAAAGAAGATGGGAAAACCTTATTCTTAGCTTCATCTCCGGGTAAACCAGCAAGCTTATTTAATCCACAAACTTCATCCAATATATTAAGTGCATATCAGGATGTTCGGTTCCATCTCCTGCATAAGGATTAGCTAGCACTTGTTCTACCATACCCGAAGGAATTTAATATTCAATATTTTCAGTAGGTGCAGTGGGTTGAGGGGTAATTGATTGTGGTTCAGGTCGAGGTGAAGATACCCCGAACAAATCCCTTAAAGGATTGTTCTCCATAGTAATAAGTGACAATAAATTTCAGCGCGTAGTAATAATTTTTCCTTACCGATTTCCACTTACCAAGAGCGTTCACTCCCTGGCAATAGCGCCAGAAAAGAGCCTTGATGACCCAAAAGTATAGGGGATCAATCGTAGTCCTTTTGATAAGTAAGAGCGTCAAACCCAACGAGGAGCAGAACGAAATGACAAGTGGTTTTCAGCAAGGTAATGTCTGCAAGCACCGAAATTATAAGTAATGAGTAGTTTGATAGCAAGATAATTTGTAACGAGCAAGTAACGGTAATGGTAACAAAATGCAGCAAGGTAACCAAATCCTTTTGAGGCAAAGGACAGACCAAAACGGTTTCTTATGATAAGCAAAGTGTTCTTGAGGGCACACGGGAATTTCATCTGGTCACTTTCATCATGTTGGTTTGATTTGTGTTCGCTACTTTGATAATTTGATATGTGGGTGGACCGGTGCTTAGGTGTTGTTCTTACTTGAACAAACCTCCTACTTATGATTAACCCCCTGATACGTCTCCAACGCATCTATAATTTTTGATTGCTCCATGCTACTTTATCTACTATTTTGGACTATATTGGGCTTTATTTTCCACTTTTACATTACTTTTGGGACTAACCTATTAACCGGAGGCCCGGCCCAGAATTGCTGTTTTTGCCTTTTTGATATTTGAAGAAATGCAGAATATCAAGCGGAGTCCAAGCGGAATGAAACCTTGGGATCGTGATTTTCCAACGAGCGTGACCCAAGAGACATGGACCCTACTCCAACCAGTGCCCGAGGACGTCACGAGGGTGGAGGCGCCACCAGGCGCGCCTCCTCCCTCGTGAGCCCAGGAGCTCCACCGATGTACTCCTTCCTCCTATATATACCTACGTATCCCCGAACGATCAAAACAGGATCCAAAAACCTAATTCCACCACCGCAACCTTCTGTATCCACGAGATCCCATCTTGGGGCCTGTTCCGGAACTCCGCCGGAGGGGGAATCCACCATGGAGGGTTTCTACATCATCACCATAGCCCCTCCGATGAAGTGTGAGTAGTTTACTTAAGACCTTCGGGTCCATAGCTAGTAGCTAGATGGCTTCTTCTCTCTTTTTGGATCTCAATACAATGTTCTCCCCCTCTTGTCGGGTGGTAGGTGCGACATATGCCAATGGATGGCTTATCATTGTGGGAGCCAGTAAGACATCGCGGTGCACAGAAGCGGGATAAGGCGAACACATGCCTTGGCCGAATCTTACCCAGGTTCGGGGCTCTCCGTGGAGATAACACACCTAGTCCTGCTCTGCGGGGTCTCCGCATGATCACTAGATCAACAAGTAGCTACAAGAGGCTCCTTGAGCTGTTCGATGGGAGGAGGAAGAAGGGCAAGGCTAGCTCTCTTCTCTCCCTATGGTGGTGTCTAAAACTCTCTGAGATCAACCCTTTGCATGGGTGCCCCGGGGGGTTTATATAGGCCTACCCCCCGGGGGTACAATGGTAATCCGGCTGGGCCCAGGCCGTCAGTGTCTAAGTCCTCCGCCTTCTCCATGACCACAGGGCCCGCCCATTGGTGGGTCCATTGGTGTCGGCCCGTTAATTGACAGTTAGCCCACCGCATGGGGATCTTGTCGGGGCTGATTCTTGTTGCCTCGCCTCGATGTGAGGGCTTTGTCGAGGTAAGCATGGTTCTGAGTCTGCCGCCTTGCAGGCTCCCATTGTAGCCTTACCTCGTCTTGTTAAGCAATAGTGCGTGGCGCCCAGAAAGCAAGCGGCTATTGGAAGCCGGCGGCCTTAGGCTGTGAGGCTGAGGCCGCCTCGGATGTCTCTCGACCGAAGGGCCCGCGCCGCTGTGGGCGTCTTGGCAATCCGTCGTGGATAGGCGTCATGATTCGCGTAGCAGCGATGCCCACGTCGGACGAGGATAGCTGCCCGTCTGGCGTCTTATATGCGATATACCGAGATTCGGGGTGGCGGGGTTCACTGTATACGCCCGATCCGTCACCATTATGGGTGATGGTTTCGAGATCTGGCGTTGACCGCTTAGCTTGGAGTCGGTCCATCATGGACCGCCTTACGAGTCGGTCCTTCATGGGCATATACGAGGCCGGTCCTTCATCGGTCGGCTTCTTGGAAATCGGCCCGATCGTGGCGTCCTCAAAAGGTTGTTTATGGCGGGCATATACGCTAGCCGGCCTAGGTGATAACCGGCGGAGGAAGGCGCCCCATGTCTTAGGTGCTTGAGGTCCGATCGGCCCGTTGTTTTTAGGGCCAAAGGGCGGTTAGGCTACCGTGGTCATTACTCCGACATGAGTCCCGAAGCTGGTTGGGCTTCGCGGCTGAAGGGAAATCGAGAAGCTCGGCCAGCTTCCTATCCCGAGTTGCCGGCAGCTAGGAGCCGGCCTTCCATGCGCGTGCCTTCTCGGCGAAGCCTCCGCAAAATTGCAAGGCGGGAACCAGCTGGCGCTTGCCAGGCGTGGTGACCGCCCGCTTTCGCGCGCCGCATGGCACCGCCGGCTGGCGAGGCCTGCCAGCACCTTGTGCGGGGCGTCGTCGCGAGCGAGCCCGCCACTCCGTGCCTCGGCCGTCGCGGATCCTCGTGGCTAAACCGACCGCCGCGTCTTCGGCGGCGGTTCCCCTCGCCATCATGGCGCGATAATCATGGGCGTGGGGGTGGGCGCGATTAATCCGCCCCAGAGCCTCGCCCCTCGGCCGCCCAGCGCTATAAGTGAAAGGCGGGGAGGGGGCAGCGATCGTTCGCCGCGCCCTCGCCTGCCTCCTTCTCCTTCGCCTTGCCGCGGTAGCTCCTCGTCGTGCTCCTTAGCCATCCATTCTTCCTCCTAAGCGTGCATTGCTTGCGCCTCCGCGCCAGGCGCTTCGTCGTCGCGCTCTGCCCGCCATAGCTCGGCGTCGAGCTCTTGGGACAGCTCCACCATCCGCGACGACCACATCGAGTTTCTCCGCAAGACGCGGCGGCTGCCGAGCGAGGATCTTGTGCAAGTCAGCCTCGCGCTAGCGAGGGAGATTTCGCCGGCGCCGGAGGAAGGTGAGCGAGTGATCTTCTACTCGCACTGCATGCGCGGGATCGGCATCCCCGCAAGTGGCTTCTTTCGCGCGTTTCTTGACTTCTACCAACTCCAGCCGCACCACCTCACCCCCAACACGGTGGTGCTGCTGTCGGCCTTCATCTCTTTATGCGAAGGCTTCCTCGGCGTCCTCCCCACAATTGAGCTCTGGGGGAGTTTTTTCAATCCAAGCTCGGCACAGTCGTCGCCGGCGTGCCGGCTCCGTGCGGAGCCTTTATCGCCATGAGGAGGTCCACCGCCGACAACCCCTTCCCTTCCATCACGCTGATCCAGTCGGTGAAGCTTTGACAATGGTCTTACTTTTATGTAAAGAACGTTGCCCCGAACGGCGATTACATCAACTTGCCGGCTTACATAGCGGCCCGCCCGGTTGGGAGGCGGCTTCATAGTCCTACTGGGCGGATCGGCGACGCCGGCTAGAGCCAGAGCCGTCGCCCGACTTCGGGTGCTCATCCAGTCGGACCGCCTCACCGGGCCCGACTTGATTGCCGCCTTCGTCGAGCGCCGGATTCTTCCGCTTCAAGGCCGCCCTCATCTGATCTGTCAGATGAGCGGCTGCTGACCCGAGCGAGCTCGGCACGAGGATATGCCTCACGGCGAGGTGTCTTACATGGTGAACTACGCCGCCAGCCGCAAACTCAAGCGGATTGGCAGTATGGCATGGCGCCATTCTCTCGCGCCAATCCACCACCTATGGTAAGTTTTCTTTCTTCATTTGTTGCCGAATCCCTTTTTGGGCCGACTCTTGACCGGTTAGTGCATCACGAACCGAATCCCTTCTTCATCCTTGACCCGATACTGCGGGGCGGCGCTTGAAGTCGCCCGACCGCGGAGCGACCACAGCACGCGCCGACTTAGGCGGCCGCCACAGACAACGGCGTCGGGGGCGGCGGCGAGCGAAGCGGCTCGGCTTCACCGCCCGGCCGAAGATCAGCCCAACGATGGCGGGCGATCCTGCTCCATGCCGCCAGCCGGCGTCCGACCCTCAAGGCGCCGGCCCATCCGGCAGGCGATCGCCGCAAGCGTCTTGAAGCATCGGCGGCGCCGACCCCTTCGGCGGCGGCGAAGAGGCCTAAGGTGCCAGCAGGCGGCAACCAAGCGGGGCAGGCAGCAGCTTGGCGGCCAGCTTCCGCAAGGTGGAGAAGCAGCCGCAGATGGTCTCGGCGTAAGTTCTGGCTCTTACGCATCTTTCTTTCTTTCCTTCGGTTGACATTCCTCTGAGTCCTTTCTCCATTTGCCAACCAGGGCCCCGCTCTCTCTTGAGCGGACCACCGCCGCCTTCATAGTCGGCGGAGCGGGAGGGTCTGCAGGCTCCTGTCGCATAGATCCCCGCGCCAAGCTTCAGGCGGTGATGGAGCAGAACGCGCGGGAGGAGCAGGAGGCGGAGGAGAGAAGGGCAGCCGCCGCCGAGTCGGCCCTGGAGACGATGGCGGAATCGGCCGAGGCGCAGGCCGACGCGGCGGCCAGGGCCCGGGCGGAGGCCGAGGCCATGGAGAAGACGGTGGAGGCACTGCATGGCCAGCCTCCGCGGCTAGTCACCCCCTTCATTCCGCGCCCTCGGACGTCTCGGAGCCCCCGCCGGAGGAGATCTGCCATGACCCGCTAATGATGGAGAGGGAGGAGTGCGATGTAGTCGTCCTGGAGGGAGAAGTGGTGCTGCCTCCGTCGGCCGGGATCGGCCAAGGCGGCCAGCCCGAGGTGCCGCCTAAGCAGCCGACCGCGCAGACGGATCTTGTGGTCTTGTCGCCGACTCGCCGTCGTGCGGCAAGGGCGGCTTTAGAGCCGGATCCGCAGAGGGCGGCCGCCTCCAGCTCGTTGTTGCACGACCTGGAGTCGGCCACCGCTAGCTCGCCAGGGTGGACGCAGGGTGGTGGGATGGCCGCGCTGAACTTGGCGGTGCAAGACGTCCGTAGCCGGCTTCAGGCCCAAGCCACCGCACTGCAGTTGTTCGGGTGAGTTCTCTTGTTCTTGATTTCTTTCCGTGGGGGCGCGTCAGCGCACCCACTGGGTGTAGTCCCCGAGTTCCGAGCCAGCTGCTGAACAGGCGGCTTGGAACTTCTTCGAAGACTTGTTTTACTGACTTGCTCTTGCTTGCTTCTTCGTCCTGTTTGCAGGATTACCACAACCTCCACGCCGCTACCTTCAACTCCTAGGTCCGGGAGGCAGACAAGAGGGCCGCCGATCTGTCGGAGAGCCGGCGTGAGTGTCTTTGTCTTTTCATCTCATGTGGGGGCGCGTCAGCGCACCCACTGGGTGTAGTCCCCGAGATTTGGGCCAACTGCTGAGCAGTCGGGTCGGATCTTTCTTGCCGACTTCTTTCTTAATTTCTTCTTTCCATGCTGGTAGGAGCCAATGCCGACTTGAGGGAGCAGCTGGGTGTCACCCAGATCACCCTTCGCACCAAGGAGGGCGAGCTCAATGCCTTGGCTCAGGAGCGTGGCCGCCTAGCCAAGAGATTGGCCGACCAGGAGGAAAGCCACCAGGCGGCCCTGAAGGCGGCTCAGGACAGCGAGGCCGCCCTCAAAGCCGAATTCGAGACCGAGGCGGCGAGCAGGGCCGAGGCAAGGCAAGCTCTGAGCGAAGGCTACGGACGTGTCGAGGACTTGGTTGACGGTAGGCCGCCTTCTTCTTCACTCTTTGCTTGTCCTTGCAAGTCAACTTATCTCCTGACTTGCTCTTTTTCTTTCTTCTTTGTGACGAGTACTTTCCTGGCCATTCTGTTGCCGCCAACCAAGCCATCAAGCCCACGAGAGGCCGTGCGCTGGGGTTCAGATCGCGCGGATGCCAACGGTCGCTTGAGGCAACCAGCGTCGAGGCCCGCCTCCGGCCGGCCTACCGCATGCTCTGCGGCTTGACATCTTCACGAGGCCGCAGTCTTGGCTGCCCTTTGGCGGGCGGGTAATTCCTCGCACCCCGGCCCGCCTTGCCGGTGGCTGGAGGTAGCCGTCGGCGACCTTGAGGCTGGAAGGCCCGGCAGCTCGATCTGGCGCTCGGCGGGCTAGAGTTCGTCCGGGCTTGGTACCACAGGCTGAACTTGGATCAGCGTGCTTTTGGCGGCGGGGAGGCCACGAGGAGGCTGGGCGGTGCGGCGGCTATCATCCAGCGTGCTTGGCGATCGCCGACTTCACCGGACCTGGCGCCTTTGCTCTGAGGTGAGCGAAGCGGCGTCATGCAGGTGGAGGAATGGTTGGGCTGAACCGGCCCGGCGGTGAGGACTTCGGCGGAGAGATTGACTCAGCGATGAGGCGATGAGGAGGAGGAGGAAGACAGCGAAGATGCGTCGTGCGGATGTCGGAGCGCGGTGGCCAGCCTCGGCCTAACCGTGCCTCCGGCTAGCGAGGCCTTGAAGCGCTCCGCATGCCACCGGTGACGACCAGGCCGAGACTCGCCAGCCGGCCACTCCTCCAGCCGACACTGCCGTCTCCACCGTCCTTCCTGAAGCTCCGGGCGCTCCCTTGGCTTGATTCGCCGCTTTACTTTCCTGCCAGTCACTCTTTGAACAGACTTGTTATTTTTGCGCAATTCCACCCACTGGAAGTGTATTCAAACTTCGGTGAATGTCGACCTTTCTAAGGCTTTTTGATGTAAATATTATCATGCGCGTGCTTGGCTTCCATTCGTACTTGCTTTTTATCTTTCAGCTTTCTTCCTTTGCCGCCTTCCCTTGGTTGCCGCCTTCCCAGCCAGACAACTGCTCTGCAGTCTGTGGCCGGGTAAGGAATTCAGCCGTCTGGGAAGGCCAAGGCTCGAGCTTTCTTAGATTTTGGCAGAGTAGGAAAGGAAGCCGGCCAGCCGACTGCTTCGACAGTCGGTTGGCGAGGGGGGAAGCCGGCTTGTGTTACGTAAGTTCGTTAGTCCTTAGCCATTTTTCATGTGGGCATCCTTTCCGCCTTTAGCTCTTGCTAGTCGGGCAGCTGATTCTTCGAGTTGTGACTCTCGCAAGAGAGGGCTTGGAGTCTTAGCACATTACTTGTCCATTGTAGGTAGAACTTGGACATAACTCAAGGCGGTAAGTCCCCGGGCCGACTAGTCGAACCCGGTGCCGGACGGAGAAAGTAAATGCAGTAGGGTAACCATGGGTGTTATACCCGGCATACATAGATAAAATAGGGTAGTCCTCGAGAACTCCTCGGTGGCCCATTGTCTCATACTTAAAACAAAAAGGTAGCGTGATACATACTGCATTTCAACTGTAAAATCTTCGAAGAAGATTGGCATTCCATGGGCGCTCCGACTCCTTGCCGGAGTCATCTCTCTTGCATGCCTTCGGCTTCTGCATGTCGATTAGGTAATAGGAATCGTTTCCCAGAGCTCGGCTGATGACAAAGGGGCCTTCCCAAGGGGCCGAGAGCTTGTGCTGGCCGGCTGTTCTCTAGATTAGCCGGAGCACAAGGTGGCCCTCTTGGAAAGTTCTTGGCTTCACTCTCCGACTGTGGTAACGACGAAGCCCTTGCTGGTAGATGGCGGACCGGCTGAGGGCTAACAGCCGGCTTTCTTCCAGCAAGTCGATGTCGTCTTCTCTTGCTTCCTTGGCCTCCGCCTCCGTGTACATGGTGACTCGAGGTGAGTCGAACTCGATGTCAGTTGAGATGACAGCCTTGGCACCATATACAAGGAAGAAGGGGGTGAAGCCGGTCGACTTGTTTGGAGTAGTGCGCAGACTCCAGAGGACAGCCGGTAGCTCGTCGAGCCAGCAGCCGGCCGAACGCTCCAATGGCACGACTAGTCGGGGCTTGATGCCAGAGAGGATGAGGCCGTTTGCTCGCTCGACTTGGCCGTTTGACTGCGGGTGGGCAACGGACGCTAAGTCTAGTCAGATGCCCTGTGTCGCGCAGAAACGTGCCAATGCTCCCTTGGCGAAATTTGTGCCGTTGTCGGTGATGATGTTGTGTGGTACACCGTACCGGGTTGTAATGTCGGCAATGAATGTCACGGCAGTCGGCCCATTCAGTTTCTTGATCGGCTTTGCTTCAATCCACTTGGTAAATTTGTCTACGGCGACAAGCAGATGTGTCATGCCGCCACGCGCCATCTTGAATGGTCCGACCATGTCCAGTCCCGAGACGGAAAAGGGCCAAGTGATGGGGATGGTCTTGAGTGCAGAAGCCGGCAGGTGTTTCTTGGAGCCGAAGACTTGGCACCCTTTGCAGTGTTTGACTAGTTCCTTGGCATCCTCCAACGCAGTCTGCCAGAAGAATCCATGGCGGAAGGTCTTGGAGACGAGCGGCATGGTGGCCGCATTCGCCTTGGTGGATGTCTTCGAGGATTGCTATGCCCTTCTCTTGCTCGACGCAGTGCTGGAAGACTCCTGTAGGGATGCGCCTAACTAGCTCTTGATTCATTATTGTGTAGGCTCCAGCTCGGCGTTGGACTTGTCTGGCCGAGATCTCGTCAGTCGGTAGTTCTCCATTCACCAGAAACCGGAGGATGGGCTGAGCCCATGATGGAGCTGTGATTTCTTCGATTGCCAAGACGGCTACTGCAACCAGGGTGGGCGGGCTGGGTTGTGAGGAGTTGGAGTCGGCCTCCGCCTGCTGTGCCACTGCAGTCCCCGGGCCGGGTTCGACTATGGCAGTCCCCGGGCCGGGTTCGACTATGACAGTCCTCGAGCTGGCTGCCGAAGTCCCCGGGCCGCCTGCCTGGTCCCCGAAGTCAGATCCGACTGCGTCGGGGTCAGGCGGCACGAAGATGGAACTGGATTCCGGAGACGGCTTGACAGATGGATTGAAGAAGCGCTGGAGGGCAACGCCGGTTGCTATAGCTTGTCGGGTGGAGCCTATTCGTGCCCGGGCATCTGCTTGCTCATTATCGGCCAGAGGCACGTGAAGGAACTCGCACCCCTTGAAATATGCGCTGAGCTGCTGGACAAGGAAATGGTAGCTCGCCATGTTTGCGTCCTTGGCATCCTGGTCGCCGGATGATTGCTGTACCACTAAGTCCAATTCGACATAACACAGGATCCGGCGGATGCCGAGTTCCTTGGCTAGCCGGAGCCCGTGTATGAGCACCTCGTACTCGGCCACATTGTTGAAGGTGGCAAAGTGGATTTGCAATGTGTATCTGAGTTTGTCGCCCTTGGGAGAGGTGAGGACGATGCCGGCTCCCAAGCCGGTGCGCATCTTGGATCCGTCAAAATGCATCTGCCAATGAGTGGAGTCCGGGGCGGTGGCGCAGTCTTGGAGTCTCGGCCCGATCGATAAGGAATCGGCGGTGCTTGGGACTTGATGGCGGTCTTGCGGGCTGATAGTAAATTGTGTAGGGAGCGAGTGCAATGACCCATTTCGCCACTCAGCCGGATGCATCCCGGCTGCCTATGATCTCGGCGAGC
Source organism: Aegilops speltoides (assembly GCA_021437245.1). Classification (NCBI taxonomy): domain Eukaryota; kingdom Viridiplantae; phylum Streptophyta; class Magnoliopsida; order Poales; family Poaceae; genus Aegilops; species Aegilops speltoides. The sequence continues at coordinate 441,508,423 of CM038147.1, forward strand.
GGGGCAGTGCATACGACCGTGATGGGATGCTCTTGGAAGTAGGGATTGAGTTTCTTGGAGGCGAAGTACACACCATAGCACATTTTCTGATAGTGCGGGTAGTTCTGTTTTGAGGTGGACAATACTTCGCTCAAATAATACACCGGCCTCTGAACTAGCTGAGCTCGGCCTTCTTCTGGGCGCTGAACCACAATGACCGTGCTGACCACCCGGCTGGTGGCGGCAATGTAGAGGAGCATGGGCTCCTTCTCAGTTGGGGCTGCCAAGACAGGCGGTGTAGACAGCATCTTCTTCAGCTCGTGGAAAGCTTGATCCGCCTGGTCATTCCACTCAAAGTGAGCGGACTTCTTCATAAGTCGGTAGAGGGGGAGAGCCTTCTCTCCAAGCCAGCTCATGAAGCGGTTCAAAGATGCCAGGCATCCGGTGAACTTTTGGACGTCTCGCAGCTTGGTAGGGACCTTCATTCTCTCTATGGCCTTGATCTTCACTGGGTTGCACTCGGTGCCGCGTTCGGAGACCAGAAAGCCTAGAAGTTGGCCGGCTGGTACTCCGAACACACATTTCTCCGGGTTAAGCTTGATCTGAAACCGGTGCAAGTTCTCAAAGGTTTCCTTGAGGTCTTCCAGCAGGGTGCCGCGTTTCTCCGTCTTCACCACAACATCGTCTACATAGACATGGGCATTTCTGCCGAGTTGCTTGAGGAGGCATTTCTGCATGCAACGCTGAAAAGTGGCACCGGCATTTCTCAAGCCGAATGTCATAGTCAGATAACAGAAAGCTCCGAATGGGATGATGAAGGTGGTCTTCAAGCGATCAACCGGGTTCAACTTTATCTGGTGGTAGCCGGAATAGGCATCCAAGAAACTCAACGGCTCGCATCCGGCTGTGGAGTCTATCACTTGGTCAATTCTTGGCAGGGCGAACGGATCTTTGGGGCAGGCTTTGATGAGGCTGGTGTAGTCGATGCACATGTGCCACTGCCTGTTCTTCTTCAGCACGAGCATCGGGGATGCAAGCCATTCTGGAAAGAACACTTCCATAATGAAGCCGGCTGCCAGAAGCCGGGCTATCTCTTCTCCGACTACTCTCCTCTTCTCCTCGGACAGGCGGCGTAAGGGCTGGCTGACCGGCTTTGCATCAGATCGGACGTGTAGCTTGTGCTCGGCGAAATCCGTTGGGACACCCGGCATGTCTTTGGGAGACCATGAGAAGATGTCCCGATTCTCACGGAGGAAATCGACGAGCTCGCCTTCCTATTTGCTGTCAAGGCCCGTGCCTATGACAGCGTGCCTCTCTGGGTGCTCCGGGTCCAGGGGTATCTTATTTGTCTCCTTGGCCGGCTGGAAAGAACCTTGAGCTTCACATTCTTTGGGGTCAGGAGACAAAGCTGGCTGCTTGCCAGCCAAGGCCACAACTAGGTCCAGCATCTTCTTTTCTTCAGCGATCACGAGAGACTTGGCTAGCCGATTACTGGCTGCTGCACACTCAGAGGACTTCTTGTAGTCTCCGGCTATGGTGATAATGCCCTTGGAACTCGGCATCTTCATCTTGAGGTAGGCGTAGTGGGTCACAGCCATAAACTTGGCCAACACTGGTCGGCCAAGCAGTGCGTGGTACGGGCTCTCCAAATCCACTACCTCGAACCATATTGCCTCTCGGCGGAAATGATCCTTGTCTCCAAAGAGGACATCCATCTTGATCTTGCCGATTGGTGGCGGGACAGGCCGATGCGATGCCATGGAACACAATCCGGCTAGGCATGAGTTGCTTCGGCTTGATGTTGAGCTTCTCCATTGTATCTTGGTACAGTATGTTGATACTGCTCCCGCCGTCTATCAGCACGCGGGAGAAACGAGCGGCACGCCTCTCCGTTGCCAGGGTAGCATCCAGAAAAAGGGCATAGGAGCCAGGAGACGGCATCACCTCTGGGTGGTCGTCCCGGCTCCAACTGATGGGCTTCTCTGACTAGTGCATAAACTCGGGGTTACTGGAGGCGACAGCGTTTACTTCTTGGTGTTGTCAGCTCCGATTTCACCGATCGTCTGGTTGGCTCGTGAAGACGACATAGGCGGCATGCTCATCAGGGAACTCGTCGTGGACGGCTCCGACTGCTGGCCGAGCGGCCGGCTGCTGGGGGCAGGAGGTGGCTGGCCCGCAGGCGGAGGCGGCAACAACGCCTCGCCCTTGGAGATTCGGGTGAGCCAATGGCACTTCCGGGTCGTATGGTTGGACGGTTTCGCGCCGCTGTGGAACTTGCAGGGGGCGTCGAGAGTTTGCTCGTAGGAGAAAGCCGGCTGCCAAGCCGGCCTGCCGCCCTTCTGCATCTTGGGCGCCGGTCGTCCTTCAAGCTGCTCTTCTTCGACCGTAGCCACCTGCCGACTAGTGGAAGGCGGCATCGGGGCCTTGCGCTTGTTGTCGTTCTGGTACGGGCGCCGAGTGGACTCTCCAGCCGTCGTCTTGGGAGCCGGCGTAAGCACTTTCCCGGAAGCGTCGACTCGAAGCTCGGTCTTCATGGAGGAGTCGGCCGTGGCGTATTTGTCCGCGATGATCAGCAGCTCGTCAAGGGTAGTCGGCTCATCGCAGAGGAGTCAGTGCTTGAGGAGGGTGCCCTCTCGGCACCCGGCCATGAAGTACTCGATGGCCCGAACCTCGTGCACCCCTTTGCAGGAGTTTCGGAGCTCGGCCCAACGCGTGAGGTAGTCACGAGTTGACTCGTTGGGTCCCTGTACGCACAAGGAGAGCTGTCGGGGCTTGGGAGCCCGCTTGTAGGTGTTGGTGAAGTTGCGGATGAAGGCTTCCGTGAAGTCGAGCGAGCTGTTGATGCTGTAGGGCTTGAGGCTATTGAGCCAGGTGCGTGCCGTGCCTTGGAGCATCAGGGGGACATACTTCACGGCAACGCGCTGGTTGCCGTTTGCTATGCGGACCGCGATGGAGTAGTTGATCAGCCAGTCCTCCGGCTTCACGGAGCCGTTATACTTAGGCGTGTCTCTTGGAAGCAAGAACCCTTTGGGAAAGGGCTCGTAGCGGATGCGGGGGCCGAAACAAGGTGGGACGACATCATCTTCTTCTTCCAGGGCCAGGGATCGCGCGAGGCGGTCGATCCGATGGCGGGCGTCATTCTTGCCGACTCCTTCGCGGCGACCAAGTCGGCCGCTGAGGGTCGGATGCTCGATAGGCGGCAGGGTGGGATATCTTTCCCCGCGAGGCGGAGGAGGAGGCGGGTCGCCTCGTCTCTCCATACCTCGGGGACGGCCTATCGCGTCGCACTCGATGGTGATTCATGTCCGGCTGCGGCTAGCAGCTGGCTCCTTCTCTTGTCTCGCACGGGCGCCACCCGCAGTCGGCGTACGCGACGTTGCGCCGTGCTCTCGGCGAGGGGGGCTTCCAGCTCGGACGCCAGCTTCATGCCGCGCTGCGGCCGCGTCGATCAGCTACTAGATGCGTCTGGTCATGTAGGGGAGCTCGTCGGCCCCCAGTCCGTTGAGCTCGTCAACGATCGACTGGGCGGCGCGTAGATTCTCGAGGGGCGTGGCATAGACTGGGCGGTCCGCTCCCAACATGCTGGCGATGGCCGCGCCGCCTTTCTTGATAGCGCCAACTCGGCTTGGCCCTTCTGGAGGCGGCGTGCCGAAGGCGGCTCGGTCGACCTCACGCTGGTGGGCCTCCGTGAGGTGTCTCATGGTGTTTATATTCTGGCCCTCCACGACGAGGGCAAGGCGGCGAGCCTCCAGCGCCTCGGTGTCAGCGTCGGCCGGGATGGGGACGGACAAGTCCTGCGGCAACGCTTGCAGGGCGTCGTGGGTGTTCTCGCCGGAGGTGGCTCCGTGGCTGATGACCAGCACCTCGGTGACGGTGCTGCTGCCACTGTCAGCTCGAGGGAGAGGGTCGTCGAAGACGATCACGTCGGTGGGGAAGGCGTCGAGCGATGCCGTGTCGGAGTCGAGAAGCATCGGGTCGGTGGGGCTGACCGACTCCAAGTCCGCGGTAGGCTTGCCGGAGACGTGGAGTTGGTCAAGGAGGCTGACGAGGCGGCTCTCAAGGCAGCCGGTACCCGCGTCGTATGCGGGCTCGTCGGAGATGCAAACCTCGCCAAGGAGATCGGCGAGGCATCTTGCCGCGCAGGCGTCGTCGATGCTCTGTAGCGCGTCGGGGCAAGCGCCATCGGGCGTGCCGGGCAGGCTACGCTTCATGGAGGAAGAAGGTTCCCATCCATAGCAGGTCTCCGGACGACGGTGCACCTGGCCCCACGGTGGGCGCCAAATGTCGGGTGGTAGGTGCGACATATGCCAACGGATGGCTTATCATTGTGGGAGCCAGTAAGACATCGCCGGTGCCTGGAAACGTGATAAGGCGAAGACATGCACGCTGGCGAATCTTAACCAGGTTCGGGGCTCTCCGTGGAGATAACACCCCTAGTCCTGCTCTGCGGGGTCTCCGCATGATCACTAGATCAACAAGTAGCTACAAGAGGCTCCTTGAGTTGTTCGATGGGAGGAGGAAGAAGGGCAAGGCTAGCTCTCTTCTCTCCCTATGGTGGTGTCTAAAACTCTCTGAGATCAACCCTTTGCATGGGTGCCCCGGGGCGTTATATAGGCCTACCCCCCGGGGGTACAAAGGTAATCCGGCTGGGGCGGGCCGATGCCGTCAGCGTCTAAGTCCTCCGCCTTCTCTGCCGGCTTCTGGGGCCCGCTGACTGGTGGGTCCCGCCGGCTGTCGGCCCGTTGGTCGACAGGCCGGCCCCACTGCATGGGGGATCTTGTCAGGGGCTGGTTACTGTTGCCTCGCCTCTGATGACGAGGGCTTTGTCGAGGTAAGCATGGCTCTGATGCCGCCACCTTGCGGCTCCCACCGTAGCCTTACCTCGTCTTGTTAAACCAATGGTGCGCGCTACCGAGGGGGAAAGCTGGCTATTGGAAGCCGGCCTGGCCTTAGGCCGGCTGGGGGGAGGCTGGGTCGCCTCGGATGTCTCTCTGACCGAAGGGGCCCACCGCCTGTGGGCCGTACTGGCAATCCGTCGTGGATGGTGTCATAATTTGCATGGCAATAGTGTCACGCCGGACGGGGGATGGCTGCCTCGTACGACGTACTGTAGCCACGCATATACCGGGATTCGGGAGTGGCAGGGTTCGCTGTAGCCACGCCCCGTCCCGTCACCGTTATGGGTGATGGTTTTCAGGATGCGGCATTCGGCCACTTGCTTCTTGGAGTCGGTCCTTCATGGGCCGCCTTCTGGGAGTCGGTCCTTCATGGGCCGCCTTCTGGGAGGCGGTCCTTCATGGGCCGGATTCTTGGAGTCGGCCCGATCGTGGCGTCCTCCAAAGGTTGTTTTATGGCCAGGCCGCCTTCTACTAGCCGGCCTAGGTGATAGCCGGCCGGAGGAAGGCGGCCCCGTGTCTTAGGTGCTTCGAGGTCCGATCGGCCCGTTGTTTTTTCTGAGGGCCAAAGGGAGCCGGTTAGGCTACCCGTGGTCATTTACTCTGACACCTCTCTCATGGAGATCTATTCGATGTAATCTTCTTTTTGCGGTGTGTTTGTTGAGACCGATGAATTGTGGGTTTCTGATCCAGTATTATCTATCGAAAATATTTGATTCTTCTCTGAATTCTTTTATGTATGATTGAGTTATCTTTGCAAGTCTCTTCGAATTATCTTTTTTGGTTTGGCCAACTAGATTGGTAGTTCTTGCAATGGGAGAAGTGCTTAGCTTTGGGTTCAATCTTGCGGTGTCCTTACTTAGTGACAGAAAGAGTTGCAAGGCACGTATTGTATTGTTGCCATCGAGAATAACAAGATGGGGTTTTTATCATATTGCATGAATTTATCCCTCTACATCATGTCATCTTGCTTATGGCGTTACTCTGTTTTTACTTAATACTCTAGATGCATGCTTTGGATAGCGGTCGATGAGTGGAGTAACAGATAGTAGATGCGAGAATCGTTTTGATCTACTTGTTTTTGGACGTGATGCCTATATACATGATCATTGCCTAGATATACTCATAACTATGCTCAATTCATCAATTGCTCAACGATAATTTGTTCACCCACCGTAGAATACTTATGTTCTTGAGAGAAGCCACTAGTGAAACCTATGGCCCCCGGGTCTATTCTCATCATATCAATCTATATCACTTTATTTACTTGCTTTGTTTTTACTTTGCCTTTACTTTTTACTTTGCATCTATCTATCAAAAATACCAAAAATATTATCTCTATCAGATCTCACTCTCGTAAGTGACCGTGAAGGGATTGACAACCCCTAAGCGTTGGTTGTGAGTTGCTACCATTTTGTGTAGGTACGAGGGACTTGTGCGTGGTCTCCTACTGGATTGATACCTTGGTTCTCAAAAACTGAGGGAAATACTTACGCTACTTTACTGCATCATCCTCTCCTCTTCGGGGAAATCCAACGCAGTTCTCAAGAGGTAGCAAGAAGAATTTCTGGCGCCGTTGCCGGGGAGGCTCACGCAAGCAAGTCAACCATACCAAGTACCCATCGCAATCCCTATCTCTCGCATTACATTATTTGACATTTGTCTCTCGTTTTCCTCTCCCCCACTTCACCCTTGCCGTTGTATTTTCCCTCTCTTTCCCAATCTCCACCTCTCTTTCCCGTTTGCCTTTTTCCCGTTGCCTTTCTGTTTGCTTGTGTGTTGGATTACTTGTTGCCATGGCACAAGATAATACCAAATTGTGTGAATTCTCGAATACCAATAATAGTGATTTCCTTAGTACTCCGATTGCTCCTCTTAATAATGATGAGTCTTGTGAAATCAATACCTCTTTGTTGAATATTGTTATGAAAGATCAATTCGCCGGCCTTCCTAGTGAAGATGCCACTACTCATCTAAACATTTTTGTTGATTTGTGTGATATGCAAAAGAAGAAAGATACGGATAACAATATTGTCAAATTAAAGTTATTTCCGTTTTCACTTAGAGATCGTGCTAAAGTTTGGTTTTCATCTTTGCCTAAAAATAGTATTGATTCTTGGAACAAGTGCAAAGATGCTTTTATCTCTAAGTATTTTCCTCCCGCTAAGATTATCACTCTTAGGAACGATATCATGAATTTTAAACAACTTGATCATGAGCATGTTGCCCAATCTTGGGAAAGAATGAAATTAATGCTTCACAATTGCCCTACTCATGGTTTGAATTTATGGATGATCATACAAAATTTTTATGCCGGATTGAATTTTGCTTCTAGAAATCTTTTAGATTTGGCCGCGGGAGGCACTTTTATGGAAATTATGTTAGGGGATGCTACCAAATTGCTTGATAATATTATGGCTAATTATTCTCAGTGGCACACCGAAAGATCTTCTAGTAAAAAAGTGCATGCTATAAAAAAAATCAATGTTTTGAATGAAAAGATGGATGAACTTATGAAGATGTTTGCTCCTAAAAATACCCCTCTTGATCCCAATGATATGCCTTTATCTACTTTGCTTGAGAATAATAATGAATCTATGGATGTGAATTTTGTTGGTAGGAATAGTTTTGGAAACAACGGTCATAGAGGGAATTTTAATCCTAGGCCTTATCCTAGTAATCCTTCTAATAATTATGGAAATTCCTACAATAACTCTTATGGAAATTTTAATAAGATGCCCTCTGAATTTGAGAGTAGTGTTAAAGAGTTTATGAATTCACAAAAGAATTTTAACGCTTTGCTTGAAGAGAAATTGCTTAAAGTTGATGATTTGGCTAGGAACGTTGATAGAATTTCTCTTGAAATTGATTCTTTAAAGCTTAGATCTATTCCTCCAAAGCATGATATCAATGAGTCTCTCAAAGCCATGAGAATTTCCATTGATGAGTGCAAGGAAAGAACCGCTAGGATGCGTGCTTCCAAAGATGCCTTTATTAAAGCGTGTTCTTCCAATCCCTATGAAAATCAAGATGAAGATCTAAAAGTTATTGATGTTTCCCCCATTAAATATTTGTTTTGCAATATGAATCTTGATGAATCTGAAGATTATCTTCCTTTACCTAGAAGGCGTTCTAAGAATTCCGAGTTTCTAGATCTTGATGATGAAATTGATGAAAGTGGGATTGAAATAAATAAAAACTGTGATGTTGCTAAACCCACTATTTTGGATCTCAAGGAATTTAATTATGAAAATTGCTCTTTGATTGGTTGTATTTCCTTGTTGCAATCCGTGCTAGATTCTCCTCATGCTTATAGTCAAAATAAGGCCTTTACCGAACACATTGTTGATGCCTTGATGCAATCTTATGAAGAAAAACTTGAGTTGAAAGTTTCTATCCCTATAAAACTCTATGATGAGTGGGAACCTACTATTAAAATTAAAATTAAAAATTTTGAGTTTCATGCTTTGTGTGATTTGGGTGCTAGTGTCTCTACTATCCCCAAAACTTTATGTGATTTGCTAGATTTCCGTGATTTTGATGATTGCTCTCTAAACTTGCATCTTGTGGACTCCACTATTAAAAAACCTATGGGAAGAATTAATGATGTTCTTATTTGTCGGTGTACTAAGGTAGGGGTACCTCAGTACCCCAACTTGTGCACGGGCAGTCGCAGCTTCCCGCGACAGGGTTTACCACGTGCTTGCCGGAGACCTTCCTGCTCCATATCAAGCCATTCAAAGACAAAATATACAAGACAGAAGATCGAGACCCCGGCAAGCGGAGCTTGCCGGGAAGGCCATTTCAGGCTCAAGATTACATCACTCACGCAAGGCCCCGGCGAGAGGAGCTCGTCGGGAAGACTAGAAGATTACATCATAGAAGACACGCCTCGGCGCTACATGCGTCGGCGAGGGCCCGAAGCGACAAGTTACAGAGCCGGCAGCTCTGGGCCCGGCAAGGTGCTTGGGAAGAGAAGGCCAGGTGCCGCGCTCCAGCTCATCAGCCCACGCGTCACCACCGGGCCTTTCCGGGGCGCGTGGCGGATGGCTGCGCAGCTGGGGACACGGTGGCACTTCACGGTGGTGAATCCATCGCCGTGTGGCGACGGAGACGCAAGAGCGGAGCTTTTGGGGTCAACGGCGACGGCATTAAATGCCCTTGTCCCCTCTCACAAAAGTAGGTAGAAACCACTGTTCACGCACTGTAGCTTCACTGTTCCCGCACTGTTCCAACTACCACCTCTTTTACATTTTTACCCTTCCTCCTACGTTGACACCTGTCGGTGACCCCTTGCACTATAAAAGGAGGCCCATGCACAACGTAGAGGAGGTTCGGCTGGTTCGACTCATTCGACACTACAACTCGCCCATACGCTCGCGCTCTCGAGCAAGATCAAATACAAACACAAAGCAGCAGTAGGAGTTTTATCTCTCCGGAGAGCTCCGAAGCTGGGTAAAATCCGCCCGCGTGCTCGCCTCGATCTGCTCTCTGTGCCTCCTCCGCCCTCGTACCGCACAGACAAGGGGCCCCCGGCCCCATAGGTGTCCGCAGCGGGCAGATTCCCCCGGCATCTCTGGCGCGCCAGGTAGGGGGCGTCGAGGTTGTGCGGACCTGATCCGGCGTTCGCGCGGGCACGCTCTTCATCAACCTCTCCAGTTTCGTCAACAACTTCGTCAACAATCGCGCCATGGCCCCGAAGAAGAAGCCTTCGGAGGTTGGAGGCCCGTCTGCGTCTCATCCGCCGCCACCGGAGCCAACGGTGGGCGGAGGAGACGCCGTCGGAGGGGTGGCCGCTGGCGAGGACACTCGCGGCGCCACCAGATCCAAGGACAGGACGGATGACCACGCCTCGGTCTCCGTGGATCCACGTCCGTCTCAGCGCACGACAACCCAGCAGCGCCATACCACGGGAGGTGGTATCCGCCTGCTGGGGCAAGGACACGCTGGAGGCTCGCGGGATGCTCCGGACCAACGTCCGGACACAAGCAAAGCAAAGGCACCGAGGGAGGACCCTGCTCCTTCCAACACTGTTAGGAGTCCGAGCATACCCCGCTCCTCGCACCGCTCGCTCCCGCTCCCCTCCACTCCGGCAGAAGCGCTCGTAAGAGCGCAACTACTCCTCGACTTCCCTCCAGCGGCGGACAAGGCCGAAGAATGGAGGGCTACCATCAAGAGCCTGGTCGCCTTCGCCAACAACGAATCTTCACAGCAGCCGGCGACCTCGCGGCCGCGGCAAGCTGGGAAGACGAAGGCCGACGGCGACAAGGCCGCCGGGGATGCAACCACAGAGCACTCCCCGCCGCAGAAGCAAAAGACGCCGTCCCGCCAGAACAACACCGACGACGGCTCCACGGCGTCGTCGGATCCGCGGGCTCGTCGGGATCAACGCCAGGTCCTCGACGACCGGCGACAAGAAGACGCTCGGACCACGATCGAGCGCCGCCGAAGCTCGGGCGACAATCGGACCAGAGCTGGAACGCTGTCGACACGTCGCGCCCGGTGAACCGGGTGACTTGTCAGACGCTGGCAGGCTGCCTGCGTTCACCCGCGAGCTGCGCGCGTCCCAAAGGCCCAAAGATGAAGAATTTCAAGCCCGACGACCGAGAAGTACGACGGCAAGACGCACCCTCGGAGTTCCTCGGTGTCACACCATCGCGGTGCAAAGCTACGGGGCGCGACGAGAAGATTCGGCGAACCATTTCCGCTGCGTGCTTAAGCGAACGTTCGTTCTTGGCTTATGCACTTGCCGAAGGCTCCATTTCTTCTTGGGCAGATCTTTGCCATCGCTTTGTTGGCGCCTTCACCGGCGGCCACAAACCCCACGGCCAGAGAGCGATCTCCACATTTTGGCCCGTAGGAAGGAGAATCCCTGCGCAAGTATATCCAACGCTTGGTAGCCGTGCAGCACAACATCCTCGATGTCCACCTCCGCCGCGGTTATCGGCGCGTTCCACCGAACGTGCGTAACCGCCCAGATGCGTGAAGAGATGGCAATGACCAAGATTCGGGATGTCGTGAGCTCTATGCTCGTGGCTGACAAGTCGCTGTGAAGGGGAGGAGACTCCCCGGGGAGGATGCTGGCGCAGGAGGAAGCGATAGCGACGACACCGCCCCGGCAAGCAAGAGCCGGCGGCGGAACAACCGAAGGAAGAACAAGAAAGAAGTGCTTGCCGTCGAGAAGTCCGGCAAGGAGGCTCCCGCCAAGCAAACACAGGGTTGCTTCTCCGGCAAGGAGCCTGCTCCTGTAGCGGCAGCCGACAAGCAGGACAGCTCCGACAAGCAATACTGCAAAATCCACCGCACCAAGGGCCACGATCTCACCAACTGCAAGCGCGTCGAGTATCTCGTCGAGCAGCAGAAAGCTGAGTACGAGAGGCGCGACAAGGAGAAGGCCCAAGGTGGCGGAGGAGAACCAAGCAAGAAGCGGCCGTACGATGGCCGGGGAGGACGCCGCGGCAAGGCCAAGCAGCGGCAAGGTGATCGACCTCCCCGGGGCCGCGACAAGGATGAAGAAGATGACGACGAAGATATAGAGGATGAGGATGACAGCGAGCAGGAGTTCCAGAAGGCCACGGAGGTCCTGTGCGTCGACGGCGGCGCCTCTCTGCACACCTCCCACCGCCAGCTAAAGCAGTGGGTGCGCGAGGTGAATGCAGCAGAGCCGCCCGTGGAGTCGCGCAGGCTCCTCAAATGGTCCGGCACGCCCATCATTTTTGATCTTGAGGATCACCCTGACCGCACCACCGCGGTCGGGTGCTTGCCGATGCTGGTCTCACCCACCATCCGCAACCTCAAGGTCACCAAAATGTTGGTTGACGGCGGGGCCGGGCTGAACTTGATCTCCTCTGCTGTGATCAAGAAACTCCAAATCCCAGATGGCGAGCTCGAAGAGACCGGTTCTTTCCAAGGGATCAACCCGGGACGGAGCAAGCCCAAGGGAAAGATCACTCTGCCGGTGACCTTTGGCGGGGAGCTCAATTTCAGGACTGAGCGCATCACTTTCGACGTCGCCGATATTCCGTTGCCGTACAATGGAATACTTGGCCGTCCCGCCCTCGCCAAGTTCATGGCAGCTTCCCATTATGCCTACAACGTGCTTAAGACGCCGGGGCCGATAAGCGTCATCACTGTCCACGGCGACAAGAAGGATGCGCTTATCTGCGCCGACAAGATCTACCGGGATGCGGCAGCTGCGGCCGACAAGAATACACTTGCCGCTGAAGCTCCCGGGGGGAAGAAGACGAAGACCAAGTCCGGCAAGTGCTCCGGGGCCCACTCCGGCAACCGCACCTCTTCGGAGTGCTGCGCTGCCGTCGAGGACGCACCATCGAGCTCCACCGGCAAGGGTAAAAAGGGAATGGCCGCTCCGCCGGCAACCAAGAAGGTGCCGCCAAGGAGGACGGCACCGGTGGTACCTTCACCATCGCCCACGCTGACAAAGAATAGGAAAGCGCTCGCCGCCTTCCCACGGCGAACGTCGATGTGTTTGCATGGCAACCATCGACATCCCCGTGTTCCTGTGAAGGTAATTGAGCACAAGCTTGCCGTTTGCCCTCATCGCCGCCCATCAAGCAAAAAAGTGAGGAAGCAAGCCGTGGGCGCCAAGAATTCATCAACGAAGAAATCAAGAAGCTAGAGGCAGCGAGCCCTAGTTAGAGGTGTGATCCATCCGACGTGGTTAGCAAACCCGATCGTCGGCGCAAGGCCAACGGGAAATGGAGGCTGTGTATAGACTTCACCGATGTGAATAAAGCATGTCCCAAGGATCCATTCCTTGCCGCGCATTGACCAGATTGTTGACTCCACCGCGGATGTGAGCTACTCGCTTTCTTGATGCATACTCAGGCTATCACCAGATCTTTATGGCCAAAGAGGATGAAGAGAAGACTGCATTTATCACTCCATGTGGCACTTATTGCTTCATACACATGCCATTTGGACTGAAGAATGCAGGATCGACATTTGCAAGGGTAGTGTATACTGCTTTTGAGCCGCAGATCCACAGAAATGTAGAGGCTTACATGGATGATATCGTGGTGAAGAGCAAGAGCAAGGATACGCTAGTTCAAGACTTGGAAGAGACATTTCAGAACCTGCGCAAGATACAGCTTAAGTTGAACCCCGAGAAGTGCGTCTTTGGAGTTCCCTCCGGCAAGCTTCTCGGGTTCTTTGTGTCACAGAGGGGGATTGAAGCCAACCCCGACAAGATTAAAGCCATTGAGCAGATCGAAGCCCCGAAGAGAGTCAAGGATGTCAGAAGGCTTGCAGGTTGCATGGCTGCCCTCAGTAGGTTCATTTCAAAGTCTGCAGAACGCGCCCTACCTTTCTTCAAAATCTTGAAGAAGGCAGGTCCCATGAAGTGGACTCGAAGCGGAGGCTGCGCCGCAGAGATTTGAACGGTACTGCCCTCCACTCCAATACTTGTCGCACCTAGACCACAGGAGAAGTTGTCTGCAGTACCTAGCGGCAACCAACCAGGTGGTTAGTGCTGCGTTAGTAGCGGAGAGGGAGTCCGACGAGGAGGCTACACCACCGCAAGCGAGTCCAAATGACAAGCGGGGGCTGCTCCGCAAGCTCGACCCGACAAGGACAACTCTGCGCAGAACAGGATGAGGTGCGGAAGAAGATGGTGCAGCGCCCGGTGTATTTTGTAAGTTCCTTCTCCGTGGAGCTAGATCAAGATACTACGGTGTGCAAAAGTTGCTTTTCCTCCTCATGGCTTCGAGAAAGCTGCGCCATTACTTCCGAGCACACGAGATAACTGTGGTCACTCGCTTTCAATAAGAGGATATTGCATAACCCGTAAGCAACAGGCAGGATCGTTGAGTGGGCACTTTGGAGCTGTCGAGCTTTGGACTCAAGTTTGAAAGTACTTCAACCATACAGAGCCGAGCTTTGGCAGAATTTATAGCGAATGGACCCCAACGCCCGATGAAGAAGTCCAAGAGACAAGTACACCTGCATAAGAAGTGACAAGTGAATGGGTAATGTACTTTGATGGTGCCTTCTCGCTGCAAGGCGCCGGTGCCGGCGTGGTACTCATCGCGCCCACCGGAGAGCACCTCAAGTATGTTATCCAGATGCACTTCCCAAGGGAGCAAGCGACAAACAACACTGCTGAGTATGAAGGTTTGCTCGCCGGCCTCGTAATGCGGCGAACTTGGGATCGAAAAGTTGATTGTCGGGGAGATTCTCGCCAGGTGGTTCGGCAAGTTAACAAGAGCTATCAGAGCCCTTTGATGGAAGCTTATGTCGATGAAGTGAGGAAGCTTGAGGAGCACTTTGAAGGTTTACAGATGGAGCACGTCCCGAGAGCTCAGAATGAAATCGCAGATGGCCTTTCAAAGTGTGCTTCAATGAAGTTACCTGTGGAACCGGGGACCTTCTTGCTCAAACTGATTCAACATCCGTTACGCCATCAATTGGGCAGTCCAAGAAGAGAAAGTTGGTCTCCGGCGACTACTTGCCGGCGGGCCTCCCTGAGGCCGCCGCCAAAGTCCCCAAGACCAACGACCAGAACGCTGAGGAACAGTTTGCTCCTGCAGATCCTCGGATCAGCAGTTAAAGCAAGTGTTCCCGACAAGCCTCGCCCGGCGAAGCTTGCAGGGGCCCTCAGCTCCGCAGAGCCAGAGGTTCTTGCCGAGAAGCTGAGGTTCCGCAGCAGCCCTCATGCCTTTAGTCCTTGCCGTTGAGCCCCAAGCTCCGCATGGGCACAGCAGATCGTCTGCTTTTTGCAAACCGGAGAACTTCCGACGACCCGTAAGAAATAGAAAAGATAACCAGACAAATCAAGTATGTACCAGTTAAATGGATAACGAGCTGTACAGAAGAAGGCTCAATGGTGTCAGACTAAAGTGCATCTCCAGGGAAGATGGACAGAAGCTGTTGGCAGAGATACATGGAGGCATATGTGGCCACCACATTGGCGCAAGGGCGCTTGCCGGGAAAGCTTTCCGGCAAGGGTTCTTTTGGCAAGAAGCCCTCCAAGATGCAACTTCACTAGTAACCAAGTGTGAAGCGTGCGAGGCCCATGCAAAGCAGATTCATCACCAGCTCAAGCTCTCCAAACAATCCCTTTGTCCCGCCCTTCTCGGTCCGGGGCTCGATATCCTCGCCCTTTCCCGTCTTGTCGGGGCTTTGAGTACTTGTACGTAGTAATCGACAAGTTCACAAAGTGGCCGTGGAGCCAGTGAGAAAGGTGACAGCACAATCAGCGGTCAAGTTCTTCAGATCGATTGTGTGCCGTTTTGGGATCCCTAACAGGATTATCACCGACAACGGTACTCAATTCACTAGTCGCACCTTCATGCAAGACGCCCAAGACCTTGGCGCCAAGGTCTGCTTTTCGCTGCTGCTCACCCGAGGAGCAACGGTCAAGCGGAGAGGGCCAATCTTGAAGTGCTGCGCGACTCAAGACAAGAACTTTCGACAAGCTGCGCAAGTGCGGAAGAAATTGATAGAGGAGCTGCCGCGGCTCTCTCGTCAATCGAACGACACCAAATCGAGCCACCGGACATACACCCTTTGCTCTAGTCTATGGAGCAGAGGCAGTTCTCCCCACGGAACTCAGATACGGATCTCCTCGAGTGCTCGCTATGATGAGCTCGAGCAAGAGCAATCGCGGCAAGATGATGCATTGCTCCTTGAGGAGGACATCTCCGTGTTGTCAGACGAGCTGCTCGATACCAAGAAGCCTTGCGCCGCTACCATAGCCGCAAGGTCAAAGCCAGAGTCTCGAGGAAGGCGACCTTGTTCTTCGGCGTGTTCAGTCCGCCAAGAATTCCAACAAGTTGACGCTTGAAGTGGGAAGGCCCTTATCGGGTGAGACAAGTCACGAGGCCCGCGCTGTCCGCCTCGAGACCGAAGAAGGCTTACCAAAGGAGCAACTCACGAACATAGAGCATCTTCGCAAGTTTCACCCATAAGGCGCGGTTGCCGTGATCCGCCCGGCAGCCACCTTTTGTACAGCCTTGCCGCTGTTGCATGTAACCCCTTGTACAAAGCCGGCGCGCAGACCGTGCATCGATAAAGTTTCGTGTTTTGCACTAGTTGCCTTTCCGTGCTTTTCTTTGCTATTTGCATGTGTTATTTGGCATCTCTTGTGCGACACACATATCCGTAAGCAATAGCACGCCTAAAGGCCATGTACTTGTTTCCTTTTCTCTTTGCCTCTTGAGCAGAAGGAACGCTCCTCGCGCACAAGTTTGCCGGGGGGGAAGGAAATGGAGGATGAACCAAGTGCTGTTCAAGAAAGAGAAGCTTGCCGGAGAACGCACAGATCACAAAAGCTAAGTCATTAGAGTTTGAGCAGCTCAAATTTTTAAATTTTAAGTTGCCTTCCTTGGACAACCACACTTTGTACGGAAAACCTGTGCGCGGAGGAACCTGCCCGTGGATAGCCGCACCCTTATCTTGCTTTCGAGCACGCTCAATGATTTAAGTGAGCTGCGACGAGTGTCGCGCCCTTGTTTCGTTTTCGAGTCCGCTCAGCAAGCTAAGTGCGATTGCGACTAGCCGCGGCGAGGTTGCTTGCCGGTAAGACCTTGGCCAGCAGGCTGCTTCGAGTTCAAGATTCAGCGCTCATGAAGGGTCCCTTGCCGGCGAGTTCCCTAGAAGCGTAGGGTTGAAGCATACAAAGCTGAGGATCAGAACAAGGGAGACAACACTGCATCTATTGATCAAAATAAAGATAATATCTTACAAGGAATAACTTGTCGCGACGACTAATGAGTTCATAACACCCTATGCATCAACCAAAAGAGATAAAGATAAAGGAGGTCTAGTCTACGCGGTCGCCCTCCATCCTGGAGATCTTGTTCACTTTGGCAATAATGTGGGCGACCTGCTCCTTCAGAGCCTCCATGTTCGCGTCGGCCGGCAAGCTGCGAAGAACGTTGGTGAGGTTTATGCCGGGATTGCGGTTTACAATCTTCGTCGGCTACGCCCATGGTTCCCGCAAGACAGCGGGCGAGTCTCCTCGGCGAGTTGCGCGGGGATCTTCTTCCGCAGATTTGCAAGGGCCGGCGCGATCCCCCTGAAGAAGAGGCTGAGCTTGGCGCTGTGAGCGAGATTTGGATCCGGGGAGTAGATGAGATGCTCCAGCTTCAGCGCCAGCAGCTCCTGGTCGATGTCGGACGCACAAGACACCAAGTCTTCGGTCCATAACTCGACAGTACGGTGGAATTGCTCGGCTGCTTTGTTGGCGCTGTCCGCCAAAGCTCGTTCCTCGCGAGCTCCTCCTTCAACTTGGTCTCCGATCACGGGCGGCGCCGAGCGAAGTTCCTCAACATGAGATTTGCAGCTCAAGATCCTCGATGGAGTCCTTGGCGGCCTTCAACTCGCCGCCCTTCTTGGAAAGCCGCCTCGAGTTCCGAGTTGGTGTGGCGTCCTTCTCGCGCTCCGTGTTGAGCGCGGGCGACCTTCTCCACGCCGCCTTCAAGAGCTCCTCCACCTGCGCGACACAGGCGGTAAGCTCCTTCTTGGCGATCTCAGGTAGGCAGCATGGCGGCTTCGCCTCCTTCAGCCTCCCCCAAGGGCCTGCTCCCGAGCGGCAAGGTCCTCCTCGTGGGCGCCGAGGTTGACCTTCCGCTGACGAGTTCTCCTTCTCGCCGGACAGCTCCTCCCGGCGAGCCTGCTGCTCTTGGCCTCGGCCTTCTCCAGAACCACTCTTCATACTCCCGGCGAAGTCGCTTGCGCTCCTCCGCCACCTCGCGGAGAGCGGCCTGGTTGGCGGCGCTGAGCTCCGCCAAGACGCTTTCTCCATCTCGCCGGGCGGCCTTGGCGACGAGCCTCCGGGAAGCAAGCTTACCGCTGGCCCGTAAAGGCCGAGCTGGTGAAGCGGCTTCTCCTCCTGGGCCCGTCGCTCCGCCGGCCCTCGACGATCTTCAAGCCCGGAGGCGAGGACCTCCCCATCAAAGGCCTCGCCCTCGCGGGAGCTCATGACGAAGAACCCCACGGCACTGGATGAAGACGCCGTTGGGGCTTTCAAGTAGTAGCCGGGCTGCTCTTCCCGGCGGAAGGGTCGGCGACCGGCGCGCAGACTTGATGCTCCCGCCGCCGGGCTGGCGGTGCGGTCGCCGTCCCCTCTCCGGCAGCTGCGCCCGCAGCCGAGCGCCTCGCACATTCGGCCCGGCGGCTCCCGCCGTGTCCTCGGCGACGTCGCCGCCGCCGCCCTGCACGTCCTCCTCCTCAACAATGACGACTTCCGTCTCCATCTGCTCGGCGGGAGGAGGATCTAGAAGAAGAAGAAAAAGCAAAAGAAGTTCAAGCAAATATCCAAAAAGAGACAACGCCAAGGAGATAAAGCTGCAGAACCTACCTTGGCGGACGTCGCCACAAGGGCTCCCCGCCGGGAGCTCCGCTTATGCGGAGTAGCCGCCGCCGGGCTTGCTCGCTCTCGGCGGGTACTCACCTTATGGAGTACCCGCCCTTGGCGGCGCCTCCCTTGCCGGGGAGATCGGCCTTGGCGGGGACGGCGGGGCCTGCGGCTCCTCGGGAGCAACCTCCGGACGCTCCTGTAGCTGTGGCTCCACTTCTGCACGAGCCAAGACAGAAACATTAAGGCATTAGTACAAGACCAAAATCTTCAAACACGTCCGTGAGCGAAAGTGCGTAACCTAGACTTACTGTGGGGGCTGCTTGCTGAAGCTGCTCCTCGAACAGCCTTCGGGTCCGCAAGCTTGACTCCGCACGCCCGGTCGGTCAGCTGCGGCGGGCGAAGTCGTCCGCGACCGACCACGGGCACCTTGGCTCTCTTCGCCTACTGAGCCAAGGTCCTGAAATCAACGCAAGAAACAAGATTGGCATCAACAATGATCAAGGCGAAAATTGAGAAGATAAAGATCTCGGATACTTACTCCTGTTCCTCCTCGTCGTCTTCGCTCAAGGCGGAGAAGTCATACTCCGCCTGGGACGCGTCGGCACGGGGAGCGGGAGGCGAAGACTCCCTCGGGCGCTTGGCGGTCCTCGGCGCAGCTTGGTCTCCCCGGGAAGCTTGCGCTGCCCGGCGAGCTGGTTGTTGCCGGAGGGCCTGCGCCTCCGCTTCCGTCGCCGCCTTGCGGAGGCGCTTCAGTGGAGAACGCCTAGGGCTTGCCCGGGGCGGGGAGGTCTCCGACGACGAGGAGAGGTCGTCGTCGTAAAGATCCGTGGACCCGCCAGGCGTCCTCGGCGGCCTCAACGTCCTCCTCCTCCTCCTCCTCCTCGCTGGCTGGCTCGCTGGACCCCGCGCCTTGCGCTGCGACCCCTTCCCCTCTGGCGTCTCCGCTCCCTCCGGCAGCGCCACCTCTTGCCGCGGCCTCGGCCGCGACGCCAGGGATCCCGGAGTGCCTCAGGGGGGGAACCCCGGCGAGCGCGTCAGGAGGAAGTTGCAGCAGTCTGCAGATCTCCGCCTCCTCCGCTCGGCAGGACGCTTCCGCAGCCTCTGCCTCCTCGGGCGTAGCGAACTCTCTCGCCGCGGCGGCTGCAGCTGCCTCTTCAGCCCGAGAAGCTATGTACGCTATCTCCTGGTCCGTGGTGTCCCGTGTCAGCCCCCGGGTTTCGTCCTTGTTCTTCGCCACCTCCTCAAGGTTGTCGAAGAAGTTGAGGACGTCTATGGACTCGGGCGGAATCCATGTGCGCCCACGCCGTCGAATCGCGCGGGGCATCATGGCGAGAAGACGATCCCGAGCTGTGTTGTTGCAGAGGGGCACCACTCCCGGGAGGTCTGAACCACTCGGATGGGCGGGTCATATTTAAAGAGTTCCTGACCATCCCCTCAACTCAGCGTCGTGAAGTTGAAGTTCAGCCCGGCGCAGCCTCATTATATCCCTAGCGCCGCCATACTCCCAGCCGGCCTTTTCTGTCTTGGAGAGGCGTCGCGGCGGCGGAGGAAATCTGCGCCTACTTACGCAACGGACAGCTTTGTTGCTCGAAGACGAAGAATCCGGACGAGGGCGACGTTGAGCTTGACGTCGTCCGGATCCAGATCGCTCGATCCTGGCGCGCCTGATAGGAGTTGTCGCGGGCGCGGTGAAGTGCTGCGGCTCGCCTTCAACGACCCAGACCATCTGACGCCACTCTCCCCACTTGCGCGGAGCTCCCGGCAAGTAAGACGCCTTCTTGTGCATTTAAAACCCAAGAAATTCCTCCGGAGAGGGGTTGCCGGCCTCGCCTAGGGGTGAAGAAGTGCCTAAACAGCGCTACGTTTGGGTGTATCCCAATAAAGTTTTCGCACATGTATGCGAAACCGCCATTGTAAGGATGGCGTTGGGGGTGAAGTCAAGAAGATGGAAGCCGATGTGTTCATGATGTCGCGAAGAATTCGTAAAAAGGAGGGCAAAGACCGCAGTGGAAGAAGGCTGCGAAGAAGTAGTACCCGCCGGGTAGTTGTCCTTAGTGGCGGCGGATGAGCTCTGGTCCGAGGATGCGCATTGGTCTTCTTGGCCCGTAACAGGTAATATTTGTTCCAGAGTTCCCAAGACGCCGAGCTGCGGCGGAAGACGACGTTCGCTTCATGACAAAGGCGAAGCCGCCGCTTTGCTCAATTTCTCCTTCTTGGTCTTCTCCGCCTTCCCATTCCCGCCTTGAGGGCCATAGCGGAGGCGGCGAGGGAAGGAGGACGAAGAGTCCGGCAGCGCCGCAGACGCAAGAGACGCAATGGCGGAGATGCGGAGGCGGAGCGCAAAGGGATCTCTCGGAGGAGGAAGAAGATGCAATGAAGGCGAAGAGGGAACCGCCTCGCTTCCTCTGTTTTATGGGGAAGTGGGGCATCCTGCTCTTCCCATTAAAGAACGCTGGCACGCCCCATCCCACGACGCCGCAATCGACGCGCGTGCCGTTGGCGGGCAGGGCGATCGGCGATGCGGAAGTGGATTCGACGCGCCGTGGGCAGCGTATGCCGTGCAGATTGTTTTGGGCTGGCCCAACAGCGCTTCGGCACCGTGTGGCCCAGCCCGGGGCTCTGTCGGTGTACTAAGGTAGGGGTACCTCAAGTACCCCAACTTACGGCAATGCAGCTTCCCTTCGACGAGGTTTACCACGTGCTTGCCGGAGACCTTCCTGCTCCATATCAAGCCATTCAAAGACAAAATATACAAGACAGAAGATCGAGACCCCGGCAAGCGGAGCTTGCCGGGAAGGCCATTTCAGGCTCAAGATTACATCACTCACGCAAGGCCCCGGCGAGAGGAGCTCGTCGGGAAGACTAGAAGATTACATCATAGAAGACACGCCTCGGCGCTACATGTGTCCCGGCGAGGGCCCGGGAAGCGACAAGTTACAGAGCCCGGCAAGCTCCCGGGCCCGCAGGTCAAGACCGGCAAGGTGCTTGCCGGAAGAGAAGGCCAGTGTGCGCGCCCAGCTCATCAGCCCACGCGTGCCTACAGGGCCTTTCCAGGACGCTGCGTGGCGGATCACAGCGCAGCTGGGGGACACGGTGGCACTTCACGGTGGTGAATCCATCGCCGTGGCAAGACGGAGACGCAAGAGCGGAGCTTTTGGGGTCGACGGCGACGGGCATTAAATGCCCTTGTCCCCCTCTGTCAAAAGTAGGTAGAGACCACTGTTCACGCACCGTAGCTTCACTGTTCCCCGCACTGTTCCAACTACCACCTCTTTACATTTTACCCTTCCTCCTACGTTGACACCTGTCGGTGACCCCTTGCACTATAAAAGGAGGCCCATGCACAACGTAGAGGAGGTTCGGCTGGTTCGACTCATTCGACACTACAACTCGCCCATACGCTCGCTCTCGAGCAAGATCAAATACAAACACAAAGCAGCAGTAGGAGTTTTATCTCTCCGGAGAGCTCGGCCGGGTAAAATCCGCCAGCGTGCTCGCCTCGATCTGCTCTCTTCAGCCTCCTCCGCCTCGTCAAGACAGACAAGGGGCCCCCGGCCCCATAGGTGTCCGCGGCGGGCAGATTCCCCCGGCATTATTGTTGCAAATAGGAATTATGTGCCTGCAAATTTTATCGTTCTTGATATAGATTGCAATCCTTCATGTCCTATTATTCTTGGTAGACCTTTCCTTAGAACGATTGGTGCAATTATTGATATGAAGGAAGGGAATATTAGATTCCAATTTCCCTTAAATAAGGGTATGGAACACTTCCATAGAAAGAAAATAAAATTACCATATGAATCTATTATGAGAGCCACTTATGGATTGCCTACCAAAGATGGCAATACCTAGATCTATCCTTGCTTTTATGCCTAGCTAGGGGCGTTAAACGATAGCGCTTGTTGGGAGGCAACCCAATTTTATTTTTTGTTTTTTTGTTTTTGCTTCTGTTTAGGAATAAATAATCCATCTACCTTATGTTTGGATGTGGTTTTATGTTTTAATTAGTGTTTGTGCCAAGTAGGACCTATAGGATAACCTACTATGATAGTTGATTTGATTCTGCTGAAAAACAGAAACTTTGCGCGCACGAATTTAGTTATGATAAATCACAGGAACGTTATTTTGCGTTGATTCTTTTTGCTGATGATCAATAAACAAATTTTCCAGGAATTCGTATTTTGGTAGAAGTTTTAGAGTTCATAAGTTTGCGTTAGTTACAGATTGCTACAGACTGTTCTGTTTTTGACAGATTCTGTTTTTCGTGTGTTGTTTGCTTATTTTGATGAATCTATGGCTAGTAAATTAGTTTATAAACCATAGAGAAGTTGGAATACAGTAGGTTTAACACCAATATAAATAAATAATGAGTTCATTACAGTACCTTGAATTAGTCTTTTGTTTTCTTTCTCTAACGGAGCTCACGAGATTTCTGTTGAGTTTTGTGTTGTGAAGTTTTCAAGTTTTGGGTGAATTCTTTTGATGGATTATGGAACAAGGAGTGGCAAGAGCCTAAGCTTGGGGATGCCCATGGCACCCCCAAGATAATCCAAGGACACCAAAAAGTCAAAGCTTGGGGATGCCCCGGAAGGCATCCCCTCTTTCGTCCACTTCCATCAGTAATTTACTTGGAGCTATATTTTTATTCACCAACATGATATGTGTTTTGCTTGGAGCGTCTTGTATTATTTGTGTCTTTGCTTGTTAGTCTACCACAATCATCCTTGCTGTACACACCTTTTGAGAGAGCCATACATGATTTGGAATTTGTTAAGAATACTCTATGTGCTTCACTTATATCTTTTGAGCTTGATAGTTTTGCTCATAGTGCTTCACTTATATCTTTTGAGCGTGATAATTTTTGCTCTAGTATTTCACTTAGATCTTTTAGAGCACGGTGGTGGATTTGTTTTAAAGAAACTATTTGATCTCTCATACTTCACTTAGAATATTTTGAGAGTCTTTGATAGCATGGTAATTTGCTTAATGTTAATATACTTGGTGTTCAAGATATGTGAAACTTCCTTTTGAGTGAATTGAATACTAAGATAAGTTTGATGCTTGATAATTGTTTTGAGATATGGAGGTGATAATATCAAAGTCGTGCTAGTTGGGTGATTATGAATTTGAGAAATACTTGTGTTGAAGTTTGCAAGTCCCGTAGCATGCACGTATGGTTAAAGTTGTGTAATAAATTTGAAACATGAAGTGTACTTGGCTTGTGCATCCTTATGAGTGGCGGTCGGGGACGAGCGATGATCTTTTCCTACCAATCTATCCCCCTAGGAGCATGCACGTAGTACTTGAATTTTTGATGACTTCTAATTTTTTGCAATAAGTATATGAGTTCTTTCGACTAATGTTGAGTCCATGGATTATACGCACTCTCACCTTTCCACCTTTGCTAGCCTCTTCGGTACCGTGCATTGCCCTTTCTCACCTTGAGAGTTGGCGCAAACTTCGCTGGTGCATCCAAACCCCATGATACGATACGCTCTATCACACATAAACCTCCTTATATCTTCCTCAAAACAGCCACCATACCTACCTATCATGGCATTTCCATAGCCATTCCGAGATATATTGCCATGCAACTTCCACCATCATCATCATGACATACATTACTTTTGTCATATTGCCATTGCATGATCTTGTAGTTGACATCGTATTTGTGGCAAAGCCACCATGCATTATTTTCCATACATGTCACTCTTGATTCATTGCACCATCCCGGTACACCGCCGGAGGCATTCATATAGAGTCATATCTTGTTCTAAGTTTCGAGTTGTAATCCTTGTGTTGTAATCAGTGGAAGTGTGATGATCATCATTATTAGAGCATTGCACAAAAAAAAGAGAAAGGCCAAAAAAAGGAGTGGCCCAAAAAAAAGAACAAAAAGGGCAATGCTACTATCTCTTTTTCCACACTTGTGCTTCAAAGTAGCACCTTGTTCTTCATGAAGTGAGTCTCATATATTGTGCTTCAAAGTAGCACCTTGTTCTTCATGTAGTGAGTCTCATATATTGTGCTTCAAAGTAGCACCTTGTCCCTCATGTAGTGAGTCTCATAAGTTGTCCTTTTTATACTAGTGGGAATTTTTCATTATAGAACTTGGCTTGTATATTCCTACGATGGGCTTCCTCAAATGCCCTAGGTCTTCGTGAGCAAGCAAGTTCGATGCACACCCACTAGTTTTCTTTTGTTGAGCATTCATAGCTCTACATCCGTTGCATGGCAATCCCTACTCCTCATGTTGACATCAATTGATGGACATCTCCATAGTCCATTGATTAGCCTCGTCAATGTGAGACTTTCTCCTTTTTGTCTTCTCCACACAATCCCCATCATCATATTCTATTCCACCCATAGTGCTATATCCATGGCTCACGCTCATGTATTGCGTTAAGGTTGAAAAAGTTTGGGATTATTTAAGTATGAAACAATTACTTGGCTTGTCATCGGGGGTATAGAAGTTGGGAACATCTTTTTGTGATGAAAATGAAGCATAGCCTAACTATATGATTTTGTAGGGATGAACTTTCTTTTGCCATGTTATTTTGAGAAGACATGATTGCTTTGATTAGTATGCTTGAAGTATTATTATTTTTGTGTCAATATGAACTTTTGTCTTGAATCTTTCGGATCTAAATATTCATATCACAATTAAGAAGATTTACATTGAAATTATGCCAAAGTATCACTCCGCATCAAAAATTCTTTTTTATCATTTACCTACTCGAGGACGAGCAGGAATTAAGCTTGGGGATGCCTGATACGTCTCCAACGTATCTATAATTTTTGATTGCTCCATGCTACTTTATCTACTGTTTTGGACTATATTGGGCTTTATTTTCCACTTTTATATTACTTTTGGGACTAACCTATTAACCGGAGGCCCAGCCCAGAATTGTTGTTTTTTGCCTTTTTTAGTATTTTGAAGAAACAGAATATCAAACGAAGTCCAAACGGAATGAAACCTTCGGGATCGTGATTTTTCAACCGAACGTGACCTAGGAGACTTGGACCCTACTCCAAGCAGTGCCCGAGGAGGTCACGAGGGTGGAGGGCGCGCCCCCTACCTCGTGGGCCCCTCGGAGCTCCACCGACGTACTCCTTCCTCCTATATATACCTGCGTATCCCCGAACGATCAGAACAGGAGCCAAAAACCTAATTCCACCGCCGCAACCTTCTGTATCCACGAGATCCCATCTTGGGGCCTGTTCCGGAACTCCGCCGGAGGGGGCATCCACCATGGAGGGCTTCTACATCATCACCATAGCCCCTCCAATGAAGTGTGAGTAGTTTACTTAAGACCTTCGGGTCCATAGCTAGTAGCTAGATGGCTTCTTCTCTCTTTTTGGATCTCAATACAATGTTCTCCCCCTCTCTCGTGGAGATCTATTCGATGTAATCTTCTTTTTGCGGTGTGTTTGTTGAGACCGATGAATTGTGGGTTTATGATCCATTATTATCTATGGAAAATATTTGATTCTTCTCCGAATTCTTTTATGTATGATTGAGTTTATCTTTGCAAGTCTCTTCGAATTATCTTTTTGGTTTGGCCAACTAGATTGGTAGTTCTTGCAATGGGAGAAGTGCTTACCTTTGGGTTCAATCTTGCGGTGTCCTTACTTAGTGACAGAAAGAGTTGCAAGGCACGTATTGTATTGTTGCCATCGAGGATAACAAGATGTTTTTTTTATCATATTGCATGAATTTATCCCTCTACATCATGACATCTTGCTTACGCGTAACTCTGTTTTTACTTAATACTCTAGATGCATGTTGGATAGCGGTCGATGAGTGGAGTAATAGTAGTAGATGCAGAATCGTTTCGATCTACTTCTTTTGGACGTGATGCCTATATACATGATCATTGCCTAGATATACTCATAACTATGCTCAATTCTGTCAATTGCTCAACAGTAATTTGTTCGCCCACCGTAGAATACTTATGTTCTTGAGAGAAGCCACTAGTGAAACCTATGGCCCCCGGGTCTATTCTCATCATATCAATCTATATCACTTTATTTACTTGCTTTGTTTTTACTTTGCCTTTACTTTTTACTTTGCATCTATCTATCAAAAATACCAAAAATATTATCTCTATCAGATCTCACTCTCGTAAGTGACCGTGAAGGGATTGACAACCCCTAAGCGTTGGTTGTGAGTTGCTACCATTTTGTGTAGGTACGAGGGACTTGTGCGTGGTCTCCTACTGGATTGATACCTTGGTTCTCAAAAACTGAGGGAAATACTTACGCTACTTTACTACATCATCCTATCCTCTTCGGGGAAATCCAACACAGTGCTCAAGAGGTAGCACCCCCTCGCAAGCATCCGCAACTACAAGAAAAGTATTAAGAATAAATTATAACCATAGCATTAAACTTTTGGATCCAAATCAGTCTCTTACGGAATAACGCATAAACTAGGGTTTAATCTTCTGTCACTCTCGCAACCCATCATCTAATAACTACTCCACAATGCATTCCCTTAGGCCCAAATATGGTGAAGTGTCATGTAGTCGACGTTCACATGACACCACTAAGGGAATCACAACATACATAACATCAAAATATTGAACACATATAAAATTCACATGATTACTTGCAATAAGATTTCTCCCGTGACCTCAAGAACAAAAGTAACTACTCACAAATGATAATCGTGCTAAGGATCATAGGGGTATTAAATAGCATAATGGATCTGAACATATAATATTCCACCAAATAAACCATATAGTAATAAACTACAAGATGTAATCAATACTACTAGTCACCCACAAGCACCAACCTATAGTTCTAGTGCAAAGATTGAACACAAGAGATGAACTAGGGTTTGAGAGGAGATGGTGCTATTGAATATGTTGATGGAGGTCGCCCTCTCCAAGATGGGAGAGTTGTTGGTGATTATGATGACGATGATTTCCCCCTCCAGGAGGGAAGTTCCCCTAGCGGAATCGCTCTGCCGGAGGGCAAAAGTGCTCCTGCCCAAGTTCTACCTCGAGACGGCGGCAATTCATCCCGAAAGTCCTCTTCTTATTTTTTTTCTAGGTCAAAATGACTTATAGGCCAGAAGAGGGGCACCGGAGGTGGGCTGGGCTGAGCACAACCCACGAGGGCGCGCCTGGGGGCCCTAGCGTGCCATGGTGTCTTGTGCTCACCAGGTGGCCCCCTCCGGTAGTTATTTGCTCCATTATTTCTTATTTATTCCATAAAAATTCCTCGTGAAGTTTTAGCTCATTTGGAGTTGTGCAGAATAGGTGGCCCGACGTAGCTTTTTCAGGTTCAGATTTCCAGCTGCCGAAATTCTCCCTCTTTGTGTGAACCTTGCAAATTATGAGAGAAAATGCATTAGAATTATTGTAAAAAGCATTATTATACATAAAAACAATATAAATAATAGTAGGTAAACATGATGCAAAATGGATGTATCAATGCGTAAGACGAGTTGTCAATCCCTCTCGGGTAAACGGTTGATAATAGATAGATTGGTAGATGCAAATAGAATAATGGCAAATAAAATTCAGCAAGGTATTTTTGGGTTTTTGCTAATATAGATCTGAAAGTATATGATGGGACAATAGACCCGGGGGCCGTAGATTTCACTAGTGGCTTCTCTCGAGAAAATAGCACACGGTGGGTAAACAAATTACTGTTGGGAAATTGATAGAAGATCAAATAATTATGACGATATCCAAGACAATGATCATTATATAGGCATCACGTCCAAGATTAGTTGACCGACTCCTGCATGCATCTACTACTATTACTCCACACATTGACCACTATCCAGCATGCATCTAGTGTATCAAGTTCATGGAGCAACAGAGTAATGCAATAAGAACGATGGCATGATATAGACAAGATATATTCATGTAGGAATGGACCACATCTTGTTATCCTTAATAGCAACTATACATGCGTGCCTCACTGCCCCTTCTGTCACTGGGAGAGGACACCGCAAGATCGAACCCATCACAAAGCACCTCTTCCCATGGCAAGAAAAATCGATCTAGTCAGCCAAACTAAAACAAAGATTCGGAGAAGAATACGAGGCTATAAATAATCATATATATGATATAAATAATCATATATATAAGAGATCAAAGAAGACACAAATAATATTCATGGATATAGATCTAATCATAAACTCAAAGTTCATCGGAAACCAACAAACACACTGCAAAAAGGTTTACATCAAATAGATCTCCAAGAGACCATTGTATTGAGAAGCAAAAAGAGATAAGAAGCCATCTAGCTACTGCCTACGGACCCTTAGGTCTGTAGTGGACTACTCACGCATCATCGAAAAGGCACCAATGAGGATGATGAACCCCTCTGTGATGGTGTAGATTGGATCTCATGGTTCTGGAACTTGCGGCGGCTCGATTGTGTTTCATCGACTCCCCTAGGGTTTCTGGAATATTTAAGAATTTATAGGGCAAAGAGGCGGTGCAGGAGACCCTCGTCGGCCCCACAACCCAGCAGGGTGCTTGTGGGCTCCTGGGCGCGCTCTGGTGTCTTGTGGTTCCCACGGGACTCCTTCCAGGTGATTTCTTGGCCCCCAAGGTGTCTTATGGTCCAAAAGAAACTCCAAAAAGTTTTGCTGCATTTAGACTCCGTTTGGTACTGATATTCTGCGAAGTAAAAAACAAGCAAAAAACAACTAGAACTGGGCACTATTTCAATAGGTTAGTCCCAAAAAATTATATAAAGTTACTATAAAATGATTGTAAAACATCCAAGAATGATAATATAGCAGTATGGAACAATAAAAAATTATAGATACGTTGGAGACGTATCAGAGCCTATGTGGGCCGGGGGCTCTCCGCACCATCCATCTGGTGCTGACCTCCCGTGGTTGGCTCCCTAAGACTCTCCACGCCATCTAATCTTCTCGGACAACATGCATCCGCTCGGCTTGCCTTGAGGGTCCATGACGGTTTGACCATGGGCGCGGCCGGGGCCACCATCATGTGGTGCTTTAGGTCGCACCAACTCCCCCCTACGTGTGACAGGGAGGTCGGGACCACATGTCAGCATCTTATTTTTGGCCGCGTCCGCGTCTTCCCTCATGTGCCGCCCCACGCGCGACGAGGAGGTCGGGTCTGCCTCTCAGCGATGCTCGACCCACGTCGGGTTGGTTGGCTCGCGCGAGCCGGGCCTGCACGAATGCACGACTCTGTGTCACGTGTGCTAGGTGGTTGGAGAAGGCCATCCGGCTGGGGGTGGCGACGTCGGGCCAACAGGCCTTAGGGTCATTTGGCCAGGGGTCACGATGACAAGAGGCCGGGTGGCCAGCGTTGAGTTTGCCGGATGATCCAACCATGTTTGGCTCTGTTAGTTTGGGCTTCCAGGAGCAATTTTGGATGGGAAAATAAAATAAAACGCAAACAAGCAACTATTTTGCATCTGTTGTGACCTCACAGCTCGAAGTTGTTTGCAGTGTTAAGACTGAAGCACCTCCGAACGTACTTTAGCTGAGAAGCGGGTTGGGATAATGTCTGGCTTTAGTTAACCTTGTTTCTTCCACCTAACTTCGCAAAGAAATTGCCATCCATCAGGATCCCAAGACCAGCCGCATGAAGCCGACCTTAGCATTTCAGCCTTCTCACCAGCCAGTGGCGGAGACAGGGGGAGGGGGGGCCAGCAGGGGCCTGGCCCCCCCTAACGATCGAGCGATGTTACGTAATTAGCGATGCGAGCGCACATATTCCCCAGATTTATACATACTTGGCCCCCCCTATCTCACCGCTAATTTAGAAAAAGAGAAAGGGCCCATGTGAAGCCCACAAGCGGCCAGGTTGGACGATCAACTCTACTCTCCAGGCCTGACGTTGCGTTCTCATGTGATTAGCATGTACCTGGATTAGCACGCGGAAATTAGCCGCTGCCGTTCTGTGCACTCGCCTGCCCGGCCGCCTCTGCTCGCTCTCCCTGCCCTGCTGCTGCCAATCCAATTCACACGGCGACGACGCGACGCAATCACTTGTCAAATCTTCCGGATCCAACCAACGGGAATTAGCCAAGAACCCACGGTTTAAGTGGTTTAACACATCAGTACATCATAGTACCATGCATCTACTAATCCCCATCGTCATCTTGTATCGTTGTTGAATTTATACATCAGATTTTATTGTTTACTTGTTTTGATTGAGTTTTTTTTTAGAATCACCGGGGGGGAGTTTCCCCACCTGAATATATTACTCAAAATGGCCAGAATGTGTGATCCAGTTTATAAGGGAAACCGGATCGAAAACCGCCTCTCTTCAGCCGCCCCCGCCTCCCTCCCGACGCGCCCCAGTCCTCCCAGCGCCGCCGCCTCCCCCCCGACGCGCCCCCATCCTCCCAGCGCCGCCTCCTCCACAAGACGACCACGCACCAAGAAGCTAAGTGACGCAACTCAGGTGCGACCCGGCCTCCCAATGAACAAACGGCGCCGGCGACACTGACCCGGGCACCAGCACCGGCGGCGCGATGACCGAGCCCCGCCCTTAGTCGTCGGCGACCAAGCCAAAGCCAGCCGCCACAAGATGAACCAGCCATCGCCGCCTCCTCTGGAGCTGATTGCGTTTTGGACTTTTACATGAAGGGTGACTATGCAAAAATACCAGGACCCCACTTGTCATAATCGAGGTTAAAATGCATAAAACGGTCGATCAGTGTATTTTACAAAAGATTAGGACCAAAATCAGTGTTTTCTGACACAAATTCGTAGAAGAGTCTTTTCTGCAACCCTATGCTTCAATGTGGTAGTTTTTTGCAATTCACTTGTAGTGTGTAGCTCATATTACATATGATGGTAGTTATTTTTCGGTCTAGAAAAAAATTGTGAAATTGACTTGGCCCCCCTATACCAAAATCCTGGCTCCGCCCTTGTCACCAGCTCACGACCGCTCCCACAAGGCCATAATTACTTTGCAAAACTACTAACCTTCAACACAAGAGCATTGCACCGCAACAAGTCTACAACTGCTTCGGTCGAAGCCGCATCCCAAACAAACAAACAAGCCTTTCTCGTCTCGAAGCTCTGACCTTGCCATTTAAGTACATTATAATAGAGCACTTTCCTACCCTCTCAGGCCATTAGCCTCTGCAACCGTCGGATAATCACTTTTAGACATTTTTGATCGTCCGATTAGCTCTGAATCCGGCTCAGCGAGCGCTATACATACTTGGCCGCTGCTCTGGTGGCAATTTTGGGCGTACGTGTTTAAATTGGGCTTGATGGGCTCATAGCAATCTCCGTACGTGCAGCTGGGAAAAAAGGCCTCTATGCCATCCTCTCAGCAAGGTCGCGAGTCTCTGCCTGTGCGGCGCGATATGCGGCCCCTTTAGCTCGGTTCGATAACTCACCAGAGGTAACATCCCTAGCCAAGCCATACCGCTTCAAGCCATTACTATTGAGTAGAGTTGTTTTAGCATCCGCTCAAACTTTTTAGAAAGAACAATTTGCACTACATTCCTTCAGGATTTTTAGCACACGCTCAAACCTCTAATACTATGTTTTTCTTGTGATGCAATGAAACAAAAAGGATTCTTGTTAGATTTAAGCAGACAAATCCTCCGTTTTTCCTATTCCTAAACTTTTGAAATCCTGTGAGTCAAAGATGCTATCTACCTCTGCGATCTGCTGGTCGTCATACTCCCTCCGTCCGGAAAAACTTGTCATCAAAATGGACAAAAACGAATGTATCTAGAACTAAAATACATCTATATACATCTTCTTTTATTCATTTTGATGACAAGTATTTCCGCACGGAGGGAGTACTTGGGACGGACTTTGAACTCCACGCTGTTGAAGACGTTGTTCATCAGAGTATCGGCGGAGTTCATACCAGCAAAAATAAGCAGCATGGACGTAGCCATTGTAGCGCCCAGATGAAGTAGGCCCGCCCGCCAACCGGCACCTGCAAGCAGAGTTAGTCAAGGTGGGACACGCCAGGACCGGCCATTAATTCCGTGATGTACTCCTACTAGTAGGAGTATGTCTCACGCATCGATCGTCGGTGTGGTTGCGATCTTGGCCTCAGCCAATTACCCGGAGCTGGTCTCATTCCGAGAGGTACGTTGTCGACGCCGGTCAGCACCACCGCAGCATGTAGATATCGGCGGCGGCGTACGGTTGGAAAATAACACCAGCGACGTTGTCACTGGAGATACTCTTTTCTTGGGAGGCAGTAGGAATTTTTAGCAGCATAAATTTCCTCCGTTTGGAAATGTGTGTATGGCGCGTGTTGGAATGTCCCTATCTTTTTGAAATAACAAATGAGTTAGTACGTCCTTCATCGCAAAAATAAAAATAAAAATGAGTACGTCCTAATTGGAATAGCTCAGTTTTCCCTTTTGCGACTGTACTTCTTCTGCATGATTAATTAAGTCCGGTGTCCATCGTAATTGGCGCCGAGCAACCTTCCGTACGGTCGCGTATTGTCATTGTCACCTGCCACGTTCCATTGTAATCTCTCTTCTTCTTTTCTGCAAGGGGACCATGGTAACCTCTCTTGCTGGGGCTTGAACTGTTAAATCGCTTTGGAGGACACCCACAAGCCTGTGGACACGATCACGTAGTCCGCGCTGTACGCTGAGTTGTCCTCTGTCCTCACCCTGACCCCTCGCTCTCTCCTTGTAGGATGTCTACCGCTTTGTAGGATGTCTACTGCACCATCTGCAATTTAGCACATGCATGAACGCCCCTCCAAATTGCTACTCCCTCCGTTTCAAATTAGTTGATTTGAATTTGTCTAAATACGAATGTATCTATACTTGTTTAGTGTCTAGATATATGCGTATCTAGATAAATATGGGTCGAGTAATTTGGGACGGAGGGAGTAGATGTAAGGCGTTTCATAGTTTAATTGAAACATATGGCATTCTACACCATTATAAATATACACTTTCCATAACAAATCCAATGATACTCCCTCTGGTCCATATTAATTCTCGCAGAATTTAGTACACCTTTATAATATGAATCGAAGGGAGTACTACTTTTTTTATCTTATCTTGTCGGTGGTTTAATTCATAGTAGTATAAAATTTCATTCTGTATTATTGTGAATATACCTTTTCATAACAAATCCAATGGTACTATTTTTTATCTTATTTGTACTTGTCTGGGGTTAAAGTTCTTTTTTCTCTGGTGTTAGCAGCTAAAAGTTAGAAAAGTTTGATTAATCATTTTGTCTGTACGTCCTCAATGTATGATTGTACGTTCTGACCTGTGAGTTAATGATTTGGTCCCTGTTTTCAGTATCGTACTCCGTCATTAGGCCAGCTATGTAGCCCTGCGTGCTTGTCATCTAGACATCTACACATGGTTTGCACACCCCATATTACTGTATCAGATGCTCACATACACTTACCCCTATAAAAACCGGCACGCATATCCTACTCCTATGAGCATTTTTTAGATACTGAGCCGGCAAAACATTTTGATATTGAAGTCATCACATGTATTTCGTAGTTGACAAAAACATCTCCCACCAATGAATATTGTCGAAAAGTCTAAAACAAATTTAGAAAAATATAAACACTAGTGTCACGCGTAGAATTTGAACCACAGTGTGGGCTGGTTCCACCATAAAAAGTTCACGTTAGGTAACTCATTAGGTGGTGCTATCACTGAAAACTCGTCATTTTATCACACGCATTAACCAGAGCTCCTGCATGCATGGTCTGCACATGCATGTACTCAGGTATATACTACTCCCTTCGTTTCTAAACATAAGTCTTTTTAAAAAATTTACTATGAACTACACACGAAACAAAATGAATGAATATACATTTTAAAATATGTCTATAGTTTTTTGTAGTGGAATCTCTAGAAAAACTTATATTTATATTTAGGAACGGAGGGAGTATGGCCATGTTTGGTTCATAAGTCCTAGGACTTTTTTTAGTCCCAACTTATAAGTTCCAAGTCCCTAAAAAGTCCCTACCTGTTTGGTTCCTGGGACTTATAAGTCCCTATAAGACCATATTACAACTATAAGTCCCTATAAGTCCCTCCTTAAGAGTCTTATTTCATAAGTCCCAAATGCCCACTTTAAGTCCCTATAAGTCCCTCCTGTTTGGTTTAGATGGGACTTATAGGGACTTTTTTAAGTCCCTAAACCAATAAGTCCCTGAAAACAAACACCCTCTATATGTCTTGGTCGTCTCGTTCTCGTGTGCATTACGCACGCACGTACGTGCTTCCAAGTAAAAAAAAGAACTTTAGCATCGAGTAAAAAAGAACTTTAGCATCGCTCTAAGCTTAGAGTCTGACTCCAATAAATAGGAATATAGTACTTTAACATGTGAATACATAATGGAAAATTTTACAAGCAAAAAAGCAGGACGGTTCAATCAGCGATATAGCAGTTCTTTCGCAAAAAAAAGTAAAAAAAAAGAGTAGAGACAGCGGCGAGTCCAGAGATTGCATACCAACAGTGCGAGCAAAATGGGTGGATGCAGCCACGGGACGGCCTAGAGCGGACGCCCTCGGGGCGGCGGGGACCATGGGCGCGCACTACGGACCGAAGAAGGCGACACAGCGTGACGCTGGTCGGTGCTTCCGGAGAGGCGCGCGCTGCGTGCGACGACGGCGCGACGCAACGGCAGCCCGATGCTCGATCGGTGGAGAGGCGCGCGAACTCGGGACGATCTTCACGGGACTCGCGGGCGCGAACGTATCGACGGGCGGTCGGTCGCGGGCGTAGATGAGGCGGATCGCGGGCGAAGCGGGTGA
The DNA here is from genome assembly GCA_021437245.1 of Aegilops speltoides. NCBI lineage: Eukaryota > Viridiplantae > Streptophyta > Magnoliopsida > Poales > Poaceae > Aegilops > Aegilops speltoides. The sequence goes on from CM038147.1 coordinate 441,543,355, forward strand.
TCAAGCCGATCGCCTTGAGTCGGGACGCCGCTTCGGTGAAGGCGTGGTGGCGGCGGAGTCCGAGATGAAGCCGGCGGCGGCGGGCGGCGCGGCTATGATTGGCCGCCGCATGGCGCGAGGCCGCCGGTCGGGTGATGCAGAGTCCCGGTCGGAGCAGGCGGTGACGGCGGCGAGATCGACGGGCGGGCCGTCGCACGAACGGCGGTGGTGAAGGGCGCCGCATGACGCGAGGTCGCTGGTCGGGCGACCGACGGGCCGACGCTACGGACGACGCGCGAGGCCGCCAAGTCGGGCGACCGACGGCAGACGCTAGCGGACGACGCACGAGGCCGTCGGTCGTTGAAGAAGCCGCCAATCGCGCGGTGTTGGAGTAGAGCGACGGGTCGACGGCTGCGGTGGGCGACGCAAACCAGATCATATAGACCGGAAAACCAAAAAGTAGACGCCGATCAAAGCGACCGGCGAGAGAGAGAAAAACCCGGATCAAAGGATCAGGAAAAAGACTCTCTAGGGCAGCCGGCCAACACGGCCGGCGGGCGAACCCTAGGTACGGGCGGCGCGGCCCCCGGCGGAGGTCATTGAGGCCGACCGCCCCGGGGGCGGCGCGCGGGTGCGGAAGCGGCGGCTGCTAGATTTTAGGATCGACTTGCGATAGATACCATGTAAGAAGGGAGAGAGGGAGATTGGTGGAATAGTCATTGTATTGCTTGAGCCTCATGGGCATATATATAGGAGTACAATCATCTACTTGGAGTACAAGACAAGCCAGAACAAATCCTAGTCTATCTCGTCTTTCCTAATAAACATTATACTCAACAACAGGCAAGCTATATGAAATGAAACCTACCTGGGTTGCCTCTATACATTGGTAATGCTCTCATATAACAACATGAAACTACCCTTCTGATGGATGGGGTTAGAACATCTTTAGCAGACCCCGTATGACGCCGACCCACGAAATGCGTATACAGTTCGCGAAAAAACAGCTTCGCAGGCCGGCGCGGGCGGCGGCGGAGTCAGACTTCGCAAAACGGACCCGTAAAAAAGACATTCGCGGAATATACTTTTTTACGGGACGGCTTTGCGGATCTGCTCGGGTGTCACCCTCGCCGTCCCGCAAATCCGAAATTTGCATTTCAATTTCATACATGAAAATACATTTCTTTGCTTTTTTATTTTCTTCAACGGCATTGGATGCATTGGATACATAGTAATTTATCAAATCTTTGCTAGAATAGTAAGACCAAAGAAAACAAGAACCACAATTATGTATTTTAGAAGATATCCAACTTTCATAACTGCTCTCACTAGTTGGACCAATATCTTCTTCATGCATTCGTTGTTGATCTGCGGATTCTTGATCTTGCATTCTTTATTCTTCTTCTTTGGTTCTAAAGAAGTAGACGTTGTTTCCCCTCTACTTTCTTCTCTAATTGCACATGCAGCCGCATCATTAGCCTCAATTCTACTAAGGAGTGCACGAATATCTATTAAGTTTCTTTCTATCAATAAATCAATGTGTTCTCCTTCCCAAAACCAAAATGAGTATCCATCTTCCTACACACATGACGATGTTTAAAATGAGCTATCGAAATTGAACCGAAGAATACGGTGACAAAGCCGAATGGAAACAACACATACCCTGTTGTTTTCGCATTTGAATAACACCCATCCGAGGTGCTTCAGCGTGCCAGACATTAGCCGCAACACTGCCCGCGTGCAGTCATCGCACTGTATGAGCGGCATCGGCGAGCCGGCCAGCCGCAGCGTGAGCGCCGAGCCTGGCGGACGGCCCGCCAAATCCTTGTTGGCAAACCGACGACGGCGGCTACAGGATGAACCTGTACCTGCATGCAGCGCTGGGGCTTTGCCGGGGCTGCGCGGGGTGCTCCCCGACCAATCCATGGCTTGGCGCAACCACCGGTGGCCGGAAACGGCAAATCCGGCCGCCGCCTCGAACACCCGTCGATCTGCAACTTTCCGGCCCGCCAACGCGGAAGGAAGTGGCGGAGGGCAAGCTCGGGCATGTGGCGGAGGGAACCCGCGTTTTCACGGGTTGGGACCGAAATTATGTCGCGCCCTATAAAAAAAATTACGGCTCGGACGCGTTTACGGGTTCTGTTTGGACAGGATTTTCCGTATGGAGCCGTATTTCGATGATTATTTTGCAGGTCAGGGTGTTATAGGGTCTACTAGAGATGCTCTTGGAAGCAAAGCTTTGTGAAACCTACCTGGATTCCGTATCACACGTTCGAGACAGCGGCGAGTCCAGTTTTTGCCTTTTGTACTTGTATACACGAGCCCTCTTTGGATCAACGTTTCTTTTTTCAATACCCTCGTAAAAGATACACACCTGCAGCCCGTCGTTTTATTTTTTTGCATGGTAATACATGTCTCATTTATATCATAAGGATCATATTACAAGCCGCGTACATACCGACCTGACAAAATTGAAAAGACAGTAGAACGCTAGCCTTTGCACACAGAAACACCAGCCAAGAAGTAAAATTACAAATAAGACTGAAAAATCCTCTGAGCTTGACAACAACGCCCGTCACCTGCCTCTGGCACCACCATAGCAGCCACCATAGAAGAAAATGACGGATCACCTCCACACCCGAGGTCGACGCGGCTCCATCGCTGATATGCAGCTTTGCGGACCTCCAAGGTGGCTCGCCAATAAAGGCGAAACCATTGCCGTTGAACGAATCAGACCGGGGCAACACCCCGAACACGCCATCGAACTCCAGATCTGGCACCCCCGCCCAACTAAGACGTTGGAGGAGGAAACCATACCTGCCTGCCATCAACCACGAACCCAGATCCACCATCTTCCAGATGTTGTCGATGCAGACCACAATCTGCATCCGCTCTTTGACTACCTCCTAAGCTCCACGCCGGTGCTGGAGCAAACACCGTCGCAACGACGGCGCCTGAGGACACAGGTCCACCACAAGGATGCCGCCGCCAGACTGTTCATGTACTGCACGATTGTAGGAGATCACGAGAAATACAATGCACGATTGTAGGAGATCATGCACGGTATCTTCTGTGAATGGTAGAAAAAACAATTTCCTACCATCATCTAGAACAGAATAACAACACCTACATTGTTCACAAATCACATGGGCAAATGCACAAGAGACACTGAGCAAATATTACTACCTCAGTCTCATAATACAAGATCGTTTTGCAAGCTAAAATTACTTGTAAAACGATCCTATATTATGGGACGGAAGGGGTATCTTTTAATGAGAAAAGAAACTAACTTATAAAGTACATATCATTGTGAAACCCAATGGAAGACATGAATCGTGCACCTCACACCAGCAGGGGTCCAATACTTTTAAGATTTTGGCTACATATACTAGTGCAATTCAGTGCTATTAAGCCACTCCAATTGCACATGACAATAAGGAACTAACTTATAAAGTACATATCATTGTGAAACCCAATGGAAGACATGAATCGTGCACCTCACACCAGCAGGGGTCCAATACTTTTAGGATTTTGGCTACATATACTAGTGCAATTCAGTGCTATTAAGCCACTCCAATTGCACATGACAATAAGGAACTATGTGTAATGAACACATCGCAAACGATTTTAAAACAGAACCATGTGCCCGAAAACGAATCGTGTCAGATAGACGACTCATCGTACATGCATTGTTAGATCCAACCATGTGCGTTGACATCCCATCACACACTTATTGCGACACGAACCGTGCCCCCCACCCCCCCAAAAAAAATTGTACGGTGGAGTTTGAGGGGCGTGCAAGCATTGTTTTGTCATAATCTTTTATAATCTTATATAAATTGGAGTTTGTCGGTGGTGGTGAGTTCACTCTCCCCCTTCATCCCAATCTCGCTCATTCATCTAGAACCGATCGGATCCCTCCAACTTGATTTTTTGGTTCTGCAATGGCGTTCCCATCGTTGCCGTAATTAAGCAAGTACAGTGTTGGCTGCTTGATTGAGTTTCTTTTTCGTGGTGTTGCACATGAATTGGTTGTTCTATGCTAATAATGAAATACAACTAAATCATTTTTGCGTTTCCGTAGCAACGCACAAACATTATGCTAGTATTACCGTTAAAGAGTGTTGTCAATATAGACCATTCTGCTCAAGGACGAACTTTGGACCTCAAAGGCCAAGTGCTTTTATTCGATTAATAATTTATAACAGAAATTACATCACTGGAACGCTTCAACAGGAAGTACATATTGTCGGAGAATTGAAACACACGGGAGGCACGACGGAAAGCAGGAACGTCACATGCATTATGTCGCCTCAAATCAAAGTCTTGGATAAAAGCTTCCACGGAAACAGTGGCACCCGTCTGGGTTTATTCCTCGACGACGCGAGCAGAGTGGCATGGCATCTCAACTCCCTCGTTCATTTAGCCTGCAGCGACGAGTAAATTAAACCAGTGCGCATATTTCAGAAATTCAGCAAATTTACACGTTCGGCGGACACCAGGAGATGAAACATCGATGAGTACCTCAGCTTTCTGCTCGTCGTCATACTTGGGGCGGACTTTGAACTCCACGTTGTTGAGGACCTTGTTTATCAGAATGTCCGCGGAGTCGATACCTGCAAATGCAAAGGAAGCAGCAGCGCGCAGTTAGCGGGAAACCAACCACATCTCTCAGATCACACACACCAGCTCGATCGCGTGGCCGGAAGAAGATAAGACTAAGAGACCTGCAAGATAAGCTCCGTGGACGTAGCCGTTGTAGTGCTCGCTGGTGTGCTCCCCGGTGAAGTAGACCCGCCCGCCAACCGGCGCCTGCATGCGACGAGCAGAATCAATCAGGGACGACACGTCGTCAGAGCCGGGGCCGGCGCCATGAATTCTGGGACGCTTAAGTTTCGCCATCGGCGCGCTGTGTACGCCTGCGTGGCGGCGGCCTGCGTACGTACCCGGAGCTGGTCGTACTCGTAGCGGTTGACGCCGACGGGCCAGTTGGAGTAGGAGCCCTTGAAGAATCGGTTGGACCACCAGCGCGGCACGTAGATGTCGGTGGCGTCGGGGACGTCGCGGTCGGGGAACATGTTCCGCAGCACGCCCACGGCCTCCGCCATCGTCACGTTGTCGGGCTGCTGCTCGATCCGCCGCGACTCCACGTCCGTCACCGTCACCATCAGCACGTTGGCCCCCGGGTACTCCTGCTCGAACGACTGCACAACAAAACGAGTACTACTTTTTCTTAACATCTTGGGGTAGGTATCGATTTTTCCGTACTTCTGCACACAATGATCTTCCTTGTCTTATCTGCTACGCTACTGCCGAGCTTGTTTGTTCACCTGCCACATCCCGTAGTAACCTCTCCTGGAGCTGGCGTAGACGAAGAACTGCTTCCCTGGGCCCGTCGGCCAGAACTTCCTGGGGAACTTGAGGAAGATCTTGGTGTACACGCCCATGTCAAATCGGTAGATGGCGAAAATCTTCCATGCCTAGGTTGTTTAACGTACACACGAAAATTAATTATACTGTTGCAGAGTGACGTTGGACGTGGACTTAAGAAAATATCAGCCGACGTACTGGCAGCTGAGGCTTGAACTGTATGAGATCGCTTTGCAGGACCCCTATGCTCGCGGACACGATCACGTAGTCTGCGCTGTACGCTGAGTTGTCCTCCGTAGTCACCACCACGCCTCTCTGGTTGTAGGAGATCTCACGCACCACCTGCAATTTTGTGCATGCATGAATGCCCCTCCAAAATCACATAAAATGTCCAAATTCGTCCGAAATTATGGATTGTGCCGTTTTTTTCCTTTTCTTTTGAGGATGTGCCGTGTTCTTTCAGCTGTACACTACTACCATGTAACACATGGAAATCGGTTTCGGCGCAATTCATCAGATTTCACAATTTATAAATAAATTTTGGACGGAACGAAAGTGACGGAAAAATATCACATGGAAACCAACATTCAAGGAAAACTTTGTGGAAACCACGTTTGAATGTTTCGAAAAAATCTGTTTTTAAAAGGAATGTTAAAAGGCTGATGTTTTATTGCCCGCGAAATTCCAAGTTGAAATACCCTACGAGATGTGAGCTAAGAGAAGAAAAACAAATTCAACATTGAATAGTGATGTTATTGTTGCACTATTCAATGCTGATTTTGTAATTTTTGTATGGCTCACATCCCATGATGTGTTTGAACTTGAAATTTCACATGGCAATAGAACATTACCCTTAACATCCCGTGTGTGTTTTTTTTAGGATTTTTTAGAAACTTAAAAACATGTTTTCTGCGTGATTTTCACCGACTTTCACCAATTGTTTGTTTCCATGTGATATTCTCCCTGAAAGTGACATGGGAGAATTCAGATAAAAGAAGCATATGGTCAATAACCACTTTGCGTCCTTTGTAATTCAAATAAAAGTTTTCTTTTTTGCAATCAAATTTTATAATTCTGCATAAATTTTACTACTCGACGGCATATGGCTTAGTCGACCTGGAAATGATTATTTCTTAGTCAGCTGCTTGTTTCCATTAAATCAAAGTTTTTCCTATTACTTGTGAACTTGCATGAATCATGGATCTGACAGTTCTCATGACTTGGAAATAATACTTTTAACATCATAATTGAGAACTAGTTTTTTTTTAAACAGCGGCAAAAGATTTGCCCTATATAATTTAGTTATTTCAACAGACAAGCATAATCATTAGATCTGAATCAAATAAATGATTGCTTCTAATTACTGTAGTACCTAAACATTGGCCTGTAGCTAGGACTTTTCTTGCATGCTTATAAGAAAAGATTATAAAGATTAATGATATCGAATTTCCTTTTTTTTGTGAAAAGATATCAATTTTCCTTGCGACAACTATTAATAGGTTGGGTCGTTAGTGAGAGTGTTGTATCCTATGAACCTAAATAACATCCCCACTAACATCAATTTTCTTAGCACGCAACTATGCCAACTCACCATGCCATCATGCATGAAAAAAATACGCACTTTTTAATGCAACTATGCCAAATCACCATGCAAATATACATGAGTTCACTCATATTCAATAAATATTTTTACGACTATATAATAATCAATAAAATATATGTATTTTAGTTTCAATTATCATATAGTTAATCTAAATACTAATGTTTCATACAAACAAATGTTATTAAAATAATTGCAACTGATTCCCGCAGCAACGCGGAGAGTGTCATCTTCAGTTTCCAAGGTGATTATGCTTTCGACAATAAGCGATGTACTTTGATACCGAGAGATCTGTGGTGACTCCGGTCATCTTTGATGTTCTTCGATTCCAGCGTTGTGTGAATGTTTGTCTGTTGGTTTCTCAAAAAGAAAGTCCTTTTACCCAAAACAGTGTCTAAATTTAGTTTCAGCTTTGCAGGGAGATTTCCTTTCGTTTTGACACATCCTCTCCTAAAGTTTGAAAAGTTTGATTATTACACGTTCTGTATTAATTTGTTACTCCCTCTGTGACCTATAACGTCTTCTTACATTTGTTTACGGAGGGAGTAGTAGTTAAAGTTTGAAAATTTTGATTATTACACGTTTTTTTTTTGTATAAAACCATGATTACCTTGTTGAGCTTGACTCTAGGATCTATGATGTTTCCGGACTTGTCGGAACGAAGGTACTGCCCGGCGATGTGATATATGAGGGTCTCGAATCCCCGCTGATCGGCGACGAAGTGCGCGTCGTCCCCGAAGTCGGCGAAGGTGGCCGTGGGCTCGGTGCCCTGCAGGCTGGTGACGCGCGGCGGCTCGGCAAACTCGTAGTCGTACCTGAAGTAGTCGAGCACCATGTCCACCGGCGTCGCCGGCCCGTTCGGCTGGCTGCAACGCACACAGAGACAGAGGGATCAAGCAAACCATGCATGATTGCCATGAAGCATGCATATGCATATGCACTAGCTACGTACTGGTTGAAGAGGCGCTGCATGGCCAAGATGGACATGTCGTCGCGGCCGCTGGGATCCATCTTGGCGGCGAGCTTGCCGCCCAGCTCCTCCACCTCGTCGCCACGGTCCATTCTCTTCTGCACGAACTCCTCGTCGTAAAGGCCGCCGCTGCAGGTTTGTCAACGCAAAGCATAAAATCATAAAACCATGTTAGACCGTCGATGAACTGCATGCATGCATGTATGCTGCTGCTGCAGCTGAAGAATTAGCAGTCCGTTGATCTGTACGCCGTCCTCCATTCCATGATTGTTCTGAATCGTGAGTTAATGGTTTGGTCCATCTTGTTTGTTACTGTTTCGTCCATCATTCTGCGTGCGTGTCGTTTCCACACGGTTTGCACGCCTCACGTCGTCGCTGTCCCGCAGTTATTAGGTGGTGCCCATCACTGAAAGCTTATGTTTTGGCGTTTTTCCCACGTGCGTTTTATTAGAGCTCCTGCATGGTCATGCTCACGCCTGGCTCGGGTACGTGTACAGGTTTTCGTTCTCACGTGCATGTGCCCATGCCTGCGTCTGTATATTTTTTATGACTCTTTTTATGCATGTCGTTGGTTACCAGACGTCTTTATTATGTTTCTTGATTCATTCATCTTGTGTATGCACGTACGTACGTAGCTTACCTCTCCTTGTAGACGTTGCCGACGACGCCGTCGAAGTCGGAGTAGAAGTTGCGGAGCTTGAGGCTGGCGTTGACCATGGGCCAGATGGGGTTGACCTTGTCCCCGTTGAGGCCCTCCACCCAGTTGGCGCCGATCTCCACGTTGAGCCCGCCGAAGTTGTGCTTGTGCATCCGCCCGCCCACGCGCTCCGTCGCCTCCAGGATCAGCAGGTCCCTCACCCCGGCGTCCCACAGCCGCTTCCCCGCCGAGATCCCTGCACGCACGCTCATATATATAACATATATACATATAAAACGACGACGACGTACGTACGTTCAATGCACGTACTGTATTAGCTAAGGATAAGGATATTGCATGCATGCATGGGTGGTATATATACCGGACATGCCGGCGCCGACTATGATGACCCTGGGGCCTCTGCCGGCGGCGACGAGGGAGGCATGCTGTGCGGCTAGCAGCACCAGTGCCGATATAGCAGTGACGAACGAGAGCTTCATCTCGATCCGTCTCTCTTCTTCCCTCGTTTAGTTTCGTCCAACGATGGACACTACTGTATTAGCACTGCTAAAGCTAGCGAGGCTGCTGCCCTGCTCTCCAGCCCAGCCGGGCAGTGCACTTATATATACCCACAACAGGTGCCTACCCTTGTGCCAAAAGAAAAGAAAAACATAATCGAAAAAAAAAAATCAGAATTTAAGACGCGGGAACCACACACGTTCCCAAGAGTTAATAATTTGTACCATGGCCACCAAATCCAGTGGTCATGACGCCTGGACGGAGACAGGGCAGGTGTGGTGTCGACCTTATCTTATTTGTTTTCCTCGGCGACGAGCCTTTTTTTCCTTGTGAAAATGAGTGATTTGGCTAGATTAGACAGCTGTGTAAATCTCCAACACACAATTGATTTCATTTATGTGTGGCTAGGTCTCAGTCGACTGACACTTAACCAAGTGTCAGTCAAGTGACATAGTATATAAGAAAAAAATAAAAATAAAAAGATCAAATGAATATAGGGTCAATTGAGACATAACCAAGTCTCGGTGGACTGAGAATTATCAAAGTTGTTCCACAAAATAAGGGAACATGCTGGTCATGTGGTTTTGTTGGAACAATAGAAAAAGTCGATAAATAGTAATTAAGGGATTGTTGGTTGAGGCTAAAGTCTGCCTAAAGTTGGCACACCTAGCTTAGACAAGTTTGACCAATTTAAGTGGGTCTCTGGTTTAAGACATACCTCATGCAATATGCATTTTGCTACACTAACGACCCACATCACTTTAGTGTGGCGAGATTTCTCTTCAATTTTATTGAACTAATCTTATGCAAGTTTGGCGAGATATATGCGGTAAAGCGTGGCACTGTTAAACCTAGAACTAAACAGCCGCTGAATCAAATATGGTGAGAATAATATGGAAGCACATCGCTAAAATTAAAAATGAGAGACGCGTTTAGGATGTATATTAGCAACGTCGATGTATCTACATCATTCATTTGTTAAAGGTATTGGCTTGATATATACTCCGTTTTATGGAGAAGAAGGGCTGACGCGGCACTGTCGGTTCCCTTGCATATTCTGCAATAGATTATATGTGTGTGAATCTAAGGATGTAGAAGGCTGCTGGGAGGGACGCGGAGTATCTCAGCTTGAGCTCAAATGTGCTCGGATAAACAGTAAAATGAAAAAAAAGTCTGTTCTTTTTTGTGGTGGACTTTGACAAATTTTCTAGGTGCTTGAAAATTTTCATCATGAGATCACATTCGTGAAAGACGTGAGCAAATCGATGCTCCGAAAATGCTACTTTCAAAAGCATTTTGGAGCACTGTTTTTTTTTCTGCCATGCCTTCCAAAATGATCTCGTGATGAAAATTTGCAAACACTTAAAACATTTGTCAAAGTTTTCCAAAAAAAAAACAGTTTATTTTGGAAAAAGTCAAAAAAAAATATTTTACTGTTCATCCAAGCTCATTTGAGCTCGAGCTTAGAAGAGTACTTTCGTGCTGGGAGACTCTCTTCCTGCATCTCAACAATCACAACCGATGTCAAGATGATCAAGGTGATACAGTATCTACTCCCAAGATATACGCATGCATGCATATATTTAGTTTCCTATCTTTCTTTATTCCGCCGGTTGTGGCTATTCCGTTTTCTTGCAGTTAGCTCTTTGTGAGCCTTTTTGTAATTCAAGACGTGATGACTTTGTTGGACTATTTACTTTTTAATAAGATGGCCGCATGCTCTTTTTGATGCAGAGGCCGGGGGATAACCTCCTTTTCGAAAAAAGAAAAGAAAAACGCATGCATGCATATGTTTTGAACCCTAAGTCCTCGGTACTCCTCCTTTCCCATCCTCCCTGCTTGCCCTTGACAGTGCATGTGTTGGGGTTCAGATTGCATGTTACCATCCAGATCTCCAGCGAGCTCTTGGCTGACAGGGGGGCCCAGATCTTATCGCCTAGCTCAAGATACAGGGTCATAGTGGCTTTGGGTGCCATGGTGGTCGGCGTTGTGTCTGGCCTTGGCATGAGCGCGACTGTTGTGTGTCGCCTAGGTTATACTGGTGGCCTTGCGAGGAAGGGCACAACTGGGTGAAGTGTTACCGGCTGTATCCCGGAGGTCGTCGACGGTGGTGATGTCCTATTGGGCCTGCAGTGCACATAGCAAGCCTAACAAGTACGTACACCTTAATAAGTTAGTCCGGCTTGCTAAACTCGTTAATTATCACCCCTCAAAAAATGTTAAACTCGTCATCTTACTACTAAGCTCAATTGAGTTTTACCGACCCATCGACCATCGTGATTCCTGCTTATTTTCACCACTCCAGACAGGCGACACCAGATTAATTGTGTTGGCCGGGCCTGCTTTCTGGCAGGCGCTTGGCGCGAGTGCAGGGCACCAGCGGTAGTTGATGTTGATCGGCGTCTCTGTGGTCGCAATGAGGTTTTTTCATTTGTTGTTTGCTCGCAATGAAGTATTCCTTCTATCCACAATCATAACAGTGTACTTTTTTTACAGAAAGAATTGGGATATATTATAAAAATTCACCAGCAGAATAAAGCATGCCAAACATAATAAAAATTACATCAAGGTGTCTGGATCATCGGACGATCACTGTCAACGCGAGCCGTCGACATGCCATTATGGTTGATCCTCTATCGTAACCACTTGACCTTGTGGATCACAACCGAGAAGTCTCCGTGCATGTGCCCCTAGAGTTTATAATAGTGTACATTGAATATTTTTAAGTCAGTTTTCACAAACTTTCACCAAATTTATTTAGAAATATCTATAATACACTATTGGATATATCTACCAGATGAAAATATATTCTATGATTAATCAGATAATTTTGATTTGGTATTCTAGATGTTGATAAAATCTTCTATAAATTTGTTCAAGTTTATAAGATTTTTTTAAGAAAATCTAGTACGCACTGTATATTGGGACTAAGGGGGTAATGAGAAGATGAAAGTAATGAATAGATAAACTAATATAAAAGAAACCCTAGCATAATCGCTCATACCTGCCCAATCACCATAACAATCGTCCCTGCATTGATTTGGCCGAAAAGCCGGTCTAGTAGATTTGCTATCCCGCGATCCATCATCATATTTTTTGGAGGGCATTCCAAAAATCACCCTGGGCCTCTATATTCGGAGGTTGGGGAGGCAATATAGCGCTTCCTCCGTCTATCAAATTTTTGGTGTCATGGACATTTCAGGATGTGACCCCTTCCGCCGCCACCCATAGTTCGCGTCGACATTGTTTGTTACCACCTTCTCCCTCGGACCATCATGATCTGGCACGACTCACCCCCGTTGAACTGATACCGGACCTACCACATGTCGGTGCAGCTCCACGCCTGCTTCTCTCCATGCGACCGACCACCGCCATGGCCGTGCCGCGGGAGGTCGATGCGGGCATCTCCTGCTGTCGGTCCACCCTTCCATGGCTTCCCGAGGAGGATGGTGTCACTCGCTGACCATCTGTCATCGCTAACTCAATCTACCGCGTTGTCAGTGCATCATACTGGCCCTGCAGTGCATCTAGCAAGCCTAACCGAGTTACCACGGATGCAACGGTGGCAAGCCAATACACAAATTAAACTTTCTTTTTCTCGAATATACATAGCATGCGTATCATTTTATAAAGAGAGGGAAAGGGCATAGAGAACCCTTCACCGGTGTGGCAATTACAAATTGCATGCTACACCTCCACTGTTAGTCGACTCCACACTCAAACTCCAACTCATACAGACGACTACTCACGCCTATTCCACGTACTCAACCTACCAAAGAAGCCCTCTACACTGCCCTTCATGAGCCCTGCATTCCACCATGCAGGTCCTTCCTGCTCCACACGACGCATGGCCTTGGCAATCTTCGGCGTAGCAACCATCAAAGACCACTGCATTTCAATGCTTCCACGGCTCCCAAAGACCACGCAAGATGATTGCCCGAGTGGTCCCTGATGCTTAAACCCTGCTTGGCTCTACTTTGGCACCGGATACACAAGTTAAACTAGCTGCGCCATAACCCAGATAAAAATAATTTCTCTGATAGTATTGAATACGAAGCAGGGTGAATGGGGCGCCGCTTTGCATCCCTACGAGCTACAGTACTCCTGAACAAGTTGGTCCGGGTTGCTAAACTCGTTGTCTCGCTAGCTCGAACGTCTGTTCGGCCTGCTGCAGTGCACCTAAGTAACGAACGGGTGAAGAAATCCCGTGATGGAGGCAGGAGAGCGGACGTCCTTGTGTGCCACAGTGCAGTATTAATTAGTGTTGATGATTGCATTAGGAGTGAGTTTTAGAAAGAAAGAAAAAAAGAGATGGGGAGAAAGTGGCGTGTCCCTCTCGCTGTCCGCAAGGTATTACTAACTCGCAGGGGCATGCAGGGGTGCCAGCTTAGGCATAGAAATCATCAACGTGAATGTGTGCTAATCTGAATGGACGAGAAGCGCCGAACTATCCGAATCCGAGATGATGATCGATCCGCCACGTTTTAGATGAGGCGCCAAGCTGAAAGGTTGTGTTTCACCGGACGCCACATTTCCAGGGCCGAGAGAAAGACCGTTTCGTCCGTTGGCTGCTGCCTGCTGTGCTGCTCCTTGGATGTGACTGTGAGCTCACATCGGTGTGAACTTAACAGACTGGAAAATGACGAAACATATCGTCTACATTTTTCAATATTGGAATTGTATGCTTGGCTCTTCGATATAGGAAGGGCCGCTCCCGGCCACCCAGCATATTTCGGAGAAAAAAAAATCATTCTGACCAACCGTTGGTTTTCAATCAAAGCGTCAGTCTCTTTCTTCAACCTCTGGACACCGCTCCTTGATTTTTCCCTTCTTTTGGTGGCCAGCACGTGTCCAGATAAGGCCATCCGTCTAACCATCCCCTGGCGATACCCCAGCCCAACCTAATTTTGCCTTCACTTGATGGGCGCAAATCAACCAAAGAAAAAATTGTGCCTACACCCAAGTACCCATGACGAATAGTAAAATCCAAACAAATAGCAAAAGAAATCTGAAACTTCATAGCATTGATTGTGAACAAATGTTTTAGGCGCTTGCAAAGTTTGATGGTCAAATAACATCATATGAGCTCCGTACAAACTAAATACTCCCTTCGTAAAGAAATATAAGAGCGTTTAAATCATTAAAGTAGTGATCTAAACGCTCTTATATTTATTTACAGAGGGAATATAAGTTTTGCTCAAACAGTGCACATAAACAAAACATATTGTTGAAAACCGGCGGTGACTTGAGCAAATCCCAATAGGACGCATTCAAGCAATTGCGGTAATGTATCGTTCAACCTCGAAACACCTTATAATGGAAGATAAGGTTGCTCCCAGTGGTGGGGCTACCGTCGGAGGGAGAAAGTTGTGGAAAGGCAATCAATTTCATGTATAATTTGCCACTAATTTTTATGTGAATAATTATGCTTTCTTTTGCAGGAGAAATTATGCTAACAATCATAACAAACCGGAGATAGAAAATAAAAACTTATGGCATCATTAGAAAACGGTGCAGCAAAGGCGCTTCTAGTATATGCATATGGATGCAGATTTCCAAAAAAAAAGACAGAACAATTAGGTAGAATGTACCATAGGTAGAAGACATAGAAGACAAACTTTATGGAGTAATCTACATTTGGATGACCCACATAAACGTCGCAAAATCACTCTAAAAATAGTGCTCCCTTGACTCCTTATATTGGACTGTGCTCTGTCCATTTTGAATCTGCATGGATAAGGATATATCCGATCCATTAGTGGCGCCAACGAATTCGGGATAGGCGGTAAAAATAGCTTGGTGCGGCCGTTACGTGGCTTTAAATAGACCAGTGCATGGATAAAGCACCCCCTTTTTTATCTCCCTCCCCGCTCTGTTACTGCTCACCACTACAACCCGTAGAGTAATTTAACTTAGGCTGATACAAGGATCCACAATTTACTGCACATTAGTCTTCCATTTCAGCAAAGGTAACTCGCATGATTCATTCTCCATGTACGTCTTTCTTGTGTTCAGATTTTTTGGGAGGTTTTGGATGAGAGGTTTCTGGTTAGACGATGGCAGTAATTTGTTAACATTTCTAGTACGATGTTCGTTGTTTCACCGGTTCTTGGTTCTGATCAAACGTTCGTTGGAATGGTAGAGGTCGATCGAGATTGCCGTCGTCGTCGCTCGGTCGATGGGTGGCAGCATGGAGGAGCAGGTGCACATGCCGGCGGCGGCGAATAAGATCGCGGTGCCGTTGAAGAAGCACCACCCGAACCTCCACATGGCCCACGCCGGCGCGGGCAAGGGCGGCGGGGAGGCGCCGGCGGTGATGGTGACCACGCCCAAGGCGTCGTCGCAGGTGCCGAAGCACGCGCACCTGCTGGCGAGCCCACGGGCGTGCCTTTGCTCGCCGACGACGCACGCCGGGTCGTTCCGGTGCAGGCTCCACCGCGGCGGCGCCGGCGTCGGCCTCCACGAGATGGGCAAGAAGAGCAGCCCCGGCGCGTGACGCGCGCGCCCACCCGTCCGCACGTTCTTGTTTCTGTTTTGCTGGATGGGTGGTGTGCAGTGCATGGAAAGGGAAAGTATTTTTTTTCCTCCTCCTTTCTGGATCCTCTGTTTGCGTCGACGGGAAACT
Source organism: Aegilops speltoides (assembly GCA_021437245.1). Taxonomy (NCBI): domain Eukaryota; kingdom Viridiplantae; phylum Streptophyta; class Magnoliopsida; order Poales; family Poaceae; genus Aegilops; species Aegilops speltoides. The sequence continues at coordinate 441,559,055 of CM038147.1, forward strand.
TTCGTCTTGTCTTCTGCAGTCGACGATTACGAAATGTTGATCGATTCTGTGCCTGATGGAAACCGGCCGCCTGTATATATAACAAAGTGTACATAACTGCCGGTTCAGAAATGGGCAATTGCAGAGTTCTAGATCAAAAGTTTCCCTAAAAAAAAAAACCAAAAGTTTCAGAATATTTTTATACGCCTTGAAGAAAAAAGATTAAATGTTGACAGTGGGATTTGAACCCACGCCCTTTCGGACCAGAGCCTTAATCTGGCGCCTTAGACCAACTCGGCCATATCAACTTGGTGGCAAAAATCCTCCTGCAGATATCACGAACGCTTTCTACCATCATCCTTCTTAACTAATACCGCTTTCTAAAACATTTTCTGAACTGTCTCTCAATTTCATTCTAATTTGAAATGCCACTGGGTATTGGCTAATTATAGTATTGGGACTAAGCATCATGTAAAAAACCAACATGGCGCACAGCACCTGATAACTTGGACACCTAGCTCTGTGCAGTCTGATCATCTGATGATAACGAGCGAAACAGACTGAGGTGACACTACAAAACCAGAGCATAGCAAAGAAAGTGCCAACCAACAACATGCAACAGAGCAGGCACACTATATTCAGATTTCGGAGCCACATAGTTGTGGATTATATCACTAGTACGTAGTACTGGTCTTTAGGTAACAGGATAAATAACACTGGTCTTTTCAGTACACTAAAATGTACTCGAGGTAGATGAAAGTTGAAACATACATGTATGCTAATGGTAGTTGAAAACTTGAAATGTGCCCTATCTCAACAAAACGCATGCCTACAAACATGTGTTTCCCAATAGGCTCTGAGCAATCATGTGAACATATAGCGAATTAAACCGTGCGTTCAGCAACGAAGAAAAGGATCGTCGATGGTAAGGTCCAGTGCTTTCTGCAAGTCCCAAGCACCGTCCACTTTAGGCGACACCAGCAACACTTTAGAGGCCCATGCTCGAAACTGAGGACACCCGAATCTGTCTATCATCTCATTCACCTCGACCGCTGAAGGAAAATTTTCTTCGAGCGGCACAAGCAGCAAAGACTCCAGCTCCTGCGCATCCCTGGCGATGAACTTGAGGAATTCAAATTCTTTCTGATTCCCGCGGAACTTGTGGAAAACCATCCTCTTGACGCGTGATTTCCAGCATTTAACTGCACTGACCTCCTCCCAGAACTTGGCATGGTGCTCCCAGGTGGGTTGATAGGCAGTTGAGGATGGAGCATGTAGGGTAGACTGCATATTCATACCAGTGGGTGAACAGTTCAGTTGCATATATGGATCATGATGATATACAGTATTATAGCATTGTGTCTGGTGCCGAAGAATGTTGTATTTCCGTCATTCATGTAATGGAAAGGGATAATGCCCGGTTAAAAGAAAGGTATTTATAGCATTGCCAAATGACCGACTGACTGAAGGAATTGGATGATATATACCTCAATGTGCAGGATTGAGATGTTGGGGAAGCATCTGAGGAAGCTGGCTAGCGTCTTGACCTCGCTGAAGATACGGAAATTCACTTTCAAGGCCAATATCCTGACGCCTGGAACCACAGCGCATCTGCTTGCCATTGTGTCAGGCTGAAATGCGGTGCACCACGAAAAAGATAGATACCACACGTTAAATGTTCAATAATCATCGAGAAAATCATGATTGATGGATCAATGCGTATTGAACAAATTCACAGGTTGAGAGAGAGATGGAGAGGTAGCCAATACCTCGATGACATTGTTACCGATCTGCAGCTTGTGAACTCTTGGCTCCAGGTACCCGAGCACTCGCAAGCTGGGTGCACAAGCAATCTTGATCCTCACACGATCGCACCCAGCAATAGAAGGCTCCAAAAGGATGAGGCGCTCCAAGAGTGGCGCGTCCATCACGGCGAACTTCTCCATGGTGGACAGCCCAAGAAGCACACACCGGAGGCTTTGGCTGCGGAGATGGACGCGCTTGGGCGAATTGCGGGCCAGCGTAAGGGTCTGCAGGACGGGGCTAGCAGCGAGCAAGTAATCCAGGTCATGTTCGGTCATGCTGATACTTATCATGTCGAGCTTCCGGAGGTGGGGAAGAAAGACGTCGGCGCTGCGGGAGAGGGCGACGGGGAACTTCCACCAGGACAGTGAGAGGCGCTGGAGCGAGGAGCAGCGGAGGATGTCGGCGGGGAGGTGCGGGTAGACGTGCCTGTTAAAGAGGGCGAGCTCCTGGGTGCCCTTGGCGGCGAGGAGGCGCGGCCAGTGGGCGAGCTCGCGGTTCAGGGAGGCGGGCCTGCAGTCGGTGAGGAGGACGGCGCGGAAGGGGCCCGGGTGGTCGGTGAGGACTCGGACAACGGAGGCGGCGCGCGTGGGCTCCGGGAGGTGGGCGTCGTCGAGGACGAGAGGGGTGGAGCGCCACAGGTGGCGCCAGCGGGAGGCGAGGGAGGCTGCGCGGGCGGCGTCTGTGACGGGGAGGCGAGAGATGATGTGACGGAGGAGGTCGTCGTGGAGGGCGCTGATGCGGTCCTCGCCGTCGTACCCCGCGGCGGAGAGGAGGGTGGCGGCGCCGTCGCCCATGGTGGCAACTGGCGAGGGTTTCGGTTAGATTTCGGCCAGAACGGAGGAGCGAGCCGGAAATGGGTTCCTAGCGGCCCACCAAGCCATGATAGGATTCCACTATAGGAATTTCAACCCATGATAGGATTCCTGTAAGAAATTTTCTTTAAACCCTTTAGAGCAACTCTAGCGGACCCCGCAAAACACCCGGCCCGCAAAAATTCCGGCGAGTATGCGGGCTCGGCTCAATTTTTCGGCCAGAACAGAGCCCGCATGCTCGCCTGGCACGCAAAAAATTTTGCCGCAGCCCGCAAACCGCACGCACCGAGCAGTATAACTGCGGTTCCGCGACCTTTTTGCGGGTCCAAACCTATCCCCCCGCCGCCGCGAGCCACCCGATTCCCCTTTCCCCTCTCGCAATTTCTCCCCGCCGGCGACCACCCGCCCCGCCTCCAGCCGCCATGTGGGGGCGAACGTGGAGCTCCGGGCGCGGCTCCGGCAGCAGATCTGGCCGTGAGCGCGACTAGGAGCGTGAGCGGCGCGTCCGGGCGGACGGCGCGAGGAAGCGCGGCGCCCGGAGGTGGACCAACTGCGGGATGTCGCCGCCGCCGAGCTTCAACCGCCGCAAGACGGAGGAGTACGACCGCCGTAGCGCGTCATTCTCCTCCGTGAGAGCTTCCTACACCAGATCCTCCTCGTCCTCCGGCGCGGGCTTCCTCCCCGGACGACGAGGAGGAGCTGGAGCCGCCGGCGCCGTTCGCCTTCGTCCCGGTGAAGGAGGAGCCCGAGGAGCCCGCTCCGCTCGGCCGCCGCGGAGTCGTCAGGCCCGAGGACTACGTCGCGGACTTCGACGCCATCGCCGAGCGGAGCGTGCGCGAGGAGGCGGAGCACCGGCGCCACGCCGAGGAGCTCGAAGCCCTCAAGTGGCAGCAGGCGGTTGCCGCCAACGACAAGGATGAGGAGTGGCACCGCATCCGTGTGGAGCAGGCGGCGAAGTACATCGACCTGTGCAGCTCCGGGGAGGAGGATTGAGCATCGCTCGGCCTCCACGGCGTCTTCCATTTTGCCCTGACCTCGCCGCCGTCAGATCCGACCCCCTCTACTGCTAGTTAACGTAGCATGTAGTATGATCTATGCTTAGTTTGTTGATCATGTAGTATGTATGAACTGTGAAGTATGTGATGTGATGAACTAGGTTTGTGCAATTTCTCCCACGAAAGCGTTTTTTCAAATTATGCAGGTTTAGATGCGGTATCTGATCGGCGGCGCATGTTTTGACCCGCAAACACGTTTTGCGGGTCGAATTTTTGCGGGGTCTGCTAGAGTTGCTCTTGGGCTGTTTGCGGTTCGAATTTTTGTGGGGTCTGCTAGAGTTGCTCTTGGGCCTTCTTTTGTTTTGAAAATTTTTATCGGAATTCTAAAGGATAAGATTTTTGTAGGAAAATTTTATTTTGATCCCTTTGGATTGTAGGAATGGATTCCCTATTCCTGAATTCGATAGGAAACAATCCTTCAAATTTCAAAACAAAATAGACATTTGCTTAGACTCAATGGAAAAATTCCTATCCCATGACTCAAGTGACATCTCTTTTCTTATAGGAATTGAGATGCATATCATCTTATTGACATCTATTTTTCTAGATACTGTACATCTTATCACATTTCCTATAACTTTCTTATTCCTATCTTTACGAACGATTAATTGAAGGGGAAAAGTGAAATTCTACTTAGATGTATAATTCTTGAGTGTAACTTCAAAATTATATCTACGTTGAAACAAAGGGAATACCCTTTTAGTTAAGTTCCATCTCAACTGTAAACACTGACATGGACTAACTTTTTTCCGAGGAACATGGAATAATTTCTATCTATTCCCTCTGTCCTTGAAAGAGTGTACTTTCAACTAAAAAGCCAAAGCTTCACGGGGATTTTAGGACTTCAAATCCACCGTATTGATTGCACGCAGACATGAATGCAAGATAGCACTTCATATTTCCTACATTTATATTAATAGGTGCCGCTCCAACTATTACTAGGCTAAGCCCATGTATTTCGGAATAGAAGACTATGGCGAGACGTGCTCTTCGTGTCGCAATACACAAGCAAGCGATGGGCCAGCCCAATTTGGATTCCTAAGACAGAAGGTTTTAGGCGGGGGGTTTTGTGCATTTTCTATGTTGGTTTTCATCGGTTTTTTGTGTTTCTTTAGCGGGTTTCTTTGGTTCTCTTGGGGTTTCCTTCATTTTTTTTGGTTCTGTGGCGGGTTTCAATGGTTTTCTTGTGGGTTTGGGTTTTCTTTGTTTCTTTTACCGACATTTTAATTTTTAAAATATTTTTATAACACTTTCTATGTTTTATATATATTGTAAATTTTTAGTATACATTAGTAACATTTTCTTACAGAGGTTTAACATTTTTCAAATGCATGATAATTTTTTTTAATACATTTGAAACATTTTTTCCTACACGTTTAACTTTTTTTAAATACAAGATTAACATTCTTTCCAAATATGTTATATTTTTTTAAATACATGTTGGAACAGTTTTAGAATGATATGAAGTATTGTATAAACATTTTTAAAAATACCACATACATATTCTTGAAACAACTGGACATATTTTTAAATGTAACGTGCATTTTTTAATTGAACGAAACATTTTTTTGAATTACATGAACATTTTTTTACATTGCATAAACATTATTTTAAAATGTCAGATACTATTTTTAAACATGTGTACTAACAATTTTTTTGCACTGCATTAAGAAATTCCCAAATTCACGGTTTTTAAATATTTTAAGTAAATTTAAGTTTTGAAATATTTTATTTAGAATATTTTCGAAAATATGAACAATATAAAAAATAAAATATGTTTGTGACACAGAAGAAAATGAACTAACCTGCAGAAAGTTACTTGGGTCAGTCCATTAGTAGTAACGCAGAAGCGAGACGAGCTTCTCGCATAAAGCGAGACAAAGCCGCTCCCAATGCCAAATGCTTCAAATAAACATGCATAGAGCACTCCGTAGTTGAAAAATAAATCAAGGGCAAGTCCTTTTTTCAAGAAAACGCAAAAGAGTTTGCGTTTCATTTCATTGAACAGGAAGAGAACAACAGTACAGGTACAACCTTTCAGGAGGACGGACACGCACACACACCATTGTCCTCACGAGCAGGTTAGGAGGTGCCACCAACTAGAGACCGCAACGACGAAAGGTCTCACCATGTCCAGCCTCCAACCATGAATGGCGACGTAGCTAGACTCAGAGCCTCAAGGCCGCGCCACAGCCGTTGACAGGCGCCTCCAAAGAAGAGCACATCTCCAGGGGTGTCCAGGCCAATGTACCTTTCACCCATATGTGCCTAGGAGTCGGCAGGTGGATGGCAGGACCCAGCCAAAACTAGTGAAGCCATCATCTTGGACATGCCGGCGTCTTGCACCCCAGACGCCCACATCATAGCATCGCATCGCCAGCAAGCCTCGCCGGAAAGACCGAGGAGGCCACCATCTCCAGTTGCCGCATCGGGGACTCCAAGTGCGACCCAAGCAGCGCTTTCAAGAAGGGAATGACGCTGAGACACCACCGCAGCGTTGTCAAGTGAACTGGACCAAGGGTTTTCACCGGTACTCGAGGAGAGGGTCCAGTCGGGGCCATGACAACGCCTCCATGGAGGCAACGACACTCTCAAGTATCGCCATTTTCAGCGCTGGCCATCGCCGCGTGGGGATTTCACTCCGGCCCAAGACCATAGACCCCCAAAGACCGCCGAAGTAGGGCAGACAGGAGACGGGGAAGCAGATCGCCGAAGAAGACCACCAGCACCAAGAGGGAAACCACGTACCGTCATCGTCGATGTAGGGAAGCACCGGCCAACGCAATGCAACAAATTACCGAATAGCTACCAAACAAGGTCAACCACCACAGGGAGATACATCGAGCAGGGCTAGTGGCGCCCTCACGGGGACATGCCACCTACACTTTGTCATTGTCGTCTTGCCCCATGACCTCCGCAACCCGGATCCGCTAGGGCACGATAGCGACTTCTGTGCCGCGCCCCATAGGGTCGAACCGCACCGCTCACGTGCTTGCCACGCCAGGTCTAGAGGCCCGACCCTCTGGATCTAGGGTTGCCGTCGCGAAACCCTAGGCCCGGAGAAGCACTGCTCCGTCAGCCTCGTCGAGCCCCACGCTCGAGTGGGGAGGCCGCCGGGGGGCTAGATCAAGTCAAAATGATCCTACCCTATGATTGGCAAGTCTACTCTCCCATGTTTCTGCAGTCTTGCGCAGTCGATCATGCTGTTGAAGAATGATGTCAAGTAGTATAGTAATTATATTTGGTTATGAAGTTGTAGCTGGATCTTGTTTCCTTACATTATTATTGGAACTGGTCATTCTTTTAGTTGCTGTATTTGCTCTGTGGTAGAAGGGTCGAAGGTTGTACTACTGCAACTATGCCAGTCAGGATTGCCTCAAAAAATTTTTTTTGTGCAAGTTAGGATAACAGATCGACTTCTCTTCATGCCGCAGCAGCTTGGACTAAACCTGAAAAAAATTGTGAAACATATCAACATATACACCGAGTTGGCTTTTCTTGACTACATACCACCCAAAATAGACCCCGTTGAATAAAAGGCATCCACATTCGAGTGTCCTAATCCTAAAATCTTGACCTTGACATATATGCAGAACCCTGGCAACATGCTGGAGCTCCTGCAGCATGAAAAGTCAGCCATGACCATGAGTAGTACTCCCTCCGTCCGGCAGAGGAATGGATGTATGTAGACGCATTTTAGTTCTATATACATCCATCTTTATGCATTTCTTCGACAAGTATTTCCGAACAGAGGGAGTACTACAGAAAACTTTTGCGTGATCTCAGTTCTTAAAGTATTCCCCTATTACGACAAACTGGTATTCTAACAGCGAGTTAAGACCATGAAAAATCTTTATGTTCTGGTTTCTAGCGGTAAACCTAAACAGTGTATTGCCTTCTGAATGCTCAACGCCGGAGAAGTGGCTTCTCATCTCACAAAACAGCCTCCCCAGATGGAAGCATAAATATGTATAATCAGGCATGGCAACATGGTTAGCTCTTTATGTAAGTCAATTAACCACCTTTGCTGGATTATAAGTCAATCAAGTACACTTCAGCAAAAAGCTCATTGTTTTATGCAAACATGCCTGTCAGATTGCGGTATATGATTCTACACTTAATCTATACTACTATTAAAAGAGCAAACATAAATTCCCCTAACGCCACACAACAAACTGTACACAGGATAATCAGGGCCCTCTGATCAAATCAACTTAAACACATCCTACCGTCCATATAATGCCAATGGTCTGTCAATTAGATCAACGGCTTAGATCAAATGTTCTGCCGAGGCAGACGTCGCGTCTGCCAATCGGTCAAGCATTCGCGACCCCGCCCGCAGCTCCCTGGTTTTCAGGTAAATTCCATCTTAATCATGCCTCCATGGCCCTCGAGAAGAATGGATCCACATATTGCGCCGCTGCTCCTCTTTACCCCTCCTCCCGTCTGCTTTCCCAGATCCACCCCGAGTCGACCCCGCCTCCGTCGCCGCCCGCGCTCTTGCAAGCCGCCGACGACCTCCTCTGCCGGTCAGCCGTGTCCAGCGCCCTCCTCCCTTCTCTCTACGTCTCCTCACTAATCTCTCTCCCTCTCTCCATTCCCACACTGCAGATTGCCATGGCCGCTGGAGGCTGGGGAAGGGGCCGGCGGGCCGTGATGGCCCAGGGCGGCATGGAAGCCATTGGAGGTGCCGGCGAGGCCGAGGTCGAGGTTAATGAGCCTAGCGGCGGCGGCCGGGTGCGCGTCGAGCGCCGGCAGGACATCCTCGGTCTAGCAGTACAACTTGGAGAGGTCGAGCGCGGTGAGCTCGGGGCAGGCCTAGAGCAGCGACTCGAGATCCGAACAGTCGAGGAGGTCGAGGGCCTACTGGTGCCAGCGTACGAGCTTTGATGCTGGCGAGCGTGGAGGGGTCACGGCAGTAGACGGCAAGGTCGGACACGACGGGGAAGTAGGCAGCGAGGTGCGCTGCAACGAAGGCGTTCGGTTTGGCGATCTCCTCCTGGTGGAGTGGGAGGTCGTTGGAGAGGAGGAGGCGGGCGCCCCTGCTACGTGCGAGGCCGATGAGAGAAGCGTTGTCCCCACAACGAGGTCAATGAGAGGTCGAGCCGCTCGAGCATTGGGAAGCAGAAGGTCAGCGGAAGCAGCAGGAAGTCGGGCATCCTCGGCTCCCTGCGCAAAGCCATAGCGCCCGCTCCGCCGCCAGTAGCCCGTGGGTGCCATCAGGGCACGCTGCTGTGATCAAGGATCGCTCAGGAAGCCCAGGATAAGATGTGCACAAACTGAACAATAAGGAGTGGACAACCAGGAGGAGAACGACATCACAGGTCTGTACCACCACCCCTGAAACTTTCTTTCTCCCCTTCCCTTTGCTAAGTCCAGCGCATGTACACCCAGTAACTCCTCTCTTCTTTCCATGTTCAGTTGCACATCTTATTTATGTCCTTGCTTATTTTCATATGTCTACTACGTACATACAGTACATGTATTCTTTTCTTCTACCATTCTATGTTGTATAATCTTTGTTAGTAAATGCCCCAATTTTTGTTATGCAGCATGTGTAGAAAGGGGAAAAGGATACTCAGGGCATGGATGAGAAGGCTAAGCAACAATTTTGCATCCCGTTCAGAATTCCATAACAGCAGTTGATCCGTCTTTTATTTGTTAATAACTATTGACTATTGTGAATGCAGTGTTAATTTTCCAGAAATTGTTTAATGAATTGCTGTGAACATGACCCTTTGCAGGACGATTTTGACACAACCCTGTGATCGATGGCTGCGGCCGAGGTGATCGATGGCTGCTATATCTTGTCGTGTAGAAATCAGGCACAACCCCATAGCCTGCGTAGCAGTTCTCTTTGCATTTTTTAGCAGATGAGTTGTTATGCTTCTGTACTATCTAACTTCCATCCCCAAAATAGTTGGTAGATGACTATTGTATTGACCATGTTATTAAGGGTGATGTGCATAAGACATGAGTGAAGTCAATAGGATCTATGCCCATACAATGAGTTAACTTGTACCCTTGCCTTGCTTGCTGAGTTTGATTATGTTAGTAATTCCGCATTTCAAGTTATGTGTTGTTGATGCAATATACTCTTCATGACTATTCAATGGACACTACTTTGTAAACTAAACATTATTATTTGATTATGTAGTGTTTTGTTTCAGGAGCTACTTATGGTAGTACTACGGTAAGTTGATGTGAAATCCTCCGGTCTTGTTTTCTAGGTAGATGTATTTACATCTATATATTCTGAGGTGATGTGAAATCCCACAATTTTTGCTATGTAGGTAGTCAAAATATTTTCAGCCTGCATACTTGTACAAGCATTTTTTAAAACTCAAACTTGTATAAGCATCACATCTAGGATATTTTGAGTCTCTTCTCAAAAAACATATTACATGGAAATGGTTAGTTTGATGTTGATGCTGTACCAATTTCAGTATGAGGTGATATTACGGGCACTATGAAGTATAAATATTGAAGCTATTGTTCCTTATCTTTTTTTTGTATTCTTTTAGCTTAAGCTTACACTTTGTGACTGACTGCTCAATGAATTTTCTTCTGATTTGTTGTTGCAATGAGAGAAAATAACAACTAAATACAGTGCAACATGGAGTACTTGGACCAGTTTATCTCTCGGACCCTAGGTTTGTAATATGTGACATGTACTCTATGGATGTTGCCTGGTGTGTGGGATTTATATTAATTTAAAACCGGATGCTTTTTGCGTCTTCGTTTAAAAAAACTTGGACCAGTATATAAGATACCAAATGTTGGACAGTAGACATCTATTTCCTATCAATGTTTTCTACTGACATACGTAGTTGTGATAGTGAATGTTTCCTGCTCCATATTGTTTCTTCTTCTGACAAATCCAGATCAATATATCATACCATTCCCTATTTATGTTAAGAAGAATTTGGTCTTCATGCTAAAAGGATTGCAAGGGTTTCTTACTAGCTGATCCACTAAAGTCTTGCTGGTGTGCTTTCTTTAAGTGAATTTTAAACACTACTTACTCCGTTCCTAAATGTAAGTCTTTGTAGAGATTTTAGTATGGGCTACATACGGAGCAAAATGAGTGAATCTACACTCAAAATGCATCTATATACATCCGTATGTGGTTCATAGTGGAATCTCTACAAAGACTTATATTTAGGAACGGAGGGTACATAATAGTGAGTAAGAAAATAGCAATGTAGTTTCCCACTGATGCTATTGCTCTTGTAATAAAATTGGCCTACATTCTTACTGGAAACCTGTACTCTATGGGTGCTGCCTGATATGATGATCTTTTTAGTTTCTGAAATTAAGATGCTGTGATTTGGGAGGAATATATGTGTACGCATTGTTGTTACATTGCAGGAGAGATAATTGTGATAATTTTGTATTGTGTATACTCTGTTCTACGTAATTAGATTCTCAAAGGGGTGTTGCCATTAAACTTGCTTTGTTGTTCTATTTTTTTTGTAAAAATGCATCCGTTCATGCTTATTTAATGAACTCATGTAAATTGTTGTTCATTACTTCAGGTGTGCACCGAGCATACATGATTTTCTTGAAAATAAAATTTTGAACGGTCCATGATCAAACCTTATTAGATAGAAAAAAAAAGCGGTTTACAAATGGGCAATTAGTCTAGGCGAAGTAGGGCTTGATGTCAAAAAAAAAACTAGGACTGGGAGCCCAAGGCAAAAGCCCGTCAAACAGAGTTTGGGCAAGGAAAACCGGGTGCCATGTGTGGCTTTCTGTTTTACCCGATGTTATCTATATCCCCATGAACATTAACATTTAATGAACAGTGCAGATCTAAAAAAAAGTTGCTTCGGGAGACAGAATCGGAGATGCAGCCGGTTGGCCTCCAAACTGCAATTTTCTCCCTGATTAGGTCCAAGACATTGTCAGCGCTGCTGGCCAAGTGATCAAAAACCCTGGAATTACTTTTTTTTTAGATCCTCCAGTGCAACATTGAAAATAACAATTGCCCAAGTTTGGATCATATCTAACTAGAACAGCATGGACACTGCTCCATTGGCATGTTTTGTTTTGTTTTCTAGCTAGAAGATGATACCTACACAAGCGCTCAAGATGATAAATATGCGGATTTTTTGGGGTGCATTAGTAGAAATATGCTCAATCTCGAGAGAATTGAGCCTATTTATCACTTTTAGTACCTGGAGAAGAGAATGCATCACCCGCGAGGTAGGAGTGGCTTGCAGGCTCCTAATGAGGGCATACAACATGGGTCTAACAGTAATCGAGTAATAAGCTTCAGTGTGGATGTCCTTTTTGTCATTGGCATGACCATTCGTTTGAGTCAGCTCATCTCCACCACATTAATTTTGTTATATATGGATCAAGAGCCGATGACCAAATTTTGTCTACGTGTGGTACTTAAGGGTCAATCTGTGGGACGAAATTGACTAAGGTAGGTGATGTGTTTTTGTTAAATCTGTATGGTTGAGACATCCATTGAGATACGGTGCTCATATGAAATAATTATATCTGCAAAATCTATATTTAGTTCAAATTAAGATTCGAAATAATTGTGTCTTAATTAGGATGGCCGAGGATTTTTTATATGATTATACGTGCGTTGCACGTGCATGTTTACTAGTTACCCAAAACAGTGGCTTTATCCTCCTCTCCAAAGAATAGCTGCAGTGCCTTCAATATTCCACGGTTGCTTCAAGAGGCTTCTTCATGGTTTATAACAGGAACTCAAGCTCTGACTGCAAAACAAGCCCAGTACTGTACCCAGAAGTTGGGAGAATGTAGAGATCATTGAGCACATCATCTTTCTTAGACAAAGTCCATCCCCAGGAAGTAATTCATTCTGTAAACATCGCAGTTAACACTTGTGAGTTCACGCAGCATCTTAGTGTATATGTTTGACAAGTGAACAATCACATTGTTAGCTTCAGGAAATGAAGCAACAAACAGTAAAACCAAAAATAGGAAATTGGCTTCACTGGATTATACTACTGACTACAGTGACTTGGGCAGTCGATCCTATCATGTAAGAAAATATGATTCAAATGCTTTACCAATAGTTACATGCCGGTGGTGCACTTTCTTCGGTTAGTAGTTCCGATAGCAGGTCCTTATTACCAGCAAGGACCCTTGAGAAGTATCTGGATCCTGGATAGCCTGAAACTTGAACATGTGCACCAGTTCTGGTTGGGTAAAGGTTTTGCACTTTGTTAGCTATTTTTAGAAGATCATTCTGAATTACGGGCTAATATGAAAATTTTCTAATTGGGTTAAAACAACCATAAAGGCCCTACCTGAATATATATATCAGCTGAATAGGATTTGGGCTCAAGGAGTGTATCAGGTGCAGGGTGCATAGCCTGCCTAGCATAATCCCGTCAAAAAGATCACCGATCCCAATTTCCAGCTGATCAATCGAACATTTATTTTCTGCCAAAAATACAGATACCTCTTTCTTTGGTGAGTTCATATGTGACGGTTAACTTTCTGTCATGATCATGGCACAGTCAAACTGCTGGCCAGGTAAAAGTACAAGAAAACTGTTGTGTGTATACAGTTCAATCCCCAGTAGAGCTAAGAACAACTTGGTTCCTTACAGGTGATTAGCAGTCAGGATGCTCTCAGGTGGTCCTGCCGGTCTGATGAACTTACTGTTTCTGAGCTTTAGTTTCTCCAGATATTGGTGAGACATCACAGCCAAGGCAGAGAATCCTGAGTGTTGTCGGTGTAGTGCCACCGACCTAACTGTCTGTACAGTTGGTTGCCCCAGTGAACCGTGGTATCTGCAGAAAGCCTGAAACTAAATCAATTAGCAGGAAAAATGCAGGTTTACATCAAAGGAAGCTCGAATTTCCAGTATTGAAATGTGAGAATAAATTAAATGCTGAAATTATATTATCCAATGTTCAAAATTCAAATAAAACTAAGCATACTTTCAGTATTTCAGGGGTGCTTCTGTACACCTACCTTCAGACAGGCTACTTGATAGGAATATATCCCTTTGCAGCCCATGCTCTGCATCAGGTTCAGGTTGGCTATCGGAACACTCCTAAATAGCTTATTTCACTCTTCCATGATGAGTTCTACTGGCTGCACAGCCAGGACATGCAAAGAGACTAAATGATATGCCAACTGATCAACTGCCGCATATATCTCACTTGAGGTTTCATGTCTGATGTCTTCCACTCCAAATTCATGTATGCTGTTGTTTACTTCAATTGAACTAACACCCATATCCTTTTTTGTTCCCCGCTCTCTCATTAGCTTCCTGAGCCTTTTCATGTCCTCCCACTGGTGAGTTTCATACAGCAAATTAGAAAATAGGACAAACAAGCCTCCATTAATTCCCTCCAGCTCAAGCAGTTGTTTGATCACTAGCTTGCCGATCTCTACATTACCATGGATCCTGCAGGCTCCAAGTAATGCACCCCAAACCACAACGTCAGGCTTCATTGGCATATCTTTTATTAGATCAACAGCTTGTGCAAGATGGCCACGCCGACCAAGCAGATCAACCATGCAAGCATAGTGCTCAACTTCAGGCTTAACATTGTAAACATGTCTCATGGCTTTGAAGTAATACTGTCCGTCTTCTAGTAGACCACTATGACTGCATGCAGAAAGAAGACCGACAAATGTGATCTCATCAGGGGAGAAGGAATCAGATATCATAGCTCTGAAGAACATGACTGCCTCTTGTGCACGCCCATGCATGGCTAGCGCTCCAATAATCACATTCCAAGAGATAGTGTTTTTATTGGGCATCTCAGTGAACAAGCTTATGGATGTGTCTACCTTACCGCATCTTGCATACATATCAAGAAGTGAATTAAGTAGAGTGACACCAGGATCACTAATACTGTCTTTAATATAACAGTGTATCATCCTTCCAGAGGCCAAATCTCCAATTTGTCCATGGGCAGAGAGGACACCAGCCAAGGTAACCTCATCTGGAGTGAGACCTAGAGAATTCATACGGTTATAAAGACCCAAAGTCTCACGGAATCGGCCACCTTGAACATAGCAAGAGATCATGGCATTCCAAGAGACTATGTTCCTCTCCGGCATCTGCTCAAACCAATCTCTCGCAGCATCAACCGAGCCATGTTTTGCAAGGGCACAAAGCATGGAAGTCCATGAAACGACATTCTTTATGGGCATCACGTCAAAGCATCTACGAGCCATCCACAGATCCCCGCACTTACCGTACATGTCTACCAGTGCATTGCCAAGAATCAGATCTACCCGGGATCCACTAGCCAACATATGACAATGCACCAGGCGACCAACCTCAAGATTTCCCTCGCTTGAGGAAACGAGAAGCAGGCTGACGAACGTGAACACATCGGCCAACACTCCTTGGCGCCTCATCTCTCCAAACAAGGCACACGCCTCGCTGGTCTCCCCTGCCTGTGCGCATCCTCCAATCATGGTGTTCCACGACACAACATTCCTGTCGGGCGCCATCTCAGCAAAGAACCGCCGGGAGTCCCGCAGCGACCCGGCCGACGCATACGAGTGCAGGAGCGCGTTGCCCACGAACACCTGCCGCACGTAACCCAGCTTGACAGCCACTCCATGGGTAGCTAGCGCGTGTTCCGTGGCCCGCGCCCTGGCGCACGCCTTGAGCACGAAGGGCAGTGTGAACTCGTTCGGCAGGATGCCGCGCCGGAGGACGTCGCGGTGCAGGCACAGCGCCTCCTGGGGGCAACAGCTGTTGGAGTACGCCCTGATAAGACTGTTGTACGCGAACCTGTCCGGGTCGGGAATTCTGTCGAACACGCGGCGGGCGTGGCAGAGTCCCGCGTATCCGGCGCCACCGGAGAGCGCGCAGTAGGAGGCGACGAGCTGGGAGGCGAGGGAGGCGACGGCGGATGGGCCGTGCGCGAGGAGGTGGGCCTGGAGCTGGTCGAGGTGTCGGATGGAGCGGCACTGGCGCAGGAGCTCGAGGACATGGCGGGGGCTCATCAACAGCGCCGCCCGAGACCAGGGAGGAGACGGGATGTACTCTAGAAATGGCCACGTGGGGCAACTTTTCTTTTGAGTGGTATACGCGGGCAAGGTTTTCACTTCCAGTTTCAGAAAATTTCCAGTACCGCACAAAATCATCGAAATTCAGTGAATTTCGATTGTTTCAGTTTGCGTTTCGGCCAAAAGGCCGAACATTCACTTGAATTCAATCACATATTCGATATTTTTGAAAAATATTTAAATTCATGTGTACTGCTGAAATTGCTGGTTTTTTTGGCTGAAAGGTAAATATTTTAGTGATCGCTGAAATTCAATGAATTTCATCGAAATCTCACTGAGAGTGTGCAACCAGAGGTTGGAAGGTTTAGGTGATAAGAACAAGCATAAGGCTACTCGTAGTGAGGAGTTTAGAATATGAAGTATCATATATTAGTATCATGCATATGATACTATGATACTCCCGCTACGGATAAGAGCAAGGTTGGTTATTCGTAGTGGGAGTATCATATATTAATATGGTGCTTACAAAATTGCCTAGTTGACACGTATAATACTCCCTTCGATTATAAATATAAGTCTTTTTAGATATTGCCTAGATTCACTCATTCTGCTCCATATGTAATCCACAATGAAATCTCTAAAAAGACTTATATTTAAGAATGGAGGGAGTACCGGATATATACTCTCACTACCAGCAGACTAATGAAAAATAACTTATGATTAACATGCATGAATTTATGATGTGGTAGCACTCCATGCATAGGCTAAGGAAAAAAATGTAAGTTATAACTTAAATGGATGATTTGCTTAAGTGCATAGCTGCATGGCTAAAGAAAAATAGATAGCGGGTTGTAGCTTTTTTTTTAGGGAAGACAACGGGTTGTAGCTAACATATATGAATTGATGATGTGGGAGAGCATAGGAGTAGACTAATGCTAACTTAAATCTGGTACTTCCTTTATGTGACAAGGTTGCATGACTAGGAAAAAACAGATAGCGGGTTGTATCTTTTTAGGAGTAGTGGATATCTTTTTGCTGAATTGAAGAAGAAAGAAGAGGGGGAAGAAGAGAAGTAGCCTAGAGATTAACAACCAGCCGCAACACGTTATTTTAGACACTTAGGAACTGAGGGTTTTTTTTTGCGAAAAAAGTCAGATTTATTATAAAGATTCATCAGAAGTACAAAACACCTCAAACATACTAAAATTACATCGAGGTCCATGGACCAGCGAATGACCATTGCCACCGCCAGAATGAGCCACCGACGCGCCGCGGTCGCCACTCCAATACCGGAGCCGGCCTGACCTTGTCGATGACAGCCAGGTAGTCTTCGTGCACGTGCTCTTAAGGACCAGCGCCCCGGAGCCGCAGTCGTCGCCGTTGAAACCTTGAATCGATCTGAAGAATTTGACACCAAATATCGCCATTCTGTACGCACGACGAAAAACCCTAACCTCGCCGCCCCGAGGAGCTGGCAGGAATCTACGCCGGGGCTCCGTCTAATCCGTCCCAACGAACGAACTCGAGGAGGATCAGAGTTCGGAAGACTGACTCAAAGAAGAAGCGCCGATATCCGTCCAAACGTCGCCCATGCAAGAACTAAAACCTACATATCTACTAGCCGGAGATAAGGCACCAAAAATCCCCTCCCCGACACCGGCCCCTGGAGCGGCAGGCGAAGGGGAGGCAGATCCACTTGCTCGTCGGTGAAGATCGAGGGGAAGAAGGATTTCCCTAGTCGCCTTGCGAGTAGAGAAAGTGAGCTTGATCATGTTGTTAATAAAGTAGTACATTTTATATCTAACTATCATACTTATCAATTATAATTTGACTACAAATGATATAGCAACGGAAGGAAATATGCCCTAGAGGCAATAATAAAGTTATTATTTATTTCATTATATCATGATAAATGTTTATTATTCATGCTAGAATTGTATTAACCGAAAACTTAGTACATGTGTGAATACATAGACAAAACAGAGTGTCCCTAGTATGTCGCTACTTGACTAGCTCGTTAATCAAAGATGGCTATGTTTCCTGACCATAGACATGTGTTGTTATTTGATAAACAAGATCACATCATTAGGAGAATGATGTGATGGACAAGACCCATCCGTTAGCTTAGCATTATGATCGTTACAGTTTCATTGCTACTGCTTTCTTCATGACTTATACATGTTCCTCGGACTATGACATTATGCAACTCCTGAATACCGGAGGAACACCTTGTGTGCTATCAAACGTCACAACGTAACTGGGTAATTATAAAGATGCTTTACATGTGTCTCCAAAGGTGTTTGTTGGGTTGGCATAGATCGAGATTAGGATTTGTCACTCCGTGTTTCGGAGAGGTATCTCTGGGCCCTCTCGGTAATGCTCATCACTATAAGCCTTGCAAGCATTGTAACTAATGAGTTAGTTGCAGGATGAAGTATTACGGAATGAGTAAAGAGACTTGCCGGTAACGAGATTGAACTAAGTATTGAGATATCGACGATCGAATCTCGGGCAAGTAACATACCAGTGACAAAGGGAACAATGTATGTTGTTATGCGGTTTGGCCGATAAAAGATTTTCATAGAATATGTAGGAACCAATATGAGCATCCAGGTTCCGCTATTGGTTATTGAACGGAAGTGAGTCTCGGTCATATCTACATAGTTCTCGAACCCGTAGGGTCCGCATGCTTAACCTCCGATAACGATCAGTATTGTGAGTTTATGTGTTTTGATGTACCGAAGGTTGTTCGGAGTCCCAGATGTGATCAAGGACATGACAAGGAGTCTCCAAATGGTCGAGACATAAAGATTGACATATTGGAAGGCTTTTTTGGACACCGTAAAGGTTCCGAGTGGTTCTGGCATTTTTCCGGAGTACCGAGAGGTTACCGGAACCACCCGGGGAGTTAATGGGCCTTAATGCGTGATACGTCTCCAACGTATCTATAACTTATGAAGCATTCATGCTATATTATTATGTGTTTTGGATGTTTACGGGCTTTATTATACAATTTTATATTATTTTCGGGACTAACCTATTAATCGGAGGCCCAACCAATACTGTTGTTTTCTTCCCTATTTCAGTGTTTCGAAGAAAAGGAATATCAAACGGAATCCAAACGGAATGAAACCTTCGGGGGCGTGATTTTTGGAACGGAAGCAATCCAGGGGGCTTGGAGTGCAAGTCAGGGAAGCTTCGAGGAGGCCACGAGGCAGGGGGGCGCGTCCACCCCCCTGGGCACGCCCTCCACCCTCGTGGGCCCCTCGTGGCTCCCTAGACTGACTTGTTTCGCCTATATATTCCTATATACCCTAAAAACATTGAAGACAACAATAGATCGGGAGTTCCGCCGCCGCAAGCCTCTGTAGCCACCAAAAACCTCTCGAGAGACCGTTCTGGCACCCTGCCGGAGGGTGGGTCCCTCACCGGTGGCCATCTTCATCATCCCGGCGCTCTCCATGACGAGGAGGGAGTAGTTCACTGAAAGCGCATTTGCTCCCCGGGTGGTTTTGGTAATTAATGACAACATACTTTGTGGTTGGACTAATGCTTTTATCAAGTATGTTTTAGGAAATTCAATCACATTGGCATGGCAAAAGGACTAAAGAAGTGGACCCCTCAAAATGCTAAGGCAAGCATTGGCAAAAGCTCAAGACTCCATTTTTGGTTTAGTGATCCAAGATCACATTGAGTCCATAGGAAAAGCCAATACTATTAAAGGGGATGAGGTTATGATGATGATCTGGTTGCTCAAGTGCTTAGTGATACATCTCCTAAACTATCGGCAACTTTCACCGCCATATACACTCATAAGTAGTCTCGCCCCACCGATATTCCAAACGCAGATCACCGAGATGAACCACCTCACCATAAGCCAAACCCTAGTAAACTCGGATTTTCCGATTCGAACTCGGTCTCACGAAACATGAGTTGCCAAGCTTCAGAAACTTACATCATCAAATCGGTGTCACCGAGATGATGAAGTCGGTCCCACCAAACCGGCATGCTCTTGTCATTGCACTAATCGGACTAACCGAGATTGTATATTCGGTCCCACCGAAAATCCCAACGCTCACATTATTTGAACTATCGGTCTCACCGAGTTGTCCACTTCGGTCTCACCGAGATTGCTCAAATGTGTGTAACGGTTGGATTTTGTGTGGAGGCTATTTATACCCTCCACCCCTCTTCATTCGTGGAGAGAGCCATCGAAAGAACTACCACTCCTACCTTACATTTCGAGAAGAGAACTACCTACCCTTGTGTTGAGATCAAGTTGCTCCACTCCCACCATATGAAGCTTGATCTCTAGCCTTCCCAAGTTGCTTTCCACTCAATCCTTTCTTCCACCACAGCCAAATCGGTGAGGAGAGTTGAGTGTTGGGGAGATTATCATTTGAAGCACAAGAGCAAGGAGTTCATCATCATCTACAACATCTATTACCTTTTGGAGGGTGGTGCCTCCTAGATTGGTTAGGTGTCGCTTGGGAGCCTCCGTCATCGAGATGTGGAGTTGAACCAAGAAGTTTGTAAGGGCAAGGAGATCGCCTACTTCGTGAAGATCTACCCCGAGTAAGGCTAGCCCTCCGTGGGCGTGAGCCATGATGGAATAGACAAGGTTGCTTCTTCGTGGACCCTTCGTGGGTGGAGCCCTCCGTGGACTCTCGCAGTTACCCTCCGTGGGTTGAAGTCTCCATCAACGTGGAAGTACGATAGCACCACCTATCGGAACCACGAGAAAAATCACCGCGTCTCCAAATTGCGTTTGATCTTCTCCACTTCTCTTTACTACTTGTGCAATTTACTTTCCGCTGCCCATACTCTAGAATTGCATGTGTAGTGTGCTACTTGACTTGTGTGTTATGCAAAATCTGCCAAAATCTGTCCTTGATAAAAGATGAATTTTTATCTTGTCGAGTAGTCTAATCCCCCCTCTAGACACTCTCACCTTCTTGATCCCTCAATTGGTATCGAGCTTTGGTCTCCATTGCTTTGGTTTACACACCATTGGAGGAATATGGACGTGTCTCACGTTTGGGAGTGTTAGCCATAGAGTGCCTATTCTTAATGGAGTGTCCTATAACTCGTGGAGGATTGAAATGCTTATTATCTTTAAGACGTACAACTTGCATGCAAATATGTTGAGACCCCTATGTGCCTCCATTTGACCCCTTGCACCCTACCATGGATGAAGAGCTTGATTTGCTTCAGTAACCTTAGGACTGTAAATCTTATCATTAGAGGGTTACCCGATAACTTGCTTGAGCTCGTTACAAACTTTGAGTGCGCCTATGCTATGTGGAAGTTCTTGGAAGAACTTTATCCGGACTACTCTTTGAGAGGTCTTGATGAAATTCTATACAAGACTATTGAATTTGATATGATGCTTTAATGATCCCAACTTTGATAAATGCTTCTTTGAGCTTCGTGA
Source organism: Aegilops speltoides (assembly GCA_021437245.1). Taxonomy (NCBI): domain Eukaryota; kingdom Viridiplantae; phylum Streptophyta; class Magnoliopsida; order Poales; family Poaceae; genus Aegilops; species Aegilops speltoides. The sequence continues at coordinate 441,580,111 of CM038147.1, forward strand.
TCTTATGAAAAGAAGGGTGATCCGGTCTTATCAATGTTCTAATTAGAAATGCTCTTGTATTGCATTCCGATGATTATTGTCACATTGACAAAACTAATGCAAGTAGTTATCAAATTGACCTAGGTGTTGATGATGAACAATCTATGGGTCAATATGATGATGAGCATGAGCATGATGATGATTACTTCGATTCGGACACCGAGCTAGACAAGATCATGAAGAGTCTCAATCTTATGGAAAATCTGAGAGACTACATATCCGACGGAAAAGAGTGGATTCTTGATAGTGGATGCACCGACCACATGACCGGAGACAAAGACATGTTTCGAGAGCTTGCAAAGAACGATGGTCCACGCAAGTATGTGACCTTTGGAGACAACTCCAAGGGTAAGGTACTTGGACTTGGTAAGGTGGCCATATCTCATGATAGCTCTATTCAAAATGTCATGCTTGTAGAATCTCTTGGATACAATTTACTTTCCGTGTCTAGATTAGTGACTTTGGATTCAATGTGCTATTCATCAAGTAGATTGCCAAGTCTTTCGTTGTGACAATCATAACATGGCGTTTACGGTATCCGTAGAGGTGATCTATATATTGTTGATTTCACTAAGAAAGCCCAACCTAGAGCTTGCTTCATTGCTAAATCCGCTAAAGGTTGGTTATGGCATAGAAGGCTTGGACATGTTGGTATCGTAATCTAGACAAGCTGATCAAAGGTGATCATATTCTTGGCGTTAAAGATGTTTTCTTTGACAAAGATAGACTTTGTAGTGCTTGTCAAGCAGGAAAACAAGTAGGTGGAAGTCATCCGTGAAGAACATCATGACCACAAGGAGACCGCTTGAGCTTCTTCATATGGATCTCTTGGTCCCAATGCTTACAAAAGCCTTGGTGGTAACTCCTTTGGTCTAGTTATAGTTGATGATTATTCCAGATTTACGTGGGTATTTTTCCTTGATGACAAATCGCAGGTTCGAGAATCTTCAAAACCTTTGCCAAAAGGCCCAAAATCAATTTGAGGTGAAGATCAAGAAAGTTCGGAGTGACAATGGAACGGAGTTCAAGAACGCCAATGTAGACTCTTTTCTCGATGAGGAAGGGATTCTACATGAGTTCTCGGCTACGTACACTCCTTAACAAAATGGAGTTGTTGAGAGGAAGAACCGAACGCTCATAGAGATGGCGAGAACGATGCTTGATGAATACAAGACACCGAAGCATTTTTGGGGGGAAGCGGTCGAGACAGCTTGTCATGCTATCAACAGTCTTTATCTTCATAAGCTCCTCGGCAAGACATCATACGAGCTCCTCACCGGTAACAAACCCCAAGTGGGATACTTTCGTGTCTTTGGTTCGAAATGCTATATCCTTGATAAGCATCATTGGTCTAAATTTGCTCCTAAAACTCATGAAGGCTTTTTTCTTGGTTATGGATCAAACTCCCACACCTACCGTGTCTACAATAATTTCACCCGAAAGGTTGAAGAGACGGTAGACATGAAGTTTGATGAATCTAATGGCTCGCAAGTAGAGCAAATGCCTATTGATGTAGGAGACAAGGACCCATCGGAAGCTATCCAAGATTTATCTATTGGAAAGATCCGTCCCATGGAAGTGAAGGAGAGTACCTCATCTACATATGTGGAGCCCCCTACCTCACGGCGAGATGAACCTCAAGGCAACATGGAGGCCTCCACAAGTGGAACTCACCAAGATGAGGAAGTGCAACAAGAAGATCCACCACAACCTCCTTCTCCACCGCCTCAAGACAACACCAACAACAATGAAGAAGAAGAAGAGGAAGATGAAGATGATGAGGAAGCTCACCACTACCTCAACAAAAGCTATCCCGAGTCCGAGCAAGAGTCAAGAAAAATCATCCGTGGAACAAATGATGAACGACATCAACTCCGGAGAATTACTCGCTCTAAAACTCGCTTAGCTAACTTTTGTGAGCATTACTCATTTATCTCTAGTATTGAACCTATGAAGGTAGAAGAAGCACTTGAAGACCGGATTGGGTGAACGCTATGCACGAAGAGCTACACAACCGAGAGGAACAAGGTATGGACTTTGGTAGAAAGCCCAAGGATGATCAAAACGTCATTGGAACCAAATGGGTGTTTGAACAAGCAAGATGAAGATGGACAAGTCATCCGCAACAAGGCTCGTCTCGTAGCTCAAGGTTACACACAAGTCGAAGGTATGGACTATGGTGAGACCTATTCCCCCGTTGCTAGACTTGAGTCCATTCGCATTCTTCTTGCTTATGCCAATCACCATGATATTACTCTCTATCAAATGGATATCAAAAGTGCTTTCCTAAATGGTGAAATTGAGGAGGAAGTATTTGTGAAACAACCTCCGGTTTGTGAATCCCAAAAGCCTAATCATGTTTACAAGTTGCACAAAGCTCTTTATGGTCTTAAAGAAGCTCCTAGAGCTTGGTACAAATGCTTGACTAGCTTTCTTCTTGAAAAAGGCTTTGAGATTGGAAAGATAGACTCAACGCTGTTCACGAAAAGGGTTGATGGTGAACTATTTGTGTGCCAAATATATGTTGATGATATTATCTTTGGTTCAACTAACCCTCATTTTAGCGAGAAGTTTGGAAAGCTCATGTCGGAGAAGTATGAGATGTCCATGATGAGTGAACTCAAATTCTTCCTTGGGTTGCAAATCAAGCAATCTAAGGAGGGTACCTTTGTCTCACAAACAAAGTACACCAAGGATCTCTTCAAGAAGTTCAACATGCAAGAAAGCAAGGTATGAGAACCCCATGCCTACAAGTGGACATAATGACTTGACAAAAGATGGAGAACCCGTTGATCAAAAGGTTTACCGATCTATGGTTGGTTCTCTACTATATCTTTGTGCTTCTCGTCCTGACATAATGTTGAGTGTATGCATGTGTGCTCGATATCAAGCAGCTCCTAAAGAATGTCATCTTAAAGCTGTTAAAAGGATTGTGAGATATTTGATACACACACCAAACTTTGGCATTTGGTATCCTAAGAGGGCCTCTTTCGACCTTGTTGGCTATTCTGACTCGGACTATGCCGGTGACAGGGTTGATAGAAAGTCAACTTCGGGTACGTGTCAATTCCTTGGTCGATCCCTTGTATCTTGGTCCTCCAAGAAACAAATTTCGGTATCATCCACTGCTGAAGCGGAATATATTGCTGCTGGTTCGTGTTGTGCTCAATTACTATGGATGACACAAACGCTTAAGGATTATGGGATACATGTGAGACATGTTCCCTTGCTTTGTGACAATGAGAGTGCGATTAAAATTGGACACAATCCCGTGCAACACTCTCGAACGAAACATATTGAAGTTCGTCACCATTTCATTCGTGATCAGATTGCCAAGGGTGACATCAATCTTAAGCATGTTCGTACTGACAAACAACTCGCTGATATCTTTACAAAACCTCTTGATGGGAAGGTGTTTTGTCGCTTAAGGAGTGAGTTGAACATCATTGATGCTTCAAACTTGGAGTGAGAACTCCATTGATGCATGCAAGGCATGAGCCCACTTGACTAATCCTTGATATTTCTCTTATGATGGTGATCATATGTCTTGGACACATTTGCCTCCTTGTATTGCATCTAACTCCTTGCGGTACTTGGATGATCTACATTCCACAAGATTACCATACACTCAAATCATGAGTAATCTTGTCATTGACCAAGTATCTAGCCCTTTGGGATGTTGAGTTCAAGGAACAAAATTCCACATATCCTTTTGACATCTTATACATCTAGTATTTCACTCTTGTCATCTTGGATATCCTTGAGTATTTCCTTGCTTGCCTAACCCATGTAGGAAGATGAACTACACAAGTGGAAATGGCGCCCAACTTCACATTCAATGAGCACCTACATCAAGTTCACCTACATGAACAAAGCAACAACAAGCCCAAGGTATGTTCTTCACATCTTTAAGGAGCTTTGCTCAAAGTCATGAGTACAAGCAGCTTCATAAGATGTGATCACATCGAATGCTTAATCGAAAATGGCAACCCCATTTTGAGCTTAAATGATGAGTATGACCTATGATCAAATGTCCTCATTTGACTCCTAAGTCAATATACTCAAACATAGGTGACCTTGTCGCCGACCTTTATCTAGATGAAGTACATATGTTTTGGAGTCTTTCTATTTTCTCTTATTTTCTCTCATTGAGTTTTCATTAAAATTAAAAAAACTTCATCTAGGAATCTTTTTCATTTCTATTCTTCTGTCTTTGTGAATATCCTTCTGGCTCTGATCAATTCCTCGAAAATCATTCACAAATTCATTGCAAATCCTTTGAAACATTCCTCGCAAAGTGAGCTGAATTATTTCTGTATTTCCTTGAAATTAAACTCAAGTCACCGATTTAAATATTTCGGTCTAACCGAAAAGGATCTACCCTAAGTCCCTGACTTTCGGACCCACCGATCCATCTTAATTCGGTGTCACCGATTTATTTCTTCCAGGATATCATCTTCTGCAGCTCCACTCAATGATTCTCTATGCATGTTTTTTTGCCCTGTTGTGATTCTTAAGGATCCCACTTCTTTCTTTCCATCTTCCCTAACCTTCCTAGTTTGCTGTCCTTTTCGGCACTTGATGTCAAAGGGGGAGAAGACTTAGGGGGAGAAGAGAAGATTTAGGGGGAGAAGAAGAGCAATCTTACCTTAAGGGGGAGAGAATCACATCAAAGCTTTGCCGTGTTTTTCCTTATAAGAGAATTTCTTGCCGTGTTTCACATTGGACATTACAATTGGCGTCATTCTCATTTGGCATCATTCTTTTGATTTTGCTCTTTCCATCAAACCCCTTGATCTGAGAGAACTCAAAGGGAGAGGAATCTTCACAATTGATATCTTATGGAAAGCAAAATCTCTCAGAGTTCATTGAAAATCTTTTAGTTTCGGAGACATGTTTGCTGATTTAAGCTTGTGCTCAATATGAGACACTCTTTATACATGTCATCCCTGGCTTGGTACTCTTGATGTTCTTGCAGTTGGTTGAAGAAATACTCTTGTGTTATCTAACCTTGTTTTCCCAACTTTATCTCTTTAGGTACAATGCCAAGGAACCTCAAGGTAAGTATATGCACCTTGCAGAATGTGCATGATGGTGACTTGCTTGTGAATACTTGTTTGCAAGAAATCACCATGCACATATGCATTATCACTCACTTCTTTTCATCTGCTCTGTTGCATATAGCCAAGCTGCATGTAGCACATCTTGCTTCTCTCTCTTGTGTGCTCGTGGTAGTCCAAAACCATAATTTATGAAAATCTTGCACACTTGTAGGGGGAGCCTGTGTACTACATGTTTGTCAAAGCTTTCATGATAATTCTGTCTTTCTTTCAATAAGCTTTGATGTCTTGTTTAGTGTGTTGCCATCAATTACCAAAAAGGGGGAGATTGAAAGCACATTTGCTCCCCGGGTGGTTTTGGTAATTAATGACAACATACTTTGTGGTTGGACTAATGCTTTTATCAAGTATGTTTCAGGAAATTCAATCACATTGGCATGGCAAAAGGACTAAATAAGTGGACCCCTCAAAATGCTAAGGCAAGCATTGGCAAAAGCTCAAGACTCCATTTTTGGTTTAGTGATCCAAGATCACATTGAGTCCATAGGAAAAGCCAATACTATTAAAAGGGGATGAGGTTATGATGATGATCTGGTTGCTCAAGTGCTTAGTGATACATCTCCTAAACTATCAGCAACTTTCACTGCCATATACACTCATAAGTAGTCTCGGTCCTACCGATATTCCAAACTCAGTCACACCGAGATGAACCACCTCAGCCATAAGCCAAACCCTAGTAAACTCGGATTTTCCGATTCGAACTCGGTCTCACCGAAACATGAGTTTCAAGCTTCAGAACCTTCATCATCAAATCGGTGTCACCGAGATGATGAAGTCGGTCCCATCGAAACTGGCATGCTCTTGTCATTGCACGAATCGGACTAACCGAGATTGTATATTCGGTCCCACCAAAAATCCCAACGTTCACATTATTTGAACTATCGGTCTCACCGAGTTGTCCACTTCGGTCTCACCGAGATTGCTCAAATGTGTGTAACGGTTGGATTTTGTGTGGAGGCTATTTATACCCCTCCACCCCCTCTTCATTCGTGGAGAGAGCCATCGGAAAGAACTACCACTCCTACCTTACATTTCTGAGAAGAGAACTACCTACCCTTGTGTTGAGATCAAGTTGCTCCACTCCCACCATATGAAGCTTGATCTCTAGCCTTCCCAAGTTGCTTTCCACTCAATCCTTTCTTCCACCACAGCCAAATCAGTGAGGAGAGTTGAGTGTTGGGGAGATTATCATTTGAAGCACAAGAGCAAGGAGTTCATCACCATCTACAACATCTATTACCTTTTGGAGGTGGTGCCTCCTAGATTGGTTAGGTGTCGCTTGGGAGCCTCCGTCATCGAGATGTGGAGTTGAACCAAGAAGTTTGTAAGGGCAAGGAGATCGCCTACTTCGTGAAGATCTACCCCGAGTAAGGCTAGCCCTCCGTGGGCGTGAGGCCATGATGGAATAGACAAGGTTGCTTCTTCGTGGACCCTTCGTGGGTGGAGCCCTCCGTGGACTCTCGCAGCCGTTACCCTCCGTGGGTTGAAGTCTCCATCAACGTGGAAGTACGATAGCACCACCTATCGGAACCACGAGAAAAATCACCGTGTCTCCAAATTGCGTTTGATCTTCTCCAATTCTCTTTACTACTTGTGCAATTTACTTTCCGCTGCCCATACTCTAGAATTGCATGTGTAGTGTGCTACTTGACTTGTGTGTTATGCAAAATCTGCCAAAATCTGTCCTTGATAAAAGACAGAATTTTTATCTTGTCGAGTAGTCTAATCCCCCCCTCTAGACACTCTCACCTTCTTCGATCCCTCATTCACCCTCGGGGTTGAGGGTATGTACCAGTAGCTATGTGTTTGATCTCTCTCTCTCTCTCTCTCTCTCTCTCTCTCTCTCTCTCTCTCTCTCTCTCGTGTTCTTGACTTCGCACGATCTTGATGTATCGCGAGCTTTGCTACTATAGTTGGATCTTATGATGTTTCTTCCCCTCTACTCTCTTGTAATGGATTGAGTTTTCCCTTTGAAGTTATCTTATCGGCTTGAGTCTTTAAGGATTTGAGAACACTTGATGTATGTCTTGCCGTGCTTATCTGTGGTGACAATGGGGTATTCACGTGATCCACTTGATGTATGTTTTGGTGATCAACTTGCGGGTTCCGTAGGGAACTTATGCATAGGGGTTGGCACACGTTTTCGTCTTGACTCTCCGGTAGAAACTTTGGGGCACTATTTGAAGTACTTTGTGTTGGTTGAATAGATGAATTTGATATTATGTGATGCATATCATATAATCATGCCCACGGATACTTGAGGTGACAATGGAGTATCTAGGTGACATTAGGGTTTTGGTTGATTTGTGTCTTAAGGTGTTATTCTAGTACGAACTCTATGATAGATCAAACGGAAAGAATAGCTTCATGTTATTTTACTACAGACTCTTGAAAAGATTGAGCAGAAAGGATGACTTTGAGGTGGTTTCGTACCCTACCATAATCTCTTCGTTTGTTCTCCGCTATTAGTGACTTTGAAGTGACTCTTTGTTGCATGTTAAGGGATTGTTGTATGATCTAAGTATGTTATTATTGTTGAGAGAACTTACACTAGTGAAAGTATGAAACTTAGGCCTTGTTTCCTACCATTGCAATACCGTTTACGCTCACTTTTATCATTTGTTACCTTGCTGTTTTTATCTTTTCAGATTACAAAAACCTATATCTACCATCATTATTGCACTTGTATCACCATCTCTTCGCCAAACTAGTGCACCTATACAATTTACCATTGTATTGGGTCTGTTGGGGACACAAGAGACTCTTTGTTATTTGGTTGCAGGGTTGTTTGAGAGAGACCATCTTTATCCTACGCCTCCCACTGATTGATAAACCTTAGGTCATCCACTTGAGGGAAATTTGCTACTGTCCTACAAACCTCTGCACTTGGAGGCCCAACAACGTCTACAAGAAGAAGGTTGTGTAGTAGACATCAAGCTCTTTTCTGGCGCCGTTGCCGGGGAGGTGAGTGCTTGAAGGTATATCTTTAAATCTTGCAATCAAATCTTTTTGTTTCTTGTTTTATCACTAGTTTATAAAAGAAAATTACAAAAAATGGAATTGAGTTTGTCTCATACGCTTCATCTTTTCAATATCTTTCGTGAGAATGATGGAAAGGAAAATTGTGCTCAAGTGCTAGAAGAAGAATGCATTAAAATGCTTGGCACTAAATCTTTGAATGATGAGCATGATTGCAATGTTGTTAGTATGAATTCTTTGAATATCCATAGTACTAATGATGATTGCACTAGTTATGATGAAAATGACTCCTATAAGCATGTCGATTTTTGTGGAGAGCATTGGGTTTGCATGGACACACCAAATAGAGAAGATAGATATTGCAAGAGGCATAAGCATGTTGAAACTAAATTGTTGCAAGAAAGGCTAAGGGTGAGTGCTGAAGAATTATATTTCCTTTGCCGTACTTGTGAACTTTGCAATGAAAGTGGTCATTTACATCTCCGATGCAAATTGTTTCATGATCGAATCGTGTCCAAAAATTGTGATGATTTGATTTCCCTTGCACATTATAATGAACTTAGTTTGCTTATGGGTTATGAAGAAATGAAACGTTTAATTAAGCACCTTCCAGAATTTGCCTATTATAAGCTTCTTGATTTTGATCTAGAGATGATTTATATGTTTTGTGCGGTGAATTGCATTTAAAATCCTTATATTGCCAATTACATAAATAAAAGAAAGCAAATAGAAGATGAAGAGCATACTAATGAAAGGGAAGATACTTCCCAATATCCTCCTATTATTTCTTATGATGAATCAGGTAACAAGGAGGAGCTTTCTATTCAACCAATCTCATCTATAAGGAGCTCAAAGAAGAAGGTTGAACCCACACATAATGTGAAGAAGAAAAACAAAAGAAGGATCAACAAACGTAAAAAGGTATCCCTCCCAAATGATGTTGCTCCTACTACTCATTGTGATGATAATAATTGCTATACTATTGGTGCTATCCATACTATTAATGATGAGAGTGATTATGCTTATGATATGGAAAGGCCCAAGCTTGGGGACGCTATGTTTGATGAGGATGACATATTTGAGAATATATTTGCTGAAATTAATGTTTGTCCCAAGCTTGGGGATGCTACGTTTAATGAAGATGATTTTTTTGCCTCTAAAGTTTTGATATGCAAAGTTGTTATGATGATAGCATGCCTCTTACCTATGATGATTATATTGATGAAAGTGGGTTTGGAAGAGTATCAACTTTAGGAAGTAGTGGTCCCACTATTTTGGAGGATGTTGAATTTTATTGTGATGAATATGAAAGTGGATTTAGAAGAGTGTCAACTTTATTTAGTGATGATTCCACTATCTTGGGAGAGTTTTCAATCGATTATGATGAGAACCAAGTTGCTACTTATGATGATTATTGTGATGAAACTTATGCTATAAAAAGTAGTGATGATTATATTTATTAAACTTGTCATGATTATAATTACCCTTTTTCTGAACATTACTCTTTTAATGTGGAAACAATTTATAGTATTCAAGTCTCTTATGATACTCCCACTATTCCGAATGAGAAGGATTTTGCTTATGTGGAGAGTAGTACATTTTCTATGCTTATAGATCATGAAAAGAATGCTTTAGGTGCTGGTTATATTGTTGAATTCATTCATGATGCTACTTAAAATTATTATGAGGGAAAAACATATGCTTGTAGGAATTGCAATAATATCAAGTTTCCTCTCTATGTGTTAAAAATCTTGAAGTTATGCTTGTTTAGCCTTCCTATGCTAGTTGATTATTGTTCCCATAAATTGTTTGCTCACAAAATCCCTATGCATAGGAAGTGGGTTAGGCTTAAATGTACTAGTCATATGCTTCATGATGCTCCCGTTATGTTTCAATTCCTATCTTTTATGTGAGCATCATTGTCATCATCATGCCTAGCTAGAAAGGCATTAAAGAAAAGCGCTTGTTGGGAGACAACCCAATATTTACCCTTACTGTTTTTGTGTATCCACATGATCATGCTATTCTAGTAATCATTTTTTATAGCTTTTGTTTCAATAAAGTGCCAGGTAAGACCTTTAGGATAGCTTACGGTGATAGTTGTGTTGATCCTGCTGAAAATCAGAAACTTTTGCACCCAGTAAATTAGTTTTTATAATTCACAGAAACGTGCTTTGGTTCTGATTCTTTTTCTCTAGATTGGTACACAAATTTATTAGGACTTCCTAATTTTGTAGGATTTTTGTAGTTCCAGAAGTATACGTTTGATACAGATTACTACAGACTCTTCTGTTTTTGACAGATTCTGTTTTCTATGTGTTGTTTGCTTATTTTGATGAATCTATGAGTAGTATTGGAGGGTATGAACCATAGAGGAGTTGGAATACAGTAGATATTACACCAATATGAATTTAGAATGAGTTCATTACAGTACCTAAGTGGTTGTTTTATTTTCTTATACTAACGGAGCTTACGAGTTTTCTGTTGAGTTTTGTGTTGTGAAGTTTTCAAGTTTTGGGTAAAGATTCGATGGACTATGGAATAAGGAGTGGCAAGAGACTAAGCTTCGCGATTCATAAGGCACCCCAAGGCAATATTAAAGGACAACCAAGAGCCTAAGCTTGGGGATGCCCCGGAAGGCATCCCCTCTTTCGGCTTCGTTCATCGGTAACTTTACTTGGAGCTATATTTTTATTCACCATAGATATGTGTTTTGCTTGGAGCGTCATTTAATTTTGTTAGTATTAGCTTGCTTTTATTTATAATAATGTTTTGCATCTTTATTTTCAATAAAAATGTCAAGGATAGCCTTTGCCATGCTTACTTTGCTAGTATACATGTTGCTGTTGAAAACAGAAAGTTTACCGCTGTTGCAAAAATTCCCTAGAAAAGTCAGAGCATTATATAATGTTGAAACTTTTTGTGTAATTAGGTCTGATAAATCATCTACAGCATAGTATTTTTCTCATAATTTTTGGAGTTAGGGAAGTATTGATACTCTTGCATTCTTTACAGACTGTACTGTTTTGACAGATTGCTATTATGTTTGCATTGCTTGCATATGTTTTCTTGTTTAATGATTCTATTTGAGGATAGGAGTATTAAATACGTAGAGGCATTTAGTATGCAATGTTGAATAATAATTTTAGTGATTTGTTACAGTAGAAAATGATAAGGTTTTGCATTGGTTTATACTAACTTATCTCATGAGTTCTTGTTGAGTTTTATGTGGATGAAGTTTTTGAGAAATAGAGAAACCATGATATGAGAGGAATTAAAGAGACACAAAAGCTCAAGCTTGGGGATGCCCAAGGCACCCCAAGATAATATTCCAAGAAGTCTCAAGCATCTAAGCTTGGGGATGCCCCGTTAGGCATCCCACATTTCTTCTTCAACAACTAACGGTTAGTATCGGTTGAACCTAAATTTTTTGCTTCTTCACATGAGTTGTGCTATCCTTGCAATGTAATTTGGTCTTGCTTTGCTTGCTGTTTGAATAAAATACCAAGATCTGAAATTCTTAAATGAGAGAGAGAGTCTTCACATAGTTACATAATTATTTAGCTACTCATTGGTCTTCACTTATATCTTTTTTGAGTAGTTTGTCATTTACTCGTTTGCTTCACTTATATCCTATGAGTAAATGGTTGAATAAGTGGAACGTCATAAATCTGAAATTATATATGTTTCATTTGCTTATCCCATGGGGAGTAATGACTTCACGTCTAAGAAGTAGAGGTTGTAAATTTATTGAAGGTTAGCAGGCATTGTATTGGTCACTTGAACAATTCATGAAAGAATATTAAAGGAAGAGAGATTTCACATATAAATATACTATCTTAGACATCCTCTATGATTGTGAGCACTCATTAAGTATGACATGCTAAAGAGTTGATGTTGGACAAGGAAGACAACATAATGGGTTATGTTTTCTCACATCTCAGTTAAAGTATATTGTCATGGATCATTCAAACATGTTGAGCTTGCGTTTCCCCCTCATGCTAGCCAAAATTCCTTGCACCAAGTAGAGATACTACTTGTGCTTCCAAATATCCTTAAACCCAGTTTTTGCCATGAGTGTCCACCATACCTACCTATGTGTGGTATTTACTTGCCGTTCCAAGTAAATTTGCATGTGCCAAACTCTAAACCTTCAAATAATAATCTGTTTTGTATGCCCGAATCGCTCATGTAGCGACTAGGGGCTGTCAGTATCTTCCATGCTAGGTGGGTTATTCTCAAGATGAGTGGACTTCGCTCATCATTCACGAGAAAAATGGCTGGTAACCGGGATGCCCAGTCCCATGATCAAAAAGATCAAAATCAAATAAAAATAATTGCAAACAAAATGCCCCCAGGATTGATGTTAGTTGGACGGCACCCGTTGTTTCGGACAAGCCGTGGAGTGTGATTGTTGGTGGAGGGGGAGTAAAATCTTTACCATTCTGTTTGGGAACCGGCTATAATATATGTAGTATGGAAGATATTGGGAACTCTTGGTTGTTATGTTGACAATGAAAGCATACCTCTCAAAATTATTTTCATCTCCATTTCAAAATCGAGCTCTGGCACCTCTACAAATCCCTGCTTCCCTCTGCGAAGGGCCTATCTTTTACTTTATGCAAGAGTCAAGGTGATCTTCACCTTTCCCTTTTTCATTTTATCCTTTGGCAAGCACCTCGTGTTGGAATATATATATATATATATATATATACACACACACACATATATATATATATATATCCAATTGGATGTAAGTTAGCATGAACTATTATTGTTGACATCACCCAAAGGTGAATACGTTGGGAGGCGAAATTATAAGCCCCTATCTTTCTTAGTGTCCGATTAAAACTCCATAACCATAAGTATTGCGTGAGTGTTAGCAATTGTAGAAGACTATATGATAGTTGAGTATGTGGAGTTTGCTAAATCTAAGCTCTGGCATAGACCCTTCCTGAAAATAAGATGAATTGCAATTGTTTGATGACCGAGAATGAAGTTTGCTAGTTTTCTAGAAAGTTTATGGTCTATGCTTTAACATGTGAATAGCTTGTTACTTGATCTTGAGAAGTTTTATGAGATGAACTACTATTATGACATATAATCATGCTATAAAAGGTGACTGAAATTATCATTGATCAAACTTGTGCACCTGCTAGCATTCACACTTCATAAATTCTTTCTTTTATCATTTACCTACTCGAGGACGAGCAGGAATTAAGCTTGGGGATGCTGATACGTCTCCAACGTATCTATAATTTATGAAGCATTCATGCTATATTATTATGTGTTTTAGATGTTTATGGGCTTTATTATACACTTTTATATTATTTTTGGGACTAACCTATTAACCGAAGGCCCAACCCATATTGCTGTTTTCTTGCCTATTTCAGTGTTTCGAAGAAAAGGAATATCAAATGGAGTCCAAACGGAATGAAACCTTCGGGAGCATGATTTTTGGAACGGAAGCAATCCAAGGGACTTGGAGTGCAAGTCAGGGAAGCTTCGAGGAGGCCACGAGGCAGGGGCGCGCCCACCCCCCTGGGCGCGCCCTCCATCCTCGTGGGCCCCTCGTGGCTCCCCTGGCCGACTTCTTTCGCCTATATATTCCCATATACCCTAAAAACATCGAAGACAACAATAGATCGGGAGTTCCGCCGCCGCAAGCCTCTGTAGCCACCAAAAACCTCTTGGGAGCCCGTTCCGGCACCCTGCCGGATGGGGGATCCCTCACCGGTGGCCATCTTCATCATCCCGGTGCTCTCCATAACGAGGAGGGAGTAGTTCACCCTCGGGGCTGAGGGTATGTGATACGTCTCCAACGTATCTACTTTTCCAAACACTTTTGCCCTTGTTTTGGACTCTAACTTGCATGATTTGAATGAAACTAACCCAGACTGACGCTGTTTTCAGCAGAACTGCCATGATGTTGAGATTTATGTGTAGAAAAGAAAAGTTCTCGGAATGTCATGAAAATCCACGGAGGCACTTTTTTGGAATTAATAAGAATTTCTGGGCGAAGGAAATACACCAGGGGCCCACCGCCTGTCCATGAGACAGCCCCCCTATAGGGCGCGCCCCCTATCTCGTGGACCCCCTGGACCTCCACCGACCTCAACTCCAACTCCATATATTCACGTTTGGGGAAAAAAATCAAAGAGAAAGTTTCATCGCGTTTTACGACACAGAGCCGCCGCCAAGCCCTAATCTCCCTCGGGAGGGCTGATTTGGAGTCCGTTCGGGGCTCCGGAGAGGGGGATTTGTCGCCATCGTCATCATCAACCATCCTCCATCACCAATTTCATGATGCTCACCGCCGTGCGTGAGTAATTCCATCGTAGGCTTGCTGGACGGTGATGGGTTGGAGGAGACTTACCATGTAATCAAGTTAGTTTTGTTAGGGTTTGATCCCTAGTATCCATTATGTTCTGAGATTGATGTTGCTATGACTTTGCTATGCTTAATGCTTGTCACTAGGGCCCGAGTGCCATGATTTCAGATCTGAACCTATTATGTTTTCATGAATATATGTGTGTTCTTGATCATATCTCGAAAGTCTATAGTCACCTATTATGTGTAATGATCCGACAACCCGGAAGTGACATAATCGGGATACTTCTCGGTGATGACCGTAGTTTGAGGAGTTCATGTATTCACTATGTGTTAATGCTTTGGTCTGGTTCTCTATTAAAAGGAGGCCTTAATATCCCTTAGTTTCCGCTAGGACCCCACTGCCACGGGAGGGTAGGACAAAAGATGTCATGCAAGTTCTTTTCCATAAGCACGTATGACTATTTACGGAATACATGCCTACATTACATTGATGAACTGGAGCTAGTTCTATGTCACCCTATGTTATAGCTATTACATGAGGAATCGCATCCGGCATAATTATCCATCACTGATCCATTGCCTACGAGCTTTTCATATATTGTTCTTCACTTATTTACTTTTCCGTTGCTACTGTTACAACTACTACAAAACCCCCAAAACAATTATCTTTACTTTTGCTACCGTTACCATTATTATCATACCACTTTTGCTACTAAATACTTTGCTGCAGATACTAAGTTATCCAGGTGTGGTTGAATTGACAACTCAACTACTAATACTCAAGAATATGCTTTGGCTCCCCTTGTGTCGAATCAATAAATTTGGGTTGAATACTTTACCCTCAAAAGCTGTTGCGATCCCCTACACTTGTGGGTTATCAAGACTAATTTCTGGCGCCGTTCCGGGGAGCATAGCTCTGTTCTCTGAGTCACTTGGGATTTATATCTGTTGATCACTATGAAGAACTTGAAAGATGACAGAACTACGATCTATCCCTCAACTACGAGGGGAGGTAAGGAACTGCCATCTAGCTCTGCACTAGATTCTCCTTCTGTTATTAGTAAGCTTGCCACACCTAAACCTGCTACTGCTATGAATTCTGATACGTCGCATGTTATTGATGATGCCACTTCTGCTATGCATGATGAAACTACTTCTGTGCGTGATACTACTTTGCCATTAGGTGAATTTCTTGATGAACAACTTGCTAGAGTTAGGGGGAATGAAATTATTGAAGATGCTATTATTGATGATAGTGATGATGAAGGTTCTCCCAATGATTATGTATTGCCTATTGTTCCTAAGGGTTATGTTATGAATGAAGAAGCTGCTAGAGCTATCTTTGCTTGCAATGATAGATATGATCTTAAGAAATTATTAGCTAAATGGAAGCAGCAATCTCTTAATGCTAGAATGAAACCCGACCCTGCTTTTGCTACTTCACCTATTTGTGTCAAGGAAAAGGATTATGAATTCTCTGTTGATCCTGAGATTATTACTTTAGTTGAAACTGATCCTTTTTATGGCCTTGAATCTGAAACTGTTGTGGCACATCTTACCAAGTTGAATGATATAGCCACCCTATTTACTAATGATGAGAAGTCTCGCTATTTTTATACCCTTAAGATATTTCCGTTCTCATTAAAGGGTGATGCTAAGACTTGGTATAATTCTCTTGCTCCTGGTTGTGTGCGTAGTCCCCAGGATATGATTTATTGCTTCTCTGCTAAATATTTCCCTGCCCATAAGAAATAAGCTACCTTGCGGGAAATATATAACTTTGTGCAAATCAAAGAAGAGAGTCTCCCACAAGCTTGGGGGGGGGGCTTCTCTGATTACTTAATGCTTTGCCTGATCATCCTCTTAAGAAAAATGAAATATTTGATATCTTTTATAATGGACTAACCGATGCTTCCAAGGACTACTTGGATAGTTGTGCTGGTTCTGTTTTCAGGGAAAGAACAGTCGACGAAGCTGAAATATTATTGAATAATATGTTGACTAATGAAAATAATTGGACTCTTCCTGAGCCAATTCCTGAACCAATTGGGCCAACTCCTGAGCCTATTCCTAAACCCACTCCGAAGAAGAGAGGTGTTTTATTTCTCAGTCCGGAAGATATGCAAGAGGCAAAGAAATCAATGAAAGAAAAAGGTATTAAAGCTGAAGATGTTAAGAATTTACCTCCTACTGAAGAAATACATGGTCTTAATATACCGCCTGTTGAAGAACCACATTGTCTTGATAACCCGACACGGGTAGTAAAGGTAAATTCTCTCTATAGATATGATAAAGTTGAAATCCCCTCTACTAAATTTCATAGCCCATGCTTGGATGAATTTGATAACTTTATGGCTGGACAAGAAAGTTTTAATGCTTATGTGGGTACATAGTTAAAGAATAATGCTTTCGACATAGGACGTGTAAGCGATAATTGAAGGAAATATGCCCTAGAGGCAATAATAAAGTTATTATTTATTTTTTTATTTCATGATAAATGTTTATTATTCATGCTAGAATTGTATTAACCGGAAACATGATACATGTGTGAATACATAGACAAACATAACGTCACTAGTATGCCTCTACTTGACTAGCTCATTAATCAAAGATGGTTATGTTTCCTAACCATAGACATGTGTTGTCATTTGATTAATGGGATCACATCATTAGGAGAATGATGTGATTGACATGACCCATTCCGTTAGCCTAGCACTTGATCGCTTAGTATGTTGTTATTGCTTTCTTCATGACTTATACATGTTCCTGTAACTATGAGATTATGCAACTCCGTTTACGGAGGAACACTTTGGTGCTACCAAACGTCACAACGTAATCGGGTGATTATAAAGGAGTACTACAGGTGTCTCCAAAGGTACATGTTGGGTTGGCATATTTGAGATTAGGTTTTGTCACTCCGATTGTCGGAGAGGTATCTCTGGCCCTCTCGTAATGCACATCACTATAAGCCTTGCAAGCAATGTGACTAATGAGTTAGTTACGGAATGATGCATTACGTACGAGTAAAGAGACTTGCGGTAACGAGATTGAACTAGGTATTGGATACCGACGATCGAATCTCGGCAAGTAACATACCGATGACAAAGGAACAATGTATGTTGTTATGCGGTTTGACCGATAAAGATCTTCGTAGAATATGTAGGAGCCAATATGGGCATCCGTGTTCCGCTATTGGTTATTGACCGAGAATAGTTCTAGGTCATGTCTACATAGTTCTCGAACCCATAGGATCCGCACGCTTAAGGTTTCGATGACAGTTATATTATGAGTTTATGAGTTTTGATGTACCGAAGGAGTTCGGAGTCCCGGATGAGATCGGGGACATGAAGAGGAGTCTCAAAATGGTCGAGACGTAAAGATCGATATATTGGACGAATATATTCGGAGTTCAGAAAGGTTCCGAGTGATTCGGGTATTTTCGGGGGTACCGGGGAGTTACGGGAATACGAGGAAGAAGCAATGGGCCTCATGGGCCAAGTGGTGGAAGAGAGGAGGCAGGGCGCGCGGCCCCCCTAGCCCAAACCAAATTGGACTAGGGGGCCGGCCCCCCTTTCCTCCTTTTCCTCTATCTCCTTCCTTCTCCTTCTCCTTCCCTTCCTTCCCCTCTCCTAGTTGGACTTGGAACGGAGGGAGTCCTACTCCCGGTGGGAGTAGGACTCCTCCCTGGCGCGCCCTCCCTTGGCCGGCCGCCTCCTCCCCCTTGCTCCTTTATATACGGGGACAGGGGGCACCCCATGACACACAAGTTGATCTACGGATCGTTCCTTAGCCGTGTGCGGTGCCCCCCCTCCACCATATTCCACCTCACCATATCGTCATGAGTTTAGGCGAAGCCCTCGCTGTAGAACATCATCATCGCCACCACGCCGCGCGTCTTGACGGAACTCATCCCCGACGCTTTGCTGGATCGGAGCCCGGGGATCGTCATCGAGCTGAACGTGTGCTGAACTCGGAGGTGCCGTACGTTCGGTACTTGGATCGGTCGGATCGTGAAGACGTACGACTACACCAACTGCGTTGTCATAAAGCTTCCCTTTACGGTCTACGAGGGTACGTGGACAAACACTCTCCCCTCTCGTTGCTATGCCATCACCATGATCTTGCGTGTGCGTAGGAATTTTTTTGAAATTACTACGTTCCCCAACAGTGGCATCCGAGCCTAGGTTTTATGCGTTGATGTTATATGCACGAGTAGAACACAAGTGAGTTGTGGGCGATACAAGTCATACTTGCTTACCAAAGATGTCATACTTTAGTTCAGCGGTATTGTTGGATGAAGCGGCCGGACCGACATTACGCCAGACGCTTACGCGAGACTGGTTTTACCGCCGTGCTTTGCACACAGGTGACTAGCGGGTGTCTGTTTCTCCAACTTTAGTTGAACCGAGTGTGGCTACGCCCGGTCCTTGCGAAGGTTAAAACAGCACCAACTTGACGAACTATCGTTGTGGTTTTGATGCGTAGGTAAGAAGGTTCTTGCTCAGCCTGTAGCAGCCACGTAAAATTTGCAACAACAAAGTAGAGGACGTCTAACTTGTTTTTGCAGGGCATGTTGTGATGTGATATGGTCAAGACATGATGCTATATTTTATTGTATGAGATGATCATGTTTTTGTTGAAGTTATCGGCAACTGGCAGAAGCTCTATGGTTGTCTCTTTGTTGCATAAGATGCAAGTGCCAAATAATTGCTTTACTTTCGCTATGCGATAGCAATAGTTGCAAGAGCAATAGTTGGCGAGACGACCATGTGACGACACATTGATATAGATCAAGATGATGAAGATCATTGTGTCGTGCCGGTGACGATAGAGATCATGACAGTATTTTGGAGATGGAGATCAAAGGCGCAAGATGATCATGGCCATATCATGTCACATATTTTGATTGTATATGATGTTTATCTGTTATACATCTTATTCTGTTTTGTTTGATGGTGACATTTTAAGATGATCTCTCACTAATTATCAAGAAGTGTTCTCCCTGAGTATGCACCGTTGCGAAAGTTCTTCGTGCTGAGACACCACGTGATGATCGGGTGTGATAGGCTCTACGTTCAAATACAACGGGTGCAAAACAGTTGCACACGCGAATACTCAGTTAAACTTGACGAGCCTAGCATATACAGATATGGCCTCGGAACACGGAGACCGAAAGGTCGAACGTGAATCATATAGTAGATATGATCAACATAGTGATGTTCACCATTGAAACTACTCCATCTCACGTGATGATTGGACATGGTCTAGTTGATTTGGATCACGTAATCACTTAGATGACTAGAGAGATGTCTGTCTAAGTGGGAGTTCTTTAGTATATGATTAATTCAACTTCAATTTATCATGAACTTAGTCCTGGTAGTATTTTGCAAATTATGTTATAGATCAATAGCTCGCGTTGTTGCTTTCATATGTTTATTTTGATATGTTCCTAGAGAAAACTGTGTTGAAAAATGTTAGTAGCAATGATGCAGATTGGATCCGTGATCTGAGGTTTATCCTCATTGCTGCACAGAAGAATTATGTCCTTAATGCACCGCTAGGTGACAGACCTATTGCAGGAGCAGATGCAGACGTTATGAACGTTTGGCTAAGCTCAATATGATGACTACTTGATAGTTTAGTGCATCATGCTTAACGGCTTAGAATCGGGACTTCAAAGACGTTTTGAACGTCATGGACCATATAAGATGTTCCAAGTATTGAAGTTAATATTTCAAGCAAATACCCTAGTTGAGAGATATGAAGTCTCCAACAAGTTCTATAGCTAAAAGATGGAGGAGAATCGCTCAACTAGTGAGCATGTGCTCAGATTGTCTGGGTACTTCAATCACTTGAATCAAGTGGGAGTTAATCTTCCAGATAAGATAGTGATTGACAGAATTCTCTAGTCACCATCACTAAGTTACTAGAACTTCGTGATGAACTATAGTATGCAAGGGATGACGAAAATGATTCCCGAGCTCTTCGTGATGTTGAAATCGACGAAGGTAGAAATCAAGAAAGAGCATCAAGTGTTGATGATTGACAAGACCACTAGTTTCAAGAGAAGGGTAAAGGGAAAGAAAGGGAACTTCAAGTGGAAAGACAAGCAAGTTGTCACTCCTGCGAAGAAGCCCAAAGCTGGACCATAGCCTGAAACTGAGTGTTTACACTGCAAAGGAAATGGTCACCGAAGCGAAACGCCTCAATATTTGGTGGATAAGAAGGATGGCAAAGTGAACAAGGGTATATTTGATATACAGATTATTGATGTGTGCCTTACTAGTGTTTATAGTAGCCCCTGAGTATTTGATACTTGTTCAGTTACTAAGATTAGTAACTCGAAACAGGAGTTACAGAATAAACAGAGACTAGTTAAAGGGGAAGTGACGATGGGTGTTGGAAGTAGTTCCAAGATTGATATGATTATCATCGCACACTCCCTATACTTTCGGGATTAGTGTTAAACCTAAATAAATGTTATTTGGCGTTTGCGTTGAGCATGAACATGATTTGATCGTGTTTATTGCGATACAGTTATTCATTTAAAGTTAGAGAATAATTGTTATTCTGTTTACATGAATAAGACCTTCGATGGTCATACACCCAATGAAAATAGTTTGTTGGATCTCGATCATAGTGATACACATATTCATAATATTGATGCCAAAAGATGCAAAGTTAATAATGATAGTGCAACTTATTTGTGTCACTTCCGTTTGGGTCATATCGGTGTAAAGCGCATGAAGAAACTCCATAAAGATGGATTTTCGGAATCACTTGGTTATGAATCATTTGATGCTTGCGAACCGTGCCTTTTGGGCAAGATGACTAAAACTCCGTTCTCCGGAACAATGGAACAAGCTACTGACTTATTGGAAATAATACATATCGATGTATGTGATCCAATGAGTATTGATGCTCGTGGCAAATATCGTTATTTTCTGACCTTCACAAGATGATTTGAGCAGATATGGGTATATCTACTTGATGAAACATAAGTTTGAAATAGTTGAAAGGTTCAAAGAATTTCAGAGTGAAGTGGAAAATCATCATAACAAGAAAATAAAGTTTTGCAATCTGATCGCGGAGACGAATATTTGAGTTACGAGTTTGGTCTTCAATTAAAACAATGTGGAATAGTTTCACAGCTCACGCCACCTGGAACACCACAATCTTATGGTGTGTCCGAACGTCGTAACCGCACTTTATTGGATATGGTGCGATCTATGATGTCTCCTACTGATTTACCACTATTGTTTTGGGGTTATGCATTAGAGACAGCTGCATTCACGTTAAAAGGGCACCATCAAAATCCGTTGAGACGACACCATATGAACTGTGGTTTGGCAAGAAACCAAAGTTGTCGTCTCTTAAAGTTTGGGGCTGCGATGCTTATGTGAAAAAGTTTCATCCTGATAAGCTCAAACCCAAATCGGAGAAGTGCGTCTTCATAAAATACCCAAAGGAAACTGTTGGGTACACCTTCTATCACAGATCCAAAGGCAAGATATTCGTTGCTAAAAATGGATCCTTTCTAGAGAAGGAGTTTCTCTCAAAAGAAGTTAGTGGGAGGAAAGTGGAGCTTTATAAGGTTATTTGTACCTTCTCCCGAATTGGAAAATAGTTCATCACTGAAATCAGTTCCAGTGATTCTACACCAATTAGTGAGGAAGCTAATGATGATGATCATGAAACTTCTGATCAAGTTACTACAGAACCTCGTAGGTCTTCCAGAGTACGGTCCGCACCAGAGTGGTACGGTAATCCTGTTCTGAAAGTCATGTTACTAGACCATGATAAACCTACGAACTATGAGGAAGCGATGATGAGCCCAGATTCCGCAAAATGGCTGGAGGCCATGAAATCTGAGATGGGATCCATGTATGAGAATAAAGTGTGGACTTTGGTGGAGTTGCCCGATGATCGGCAAGCCATATTGTATAAATGGATCTTCAAGAGGAAGACAGATGCTGATAGTAGTGTTACTATCTACAAAGCTCGACTTGTCGCAAAAGGGTTTTTCGACAAGTTTAAGGTGTTGACTACAATGAGATTTTCTCAACTGTAGCGATGCTTAAGTCTGTCCGAATCATGTTAGCAATTAGAACATTTTATGAAATCTAGCAAATGGATGTCAAAACTGCATTCCTTAATGGTTTTCTTAACAAAGAGTTGTATATGATGCAACCAGAAGGTTTTGTCGATCCGAAAGGTGCTAACAAAATGTGCAAGCTCCAACGATCCATCGATGGACTGGTGCAAGCATCTCGGAGTTGGAATATACGCTTTGATGAGTTTGATCAAAGCATATGGTTTTATACAGACTTTTTGAGAAGCCTGTATTTACAAGAAAGTGAGTGGGAGCTCTGTAGCATTTCTAATATTATATGTGGATGACATATTGTTGACTGGAAATGATATAGAAATTCTGGATAGCATGAAAGGATACTTGAATAAGAGTTTTTCAAAGAAAGACCTCGGTGAAGCTTTACATATTGAGCATCAAGATCTATAGAGATAGATCAAAATGCTTGATAAGATTTTCCAATGAGTACATACCTTGACAAGATTTTGAAGTAGTTCAAAATGGAACAGTCAAAGAAAGAGTTCTTGCCTGTGATACAAAGGTGTGATGTTGAGTAAGACTCAAAACCAGACCATAGCAGAAGATAGAAAGAAAATGAAAAAGTCATTCCCTATGCCTCAGTCATAGGTTCTATAAAGTATGCTATGCTATGTGCCAGACCTATTGTATACCTTGCTCTGTATTTGACAAGTGAGTACAATAGTGATCTAAGAGTAGATCACTGGACATTGGTCAAGAATATCCTTAGTGAGGACTAAGGAAATATTTCTCGATTATGGAGGTGATAAAAGAGCCCATCGTAAAGAGTTACATCGGTGCAAGCTTTTACACCGATCCAGATGACTCTAAGTCTCAATCTGGATACATATTGAAAGTGGGAGCAATTAGCTAGAGTAGCTCCGCAAGAGCATTGTAGACATAGAATATTTGCAAAATACATACGGCTCTGAATGTGACAGACCCGTTGACTAAGCTTCTCTCACGAGCAAAACATGATCACACCTTAGTACTCTTTGGGTGTTAATCACATAAGCAATGTGAACTAGATTATTGACTCTAGTAAACCCATTGGGTGTTGGTCACATGACGATGTGAACCATGGGTGTTAATCATATACAGATATGAATATTGATGTTAAATCACATGGCTATGTGAACTAGATTATTGACTCTAGTGCAAGTGGGAGACTGAAGGAAATATGCCCTAGAGGCAATAATAAAGTTATTATTTATTTCCTTATTTCATGATAAATGTTTATTATTCATGCTAGAATTGTATTAACCGGAAACATGATACATGTGTGAATACATAGACAAACAAAACGTCACTAGTATGCCTCTACTTGACTAGCTCATTAATCAAAGATGGTTACGTTTCCTAACCATAGACATGTGTTGTCATTTGATTAATGGGATCACATCATCAGGAGAATGATGTGATTGACATGACCCATTCCGTTAGCCTAGCACTTGATCGTTTAGTATGTTGCTATTGCTTTCTTCATGACTTATACATGTTCCTCGTAATCGTGAGATTATGCAACTCCGCTTACGGAGGAACACTTTGGTGCTACCAAACGTCACAACGTAATCGGGTGATTATAAAGGAGTACTACAGGTGTCTCCAAAGGTACATGTTGGGTTGGCATATTTCGAGATTAGGTTTTGTCACTCCGATTGTCGAGAGGTATCTCTGGCCCTCTCGGTAATGCACATCACTATAAGCCTTGCAAGCAATGTGACTAATGAGTTAGTTACGGAATGATGCATTACGTAACGAGTAAAGAGACTTGCCGTAACGAGATTGAACTTGGTATTGGATACCGACGATCGAATCTCGGGCAAGTAACATACCGATGACAAAGGGGACAACGTATGATGTTATGCGGTTTGACCGATAAAGATCTTCGTAGAATATGTAGGAGCCAATATGGGCATCCAGGTTCCGCTATTGGTTATTGACCGAGAATAGTTCTAGGTCATGTCTACATAGTTCTCGAACCCGTAGGATCCGCACGCTTAAGGTTTCGATGACAGTTATATTATGAGTTTATGAGTTTTGATGTACCGAAGGAGTTCGGAGTCCCGGATGAGATCGGGGACATGACGAGGAGTCTCGAAATGGTCGAGACGTAAAGATCGATATATTGGACGAATATATTCGGAGTTCGGAAAGGTTCCGAGTGATTCGGGTATTTTCGGGGGTACCGGGGAGTTACGGGAATACGAGGAAGAAGCAATGGGCCTCATGGGCCAAGTGGTGGAAGAGAGGAGGCATGGCGCGCGGCCCCCCTAGCCCAAACCGAATTGGAGTAGGGGGCTGGCCCCCCTTTCCTCCTTTTCCTCCATCTCCTTCCTTCTCCTTCTCCTTCCCTTCCTTCCCCTCTCCTAGTTGGACTAGGAAAGGAGGGAGTCCTACTCCCGGTGGGAGTAGGACTCCTCCCTTGGCCGGCCGCCTCCTCCCCCTTGCTCCTTTATATACGGGGGCAGGGGGGCACCCCATGACACACAAGTTGATCTACGGATCGTTCCTTAGCCGTGTGCAGTGCCCCCTCCACCATATTTCACCTCGGTCATATCGTCGCGGAGTTTAGGCGAAGCCCTGCGCCTGTAGAACATCATCATCGTCACCACGCCGTCGTGCTGACGGAACTCATCCCCGACGCTTTGCTGGATCGGAGCCCGGGGATCGTCATCGAGCTGAACGTGTGCTGAACTCGGAGGTGCCGTACGTTCGGTACTTGGATCGGTCGGATCGTGAAGACGTACGACTACATCAACCGCGTTGTCATAACGCTTTCGCTTACGGTCTACGAGGGTACGTGGACAAACACTCTCCCCTCTCGTTGCTATGCCATCACCATGATCTTGCGTGTGCGTAGGATTTTTTTTTAAATTACTACGTTCCCCAACAATAATCTGGATAGAGTTAAAGATGAACTCAAACTCGTTAGCAAATATGCTTCTATGGTTGCTACTCAAGCTGAGCAAGTACTTAAAGCTCAAAATGATTTTCTTGATGAATTAAATAATAAAAATGACTTTGCTGTTAGAGTGGCTACTAGAACTGGTAGAATGACTCAGGAACCTTTGTATTCTGAAGGCCACCCTAAGAGAATCGAGCAAGATTCTCAGAGAAATAATTTAGAGGCACCTAGTTCTTCTAAAAAGAAGAAAAAGAAAAATGATAGAACTTTGCATGCTTCTAGTGAACCTCATGTAGACACACCGAGAATCCCAATGATATTTCTATTTCGATCTTTGAAACACAATCGGTGATGAACATGAACCTAGTGATAATGTTAATGATAATGTTCATGTTGATGCTCAACCTAGCAAAAACAATGAAGTAGAGATTGAACCTGCTGTTGATCTTGATAACCCACAATCAAAGAATCAACGTTATGATAAGAGAGATTTTGTTGCTAGGAGGCACGGTAAAGAAAGAGAACCATGGGTTCAGAAACCCATGCCCTTTCCTCCTAAACCATCCAAGTCAAAGGATGATGAGGATTTTGAGCGCTTTGCTGAAATGATTAGACCTATTTTCTTACGTATGCATTTAACTGATATGCTCAAAGTAAATCCTTTGCTAAGTATATGAAGGATATCATCACAAATAAAAGAAAGATACCGGAAGCTGAAATTTCCACCATGCTTGCTAATTACACTTTTAAGGGTGGAATACCAAAGAAACTTGGAGATCTGGGTGTGCCAACTATACCATGCTCCATTAAAAGAAATTATGTTAGAACCGCTTTATGTGATCTTGGAGCTGGTGTTAGTGTTATGCCTCTCTTTATATCGTAGACTTGAATTGAATAAGTTGACACCTACTGAAATATCTTTGCAAATGGTGATAAATCAACTGCTATACACAGCCGGTATTTGTGAGGATGTGCCTGTTGTGGTTGCAAATGTCACTATCTTAACGGACTTTGTTATTCTTGATATTCCCGAGGACGATATTATGTCTATTATCCTTGGTAGACCTTTTCTTAATACTGCGAGGGCTGTTATTGATTGCAACAAAGGCAATGTCACTTTTCATGTTAATGGTAATGAGCATACGGTACACTTTCCGAGGAAACAATCTCAAGTTCATAGCATCAATTCTATTGGAAAAGTTCCAACTATTATTATTGAGGTTTTGAATTTCCTCTCCCTACCACAAGAAAAAGTATCATATTCTTATTGTTGGGGATTTTCATATCCCCGTTGAGGTAACTTAGTGTTATTCGAAATTTCTCCGGTTCCGTGTTATTCGGAATGAGTTTGTTAACAATACTTGATCAACCTTGTTAGTGGATTCATTTTGATGATCATGAGATGGATGAAACTAGAAGGCACAACCTTCTGTACCCTCTTTTTCTGTTATTTAGGATAAATAAAGCAAAAATAGTATTATCTGTCTGTTTTCTGAATTATCCATGCATTAAAAAATATCCCAAAAATAAAAGTGCTCCAAATGCCCTGCAAATTTAGTATGATTTTTATGGAATATTTGAGGATTTTAGGCACTGAAATAACTGCAGGAGGGGCAAGCACCAGGCCACGAGAGTGGAGGGCGCCCCCCTATAGGGCGCGTCCCCTGTCTTGTGGGCCCCTGGTGGCCCCCCTCCACTTATGCTAGCACCCACACACTTCATCTTCTACCCAAAAAAATCCCCATCCAGCTCAGGAGGCGGTTGTCACTGCATCTCAGTACGACCCCAGTTTCACTTACGGATATCAGCCAGGCGGTCCTTGGTATTAAACCAACTTAGGCCAAAAACCTAAGCTTGGGGGAGTACGTATTTCTCACCGACTTTACATTCATGTTCACACACTAGTCGTCGGTGCTCATACTCTTTCATTGTATTATCCATGCTAGTTTAAATTTCTTTTTCTAGTTTTCTTCTTGTGTGTTTGATAAACCTTAAGAAAAACCAAAAAATTAGTTAGTTTAATTTCCATGCTTGTAGTAGAAATTAAAATGAAAACCCAAAAAGATTTCTAGTTCTTCTTCTTACTTGTTGGGAGCTTTCCCGTGTAAATAGTTTTATTTTCTTTTCTTTCCTTTGGGGGTCGAGAAGACTATATTGAAAATGCTTAGTGGCTCTTATATGCATGATTGTTTATTTAACTTAGAGCCCATATTACCCTGTCTTCTCTCTTGAGTTGAATGCTTGCATATTCCAGCTTAGTCCAATGCACGTGCACTTTTATTATTATATACATCATTCGGTCGTGCGAGTGAAAGGCAATAATGACGATATATGATGGACTTATTGGGATGAGAAAAGCTGGTATGAACTCGACCTCTCTTGTTTTTGTAAATATGATGAGTTCATCGTTTCTGATTCATCTTATTATGAAGTAAACATATCTGCAATGACATTTAGAGATTATAGTTGCTTGTGCCATGCTTGATTAGCTATGAGTTATAATGGTTTACCTTGCGTGCCAACATGCTATTAGAATGATTTTGATGTGGTATGATGGGATGGTATCCTTCTTTGAATGAATTGAGTGACTCGACTTGGCACATGTTCATGCATGTAGTTGAATCAAATCAACATAGCCTTCATGATATTTATGTTCATGGTAGATTATATCCTACTCATGCTTGTACTCGGTGTAAATTAATTTTAATGCATGTTTACGATCGTTGTCGCTCTCTCGCTTGGTCGCTTCCCGTCTTTTGCTAGCCTTCACTGCATTAAGCGGAATACTGCTTGTGCATCCAAACTCCTTAAACCCCAAAGTTGTTCCATATGAGTCCACTATACCTTCCTATATGCGGTATTTACCTGCCGTTCCAAGTAAATTTGTATGTGCCAAACTACAAACCTTCAAATGAAATTCTGTTTTGTATGCTTGAGTAGCTCATGTTTCAACTAGGGCTGCCTATATCTTCCATGCTAGGTGGGTTATTCTCAAGAGGAGTGGACACCGCTACTCATTCACGAGAAAGGGCCGGTAACCGGGATGCCCAGTCCCATGATCCAAAATGATTAAAGCAAATCAAAATAATTAAACAAAACTCCCCCAGGGCTGTTGTTAGTTGGAGGCACTCGTTGTTTCGAGCAAGCCATGGATTGATGCTTGTTGGTGGTTGGGGGAGTATAAACCTTTACCATTCTGCTTGGGAACTGCCTATAATGCATGTAGTATGGAAGATACAACCATCTCATAGTTGTTGCGTTGACAGCGAAAGTATGCCGCTCAAAATGTTATTCAATCTCTATTTTAAAATCGAGCTCTGGCACCTCTACAAATCACTGCTTCCCTCTGCGAAGGGCCTATCTATTTACTTTTATGTTGAGTCATCACCCTTCTTATTAAAATCACCCGCTGGATAGCACACTATCATTTGCATTTATTACTATTGATTTATATTGGGTATGACTTGACTGGATGTCTTTTACCATGAATTACAATGTCTAGTCAGCCCTTGATCTTTAAAGGTGCTCTGCATTTATGTTTTGCGGTCTCAGAAAGGGCTAGCGAGATACCATTTTGTTATATCGTGTTATGATTATTTTGAGAAAGTGTTGTCATCCGAGTTTTATTATTATGGCTCCCTAGCTGATTATGCTATTGATATGAGTAATTGTGAGACCTAAGTGTTATTGTGAGTATGGTTAGTTCATAATATTTGCTGAAACCTGAATGCTGGTTTTTCATGTTTACAACAACAAGAGAAAACAGAGTTTGTAAAAGTTTTTCTTTATCACTTTCAGTTTATCAACTGAATTGCTTGAGGACAAGCAAAGGTTTAAGCTTGGGGGAGTTGATACGTATCCAACGTATCTACTTTTCCAAACACTTTTGCCCTTATTTTGGACTCTAACTTGCATGATTTGAATGAAACTAACCCGGACTGACGCTGTTTTCAACAGAACTGCCATGATGTTGAGATTTATGTGTAGAAAAGAAAAGTTCTCGGAATGTCCTGAAAGTTCACGGAGGCACTTTTTGGAATTAATAAGAATTTCTAGGTGAAAGAAATACACCAGGGGGCCCATGGCCTGTCCATGCGACAGCCCCCCTATAGGGCGCGCCTCCTATCTTGTGGGCCCCCTGGACCTCCACCGACCTCAACTCCAACTCCATATATTCACGTTCGAGGAGAAAAATATCAGAGAGAAAGTTTCATCGCGTTTTACGATACGGAGCTGCTGCCAAGCCCTAATCTCTCTCGAGAGGGCTGATCTGGAGTCCATTTGGGGCTCCGGAGAGGGGGATTCATCATTGTCGTCATCATCAACCATCCTCCATCACCAATTTCATGATGCTCACCACCGTGCGTGAGTAATTCCATCGTAGGCTTGCTGGAAGGTGATGGGTTGGATGAGATTTACCATGTAATCAAGTTAGTTTTGTTAGGGTTTGATCCCTAGTATCCATTATGTTCTGAGATTGATGTTGCTATGACTTTGCTATGCTTAATGCTTGTCACTATGGCCCGAGTGCCATGATTTTAGATCTGAACCTATTATGTTTTCATGAATATATGTGTGTTCTTGATCCTATCTTGCAAGTCTATAGTCACCTATTATGTGTTATGATCCGACAACCCCGAAGTGACAATAATCAGGATACTTCTCGGTGATGACCGTAGTTTGAGGAGTTCATGTATTCACTATGTGTTAATGCTTTGGTACGGTTCTCTATTAAAAGGAGGCCTCAATATCCCTTAGTTTGCATTAGGACCCCGCTGCCACGGGAGGGTAGGACAAAAGATGTCATGCAAGTTTTTTTCCATAAGCACGTATGACTATTTACGGAATACATGCCTACATTACATTGATGAACTGGAGCTAGTTCTGTGTCACCCTATGTTATAGCTATTACATGAGGAATCGCATCTAGCATAATTATCCATCACTGATCCATTGCCTACGAGCTTTTCATATATTGTTCTTCGCTTATTTACCTTTCCATTGCTACTATTACAACTACTACAAAAACACAAAAACATTTATCTTTACTTTTGCTACCGTTACCATTATTATCATACCACTTTTGCTACTAAATACTTTGCTGCAGATACTAAGTTATCCAGGTGTGGTTGAATTGACAACTCAACTGCTAATACTCAAGAATATTCTTTGGCTCCCCTTGTGTCGAATCAATAAATTTGGGTTGAATACTTTACCCTCGAAAGCTGTTGCGATCCCCTACACTTGTGGGTTATCAAGACTAATTTCTCAAATTTCCCTCAAGTGGATGACCTAAGGTTTATCAATCCGTGGGAGGCATAGGATGAAGATGGTCTCTCTCAAACAACCTTGCAACCAAATAACCGAGAGTCTCTTGTGTCCCTAACACACCCAATACAATGGTAAATTGTATAGGTGCACTAGTTCGGCAAAGTGATGGTGATACAAGTGCAATATGGATGGTAGATATAGGTATTTGTAATCTGAAAATATAAAAACAGCAAGGTAACTAATGATAAAAGTGAGCGCAAATGGTATTGCAATGATAGGAAACAAGGCATAGGGTTCATACTTTCACTAGTGCAAGTTCTCTCAACAATAATAACATAGATAGATCATATAACAATCCCTCAACATGCAACAAAGAGTCACTCCAAAGCCACTAATAGTGGAGAACAAACATAGAGATTATGGTAGGGTACGAAACCACCTCAAAGTTATTCTTTCAGATCAATCTATTCAAGAGTTCGTACTAGAATAACACCTTAAGACACAAATCAACCAAAACCCTAATGTCACCTAGATACTCCATTGTCACCTCAAGTATTCGTGGACATGATTATACGATATGCATCACACAATCTCAGATTCATCTATTCAACCAACACAAAGTACTTCAAAGAGTGCCCCAAAGTTTCTACCGGAGAGTCAAGACGAAAACGTGTGCCAACCCCTATGCATAGGTTCATGGGCGGAACCCGCAAGTTGATCACCAAAACATACATCAAGTGGCCCGTGATATCCCATTGTCACCACAGATAAACACGGCAAGACATACTTCAAGTGTTCTCTTCATAAAGACTCAATCTGATAAGATAACTTCAAGAGGGAAACTCAATTCATCACAAGAGAGTAGAGGGGGGAGAAACATCATAAGATCCAACTATAATAGCAAAGCTCGCGATACATCAAGATCGTGCCATAGAGAGAACACGAGAGAGAGAGAGAGATCAAACACATAGCTATCTGGTACATACCCTCAGCCCGAGGGTGAACTACTCCTTCTCTTCATGGATAGCGCCGGATGATGAAGATGGCCACGGTGATGGGTTCCCCCCCGGGTGTCTTTGAACGGGCTCCCGAGAGGTTTTGGTGTCTATAGAGGCTTGCGGCGGCGGAACTCCCGATCTATCTTGATCGTGGATGTTTTTAGGGTACGTGGGACTATATAGGCGAAAGAAGTCGATCGAGGGGGTGCTCAAGGGGCCCACGAGACAGGGGGCACGCCCAGTAGGGGGGGGGGCTATCTCCTGGCCTCCTCTAGGATCTTCTGACATGAACTCCAAGTCTCCAGGATCATATTCTTCCAAAAAATCACGCTGCCGTTTGGACTCTGTTTGATATTCCTTTTCCGCGAAATACAGAAACAGGCAATAAAACAACAATATGGGCTGGGCCTCCGGTTAATAGGTTAGTCGCAAAAGTAATATAAAAGTGTACAATAAAGCCCGTAATCATTCAAAACAGATAATAAAATAGCATGAATGCTTCATAAATTATAGATATGTTGGAGATGTATTGATATGTCTCCGTTGTATCTATAATTTTTGATTGTTCCATGCCAATATTCTACAACTTTTATATACTTTTGGCAACTTTTTATACTATTTTTTGGGCCTAACATATTGATCCAGTGCCCAGTGCCAGTTCCTGTCTGTTGCATATTTTTTGTTTCGCAGAAAACCCATATGAAACGGAGTCCAAACGGGATAAAAACGGCCGAAAAATTATTTTGGAATATTGGTGATTTTTGGGAGGAAGAATCAACGCGAAATGGTGCCCGAGGTGGCCACGAGAGTGGCCCATGCCACCACTCCAAGGGGGCACACCCCCTATCTCGTGGGCCACCCGTAAGGCGGTTGATGCCCTTCTTTGGCCGCAAGAAAGCTAATTTTTGGAAAACGATCTAGGCGAAGGTTTCAATCCAATCGGAGTTACGGATCTCCAGATATAAAAGAAACGGTGCTAGGGCAGAACACCAGAACGCAGAAACAGAGAGATAGATCCAATCTCGGAGGAGCTCTCGCCCCTCCCACGCCATGGGAGCCAAGGACCAGAGAGGAAACCCTTCTCCCATCTAGGGAGGAGGTCAAGGAAGAAGAAGAAGGGGGGCATCTCTCCCCCTTGCTTCTGGTGGCGCCGGAGCGCTGCCGGGGGCCATCATCATCACCGCGATCTTCACCAACACCTCTATCATCTTCACCAACGTCTCCATCACCTTCCCCCATCTATATCCAGCGGCCCACTCTCCCACAACCCGCTGTACCCTCTACTTGAGCATGGTGCTTTATGCTTCATATTATTTTCCAATGATGTGTTGCCATCCTATGATGTCTGAGTAGATTTCCGTTGTCCTACCGATGATTGATGAATTGCTATGATTGGTTTGAGTTGCATGTTTTATTATTGGTGCTGTCCTATGGTGCCCTCCGTGTCGCGCAAGTGTGAGGGATTCCCGCTGTAGGGTGTTGCAATGCGTTCATGATTCGGTTATAGTGGGTTGCGTGAGTGACTGAAACACAAACCCGAGTAAGGGGATTGTTGCGTATGGGATAAAGGGGACTTGATACTTTAATGCTATTGTTGGGTTTTACCTTAATGAACCTTTAGTATTTGCGGATGCTTGCTAGAGTTCCAAGCATAAGTGCATATGATCCAAGTAGAGAAAGTATGTTAGCTTATGCCTCTCCCTCAAATAGAATTGCAATAGTGATTACCGGTCTAGTAACGTAGTCAATTGCTTAGGGACAATTTCACAACTCCTACCGCCACTTTTCCACACTCGCTATATTTACTTTATTGCTTCTTTATCTAAACAGCCCCTAGTTTATATTTACGTGTTCCTTATTATCTTGCAAACCTATCCAACAACACCTACACAGTACTTCTAGTTTCATACTTGTTCTAGGTAAAGCGAACGTCAAGCGTGTGTAGAGTCGTATCAGTGGCCGATAGGACTTGAGAGAGTAGTTGTTCTACCTTTAGCTCCTCGTTGGGTTCGACACTCTTACTTAATGAAAGAGGCTACAACTATCCTGTATACTTGCGGGTTATCAAGACCTTTTTCTGGTGCCGTTGCCGGGGAGTCATAGCGTGGGGTGAATATTCTCGTGTGTGCTTGTTTGCTTTATCACTAAGTAATTTTTATTTGCTATTCTAAGTTGTTTTCTATCTTTAGTTATGGGTAGGAAACGCAAAATACCAAAAAAAATTAGTTGTACCTACTGAACCAGTGGTTGAAGAGCCACTCAAAATCTATCACACTCCTGAAGCTTTTTACTTGGATCATCTTCGATCCCTTTGTGCTCGTGCTGAAACCCCCACTAGTTTAGTTGAGGGAAAATCTTTAGATGAGCATGCTTGTTTTGTGCGACACCGTATATTTGAAAAAGGGAAACTATTATGGGATCAAATTCAACATTTGCAATGCTATGCTTGAAATTTATGTGAAACATATGAGTTTACTTGTAGTTCTGAAGACCCTAAGAAACACCTACCCTATCAATGCTTGTTTAGTGATAATGGAATCGTATCTTCGTGTGCTAAGGGTGTTTACAATTACTATGATGTTCAACAAATTGAAGAATTTGTTGCTTTTAAAGGTGCTTATGAGATTGCCTCTTTGATTGAAAAGTATGATGCTACTCTTTACAAATTTGTAAAATTTGCCATATTTCAATATTGTTATGATAATTATGCTTCTAATGCCTATGTTAAACCATATATTGAGGACTTCTCTGCTGTCCAAGAAGAGACTAATATTTTGCAGGAAGCTATGGAAGAAGAAATTGATGAAACTGTGGGCTCATTGGATGAAAAAGATGACGAGGAGAGCGAAGAACAAAGGGAGGAAGAGCGGATTAGCTACCCGTGCCCACCTTCTAATGGAGTAACCCTCCAACTCATACATTATTTAATTCCCCTTCGTGCTTACCGAAGGATGATTGCTATGATGATTGCTATGATCCCTTGAATTTGTTTGAAATATCCCTTTTTGATGATGCTTGCTATGCTTGTGGCCAAGATGCCAATATGAATTAAGCTTATGGAGATGAACTTGCTATAGTTCCTTATGTTGAACATGAAATTGTCGCTATTGCACCCATGCATGATAGTCCTATTATCTTTTTGAATTCTCCAAACTACACTATATCGAAGAAGTTTGTGCTTATTAAGGATTATATTGATGGGTTGACTTTTACCATTGCACATGATGATTTTGATAGATATAATATGCATGTGCTTGCTGCTCCTACTTGCAATTATTATGAGACAGGAACTACACCTCCGCCTCTTTATGTTTCCAATACGATAGAATTGCAATAAACTGTTTATACTATGCATTGGCCTTTACTTGGTGTGCATGAATTGTTCTTTTATGACATGTCGATGCATAGGACGAGAGTTAGACTTCGTTGTTGCTTGATATATGTTACTTTGTGCTCACTACTAAATTACAAATCATTGTTAATTAAAATTGGCTTTGATATACCTTGGGATCCGGGTGGATTCATTACTTGAGCACTAAATGCCTAGCTTAATGGGTTTAAAGAAAGCGCTGCCAGGGAGACAACCCAGAAGTTTTAGAGAGTCATTTATTTCTGTTGAGTGCTTTTATATGGTTTAAAAGCAAAAAAATAAAGAGGGGAACCTAAAACTTTTCAAAAAGGAAAGTGAAAGTGAGAGAGACAAGCATTGTTGAAGTGGGAGAGCTCCTTGAACTTTGTTCATGCTCACGGAAACTTTGTTAATCTTGATTACAAAAACTTTTCAACAAAAATAATTATCCCCTTGTACAATTCCATTGTATTATAAAAATAATGTGCTTAGGTTTGCCTTTAGGATGTTTACAATGCTTGTTGGTTTGTACGGTGCAGGACAGAAACTTTGGCTGTAGTGCGCGATTTTACATTTTTAACTGGTACTTCAATTGGTTCTGATTCCTTTTGCACTCTCTTGATATACAGCTTGTCTATTTTTCCTAATTTTTGTAGAATTTTTGGGGTACTATAAGTATGGTGGATGTTCAGATTGCTACAGACTGTTCTGTTTTTGACAGATTCTGTTTTTGATGCATAGTTTGCTTGTTTTGATGAATCTATCAATTTATATTAGTGGATTAAGCCATGGAAAATTGATATTACAGTAGACACAATGCAAAACAAAATATGAATTGGTTTGCAACAGTACCTATAGTAGTGATTTGCTTTATTATACTAACGGATCTTACCGAGTTTTCTGTTGAAGTTTTGTGGATGAAGTGTCTAAGCGAGGATGTCTCGATATGAGGAAAAGGAAGAGAGGCAAGAGCTCAAGCTTGGGGATGACTGAGGCACCCCAAGTAACTATTCAAGGAGACTCAAGCGTCTAAGCTTGGGGATGCCCTTGAAGGCATCCCCTCTTTCTTCAGCAAGTATCGGTATGTTTTCGAATTTGTTTCGTTCATGCGATATGTGCAGTCTTGGAGCGTCTTTTGCATTTAGTTTTCACTTTTCTTTTATGCACCATGCTGGTATGAGATAGTCCTTGGTTGATTTATAGAATTCTCTTTGCACTTCACTTATATCTTTTGAGTGTGGCTTTATAGAATGCTTCATATGCTTCACTTATATTTGTTTCTCTTCACATAGGAAACCGCCATTTGTAGAATGCTCTTTTGCTTCACTTATATTTGTTAGAGCATGGGCATATCTTTTGTAGAAAGAATTAAACTCTCTTGCTTCACTTATATCTTTTTAGAGAGATGATAGGAATTGGTCATTCACATGGTTAGTCATAAAATCCTACATAAACTTGTAGATCGCTGAATATGATATGTTTGATTCCTTGAAATAGTTTTGCGATATAAAGATGGTGATATTAGAGTCATGCTAGTGGGTGGGTGTGGATTGTAGAGACACTTGTGTTGAGGTTTGCAAGTTCCATAGCATGCACATATGGTAACCGTTGTGTGACAAATTTGAAGCATGGGGTGTTTCTTTGATTGTCTTCCTTATGAGTGGCGGTCGGGGACGAGCGATGGTCTTTTCCTACCAATCTATCCCCCTAGGGGCATGCATAGTAGTACTTTGCTTCGAGGGCTAATAAACTTTTGCAATAAGTATATGAGTTCTTTATGACTAATGTGAGTCCATGGATTATACGCACTTTTACCTTTCCATCATTGCTAGCCTCTTTGGTACCGTGCATTACCCTTTCTCACCTCGAGAGTCGATGCAAACTTCGCCGGTGCATCCAAACCCCGTGATACGATACACTCTATCACACATAAGCCTCATTATATCTTCCTCAAAACAGCCACCATACCTGCCTATTATGGCATTTCCATAGCCATTCCGAGATATATTGCCATGCAACTTCCATCATCATCATATACATGACTTGATCATTCATTGTCATATTGCTTTGCATGATCGTAAGATAGCTAGCATGATGTTTTCATGGCTTGTCCGTTTTTGATGTCATTGCTACGCTAGATCATTGCACATCCCGGTACACCGCCGGAAGCATTCATATAGAGTCATATCTTTGTTCTAGTATCGAGTTGTAATATTGGTTTGTAAGTAAATAAAAGTGTGACGATCATCATTATAGAGCATTGCCCCAGAAAAAAAGGAAAGGCCAAAGAAGCCTAAATAAAAAAAGGGGGGCCAAAGAAGCCCACCGAAAAAGAAAAATAAAAATAAATAAATAAAGGGGGCAATGTTACTGAAGGAAATATGCCCGAAAGGCAATAATAAAGTTATTATTTATTTCCTTATTTCATGATAAATGTTTATTATTCATTCTAGAATTATATTAACCGGAAACATAATACATGTGTGAATACATAGACGAACATAGTGTCACTAGTATGCCTCTACTTGACTAGCTCGTTTATCAGAGATGGTTATGTTTCCTAGCCATGGACAAAAGAGTTGTCATTTGATTAACGGGATCACATCATTAGGAGAATGATGTGATTGACTTGACCCATTTCGTTAGCTTAGCACTTGATCGTTTAGTATGTTGCTATTGCTTTCTTCATGACTTATACATGTTCCTGTAACTATGAGATTATGCAACTCCCGTTTACCGGAGGAACACTTTGGGTACTACCAAACGTCACAACGTAAATGGGTGATTATAAAGGAGTACTACAGGTGTCTCCGAAGGTACATGTTGAGTTGGCGTATTTCGAGATTAGGTTTTGTCACTCCGATTGTCGGAGAGGTATCTCTGGCCCTCTCGGTAATGCACATCATTATAAGCCTTGCAAGCAATGTGACCAATGAGTTGGTTACGGGATGATGCATTACAGAACGAGTAAAGAGACTTGCCGGTGACGAGATTGAACTAGGTATTGGATACCGACGATCGAATCTCGGGCAAGTAACATACCGATGACAAAGGGAACAACGTATGTTGTTATGCGGTTTGACCGATAAAGATCTTCGTAGAATATGTAGGAGCCAATATGGGCATCCAGGTCCCGCTATTGGTTATTGACCAAGAATAGTTCTAGGTCATGTCTACATAGTTCTCGAACCCGCAGGGTCCGCACGCTTAAGGTTTCGATGATGCTTATATTATGAGTTTATGAGTTTTGATGTACCAAAGGAGTTCGGAGTCCCGGATGAGATCGGGGACATGACGAGGAGTCTCGAAATGGTCGAGACGTAAAGATCGATATATTGGACGACTATATTCGGAGTTCGGAAAGGTTCCAAGTGATTCGGTATTTTTCGAGTATCGAGAGTTACGGAATTCGCCGGGAGAAGTATTGGGCCTTATTGGGCCTGCGAGAAAGAGAGAGGGCTGCCTAGGGCAGGCCGCGCCCCATGGCCTAGTCCGAATTGGACTAGGGGAGGGGCCGCACCCCTCCTTCCTTCCTTCTCTCTTCCCTTCCTTGTCTCCTACTCCTAATACATGGAAGGACTCATAGTTGGACTAGGAAGGGGAATCCTACTCCCGTGGGAGTAGGACTCCCCTAGGGCGCGCCATAGAAGAGGGCCGGCCCTCCCCTCCTCCACTCCTTTATATACGGGGGTAGGGGGCACCCCATGGACACACAAGTTGATCTACGGATCGTTCCTTAGCCGTGTGCGGTGCCCCCTTCCACCATATTCCACCTTGGTCATATCGTCGCGGAGTTTAGGCAAAGCCCTGCGCCGGTAGAACATCATCATTGTCACCACGCCGTCGTGCTGACGGAACTCATCTCCGGAGCCTTTGCTGGATCGGAGGGCCGGAGATCGTCATCGAGCTGAACGTGTGCAGAACTCGGAGGCCCCGTACGTTCGGTGCTTGAATCGGTCGGATCATGAAGACGTACGACTACATCAACTGTGTTGTGCTAACGCTTCCGCTTACGGTCTACGAGGGTACGTGGACGAACACTCTCCCCTCTCGTTGCTATATCATCACCATGATCTTGCGTGTGCGTAGGAATTTTTTTGAAATTACTACGTTCTCCAACAGTGGCATCCGAGCCTAGGTTTTATGCGTTGATGTTATATGCACGAGTAGAACACAAGTGAGTTGTAGACGATATAAGTCATACTGCCTACCAGCATGTCATACTTTGGTTCAGCGGTATTCTTGGAAGAAGCGGCCGGGACCGACATTACGCGTACGCTTACGCGAGACTGGTTCTACCGACGTGCTTTGCACACAGTGGGTGGCGGGTGTCGGTTTCTCAACTTTAGTTGAACCGAGTGTGGCTACGCCCGGTCCTTGCGAAGGTTAAAACAGAGTCTATTTGACAAACTATCGTTGTGGTTTTGATGCGTAGGTGAGATTGGTTCTTGCTTAAGCCCATAGCAGCCACGTAAAACTTGCAACAACAAAGTAGAGGACGTCTAACTTGTTTTTGCAGGGCATGTTGTGATGTGATATGGTCAAAACGTGATGAGATATAAGTTGTTGTATGAGATGATCATGTTTTGTTGAAGTTATCGGCGATCGCGTAAGCTCTATGGTTGTCTCTTTGTTGCATAAGATGCAAGTGCCAAATAATTGCTTTACTTTATCGCTATGCGATAGCAATAGTTGCAAGAGCAATAGTTGGTGAGACGACCATGTGATGACACATTGATATAGATCAAGATGATGAAGGTCATGGTGTCGTGCGGTGACGATAGAGATCATGACAAGATTTTTTGGAGATGGTGATCAAAGGCGCAAGATGATCATGGCCATATCATGTCACATATTTTGATTGCATATGATGTTTATCTGTTATACATCTTATTATGTTTTGTTTGACGGTAGCATTTTAAGATGATCTCTCACTAATTATCAAGAAGTGTTCTCCCTGAGTATGCACCGTTGCGAAAGTTCTTCGTGTTGAGACACCACGTGATGATCGGGTGTGATAGACTCTACGTTCAAATACAACGGGTGCAAAACAGTTGCACACGCGGAATACTCAGGTTAAACTTGACGAGCCTAGCATATATAGATATGGCCTCGGAACACGGAGACCGAAAGGTCGAGCGTGAATCATATAGTAGATATGATCAACATAGTGATGTTCACCATTGAAACTACTCCATCTCACGTGATGATCGGACATGGTTTAGTTGATTTGGATCACGTGATCACTTAGAGGATTAGAGGGATGTCTATCTAAGTGGGAGTTCTTAAGTAATATGACTAATTGAACTTTAATTTATCATGAACTTAGTCCTAGTAGTATTTTGCAAATTATGTTGTAGATCAATAGCTCGCGTTGTTGCTTTCATATGTTTATTTTGATATGTTCCTAGAGAAAACTGTGTTAAAAGATGTTAGTAGCAATGATGCGGATTAGATCCATGACATGAGGTTTATCCTCATTGCTGCACAGAAGAATTATGTCCCGATGCACCGCTAGGTGATGCACCTATTGCAGGAGCGGATGCGGCGTTATGAACGTTTAGCTAGCTCAATATGATGACTACTTGATAGTTTAGTGCACCATGCTTAACGGCTTAGAATCGGGACTTCAAAGACGTTTTGAACGTCATGGACCGTATAAGATGTTCCAGAGTTGAAGTTAATATTTCAAGCAAATACCCAAGTTGAGAGATATGAAGTCTCCAACAAGTTCTATAGCTAAAAGATGGAGGAGAATCGCTCAACTAGTGAGCATGTGCTCAGATTGTCCAGGTACTTCAATCGCTTGAATCAAGTGGGAGTTAATCTTCCAGATATGATAGTGATTGATGAATTCTCTAGTCACCATCACTAAGTTACTAGAACTTTGTGATGAACTATAATATGCAAGGGATGACGAAAGTTATTCTCGAGCTCTTCGCGATGTTGAGATCGTGAAGGTAGAAATCAAGAAAAGAGCATCAAGTGTTGATGGTTAACAAGATCACTAGTTTCAAGAAAAGGCAAAGGGAAAAGAAGGGAACTTCAAGAAGAACGGCAAGCAAGTTGTTGCTCAAGTGAAGAAACCCAAGTCTGGTCCTAAGCCCGAGACTAAGTGCTTCTACCGCAAAGAGACTCCTCATGGAAGAGGTACTACCCCAAGTGATTGGCGGATAAGAAGGATGGCAAAGTGAACATAAGTATATTTGATATACATGTTATTGATGTGTACGTTACTAGTGTTTATAGCAACCCTCAAGATTTGATACTAGTTCGGTTGCTAATATTAGTAACTCAAACGGAGTTGCGAATAAATGACACTAGTTAAGGGTGAAGTGACGATGTGTGTTGGAAATAGTTCCAAGATTGATATGATCATCATCGCACACTCCCTATACTTTCGGGATTAGTGTAAAACCTAAATAAGGGTTATTTGGTGTTTGCATTGAGCATGAATATGATTTGATCATGTTTATTGCAATACGGTTATTCATGTAAGTTAGAGAATAATTGTTGTTCTGTTTTCATGAATAAAACCTTCTATGGTCATACACCCAATGAAAATGGTTTGTTGGGTCTCGATCATGTGATACACACATTCATAATATTGAAGCCAAAAGATGCAAAG
Organism: Aegilops speltoides; assembly: GCA_021437245.1. Taxonomy (NCBI): domain Eukaryota; kingdom Viridiplantae; phylum Streptophyta; class Magnoliopsida; order Poales; family Poaceae; genus Aegilops; species Aegilops speltoides. The sequence continues at coordinate 441,621,843 of CM038147.1, forward strand.
TTAATAATGATAGTGCAACTTATTTGTGGCAATTGCCGTTTGGAGTCATATCGGTGTAAAGCGCATGAAGAAACTCCATAAAGATGGATTTTCGAATCACTTGGTTATGAATCATTTGATGCTTGCGAACCGTGCCTTTTGGGCAAGATGACTAAAACTCGTTCTTCGAACAATGGAACGAAGCTCTTGACTTATTGGAAATAATACATACTGATGTACGCAGACCAATGAGTATGAAGGCTCGTGGCAAGTATCGTTATTTTCTGACCTTCACAAGATGATTTGAGCATATATGGGTATATCTACTTGATGAAACATAAGTCTGAAATAGTTGAAAGGTTCAAAGAATTTCAGAGTGAAGTGGAAAAATCATCGTAACAAGAAAATAAAGTTTCTGCGATCTGATCACGGAGACGAATATTTGAGTTACGAGTTTGGTCTTCAATTAAAACAATGTGAAATAGTTTCATAGCTCACGCCACCTGGAACACCACAACGTTATGGTGTGTCCGAACGTCGTAACCGCACTTTATTGGATATGGTGCGATCTATGATGTCTCTTACTGATTTACCAATATTGTTTTGGGGTTATGCATTAGAGACAGCTGCATTCACATTAAAAGGGCACCATCTAAAACCGTTGAGACAACAACATATGAACTGTGGTTTAGCAAGAAACCCAAGTTATCGTTTCTTAAATTTTGGGGCTGCGATGCTTATGTGAAAAAGTTTCAACCTGATAAGCTCGAACTCAAATCGGAGAAGTGCGTCTTCATAGAATACCCAAAGGAAACTATTGGGTACACCTTCTATCACAGATCCGAAGGCAAGTTATTCGTTGCTAAGATGGATCCTTTCTAGAGAAGAAGTTTCTCTCGAAAGAAGTGAGTGGGAGGAAAGTAGAACTTGATGAGGTAACTGTACCTTCTCCCTAATTGGAAAATAGTTCATCACTGAAATCAGTTCCAGTGATTCCTACACCAATTAGTGAGGAAGCTAATGATGATGATCATGAAACTTCAGATCAAGTTACTACAGAACCTCGTAGGTCTACCAGAGTACGGTCCGCACCAGAGTGGTACGGTAATCCTGTTCTGAAAGTCATGTTACTAGACCATGATAAACCTACGAACTATGAGGAAGCGATGATGAGCCCAGATTCCTCGAAATGGCTGGAGGCCATGAAATCTGAGATAGGATCCATGTATGAGAACAAAGTGTGGACTTTGGTGGACTTGCCCGATGATCGGCAAGCCATAGAAAATAAATGGATCTTCAAGAGGAAGACGGACGTTGATAGTAGTGTTACTATCTACAAAGCTCGACTTGTCGCAAAAAGGTTTTTCGACAAGTTCAAGGTGTTGAATACAATGAGATTTTCTCACTCGTATCGATGCTTAAGTCTGTCCAAATCATGTTAGCAATTGCCACATTTTATGAAATCTGGCAAATGGATGTCAAAACTGCATTCCTTAATGGATTTATTAAAGAAGAGTTGTATATGATGCAACCAGAAGGTTTTGTCAATCCTAAAGATGCTAACAAAGTGTGCAAGCTCCAGCAATCCATCAATGGACTGGTGCAAGCATCTCGGAGTTGGAATATACGCTTGATGAGTTGATCAAAGCATATGGTTTTATACAGACTTTTGGAAAGGCCTGTATTTACAAGAAAGTGAGTGGGAGCACTACAGCATTTCTGATAAGTATATGTGAATGACATATTGTTGATTGGAATAATGTAGAATTATTCTGCAAAGCATCAAGGAGTATTTGAAAGGAGTTCTTTAAAAGAAAGACCTCAGTAAAGCTACTTACATATTGAGCATCAAGATCTATTGAGATAGATCAAGATGCTTGATAAGATTTTCAATGAGTACATACCTTGACAAGATTTTGAAATAGTTCAAAATGGAACAGTCAAAGAAAGAGTTCTTTCCTGTGATGCAAAGGTGTGAAGTTGAGTAAGACTCAAGACCCGACCATGGCAGAAAATAGAAAAATAATGAAAAGTCATTCCCTATGCCTCACCATAGGTTCTATAAAGTATGCTATGTTGTGAACTGACCTATTGTATACCTTGCTCGAGTTTGACAAAGGAATACAATTTTGATCTAAGAGTAGATCACTGGACAGCGGTCAAGAATATCCTTAGTGAAAACTAAGGAGATGTTTCTCGATTATGGAGGTGATAAAAGAGCCCGTCGTAAAAAGTTACAACGATGCAAGCTTTTACACCAATCCAGATGACTAGAAGTCTCAATCTGGATACATATTGAAAGTGGGAGCAACTAGCTAGAGTAGCTCCGTGCAGAGCATTGTGGACATGGAATATTTGCAAAATACATACGGCTCTGAATGTGACAGACCCGTTGACTAAGCTTCTCTCACGAGCAAAACATGATCACACCTTAGTACTCTTTGGGTGTTAATCACATAGCGATGTGAACTAGATTATTGACTCTAGTAAACCCTTTGGGTGTTGGTCACATGATGATGTGAACTATGGGTGTTAATCATATCTGATATGAATATTGGTGTTAAATCACATGGCGATGTGAACTAGATTATTGACTCTAGTGCAAGTGGGAGACTGAAGGAAATATGCCCTAGAGGCAATAATAAAGTTATTATTTATTTCCTTATTTCATGATAAATGTTTATTATTCATGCTAGAATTGTATTAACCGGAAATATAATACATGTGTGAATACATAGACAAACATAGTGTCACTAGTATGCCTCTACTTGACTAGCTCGTTTATCAGAGATGGTTATGTTTCCTAGCCATGGACAAAAGAGTTGTCATTTGATTAACGGGATCACATCATTAGGAGAATGATGTGATTGACTTGACCCATTTCGTTAGCTTAGCACTTGATCGTTTAGTATGTTGCTATTGCTTTCTTCATGACTTATACATGTTCCTGTAACTATGAGATTATGCAACTCCGTTCATCGGAGGAACACTTTGGGTACTACCAAACGTCCACAACGAATCGGGTGATTATAAAGGAGTACTACAGGTGTCTCCGAAGGTACATGTTGAGTTGGCGTATTTCGAGATTAGGTTTTGTCACTCCGATTGTCGGAGAGATATCTCTGGGCCCTCTCGGTAATGCACATCATTATAAGCCTTCCAAGCAATGTGACCAATGAGTTGGTTACGGGATGATGCATTACAGAACGAGTAAAGAGACTTGCCGGTGACGAGATTGAACTAGGTATTGGATACCGACGATCGAATCTCGGGCAAGTAACATACCGATGACAAAGGGAACAACGTATGTTGTTATGCGGTTTGACCGATAAAGATCTTCGTAGAATATGTAGGAGCCAATATGGGCATCCATGTCCCGCTATTGCTTATTGACCAAGAATAGTTCTAGGTCATGTCTACATAGTTCTCAAACCCGCAGGGTCCGCACGCTTAAGGTTTCGATGACAGTTATATTATGAGTTTATGAGTTTTGATGTACCGAAGGAGTTCGGAGTCCCGGATGAGATCGGGGACATGACGAGGAGTCTCGAAATGGTCGAGACGTAAAGATCGATATATTGGACGACTATATTCGGAGTTCGGAAAGGTTCCAAGTGATTCAGGTATTTTTCGGAGTACTAGAGAGTTACGGGAATTCGCCGGGGAGAAGTATTGGGCCTTATTGGGCCCTGCGGGAAAGAGAGAGGGGCTGCCTAGGGCAGGCCGCGCGCCCTCCCATGGCCTAGTCCGAATTGGACTAGGGGGAGGGGCCACACCCCCTCCTTCCTTCCCTTCTCTCTTCCCCTTCCTTGTCTCCTACTCCTAATACATGGAAGGACTCCTAGTTGGACTAGGAAAGGGGGAATCCTACTCCCGATGGGAGTAGGACTCCCCTAGGGCGCCATAGAAGAGGGCCGCCCTCCCTCCTCCACTCCTTTATATACGGGGTAGGGGCACCCCATGGACACACAAGTTGATCTACGGATCGTTCCTTAGCCGTGTGCGGTGCCCTTCCACCATATTCCACCTCGGTCATATCGTCATGAGTTTAGGCGAAGCCTGCGCCGTAGAACATCATCATCGTCCCACGCCGTCATGTTGACGGAACTCATCTCCGAGCCTTTTCGGATCGGAGGGCCGGAGATCGCCATCGAGCTGAACGTGTCACAGAACTCGGAGGCCCGTGACGTTCGGTGCTTGGATCGGTCGGATCGTGAAGACGTACGACTACATCAACTGCGTTGTGCTAACGCTTCCGCTTACGGTCTACGAGGGTACGTGGACGAACACTCTCCCCTCTCGTTGCTATATCATCACCATGATCTTGCATGTGCGTAGGAATTTTTTTGAAATTACTACGTTCTCCAACAGTTACTATCCTTTTTCCACACTTGTGCTTCAAAGTAGCACCATGTTCTTCATATAGTGAGTCTCCTATATTGTCACTTTCATATACTAGTGGGCATTTTCATTATAGAACTTGGCTTGTATATTCCGACGATGGGCTTCCTCAAATGCCCTAGGTCTTCATGAGCAAGCAAGTTGGATGCACACCCACTTAGTTTCAGTTTGAGCTTTCATACACTTATAGCTCTAGTGCATCCGTTGCATGGCAATCCCTACTCCTCACATTAACATCAATTGATGGGCATCTCCATAGCCCGTTGATTAGCCGCGTTGATGTGAGACTTTCTCCCTTTTTGTCTTCTCCACATAACCTCCATCATTATATTCTATTCCACCTATAGTGCTATATGCATGGCTTGCGCTCATGTATTGCGTGAGGGTTGAAAAAGCTGGAGCGCGTTAAAAAGTATGAACCAATTGCTCGGCTTGTCATCGGGGTTGTGCATGATGGGGGAATTTTGTTTGACGAAAATGAAGCATGGCCAAACTATATGATTTTGTAGGGACAAGCTTGCTTTGGTCTTGTTGTTTTGAAAAGACATGATTGCTTTATTGGTACACTCGAAGTATTATTGTTTTTATGTCAAATGATAGACAATTGCTTTGAATCACTCGTGTATTGATATTCATGCCATGATTAGACATATGATCAACATTATGCTAGGTAGCATTCCACATCAAAAATTATCTTTTTTATCATTTACCTACTCGAGGACGAGCAGGAATTAAGCTTGGGGATGCTGATACGTCTCCGTCGTATCTATAATTTTTGATTGTTCCATGCCAATATTCTACAACTTTTATATACTTTTGGCAACTTTTTATACTATTTTTTGGGACTAACATATTGATCCAGTGCCCAGTGCCTGTTCCTGTCTGTTGCATATTTTTTGTTTCGCAGAAAACCCATATCAAACGGAGTCAAAACGGGATAAAAACGGACGGAGAATTATTTTGGAATATTTGTGATTTTTGGGAGGAAGAATCAACACGAAACGGTGCCCGAGGTGGCCACGAGAGTGGCCCACGCCACCACTCCAGGGGGCGCGCCCCCCTATCTCGTGGGCCACCCGTAAGGCGGTTGATGCCCTTCTTTGGCCGCAAGAAAGCTAATTTTTGGAAAACGATCTGGACGAAGGTTTCAATCCAATCGGAGTTACGGATCTCCAGATATAAAGGAAACGGTGCTAGGGCAGAACACCAGAACACAGAAACAGAGAGATAGATCCAATCTCGGAGGAGCTCTCGCCCCTCCCACGCCATGGGAGCCAAGGACCAGAGGGGAAACCCTTCTCCCATCTAGGGAGGAGGTCAAAGAATAAGAAGAAGGGGGCCTCTCTCCCCCTTGCTTCCGGTGGCGCCGGAGCGCTGCCGGGGGCCATCATCATCACCGCAATCTTCACCAACACCTCCATCATCTTCACCAACGTCTCCATCACCTTCCCCCATCTATATCCAGCGGTCCACTCTCCCACAACCCGCTGTACCCTCTACTTGAACATGGTGCTTTATGCTTCATATTATTTTCTAATGATGTGTTGCCATCCTATGATGTCTGAGTAGATTTCCGTTGTCCTACCGATGATTGATGAATTGCTATGATTGGTTTGAGTTGCATGTTTTATTATTGGTGTTGTCCTATGGTGCCCTCCGTGTCGGGCAAGCGTGAGGGATTCCCGCTGTAGGGTGTTGCAATGCGTTCATGATTCGGTTATAGTGGGTTGCGTGAGTGACTGAAACACAAACCCGAGTAAGGGGATTGTTGCGTATGGGATAAAGGGGACTTGATACTTTAATGCTATGGTTGGGTTTTACCTTAATGAACCTTTAGTATTTGCGGATGCTTGCTAGAGTTCCAATCATAAGTGCATATGATCCAAGTAGAGAAAGTATGTTAGCTTATGCCTCTCCCTCAAATAGAATTGCAATAGTGATTACCGGTCTAGTAACGTAGTCAATTGCTTAGGGACAATTTCACAACTCCTACCACGACTTTTCCACACTCGCTATATTTACTTTATTGCTTCTTTATCTAAACAGCCCCTAGTTTATATTTACGTGTTCTTTATTATCTTGCAAACCTATCCAACAACACCTACACAGTACTTCTAGATTCATACTTGTTCTAGGTAAAGCGAACGTCAAGCGTGTGTAGAGTCGTATCAGTGGTCGATAGGACTTGAGAGAGTATTTGTTCTACCTTTAGCTCCTCGTTGGGTTCGACACTCTTACTTATCGAAAGAGGCTACAACTATCCCGTATACTTGCGGGTTATCACGTATCAGCATCCCCAAGCTTAATTCCTACTCGTCCTCGAGTAGGTAAATGATAAAGAAAGAATTTATGAAGTGTGAATGCTAGCAGGTGCACAAGTTTGATCAATGATAATTTTAATCACCTTTTCTAACATCATTATATGTCATAATAGTAGTTCATCTCATAAAACTTCTCACGATAAAGTAACAAGCAATTCACATGTCAAAGCATAGACCATAAACTTTCTTGAAAACTAGCAAACTTCATTCTCAGTCATCAAAAAATTGCAATTCATCTTATTTTCAGGGATAGCAGACTCCACATACTCAACTATCATATAGTCTTCTACAATTTCTAACACTCACACAATACTAATGGTTATGGAGTTTCAATCGAATACTGAGAAAGATAGGGGCTTATAGTGTTGCCTCCCAACGTATTCACCTTTGGGTGATGTCAACAATAATGGTTCATGCTAACTTAGATCCAATTGGATATATATATCAGGATCACCCCAACACAAAGTGCTTGCCAAAGGATAAAATGAAAAAGGGAAAGGTGAAGATCACCTTGACTCTTGCATAAAGTAAAAGACATAATGTAAAAGATAGGCCCTTCGCAGAGGGAAGCAGAGGTTGTCATGCGCTTTTAGGGTTGGATACACAAAATCTTAATGCGAAAGAACGTCACTTTATATTGCCCCTTGTATATGGACCTTTATTATGCAGTCCGTCGCTTTTATTGCTTCCATAACAAGATAGTACAAAGCTTATTTTCTCCGCACTAATAAGTCATGCATAATTAGAGAGCAATTTTTATTGCTTGCACCGATGACAACTTACTTGAAGGATCTTACTCAATCCATAGGTAGGTATGGTGGACTCTCATGGCAAAACTAGGTTTTAAGGATATTTGGAAGCACAAGTAGTATCTCTACTTGGCGCAAGGAATTTTGGCAAGCATGAGGGGGAAAGGCAAGCTCAACATGTTTGAATGATCCATGACAATATACTTTAACTGAGATGTCGGAAAACATAATTACATTGTCTTCCTTGTCCAACATCAACTCTTTAGCATGTCATACTTAATGAGTGCTCCCAATTATAAAAGATGTCTAGGATAGTATATTTATATGTGGAATGTCTCTTCCTTCAATATTCTTTCATGAATTGTTCAAATGACCAATACAATGCTTGCTAACCTTCAATAAATTTACAACCTCTACTTCTTAGATGTGAAGTCATTACTCCCCATGGGATAAGCAAATGAAACATATATAATTTCAGATTTATGACAATCAACTCATTCAACAATTTACTCATAGGATATAAGTGAAGCACACGAGTAAATGACAAATTACTCTGAAAAGATATAAGTGAAGATCAATGAGTAGCTAAATAATTATGTAACTATGTGAAGACTCTCTCTCAGCAAAGAATTTCAGATCTTAAGTACTTTATTCAAACAGCAGGCAAAGCAAAACAAAATGACATTGCAAGGATAGCACAACTCATGTGAAGAAGCAAAGACTTAGGTTCAACCGATACTAACCGATAATTGTTGAAGAAGAAAGGTGGGATGCCTACCGGGGCATCCCCAAGCTTAGATGCTTGAGACTTCTTGAAATATTATTTTGGGGTGCCTTGGGCATCCCCAAGCTTGAACTTTTGTGTCTCCTTAATTCCTCTCATATCATGGTTTCTCTTTTTATCAAAAGCTTCATCCACACCAAACTCAACAAGAACTCGTGAGATAGGTTAGTATGAACCAATGCAAAACCTTATCATTTTCTACTGTAACAAATCACTAAAATTATTATTCAACATTGCATACTAAATGCCTCTGCATATTTAACACTCCTACCCTCAAATAGAATAATTAAACAAGCAAACATATGCAAACAATGCAACCATAACAGCAATCTCTGAAAACAGTAAAGTCTGTAAAGAATGCAAAATTCATCATACTTCCCTAACTCCAAAAATTATGATAAAAATACTACACTATAGAAGATTTATCAGAGCTCATTATGCAAAAAGTTTCAACATTATATCATGCTCTGACTTTTCTAGGGAATTTTTGCAACAGCGGTAAACTTTCTGTTCTCAAACAGCAACATGTATACTAGCAAAATAAGCATGGTAAAGGCTATCCTTGACATTTTTATTGAAAATAAAGATGCAAAACATTATTATAAATAACAGCAAGCAAATACTAACAAGATAAAATGACGCTCCAAGCAAAACACGTATCATGTGGTGAATAAAAATATAGCTCCAAGTAAAGTTACCGATGAACAAGACGAAAGAGGGGATGCCATCCGGGGCATCCCCAAACTTAGGCTCTTGGTTGTTCTTGAATATTACCTTCGGGTACCTTGGGCATCCCCAAGCTTAGGCTCTTTCCACTCCTTATTCCATAGTCCATCGAATCCTTACCCAAAACTTGAAAACTTCACAACACAAGACTCAACAGAAAACTCGTAAGCTCCGTTAGTATAAGAAAATAAAACCACCACTTAGGTACTGTAAAGAACTCATTCTAAATTCATATTGGTGTAATATATACTGTATTCCAACTTATCTATGGTTCATATCCTCTGATACCACTCATAGATTCATCAAAATAAGCAAACAACACATAGAAAACAGAATCTGTCAAAAACAGAACAGTCTGTAGTAATCGGTATCAAACGTATACTTCTGGAACTCTAAAAATCCTAAAAAATTAGGAAGTCCTAAGAAATTAGTGTGCCAATCCATATCAAAACGAATCAAATCAAAATCACGTTTCTGTGAATTAACAAAACTAATTTACTGGGTGCAAAAGTTTCTGATTTTCAGCAGGATCAACACAACTATCACCGTAGGCTATCCTAAAGGTCTTGCTTGGCACTTTATTGAAACAAAAGCTATAAATCATGATTACTACAGTATAATAATCATGTGAACACACAAAAACAGCAGGGATAAATATTGGGTTGTCTCCCAACAAGCGCATTTCTTTAATGCCTTTCTAGCTAGGCAGGATGATGACAATGATGCTCACATAAAAGATAAGAATTGAAACATAACGGGAGCATCATGAAGCATATGAATAGCACATTTAAGTCTAACCCACTTCCTATGCATAGGGATTTTGTGAGCAAACAACTTATGGGAACAACAATCAACTAGCATAGGAAGGTAAAATAAGCATAGCTTCAAGATTTTAAGCACATAGAGAGGAAACTTGGTATTATTGCAATTCCTACAAGCATATATTACTCCCTCATAATAATTTTCAGTAGAATCATGAATGAATTCAACAATATAACCAGCACCTAAAGCATTCTTTTCATGATCTACAAGCATAGAAAATTTACTACTCTCCACATAAGCAAAATTCTTCTCATCAATAGTAGTGGGAGCAATCTCAACATAATAATTATCATGTGAGGCATAATCCAATTGAAAACTAAAATCATGATGACAAGTTCCATGGTTATCATTATTCCTAATAGCATACAAATCATCACAGTAATCATCATAGATAGCAACTTTGTTCTCATAATCAATTGGAACCTCTTCCGAAATAGAGGAATCATTACTAAATAAAGTTGACACTCTTCCAAATCCACTTTCATATTCATCACAATAAGATTCAACATCCTCCAAAATAGTGGGATCACTACTTCCTAAAGTTGACACTCTTCCAAACCCACTTTCATCAATATAATCATCATAAATAGGAGGCATGCTATCATCAAAATAAATTTGCTCATCAAAGCTTGGGGGACAAAATATATCATATTCATCAAACATAGCTTCCCCAAGCTTGTGGCTTTGCATATCATTAGATTCATGGATATTCAAGGAATTCATACTAACAACATTGCAATCATGCTCATCATTCAAAGATTCAGTACCAAGCATTTTAATGCACTCTTCTTCTAGCACTTGAGCACAATTTTCCTTTCCATCAAACTCACGAAAGATATTAAAAATATGAAGCGTATGAGAAAAACTCAATTCCATTTTTTGTGTAGTTTTTCTTTTATAAACTAAACTAGTGATAAAAACAAGAAATAGAAAGATTCAATTGAAGATCTAAAGATATACCTTCAAGCACTAACCTCCCCGGCAACGGCGCCAGAAAAGAGCTTGATGTCTACTACACAACCTTCTTATTGTAGACGTTGTTGGGCCTGCAAGTGCATAGGTTTGTAGGACAGTAGAAAATTTCCCTCAAGTGGATGACCTAAGGTTTATCAATCCGTGGGAGGCGTAGGATGAAGATGGTCTCTCTCAAACAACCCTGCAACCAAATAACAAAGAGTCTCTTGTGTCCCCAACACACCCAATACAATGGTAAATTGTATAGGTGCACTAGTTCGGCGAAGAGATGGTGATACAAGTGCAATATGGATGGTAGATATAGGTATTTGTAATCTGAAAAATATAAAAACAGCAAGGTAACTAATGATAAAAGTGAGTGTAAACGGTATTGCAATGATAGGAAACAAGGCATAGGGTTCATACATTCACTAGTGCAAGTTCTCTCAACAATAATAACTTAGATAGATCATATAACAATCCCTCAACATGCAACAAAGAGTCACTCCAAAGTCACTAATAGCGGAGAACAAACGTAGAGATTATGGTAGGGTACGAAACCACCTCAAAGTTATTCTTTCGGATCAATCTATTCAAGAGTTCATACTAGAATAACACCTTAAGACACAAATCAACCAAAACCCTAATGTCACCTAGATACTCAATTGTCACCTCAAGTATCCGTGGGCATGATTATACGATATGCATCACACAATCTCAGATTCATCTATTCAACCAACACAAAGTACTTCAAAGAGTGCCCCAAAGTTTCTACCGGAGAGTCAAGACGAAAACGTGTGCCAACCCCTGTGCATAGGTTCATGGGCGGAACCCGCAAGTTGATCACCAAAACATACATCAAGTGGCACGTGATATCCCATTGTCACCACAGATAAACACGGCAAGACATACATCAAGTGTTCTCATCATAAAGACTCAATCCGATAAGATAACTTCAAGAGGGAAACTCAATTCATCACAAGAGAGTAGAGGGGGGGAGAAACATCATAAGATCCAACTATAATAGCAAAGCTCGCGATACATCAAGATCGTGCCATAGAGAGAACACGAGAGAGAGAGAGAGAGAGATCAAACACATAGCTACTGATACATACCCTCAGCCCCGAGGGTGAACTACTCCCTTCTCATCATGGATTGCACCGGGATGATGAAGATGGCCACCGGTGATGGGTTCCCCCTCCGGCAGGGTGTCGGAACGGGCTCCCGAGAGGTTTTTGGTGGCTACAGAAGCTTGTGGTGGCGGAACTCCCGATCTATCTTGATCGTGGATATTTTTAGGACACGTGGGACTATATAGGCGAAAGAAGTCGGTCGGGGGTGCTCAAGGGGCCCACGAGACAGGGGGCGCGCCTAGTAGGGGGGCGCCCCCTATGTCCTGGCCTCCTCGAGGATCTTCTGACGTGAACTCCAAGTCTCCATGATCATATTCTTCCAAAAAATCACGCTGCCGAAGGTTTCATTCCGTTCGGACTCCGTTTGATATTCCTTTTTCTCGAAATACTGAAACATGCAATAAAACAGCAATATGGGCTGGGCCTCCGGTTAATAGGTTAGTCCCAAAAGTAATATAAAGTGTATAATAAAGCTCATAATCATTCAAAACAGATAATAAAATAGCATGAATGCTTCATAAATTATAGATACATTGGAGACGTATCAGTATGTACCAGTAGCTATGTGTTTGATCTCTCTCTCTCTCTCATGTTCTTGACTTCGCACGATCTTGATGTATCGCGAGCTTTGCTACTATAGTTGGATCTTATGATGTTTCTCCCCCTCTACTCTCTTGTAATGGATTGAGTTTTCCCTTTGAAGTTATCTTATCGGATTGAGTCTTTAAGGATTTGAGAACACTTGATGTATGTCTTGCCTTGCTTATCTGTGGTGACAATGGGATATTCATGTGATCCACTTGATGTATGTTTTGGTGATCAACTTGCGGGTTTCGTGACCTTGGGAAGTTGGCACATGTTTTCGTCTTGACTCTCCGGTAGAAACTTTGGGGCACTCTTTGAAGTACTTTGTGTTGGTTGAATAGATGAATCTGAGATTGTGTGATGCATATCGTATAATCATGCCCACGGATACTTGAGGTGACAATGGAGTATCTTGGTGACATTAGGGTTTTGGTTAATTTGTTTCTTAAGGTGTTATTCTAGTACGAACTCTATGATAGATCGAACGGAAAGAATAGCTTCATGTTATTTTACTACGGACTCTTGAATAGATTGGGCAGAAAGGATGACTTTGAGGTGGTTTCGTACCCTACCATAATCTCTTCGTTTGTTCTCCGCTATTAGTGACTTTGGAGTGACTCTTTGTTGCATGTTGAGGGATTGTTATATGATCTAAGTATGTTATTATTGTTGAGAGAACTTGCACTAGTGAAAGTATGAACCTTAGGCCTTGTTTCCTACCATTGCAATACCGTTTACGCTCACTTTTATCATTTGTTACCTTGCTGTTTTTATATTTTTAGATTACAAAAACCTATATCTACCATCATTATTGCACTTGTATCACCATCTCTTCGCCGAACTAGTGCACCAATACAATTTACCATTGTATTGGGTGTGTTGGGGACACAAGAGACTCTTTGTTATTTGGTGCAGGGTTGTTTGAGAGAGACCATCTTCATCCTATGCCTCCCACAGATTGATAAACCTTAGGTCATCCACTTGAGGGAAATTTGCTACTGTCCTACAAACCTCTGCACTTGGAGGCCCAACAACGTCTACAAGAAGAAGGTTGTGTTGTAGACATCAATGGGCCATGGTGGAAGAGAGGAGGAGGCGGCCAAGGTGGGGGCGCCCCCCCCCAAGCCCAATCCGAATTGGGAAGGGGGTCGACCCCCCTTTCCTTCTCTCCCTCTCCCTCTTCCTTCTTCTCCTACTCCAACTATGGAAGGGGGGAAACCTACTCCTTCTGGGAGTAGGACTCCCCCCCTTGGGCGCGCCATAGAGAGGGTCGACCCTTCCCTCCTCCACTCCTTTATATACAGGGGAGGGGGCACCCCATAGACACACAAGTTGATTGTTTAGCCATGTGCGGTGCCCCCCTCCACAAATTTCCACCTCGGTCATATCGTTGTAGTGCTTAGCCGAAGCCCTGCGTCGATAACTTCATCATCACCGTCATCACGCCGTCGTGCTGACGAAACTCTCCCTCGACCTCATCTAGATCTAGAGTTCGTGGGACGTCACCGAACTGAACGTGTGTAGATCGTGGAGGTGCCGTACCTTCGGTGCTAGGTTGGATCGTGAAGACGTACGACTACATCAACCGCATTGTCATAACGCTTCCGCTTTCGGTCTACGAGGGTACGTAGACAGCACTCTCCCCTCTCATTGCTATGCATCACCTAGATAGATCTTGCGTGATCGTATGATTTTTTTTGAAATTACTGCGTTCCCCAATAGTGGCATCCGAGCCAGGTCTATGCGTAGATGATATATGCACGAGTAGAACACAAAGAGTTATGGGCGATAATAGTCATACTGCTTACCACCAACGTCTTACTTTGATTCGGCGATATTGTTGCATGAAGCGGCCCGGACCGACATTACATGACTGCGTTCATGAGACTGGTTCTACCGACGTGCTTTGGCACACAGGTGGCTGGCGGGTGTCTGTTTCTCCAACTTTAGTTGAATCGAGTTTGACTATGGCCGGTCCTTGTTGAAGGTTAAAACAGCACACTTGACAAAAAATCGTTGTGGTTTTGATGCGTAAGTAAGAACGGTTCTTGCTAGAAGCCCGTAGCAGTCACGTAAAACTTGCAACAACAAAGTAGAGGACGTCTAACTTGTTTTTGCAGGGCATGTTGTGATGTGATATGGTCAAGACATGATGTGTTGTATGAGATGATCATGTTTTGTTAAAGTTATCGGCAACTGGCAGGAGCCTTATGGTTGTCTCTTTATTGCATAAGATGCAAGCGCCATATAATTGCTTTACTTCATCGCTATGCGATAGCAATAGTTGCAAAAGCAATAGTTGGCGAGACGACCATGTGATGACACGTTGATAAAGATCAAGATGATGGAGATCATGGTGTCATGCCGGTGACGATGGAGATCATGATGGTACTTTGGAGATGGAGATCAAAGGCACAAGATGATGATGGCCATATAATGTCACATATTTTGATTGCATGTGATGTTTATCTTTTATATTCTTATTTTGCTTAGTTTGGCGGTAGCATTATAAGATGATCCCTTACTAAAATTTCAAGGTATAAGTGTTCTCCCTGAGTATGCACCGTTGCGATAGTTCTTCGTGCCGAGACACCACGTGATGATCGGGTGTGATAAGCTCTACGTTCACATACAACAGGTGCAAGCCAGTTTTGCACACGCACAATACTCGGGTTAAACTTGACGAGCCTAGCATATGCAGATATGGCCTCAGAACACTGGAGACCGAAAGGTCGAGCGTGAATCATATAGTAGATATGATCAACATAGTGATGTTCACCATTGAAAACTACTCCATCTCACGTGATGATCGGACATGGTTTAGTTGATTTGGATCACGTGATCATTTAGATGACTAGAGGGATGTCAATCTAAGTGGGAGTTCTTAAGTAATATGATTAATTGAACTTTAATTTATCACGAGCTTAGTCCTGATAGTATTTTGCAAATTATGTTGTAGATCAATAGCTCGCGTTATTGCTTCCCTATGTTTTTTATATGTTCCTAGAGAAAACTATGTTGAAAAATTATAGTAGTAATGATGTGGATTGGGTCCATAATCTGAGGTTTATCCTCATTGCTGCACAGAAGAATTATGTCCTTGATGCACTGCTAGGCGACAGACCTATTGCAGGAGTATATGCAGACGTTATGAACGTTTGGATAGCTCAATATGATGACTACTTGATAGTTTAGTGCACCATGCTTTATGATTTAGAATCGAGACTTCAAAGTCGTTTTGAACGTCATGGAATATATGAGATGTTCTAGGAGTTGAAGTTAATATTTCAAGCAAATGCCCGAGTTGAGAGATATGAAGTCTCCAACAAGTTCTATAGTTAAAAGATGGAGGAGAATAGCTCAAGCAGTGAGCATGTGCTCAGATTGTTTGGGTACTACAATCGCTTGAAGCAAGTGGGAGTTAATCTTCCTGATAAGACAGTGATTGACAGAGTTCTCTAGTCACCATCACCAAGTTACTGGAACTTCGTGATGAACTATAGTATGCAAGGGATGATGAAAACGATTCCTGAGCTCTTCGTGATGCTGAAATCAACGAAGGTAGAAATCAAGAAAAAGCATCAAGTGTTGATGATTAAACAAGATCACTAGTTTCAAGAAAAGGGCAAAGGGAAAGAAAGGAAACTTCAAGAAGATTGGCAAGCAAGTTTTCACTCCCGTGAAGAAGCCCAAAGCTGGACCTAAGCCTGAAACTAAGTGCTTCTATTGCAAAGGAAATGGTCACTAGAAGCGGAGTTACCCCAAATATTTGGTGGATAAGAAGGATGGCAAAGTGAACAAAGGTATATTTGATATACAGGTTATTGATGTGTACCTTACTAGTGTTCATAGTAGCCCCTGGGTATTTGATACTTGTTCGGTTGCTAAGATTAGTAACTCGAAACAGGAGTTACAAAATAAACAGAGACTAGTTGAGGGAGAAGTGACGATGTGTGTTGGAAGTGGTTCCAAGATTGATATGATCATCATCGCACACTCCTTATACTTTCGGGATTAGTGTTGAACCTAAATAAATGTTATTTGGTGTTTGCGTTGAGCATGAATATGATTAGATCATGTTTATTGCAATACGGTTATTCATTTAAGATAGAGAATAATTGTTATTCTGTTTACATGAATAAAACCTTCTATGGTCATACACCCAATGTTGATGGTTTATTGAATCTCGATCAAAGTAATACACATATTCATAATATTGATGCCAAAAGATGCAAAGTTTATAATGATAGTGCAACTTATTTGTGGCACTGCCGTTTGGGTCATATCGGTGTAAAGCGCATGAAGAAACTCCATAAAGATGGACTTTTGGAATCACTTGATTATGAATCATTTGATACTTGCGAACTATGCCTTATGGGCAAGATGACTAAAATTACGTTCTCCAGAGCAATGGAACGAGCTAATAACTTATTGGAAATAATACATACCGATGTATGCGGTCCGATGATTGCTGATGCTCGTGGCGGGTATCGTTATTTTCTGACCTTCATAGATGATTTGAGCAGATGTGAGTATATCTACTTAATGAAACACAAGTCTAAAACACTTGAAAAGTTCAAAGAATTTCAGAGTGAAGTGGCGAATCATCGTAACAAGAAAATAAAGTTTCTACGATCTGATCGTGGGGGAGAATATTTGAGTTACGAGTTTGGCCTTCATTTAAACCAATGTGGAATAGTTTCACAGCTCATGCCACTTGGAACACCACAGCGTTATGGTGTGTCCGAACGTCATAACCGCACTTTATTGGATATGGTGCGACCTATGATGTCTCTTATCGATTTACCACTATCGTTTTGGGGTTATGCATTAGAGATAGTTGCATTCAGTTTAATAGGGCACCATCAAAATCGTTGAGACGGTGCCTTATGAACTGTGGTTTGGTAAGAAACCAAAGTTGTCATTTCTTAAAGTTTGGGGTTGCGATGCATATGTGAAAAAATTTCAACCTGATAAGCTCGAACCCAAATCGGAGAAGTGCGTCTTCATAGGATACCCAAAAGAAACTGTTGGGTACACCTTCTATCACAAATCTGAAGGCAAGTTATTCGTTGCTAAGAATGGATCCTTTCTATAGAAGGAGTTTTCTCTCGAAAGAAGTGAGTGGGAGGAAAGTAGAACTTGATGAGGTAATTGTACCTTCTCCCATCACAAAAATCAGTTCCAGTGATTCCTACACCAATTAGTGAGGAAGCTAACGATGATGATCATGAAACTTCTGATCAAGTTACTACCGAACCTCGTAGGTCAACCAGAGTACGATCCGCACCAGAGTGGTACGGTAATCCTATTCTGGAAGTCATGTTACTAGACCATGATGAACCTATGAACTATGATGAAGCGATGATAGGCCCAGATTCTGCGAAATGGCTTGAGGCCATGAAATCTGAGATGGGATCCATGTATGAGGACAAAGTGTGGACTTTGGTGGACTTGCCCGATGATCGGCAAGCCATTAAGAATAAATGGATCTTCAAGAGGAAGATGGACGCTGATAGTAGTGTTACTATCTACAAAGCTTGACTTGTCGCAAAAGGTTTTCAACAAGTTCAAGGAGTTGACTACGATGAGACTTTCTCACCCGTAGTGATGCTTAAGTCTGTCCGAATCATGTTAGCAATTACTGCATTTTATGATTATGAAATTTGGCAGATGGATGTCAAAACTGCATTCCGGAATGGATTTCTGGAAGAAGAGTTGTATATGATGCAACCAGAAGGTTTTGTCGATCCAAAGGGTGCTAACAATATGTGCAAGCTCCGGCGATCCATTTATGGACTGGTGCAAGCCTCTCGGAGTTGGAATAAACGCTTTGATAGTGTGATCAAAGCATATGGTTTATACAGACTTTTGGTGAAGCCTGTATTTACAGGAAAGTGAGTGGGAGCACTACAGCCTTTCTGATAAGTATATGTGAATGACATATTATTGATCGAAAATGATGTAGAATTTTCTGGAAAGCATAAAGAAGAGTTTGAAAGGAGTTTTTCCAAGAAAGACCTCGGTAAAGTTGCTTATATATTGGGCATCAAGATCTATAGAGATAGATCGAGACGCTTGATAAGATTTTTCAATGAATACATACCTTGACAAGTTTTTGAAAGATTTCAAAATGGATCAGTCAAAGAAGGAGTTCTTGTCTATATTACACAGTGTAAAATTGAGTAAGACTCAAAGCCCGACTATGCCAGAAGATAGAAAGAGAATGAAAGTCATTCTCTATGCTTCAGTCATAGGTTCTATAAAGTATGCTATGTTGTATACCCGACCTATTATGTACCTTGTCATGAGTTTGGCAAGGGGGTACAATAGTAATCTAGAAGTAGATCACTGGACAGCGGTCAAAATTATCCTTAGTGAGGACTAAGGAAATGTTTCTCGGTTATGGGGGTGATAAAGAGTTCGTCGTAAAGAGTTATGTTGATGCAAGCTTTTACACCGATCCAGATGACTCTAAGTCTCAATCTGGATACATATTGAAAGTGGGAACAATTAGCTAGAGTAGCTCCATGTAGAGCATTGTAGACATAGAATATTTGCAAAATACATACGGCTCTGAATTTAGCAGACCCATTGACTATACTTCTCTCACAAGCAAAACATGATCAGACCTTAGTACTCTTTGGGTGTTAATCACATAGTGATGTGAACTAGATTATTGACTCTAGTAAACCCTTTGGGTGCTGGTCACATGGCGATGTGAACTATTGGTGAAATCACATGGCGATGTGAACTAGATTATTGACTCTAGTGCAAGTGGGAGACTGAAGGAAATATGCCCTAGAGGCAATAATAAAGTTATTATTTATTTCCTTATATCATGATAAATGTTTATTATTCATGCTAGAATTGTATTAACCGGAAACTTAGTACATGTGTGAATACATAGACAAAACAGAGTGTCCCTAGTATGTCTCTACTTGACTAGCTCGTTAATCAAAGATGGTTATGTTTCCTGACCATAGACATGTGTTATCATTTGATAAACGGGATCACATCATTAGGAGAATGATGTGATGGACAAGACCCATCCGTTAGCTTAGCATTATGATCATTACAGTTTCATTGCTACTGCTTTCTTCATGACTTATACATGTTCCTCGGACTATGACATTATGCAACTCCCGAATACCAGAGGAACACCTTGTGTGCTATCAAATGTCACAACATAACTGGGTGATTATAAAGATGCTCTATAGGTGTCTTCGAAGGTGTTTGTTGGGTTGGCATAGATCGAGATTAGGATTTGTCACTCCGTGTTTCGGAGAGGTATCTCTGGGCCCTCTCGGTAATTCTCATCACTATAAGCCTTGCAAGCATTGTAACTAATGAGTTAGTTGCGGGATGAAGTATTATGGAACAAGTAAAGAGACTTGACGGTAACGAGATTGAACTAGGTATTGAGATACCGACGATCGAATCTCGGGCAAGTCATACCGATGACAAATGGAACAACGTATGTTGTTATGCGGTTTGACCGATAAAAGATCTTCGTAGAATATGTAGGAATCAATATGAGAATCCAGGTTCTGCTATTGGTTATTGATCAGAAGTGAGTCTCGGTCATGTCTACATAGTTCTCGAACCCATAGGGTCCGCACGCTTAACGTCGATGATGATCGGTATTATGAGTTTATGTGTTTTGATGTACCGAAGGTTGTTCGGAGTCCCGCATGTGATCACGAACATGACGAGGAGTCTCGAAATGGTCGAGACAAAAAGATTGATATATTGGAAGGCTATGTTTGGACACCAGAAAGGTTCCGAGTGGTTCGGGCATTTTTGCGGAGTACCGAGAGGTTACCGGAACCCCCCGGGGAGTTAATGGGCCTTAATGGGCCATGGTGGAAGAGAGGAGGAGGCGGCCAAGGTGGGGGCGCCCCCCCAAGCCCAATCCGAATTGGGAAGGGAGCCGGGCCCCCTTTCGTTCTCTCCCTCTCCCTCTTCCTTCTTACCCTACTCCAACTAGGGAAGCGGGGAAACCTACTCCTACTGGGAGTAGGACTCCCCCCCTTGGGCGCGCCATAGAGAGGGTCGGCCCTCCCCTCCTCCACTCCTTTATATACGGGGGAGGGGGACACCCCATAGACACACAAGTTGATTGTTTAGCCGTGTGCAGGCCCCCCTCCACAGATTTCCACCTCGGTCATATCGTTGTAGTGCTTAGGCGAAGTCCTGCATCGATAATTTCATCATCACCGTCATCACGCCGTCGTGCTGACGCAACTCTCCCTCGACCTCAGCTGGATCTAGAGTTCATGGGACGTCACCGAGCTGAACGTGTGCTGATCGCAGAGGTGCCGTACCTTCGGTGCTAGGATCGGTCGGATCGTAAAGACGTACGACTACATCAACCGCATTGTCATAACACTTCCGCTTTCGGTCTACGAGGGTACGTAGACAACACTCTGCCCTCTCGTTGCTATGCATCACCTAGATAGATCTTGCGTGATCGTTGGAATTTTTTTTAAATTACTGCATTTCCCGACAGCAATATCGTATAACCAGCCGCTGACTATACTGTTTTTACCTTTTTTGAGGGTCTGATTATACTATTAACCATACTATAAAGGGAACTATTTGATGCAGGTGGTCCAAATGTGAGCTGTTTGTTTGGTTACACAATTTTCCTCTTTCTTTTTTTGGTTTTCAACAGTTTTTGTTTGGGGTTTTGATTTTCTGATTTTCATCATGGTTTTATCTTTCTGTTTTTCTATTGTTTTCAACACATTTCTACAGTTTTTAGTAACATTGTACATTTTTTTATATACATTGAGAACATTCTTTTACACACTTCACATTTTTTGAAATATATGGTAATGTTTTTTTCAAATATATGCTTCGATGTCTACATCTGTTTCATATATTTTAATTATTTTGTACATATGAAACATTTTTATACATGTTTAACGTTTTTTAATCATATGTTTTGATGTGTACTCTTTTTAATAGACATTGTACTTTTTTGTATGCGCATGAAAAAGTTATATATGTTTAACATTTTTCTGAACAAATGCTTTGATCATTTTACGAATATGCTTAAACTTTTTTAAACACGCGTTGAAACATTTTTCTAATGAACAAAACAATGCTTTAAACTACATGGACATTATTTTATATTGTATAAATATTTATTTTTAATTATGACGAACATATTTTTTGAAATGTATTTTTTTCTAAATGTAATGTACAATTTTCGAATGGTACAACTTTTTTTACTAACATAAAAATAATTTTACATTTAATAAACATTTTTGAAAAATGGTGCTTACATTTCTCTGAAAACGTGTGAACATTTTAGATGTCATTTTTTTTTCAAAGGTATAACGTTTTAGAAAAAAGTACGTTAAGATTTTTTTCACTTCATTAACATTTTCCAAATTCAATATTTTTTAAGTAAATTAAATTTTGGACTATATATATTTAAAGTTTGGAAATATATAAATCAAACTAAGGGGCCCTTGACAAAACAGATCAGGAGACTCGCGTCCCTCGCACCGCTTGCTCAAGGGGCGACCGGGGGAGCTAATCCTAGCCCCCGTCGCCGCCACCCCTTCCTCCCTCGCCATCCCTAGAGGTGGCCCCCGATGAAGGGGGGGGGGGCAAGGGTCTCGCATCCCTTGGCCGTGGCGCGGCTGCCTGGAGGGGCGAGCATGGTTGCGCGAGATCTTCCTACAGCGGCTGCTCCTTTCGACGGCACGACGTCACCCCGGTGACAGCGCGAAGAGGACAGACTCGTCGGAGATCTATGATGCAAGTACACCGGAGCGGCCGCTCTAGACACGACGGCGGCGGCCCTTCCATCAGCAATGTGGTAGTACCTATGGGCGGCAGATCAAGGGATCATGTGCCCGGGTTCCTCGCTGGAGGCACGTGACGCCAGGAGCTTTCTCCGGCGTCCATAGTGCTTGATGATAGAGATCCGCAACCCTCTAGGGTTTGCGGATCGGAAGCCAGATGTGGGTTCGGGGAGGTGTGGCCGTGTAAACCACGTCGTCTTCGGTCATGGCGGACGATGCTGGTGTATTAGCGTCATTGTTGTCCAGTCCGGCACATTGCCATGCACTTGTGCCACGACGGGTCACAAACGTCATGCACAACATGACCACGTACCTTACCCGCAAACATCTGTGTAACCACGACAGTCGGCTCTAATATCAACTTGTAACGCCCTGGACGCACCCGACGGTTACTAGCCATTACTCATGGCGGGATCTAGACTGGCCCCACAGATCAACACTAGCTTTCATGTGCACTTTATCCTCACTCGTGCGCACCTGGGACCAACTTCCCACTCGGTCACCCAACCTGAAATTACTGCACCGAGCACGCTTAACTTTGGAGCTCTTTGCGAATGGGCTCCCGGAAAATAAGGAATTCCTTAGTAATATGAGTAGTCTATCATCCATATTAATACAGGCTCTCACACCGCCGGAGAAACACCTCCAATCGCCCTCCAGCGATGCTAGAAGCCCACGGCTTGGCGGGGAGAACCTTATTCCATCTTCAAGAAGCCGCCGCCGCTGTCTCGCCTTCCTGAGCAGGACACAAACCCTAACAAAACTTGAAGAAACACCTAAAAACATAGCCCTCCCGCCGACAAGGGCCGGAATCCAATGTGCCCCCATGTCCCTAAGGTCGCAAGAGATGTGGCAGATTGGTGACGCTGCCGACGGCAGGCAGGAACCCTTGTCGCCTTTTCCCTTCGGAGAAGAGACCGAGGGAGGAGACACAATTAAAGGTTTCTTTGAAGGTTTGATTTGAGGAGTGTGGCTACCCGACAACATATATGAGGGACCGTCCGGGACTGTCTAGGTGCGTCCGCGGGTGTTAAGGGGCTTGTATTTGCTAAGTCCGGATGTAGATGCTCTAAAGGGTCGAAGGTTTAGCATGATCACCGATTTCAATGCCTGTGCTGGTACCCCATATTTCAGAATCCCGAAAGCAACAACACAGAACAGTCAACTTTTCCAGCGTGAGTCTGAGGTGTTTTTGCAGCTAGAAAGTACAGTAACGCCAAACCATCATGGCTCCCATGATCACTGGCTTCAGTGAGAAATCCAGCCACATTCATCTTAATCCATCCGGGGATGGCCATTTCCAGGGCTCTGGGCAACCGTGGTACTGAATTTTCTGAACTTCAGCCCCTGCAAACGTCGCCAATCTTTCTTCCATGCCAGGAATTGTTCCACTAGTTTGATCACGAGATTGGAGATGCCTTTCCAGGAAGTGCACTAAAGCAAAGATGTGAGATTTTTGGTCTTATTATGAACTGTGTTGTTCCTAACGTGTCATATGGCCTTTGTGCAGGATAACAGCAGGGTATAAAGGTCAAGTTTCAGAACAAGAGTTACCCAGGTGGAGGAGCCAGTCAGGTCCTGTGTATTGTAGTTGAAATCTTCTTCTGGGACTAGCTCGGTTTTTGCCACACAAAAAACCTTCATTGACTCACGTCAGAAAAAAAGGACACCTTCCACGGCTCAGTCATATGGCCTTTGTGCATATAACGGCATCATGCCAGAAGTCTTACTCAATTCAGTTCTAGCACAAGTTTAATTTTTCTTTTTGTTGCAATAGCACCAGAAAACTTGTCAACCTAGCTCGGTATATTCTGATGATATGAACGAAAACTGACGAGAGGTGTTTGTTAAATTAACTGACGAAGGTGACACTCTGCAGAAGCAAAGCGAAGCTAGGAAATTGGCACCTAACACATGCTACAGAGCAGGCGTACTATATTCAGATTCCAGAATGTGATCTTGACAGTGTTGCTAATTTTATCACTAATAATACACCACGTTGCATATCATGATAATATAACACTAGCGGATTCAGTAGTTCTGCTAGCTTAGATACTTAAATACACACACTCATGGTAGTTGAAACTTGAAACATACATATATACTAAAGGTAGTTGAAACATGGTCCAACACAAAGGAAGGCATTGCCTTACAAACTTAAACTGTGTGATCTTCCAGTACAAATGTCAGTGAGTCCCCAAAAGACGGATCGATCAGGTATACATATAGCTAATTAGCCATGCATCGAGCAGCGAAAAGGGTCGTCGACCGTAAGGTCAGCTGATTTCTGCAAGCTAAAACCAATGTCTACTTTAGTCAACACCAGCAACACTTTAGAGGCCCATGCTCGAAACTGTGGACACCCCAGTCTGCCTATCATCTCATTCACCTCGTCCGGTAAAGAAATTTTTTCTTTAGGTGGCACAAGCACCAAAGACTGCAGCTCCAGCGCATCCTTGGAGATGAACTTGAGGAATTCAAACTCGTTTTGATGCCCTTGATATTTGTGGATAACCATCCTTTTGACATGTGATCGCAAGCATTTGATCGGACTGGCCTCCTGCCAGAACCTGGCATAGTGCTCCCCAGTGGGATCATAGCCAGGTATGGATGGATCATGCAGGAGAGACTGCAAATTTATGCCAGTGCGTAAACAGTTCAGTTACATATATGGACCATGCTGCTAGTAATTGATTATAACATTGCCGAATGATCAACTAACAGAAAGAATTGGGAGAAACCTCGATGTGAAGCATGTCAACATTGGGAAAGCATCTAAGGAAGCTGGCAAGCATGTTAATCTCCTCGAAAACACCAAAATTCACCTTCACGGCCAATATCTTGACGCCTGGAAGCACAGTTCTTGCGCTCACCATTATGTTTGGCTGCAATGCGGTGCACCAAGACAGATACACATCATACTGATTAACTGTTCTTGACGGATGGAAAGATAAGTATTATAATCATTAACTGTTCTTGATGAATAGACGGACTGACAGATACACATCATACTCACACATATGAACCACAGTTCTTGATGGATGGATGGAATAATATGTACCAAAAGAAATATAAATATCATAACTCATTAACTGTTTTATAATCGTAGAGAAGACCATGGTGGATGGATCTCAGTGAATGGGATGATTTTCTAAATCCTAAATAATTTAATGCTGAGATAGATCACCTGTCCTCTTGTACGCCTTGACAAGATTTATGAACATATGCAACACCCTTTGACCATTTAAAAAAAAATCATGTTGAGATAGAGATGGAGAGGTAACCGTACCTCGATGACATCATCGCCAATCTGCAGCTTGTGAGCTCTCGGCTCCAGGTAGCCAAACACCCGCAGGTTGGGTGCACAGGTAATCTTGACCCCCATACTAGCACCTCCAATAGCACTAGGAGGCAGTTCCACCAAGATAAGGCGATCCAAGAGCGGCGTTTCCATCACGGCGACCTCCTTCACCGGGGATCCTCCAACGACCACGCAATGGAGGCTTTGGCTGCGGAGACGCACATGCTTGGGCTTGTTGCAGGCGAGCACAAGGGTCTTCAGAACGGGGCTGGCAGCAATCAAACACTCTAGGTCATGATCGCTCATGTCAATCCTTATCATATTGAGACTGTGGAGGTGGGGAAGAAAGACGTCGGCGCGGTGGGAAACGTCGGAGGGGAACGTCCAGAAGCCCAGCAAGAGGCGCTGGAGCGAGTCGCAGCGGAGGATTTCAGCGGGGAGGCGCGGGGAGGCGTGCTGGGGCTGGATGTGCTTGTTGACGATGACGAGTTTCTGAATGCCCTTGGTGACGAGGAGGCGCGGCCACTCGGCGAGGTCATGGTCCAGGGAGGCGAACTTGCATCCGGCGAGGCGGACGGCGCGGAAGGGGCCCGGGTGGTCGGCAAGGACCCGGGAGACTATGGCCTCACGGGCGGACTCGTTCAGGTCGACATCGTCGAGGACGAGCGGTGTGGAGTGCCAGAGGTGGCGCCAGCGGGGGGAGAGGGCGGTGGTGCGGGCGGCGTCCGTGACGGAGAGGCGGGAGATGATGGCGCAGAGGAGGTCGTCGTGGAGGGCGCTGATTCGGTCCTCGCCGTCGTAGCCGGCGGTGGGGAGGAGGGAGGCGGCGCCGTCGGGCATGGTGGGACGCGAGGGTTTGGTATGATTCTGGCCGGAATGGAGCAGCCCACTAAGCGTCGTTTCGCTTTTCTTTTTTGCTCTCTTTTTGAGACGGGCTCACTCTCTTTTTATTTATCTATGGTAGGTTAGTGAAATTCCTCTCTTTTTTATCCAAGCTTGTACTAGTATATTTGTATATTGAGATGCAATTTATGTCATTGCATCAATGCCACCCCTTATATTGCCCGATATATCTGGGGCAGACTGATGGGTCGATATAGTCAAGAAGTAGACATCTCCGACTAACCTAGGACCCCACATCAACAAACAGTGAGGCCCTCGGACCACAATCACACTCAAGTGTTCACCAATAATCATTTTCACTCGGATGTCATCCATCCGCTCGGATGTTGTCTGGTTACTCGACCGCTCCGCATTTACTCGGTTACCCCACCCACACCCGTACAGGGGAGGCGAAGGGACCGTGCGGGATCTGGAGCGACCGAGGAGCATGACGTCGGGTGTTACTAGCGATTAAACATTTAGTTATCAGTAGCAACGCCTGTAATAAACATATTCATCAACCCCTCCTCGTAATGGGCTAGCTCAAGGGGTGACCCATTCTATATCTAGCAGACCCCTTAAACCTGTGACCCTTATAACCGAGGTAAGGGCCGAGAAAAGCGAGTTTTAAGGGTCGAAATCGGTTGCGGAGGATATTCTCTTTTACCGCTCGGGTTTGCGGGCTCTGTTCGGCGTGCTGCCGATTTCGCCCCTCAAACCGTAAATCCACATGATGCAATGACCGCAATTTTGACAAATAAAACACAAATTCAAAGAATTCAAACACATTGTGGTGTCATTTGAACATAGTTTTCGGGCCACAACCCAAAAGACATCGCATCCATCATCACTTCATCATCATCATCATCATCACAAGATGAAATCTTCACCACCACCATTTGCAGCACCACTTGTCGAACCACCACCGAACATTGGCACCGATTGTGGCTATCCTCCTCCTCTCCAAGATCTCCAACCTTACAATGTCATGCCATTCTTTGGTGACCTCATCCATCTCATTTCGATTCATCATCATGATCTTGTTCTCCTCGGCAAGAAGCTTGACCATGGCTTTGTTCTCGCCGGCCATGGCTCTTCTCTCCTCAATGGCGGCCTTGCGCATGGTCTCCTACTTGAGTAGTTTCCACTTCTCTTGCTTCTCTCGAGCATTCTTCTCGGCCAACTCCTTTTTTGCCTCCAATGTCTTGATCACCAATAGCTCATTGGATTTGACCATGTGATCTAGCTTGTCCTGCAAGCTTGAAGACTCTGCTTCCTTCTTGATCTTGTCCTTGGCCTTTTTGTTTCCATCGGGCTTGTTCTTGTTTCTTGGGCCATCATCATCTTCATCTTCATCAATCTTGGTGAGTGCACCTCTCTTCGGTGGTGATTCTTTGTCAATCAACTTCCACTTCTCGATGTCCTTGAGAAGTTCCCGACAATGCTCTAGTTGAAATGCCTTCTTACCGGAACCTTCCATGTCTTTGTACCTCCCTTGCGCAATTTTGTCCTATAAAATGAAAATAATGTCAAATTATGCAACCACTCCGACAACTACAAAAGATTTGCACAACTTGTGACATGAAAACAAACTCACATAGTCGGATATGGTACCACTTGGAGGTGCATTGCAGACTTGTTGCAAGCATGCAGCCCAACGGCTAAAAATCAGCTTGATCATGTCCCAATGACCTTGGGGACACCAAAAGGTGCATGGCGTCCTGTTGGGATACATTTACATCATGCAGAGGTATTGATCCTCGATCCTTTGCCAATACTGCTTCGCGATTTGGTCGGTGCCGATGCACGCATCAATAGAAACCGCTTCCCAAGCCTTGATCAAGACTTTATCTTCCAATGGCGTGTAGTTCTTTGATCTTGTCCGTGATTTTGATTGTGCTTCGTCGAACACCCCCTCGCCAACCTCCTCCATATCATCTCCTTACTCACCGTGACCATGCATGCCACCATGCATCTCATTCTAAACGTAATCACTGATCGGGACTTGATCGAGGTCGACGGTGTTGTCGTCCAACATTTGCATGAAGTCGGCAATCGCTTCATGCAAACCGGCGCTGCAAATTGGTTGGACGATGAAGAGGACGATGTTGTCGTGACGAATGAAAAAGCCACCGTGCCAAAGGACAACCGCCAATTCATGGGAAACAAGTGGGAGAAGGCACATGCCGCCTGTGATGCCGCGGCTACTGCTACCTCTTGAGCATGTGTTGGTTTTCCCTTGAAGAGAAAAGGGTGATGCAGCAAAATAGCGTATGTGTTTCCCTCAGTTTTTTGAGAACCAAGGTATCAATCCAGTAGGAGGCTACGCGCAAATCCCTCGTACCTGCGCAAACAAATAAGAACCTTGCAACCAACGCGATAAAGGGGTTGTCATTCGCGGCCACTTGCAAAAGTGAGATCTGGTAGAGATAATAAATAGTTTTGGTATTTTTATGATATAGATTGGAAAGTAAAGATTGCAAAATAAAATAGATCGGAAACTTATATGATGGAAAATAGACCCCGGGGCCATAGATTTCACTAGTGGCTTCTCTCAACATAGCATAAGTATTACGGTGGGTGAACAAATTACCGTCGAGCAATTGATAGAAAAGCGCATAGTTATGAGAATATCTAGGCATGATCATGTATATAGGCATCATGTCTGCGACAAGTAGATCGAAACAATTCTGCATCTACTACTATTACTCCACACATCGACCGCTATCAAGCATGCATCTAGAGTATTAAGTGCATAAGAACAGAGTAACACATTAGGCAAGATGACATGATGTAGAGGGATAAACTCAAGCAATATGATATAAACCCCACCTTTTTATCCTCGATGGCAATAATACAATACATGCCTTGCTGCCCCTGCTGTCGCTGGGAAAGGACACCGCAAGATTGAACCCAAAGCTAAGCACTTCTCCCATTGCAAGAAAGATCAATCTAGTAGGCCAAACCAAACCGATAATTCGAAGAGACTTGCAAAGATAATCAATAATACATAAAAGAATTCAGAGGAGATTCTGTCGGATATCGGGTTCCGGCATTACCCTTAAGGTTCGAACTCTAGGGTGTGCGCGAATATCTTCCCCCTACCGATCCGCGTCCCAATGCCTTGCTATGAATCTAAGCAACACAAGGGACACGAGGTTTATACTGTTTCGGGCCACCGTTGTGGTGTAATACCCTAATCCAGTGTGTGGTGTGATGGATTGCCTCAGGGGCTGATGATGAACAGTACAGAGGAAGAACAACCTCGCGAGAGGTGTTCTTGGGCTGGTGCGGTGAACTACTTGGGTGAATTCGATCACCTCTGGATCTGATGAGAACTCTCTGAGATGATCTCTCTCTCTCTCTCTCTCTCTGCGATACTGTGGTGGCTGTCCTTATATATAGAAGCCCTGGTCCTCTTCCCAAATATTGAGCGGGAAGGGAGCCAACAACGGCCATTTTGAAGGGGAACATCTAGTACAAGTTATCCTGACTAAAGTTGGTCTTCGGTTGCTAAAGGCACTGGCGATGACGTCGTCTTGGGCTCCACGGTGACCTCCGTCCTGCCGCTCTGCTGGTCTTGGTCTCGTTGCACTGAAATGGTAACCTTTGCTTGACGCCTCGGTACTTCACGCCTGCGCTTGCCCCCTTTGCACCGAAGAGGAAACAAGGACACTGCGCAGGTTGGCGCCCGCCTGGTCTCGATCGTCATGGCTTGCGTCACGAGCACCTCGCGAGGTACCCCTGCCTTGATCTCTCTGCCTCCTCGCGAGCCTGCCTGGTGAGGCTGTTCCTGAGGAAGCCTTGCATCGTCCGCCCGACGAGGCTTGGCCCCTCGCAAGGGTCTTGAGCTTGAGTTGATGAAGATGGGCCGTGCCGGGCCACCCCTTGAGCCATGCCATAGGCCACAGGCAAGCAAGTCTGGGGACCCCGTTCCCAGAACGCCGACAGTAGCCCCCGGGCCCAAGGCACGCTCGGACTTGGCTTAGCAGCGAAGCGAACACTACTGGAATCAGCTACTTTGCTATCTGCCAGCTCTTTGCCGTCAGCTAGCGGACGACAAAGAAGCTCTTTGCCATCAGCTACCCGAAAGCAGACGGCAAAGAACTGGCTGATGGCAAAGAAAGCCTTTGCCATCAGCCAACTCTTTGTCGTCCGCTAGCTGACGGCAAAGAATCTTTGCCGTCCGCTAGCAGACGGCAAAGAGGGAGGGGGGCCCACTGAGGAGCTGGTTAAAAAATACTTAACGCCCCCCCGCTTTGCCGTCTGCCGCAGACGGCAAATATGAAGAAAAGCGGACGGCAAAGGCTACCCTAACTAACCTAACTAATGGCCGAGCCCCCTGCCCCGCCTGTTACTCATCTCTCTCCCTCGACCTCCTCCGCCCCCGCCCCCGCCCCTGCCGCCGCTGCCGCCCCGCCGCCCGCCCCGCCCACCGCCCCCGCCCCCATGCCTTGCCCTCCCCTTCCCCCCCCCCCCACCGCCGTCCACCGCCGCCCTTGCCCCCGCCCCTCCGCCCTCCCGCCCCGCCCGCCCCTCGGCCCGCCCGCCCACCCGGCCATCCCACGCCTCGAGCCCCGCCGCCCCCCCACCCACCACCCAGCGCCAGTCGCCCCTTCTCGGTGAGTTTTTTTCTGTTTTCTTTTTTGTTGTTTAATTCTTGTTTAATTGTTAGTGTTAGTGTTAGATTTAGTGTTAGAAAAGAAGAAAATTTAGTGTTAGTGTTAGAAAAAGAATATGTAGAAGAAAAGAAGAAGAAGTGGAAAAAGATGAAAAAGAAGAAAAGAAAAGAAGTAGAAAAAGATGAAAAGAAGAAGAAGAAAAGAAGTAGAAGAAGTAGTAGAAGAAGAAGAATAGAAGAAAAGAAAAGAAGTAAAAGAAGTAGAAAAAAGATGAAAAAAGAAGAAGAAAAAGAAAGGAAAGAAGAAGAAAGGAAGGAAGGAAGAAGAAGAAGAAGAAAGGAAAGAAGAAGAAGAAAGGAAAGAAGAAGAAAGAAGAAGAAGAAGAAGAGAAGGAAAGAAGAAGAAGGATAGAAGGAAACACCCCGACCACTGACCCCGACACCCCGACCCCGACACCACACCCCGACACTTGACCCCGACACCCGACCACGACACCCGACCCGACACCACACCCGACACACGCACCACGACACCACACCCGACACCCGACCACGACCGACACCCTAACCCAAAACAGACACCCGACACCGACATGACACCCCGACCCTTAAACCTCCGAAAAGGTGCTCTTTGGCCTTCTAGAGGCCGACGGGTTATATATTTGTGAATTATTAGTTAGGTCATATATTTTTGATTTTGTTATGAAAAACATCATATATAATTGTGTTGATCGGGTAGATTTAAATGTGCGATTGTTTCATCGCTGCGAGGTTTGGTGTTCGATGATCTCGCCGTCGCTTTTGTGAGCTCTGCCCTTCGTTCTTTGGTGAGCACAAATGACATGTCCTTCTCCCCCATTAATTATTTGCACAAATGACATGAAATTTGGTAGCTAGCTATATATGTGTCTTGAATCATCAGTATGCGTAACCAATATGTGTCTCCCGTTCGAAAATGTCATAGTTATAAATATGCATGCATTTGCATATTTATAACCTTGATTCTTTCGAATTGTCCAACGCTATCCATGGACAGCCCGAGTATGTGTAGATTGGGTTCGTTTTCCCATATGCTTTGCTTCGGATCCGACGCATAAATTTCGTCAGTGCCTCCCCTGTTGTTCTCCGGGTACACATCCTCTCTGTTTATTACAGAGACGTGTATCAGGAGAACAACAGGGAGGTGCTGCCAAAATTTTAAGGCCGGATCCGGAGCATAGCATATGGGAAAATGAACCCAATCTACACATACTCGGGTGGGATTAGGACCTATCATTACCTATTAGAGTGTAGGTTGCATGGACGTAATAAAATTGACAAAGTAGATCAACTGATGAATATATACATGGTGAATTATATATATAATTGTTGTGTGTCCAGTAGCTCTGAAAGTCAAGATGAGTGATCGTGCGTGGATGTATACCGGTCACACTGGTCAGAACAAATGGAGCGCTGAATGGTTCACAAAAACCAAGGGGTTTGTGCAAGCCGCATTTGCAAATGGCCAGAGGAAAACTTGGTGCCCCTGTTTCCGATGCGGCAATTGGGAAAAGAGGACAGAGGCTGAAATGGGTAAACACCTGCAGAAGAATGGTTTTACGCCCGATTATACGGTGTGGACATTTCATGGTGAGTCTGCCCAACGTGACCGAGCTGAGGTGGATCATCATCGCACCGACGAGCATGGTACCGGGATGGAAAACATGGTGCAAGACTATGATGATGCTCGGGATTCGGACGAGGAGATGGAGGAATCTGCAAAGGCCTTCAATGAAATGTTGGAGTCTTCAAAACGTCCGCTCCACGAGCACACTGAGCTTTGTCAGTTGGATGCCATCTCACAAGTAATGGCTTTGAAGGCTCAGTTCAACTTGGGCAGAGAATGCTATGACGCAATTATGACAGTATTTGGACAGCACACTACAAAACCAAAAATCGTCATTTGCATAATCCGAAGCCTCGGTACAATGCTGACGAGCCTAAAAAGGGTGGATCCAACCTCAGCCTATTCAAAGGCAATCTCGCACCAGCCAGTGTTTCAAATCCAGTATCTTTGGATAACGAAGAATGGCGGACCATTTCATTGTATATCTTCAACAACCTGATAGAAGTGCGGCCGTACATCGAGTAAGTTCTCGGTACATTGTTTCGCAACTTCTATTTCCTTTGAACTGCTCTTATTCTGGATATTTCATACGATCGACGTCGCCCTATTCTCGTATGGAGCGGTGATCCAAAAGGATTCCGTCGAAGAGTATGAGCTTCTCGCAAAGCAAGGAGGCGGCTATCCCGGTTTCATCTCTTGGTTCAAACAAACGGTAAATTCTATTAGACAATTTCATTTCATTCGCTAATTTGTACGTAATGCAACAATCCTTTCATATTAAACTTGTAGGCTAATTCAGAGTCTATGGACGCCAAATTGAAACAAGTTGCTAATGGTTTTGACTATAAGGTCCGTTCATTTGACAAATATGACATCAACGGGTATCGTTTTCGTACCTATGGCAAAGAGCTATCTATGGCCGACCGAAAGTCTACAAATTGTTGTGTATCTGCTATCGGCGAAGGAGGTACTGAGTATTATGGGAGAGTTGAAGAATTTATGAACTTCTATTCTATGGTGAAAACCCACCGAATGTCGTAGTCTTCAAATGTTATTGGTTTCAGCCGAAGGATACTAGAAGGACTCATGAACATATAGGGCTAGATGAAATCAACCAAAGCACCCATTTAGATGTTCTGATGTCTATATTATGGCTCAACAAAGCTCCCAAGTATTCTATCTACCTGGGCCCGCCAAACTAATCCAAATCTGAAAGGTTGGGATGTCGTTTATGAAGTGCCGCCACGTGCTAGACTATCTCCCCAAAGGAAGAGGATTATGAACCTCACATTAACCCGACACATATGAAGGAGAATTCTTCCAAGAGACACGTCTTTCCAAAAAGCATTTCAAGAACGGTATACTTCACCCCAAAACATTGAAGTAGACAATGACAATGAATCCCACATCACCCCGGAGGAGGAACAAGAAGAGCCGAACAAGAAGAGGTTCTTTGCTGCGGAAGACCTCTCAATGCTTGACCGATTACGTAAAGGTGGCCTTCCACATGTTGATGCCATCAACCCTATGAGCCCGTCATTGATTATAGTGATGATGATGATTATGCATTTATTGATGATCTTGATCGAGATTATTAGTAGTGTCGGTATTCAATTTTTTATGTTGTACTTGATGATGATACACTTAAGTGATATACATATTATTATTCATGTCGGTATCTTTTTATGTTGTACTAATTTCGTTTACTCTTTGTCATGGCGGTGTTGAAAGATGGAAGGGAGCCGATCGAGGCCAAGGACAAACGTGCCCAAATTGAAGGTGTGCCACACCATCAAGGTAGCTCCACTTATATCGATTCA
This sequence comes from Aegilops speltoides, assembly GCA_021437245.1. Lineage (NCBI taxonomy): Eukaryota > Viridiplantae > Streptophyta > Magnoliopsida > Poales > Poaceae > Aegilops > Aegilops speltoides. The sequence continues at coordinate 441,656,348 of CM038147.1, forward strand.
GGCGAGAATTGGGTAATGTGGTTTGCTTCATGATTAATGCAATTCATTCATCATGCTAGCTTGAGCCCTTTAATTACTAATTTACTTTGTTTCTATCTTTCGGGCATGCTACAATAAGGCGGATAAGGTGCGGAGGGTACTACACAGATGCCATGGCCCACACCTCTTACAAGCAAGTCAAGGGAAGGCGAGGAAAGGGAGGAGTTTAACCCAGCGGATCCCCTACAATCCAGGCGGTGATGATATCTAGTGGCGGGAGGTCCCATGGCTCCATAGCCATTGATCCGAGATTGCTCCCGAGACCACGATGAGTTTAATTTGAATGGACGTTACTTGCTAGTCTTAAGATTTGAGTGTCATCATGCTAACGAAACATTGGAAATGATCTTTGGTGCGGCGTAACTCCACACAAGCATCACACGATCCTTCTCCACTCTTGGCATGAGCCAGCCCGCTCCCACCTCCATGATCAAGGTAAGTTTTTCTAGTTTTTTGCTTAACAAATGCATAAAGACCTAGACTTAGCTTTATTTCATCCAATATGCTTACCTTAATGACCTAGAGTTAGCTTCTTTTCCTGCAAAATGACTTAATAAGCTTACCGACCTCCAAAACCAGCCATTTTACCTAAGTTAGCTCTAAAACGATCTATACTTAGCTTTGTTTCCTCCAAAATGACCTAAGTTAGTTATAATGTGCTTAGTCAACTAGGTTTGCTCAATAATGACATGTACTTACCTTACTTATGTAAAAAACGGCATAATTAGCTTAGTTAGCTCATAAACGATCCATTTTGCCTACATTAGCTCTAAAATGATGCATTTTTACCTAAGTTAGCTCATAAACGATCCATTTCACCTAAGTTACCTCACAAATGATGGCGTGCTTCTTCTTTTAGTCTTCTTCTTCTAGTCACCTTTTCCTAACTTTCTTATTTGCCATTTTGCAGATTTCATTCACTTCTCGGAAGCTAGCTTGCTATGGAGTGCTTGTTTTTTATTTCATTCTCTTCTAGTATTCTTCTAATGGTTGCAACTTATGTGTATGCTATGATGGAACTTGCTATCTTGATGAAACTTTGCATTGTAATATGTATGTGCAACCTCCTAATGGTTGCAACTTATGTGTATGTGCAACTTGCTATGTATGAGTGGATGGAACTATATATGTATGTACGATGAAACTTATGTGTGTTAAATAGCCTGTGAAATATATCTATATATGTCATATATATTTGCTGTGAAAATTGTTGGATTTAAAAACAGAAAAAAGAGACAATATGTGCTCTTTGCCGTCGACCACCGACGGCAAAGGGCTCTTTGCCATCGGCAATGGACGGCAAAGAGGCCACGTGGCGAAATCGTGCTTCGGGAGGCTGACCTATTTGGTCGGTTTGCCATGATGGTGACGGCAAAGAGGAAAAAAACTTTGCCTACAGCGGCGGACGGCAAAGAGAAAAAAAACTTTGCCTACAGTGGCGGACGGCAAAGGCTTGCCGTTAACCACCTAACGGAGTAACAGCGCAATTATTGCCGTCAGCATTCTTTGCCGTCGGCAGCTGATGGCAAAGGACCCTTTGCCGTCAGCCACCCGAAGCGGACGGCAATGTAGCTCTTTGCCGTCCGTTACGTTGTCGTCCGCGGCTGACGGCAAAGACCTTTGCCGTCCGCCATCCATGCCTTTGCCGTCTGCCATGGCAGATGGCAAAGTAGTAGATTCCTGTAGTGGAAAGGGCAAGTGCGGAGCGCCGCAGGCCCCTACAGCCTGTGGCCTTGGTCGCCGCGTGGTGGTTGATTGGACGTGGGCGTCTCCGCTTCCCTACGCTCCCCCCAATATCCGCCTGGCTAGGCGGCCATGAAACTGTACACGGTTATTCTCTCCTTACTGTCTGTGTGCTTCCTGTTCCCCTTTCTTCCTTGAGCCTCTGCTTCTGCCTCCAATCCATATTGAGCTCTGCCCCCTTCCCATTGGCATGGCGCCAACAAAAAAGGAAAAGGGGAAGAAGCCTGCGCCTTCATCCAGCTCGCCTCCGACAGCCGCGCCCGCCGTCGACCGGTCGCTAATACTTAATCCGGAAGCCTTGGACAAGGTCCGCTCCGCCCTCGCCTCCAGCTTCAATGAGTGCGGAAGGATGACGGCTTGGCCCGCGTCCCATGCCTCCTTCGACAGGATCGTCACGGAGGTTCGATTCTTTGCCGACGCCCTTTGGGCGGGCCTGGTTCCTCCTTTCTCTGCCTTCTTCAATGCGGTGCTTTCCCACTACCAGATCCATATGATGCATCTCGGTCCCCAATCCATTACTCTTCTTGCTGTCTTCGCCTTCGTCTGCGAAGCCATGGTGGGCATTGCCCCTTCCATTGCTCTCCTGCGCCACTTCTTCTCCCTGCGCCTGACCGACCCATCACAGTGCTCGGGGTGTGTGAGCTTCTAGGCCGTGCCAGAGACGGCCGCCTCGGGGATTGATTTTGGCCTTCCTCCTTCCATGAACGGGTTACGAGAGCGGTGGCTGTACGTGGATGTCGGGGTGCCCAGCCCCCTACTCGCGCACCTGACATTGCTTGCTATCCCCAATCTAGGCTGGGGTCATGAGGATCTCATGAGCCCCCAGCTCGCTTTTATCTGGCGTCGATTCAGGAGGTTGAGGACGCTTGGCGTGACGGCGCCCCAGGTGGTGAAGGAGTTCCTTCAGTGCCGCATCGCTCCTCTCAAGTGCCAGTCCCGTCCGATGTGGACGTTGACTGGGCATCAAGACCGCATGAGGCTCCAGGAGGGGGATCTTGCGCCTGAAACACTGAGGAATGTGCTGAAGGTCTTGACTGGCGACCCCTCTTCGGGCAGCATCCGGCATGGGGGCGGCCTCTTGTATCTTTGCTCGAGCAGGGCCAAGTTCGCGAGGCAGATGCCCCCCTTAGATGAATGGGGGTTGCGCCCAGCTGACCTCATGGGGCCCCGCAAAAATCCCGTCGCCGTGGCTCCTCCCCCCGTCGCCCACATCGATCTTGCCTCAGGAGGTGGTGCAGGGAGGCAAGCATCGCTAGAGGCTGGGGGATCTGGTGTCGAGATGCTGATATCATGCGGGGCTCCCGAGGCATCATCCTTTGGAGCTTGCGAAGCCCGTCTCGAGGCAGTCGTTGATGAAGGGACACCACCTGCGGCTCCCAAGGCTGAAACCCTAGAGGCCTTTGCAGTCCACCAAGAGTTGGCAGCTGACAGCTCCTCCCAACCTGGCGCCCTTGAGGCCGGCCGCCCTGGTGCTCCTTCGCCCACGCCTCGCGCCAGCCCTCATGTCGAGAGCTTGGGTCGGTTCCGCATAGACTTCGACGCCCTCCGTAAGAGGAAAGAGGCTTCGGATGGCAGTGATCGCCCCTGCCGCTCGTTGAAGCACAGAAAGTACTTCACCATGGACGAGTAAGTCCCTCCTTCTTGTAATTCCTCATTCGTTGTTCCCTTTGCTGACTGTGGCCTTCGAGATCTCTCCTGCCAAGCCTGCGGAGCCAGCTGAGAAGCCACCTCCTCAGGCCTCTCCTCCATTGCTGGCCTTGAGCGCCCCGAGCCTGCGTGCCGCCCCTAACACGGACTCGTCCAGAGAGGCAAGCCGTCCCGCACGGTGCCTCGAGCCCATGTCCTTCCCGCCTATCCTTCGCGACCTTGCCCGGGACATGATCAGCTTGCCCCAAGCTCCTCCTTTGATAGTGGACGGTGAATGGTTGAAGTCGATCTTCGGCTCTGCTTCTGGTGATGGATCAGCGCTGGGATGGGTCCTTCGCGGGGCCTGTCTGGCGATTGTGGGGCCACCAACCCTCAACCCCCTGCCGAGAGGGGACGAACCTCCTGAGGGCCCTCCGCCAGCTCCTGCGGCGGAGGACGACATTGACGACGTGCTCGAATGAGCGCGGGAACGCAACGCTATCCGCCAAGAGTTTCTCGTATATGGCGGATCACGGTGAGCCAGCTACATGTAGAGCTCGCAGCGAGATCTCGCGTCTTGAAGCCGAAGGCCTGCGGCTGGCTGAGGAACGATGCAAGCTGAAGGTGGCTGCCAGCCTTGCGTGTCATCAGCGCGATCTTGACAATGCAAAGGCGGAAGCATCTCTGGTGGCCTCACGGAAGGCCTGCTCCCGAGCCATTGAGGAGGCTCAGGAGGCAGACCGGCGACGTGAGATCGCGGAGGAGCGAGCGTGGGATCTCCAAGCCTGGTGCAATTCCTTGGAGCAGCAAGTGGAGCTGCGCCAAGCGGCCCTTACGTCACTAGAGGGGACGCCCGCCAGAGAGGAGGAGCCCCGGAGGCACGAGGAAGCGCTGACGCTGGAGGCTGCCGAGCGCAACCTCGATCTTGAGCGATTGGAGACGAGGGAAAGCCAGGTTACCCAGGCGGAGGATGACGTTAGCGCGCGGGAGGTCCGGATCACCACGTGGTGGAGGCTCGCGCGGCCCTTGAGCGCGAGTACGACGAGAGGTTGAAGCTGATCAAGGTCGAGGCTGCGGGCAGGACTGCCGCCCTGAGGACCAAGTTGACCGAGGCGACGCAGCGTGCTGAGGCCACCGCAGCCGCCCTAGCCACGGCGCAGGCTGAGTTGGCCTCCTCCCGTGCCGAGTTGCTTCTCCTCCAGCGGAGGGTCGATGATGCCGAGTCCGTTGCACGGCGGAACGAAGATGAGATTCTCCAGCGACAGACGCTGGAGCACATGCATGGCCCCATGCTCCGAACACTTACGGAAAGGGCCAACGCGGCCTTGGGCAATATCTGTGATGCGACCGCTGAGCAGCCTCACGTTACCAACTACGCCAGTAATCTCCAGTTCTTCACTGACATGGTGACGCATCCGGAGAATCGCTCTGAGAGGGCTCGTCAGCTTGTCGAGGAGAGGAGCCACGACCTGCTCGCATGGGCATTCTCCCGTGTCTTCAGCCATCTTCAGAACATCGACCCCCACTTTGACTTCAACGCTGCCATCGCCCCGGTGCCCGAGGCCATCCGAGGTGACCTGGCGCGGTGGGTGGAGGACAACGTGGATGCACTTGTCCGGGCCTTCACCTCTAATGATGACGGGGTGGTTGTCGCTGCTGATGAAGGCGACGTGGTGAACGGCGGCGAAGACAGTGCCAACTACGGCGAGGGTGAGGCCAGCGACAGCGATAGTGGCGCCAGCGATGCTTCTGGAGACGACCAAGAGGATGCGGTGAGCGATATGTCTGATTTATCCTACGCCCCCCTGCTGTTTATCCTGCGCAGAAAAAGCTCGGGTGTGGCCCTGAAGGTTGTAAGAGCATTTTGGGAGGGGAAGCCCCTCATGTAAAAAGGATTGTTGTCCACGCGTTGTTAAGGTCGGCACCGAATGGGCGCCCATATGATGTTATGGGCTCTGCGATGAGTTGGTTGCTGTGATTTTACCTTTACCTTGGGTGAGCTTCGAGTAGGCTTGTGGCGACTCTCCGAGGATCCCTCGGGAGACCTGTTGACCTTGCGGCAAGAGCCTTGCGAGAGCAAGCGCCGGCCGCGGGACGGCATGCGCGTGTGTGCTGGGCCCAGCTCTACCCGCGAGGGGCTCGCGAGGGGGAGGCAGCTAGTGCGAATTCCAACTTGAGCAGAAACCGGAACACAAGAAAGCACGCGAACAAGACAAAACACCCCTCCCCGCATACGCAAACACAAATTCAACTTCAACTTAGATCCGAAACGAGAAAGCTTGACCACATAAGAGGAAGCAAAAGCAAAAGGCCGCGTCCGGCACCTAGTCTAGTCTTCGACGTCTGTCACGGGCGGCGAGCTTCACAGGCACTGGGCCTTCTTCACAGGTACCGGCCTTGCTTCATATCGCCAGATGAGGGCCCCGCCTTGCGCCACCCTTGACCACCATTGACGGCGATCGGAAACCAAGGACGACACCAATGGGGAAAAGGGGACGCTAGCGGTTCCCTCGACGACCACGGGTCCTCTGCCGGGGGCAGGCCTTGCGGCACCTCCCTAGCAGAGGGCCTACCTCTGAGGAACACCTTGCTCCACGCTCCGTGGGGAGGGGCCTGGCTCCCGGCCCCTCTCCTGCATCCCCCAGTGCCCTCCTCCTGAGGGGAGGGAGGCTGCCGCACTGGGGCAGCCTTCCGTTGCAGTGACCTGGACTTCCTGCGACCCATGGTTAGCATAAGCTTGCTCTGGAGGGATTAGCGGTACCCGATAGCTACTGCCGCCGGCATGGTTGGCGAGGCTTCCTTGAGGCTCCTGAAAGGGCTCATCTTTTGGCGTCTCTTCCTCCCAGCCTGGCCCGAGGAACAAGTCGTGGTCTTCTTCTAGTGCGTATTCCCGATCCACCATGCGGGGCACATAAGCCTCCGGGGTCGCCGCCCCAAAGGCTTTGCCGTAGTGCCCCACGCTCCAGCGGTTTGGCTTGAAGCACCATCTTGGGGGTGGTAGGGCGGTGGCCCGCCGGGCCGTAGGCAGCGATGCACATGCCCTCGCTTACCAGGGGTGGTGCTGGCGTAGCTTGTCGCCCGTCCCTGGCGGCCAAGTTGGTGTTGATGAAGCATTGAGGTACGCCTGGGGGCACGCGGGCACGGATGGGCCCGCCGTGTGATCCGCCCAGGGCCTGGGGTGGAAGCTAGACGCAGAATGGAGGTTCCCCTAAAGCAGCGGCATTCAGGAGCTCGGCGACGCGCTCTAGCAGCATGTCGTGGCCGCTTTCTTGCAGCCTGCACCGTAGCAGTTCTCGTGCCACCGTGAGCGTGGCCTTCATGTTCGCTTGATCCCATCGGGTGTGCGGTGTTGTGGCCGCGGCGTGGTTTGAGGCCCTTGCTGCTGATCGTACCTGCCGTGGGGTGAGGGCAAGCGGCGCTTGACTGCGTCGCCCGCGCCCCGCAGCGTTCTGCGGAGCGCGGGCTGCCTGAGGCGCGGGGTTGAGGTCACCTTGGGCAGGCGGCGCGGCGTGGGCAGGCCATGCCGCCCAGCTGTCGGTGTTGGCCGTCGGGTCGCTGGATGTCGGTGTCAAAACCGGCGGATCTCGGGTAGGGGGTCCCGAACTGTGCGTCTAGGCGGATGGTAACAGGAGACGAGGGACACGATGTTTTACCCAGGTTCGGGCCCTCTTGATGGAGGTAAAACCCTACATCCCGCTCGATTAATATTGATGATGTATATTACAAGAGTGGATCTACCACGAGATCAAGGAGGCTAAACCCTAGAAGCTAGCCTATAGTATGATTGTTGTAATGGATGTTGTGTCCTACGGACTAAAGCCCTCCGGTTTATATAGACACCGGAGAGGGTTAGGGTTACACAGAGTCGGTTACAATGGTAGGAGATCTACATATCCGTGTCGCCAAGCTTGCCTTCCACGCCAAGGAAAGTCCCATCCGGACACGGGGCGGAGTCTTCAATGTTGTATCTTCGTAGTCTTGGAGTCCGTGGACGATGATAGTCCGCTGTCCGGACACCCCTAATCCGGAACTCCTCAAGAGCCCTCGAACTCGGCTTCAATGACGATAAGTCCGGCGCGATAATGTTCGGCATTGCAAGGCGGGTTCCTCCTTTGAATAATCCAGAGAAGATTGTGAACACCAGATAGTGTCCGCTCGCAAAATAAATTCCACGTTCCACCGTAGAGAGAATAATATATACACAAGTTCAATCTGCTGACGTATTTTGTGGCATGACGTCACACCACTACCAAGCCTTTACTTGAATCGTTTTTTATTATACCGCCTCGGTAGCGTTTAGCGGCGGTTTCCTGGCACGTCTTGTCGAGCGAGATCGTGTTCCCCTTATTCCGGGATTCTCATCAATACGGACGTGGGTAACCCAACCGCGCCCGTCGCCATGCCTCCTCTATCGAAGGCGAGTCCCGAATGGTCACGGAGATGGCTCTTGGTATTCTCCCTCTTTATAATAGGACCAAGGCTCGTTCCTTTTCTTCAATATTCCACCGAATCTTCTCCTTGCTCCAAGTTCCAACACCCAGAGCCCCAGATTCGAGCGCTTCGGACCTTCAACAATGTCCGGCTCCGACCTTCAGGGTGGGTGGATGCCCTCCTCCGTTACGGTGGAGGACGTGCTAAAGCTACGAGAAGCCAAGTACCTGTCCTACGAGATTTCGCACAGGTTGCCCGCCGAAGGGCAGGCCATCCCCACCCCCGAGCCCGGCGAGTATGTCGTCTTTGTATCCCACCTCCGTCGGGGTTTAGGCTTCCCGACGGATCCTTTTGTGAGAGGGCTCATGTTTTACTATGGGTTGGAATTCCACGACTTGGCTCCGGAGTTCATCCTCCATATTTCTGCGTTTATTGTCGTCTGCGCAGCCTTCCTCCGCGTCACCCCCCACTTCGGCCTATGGCTGAAGACCTTCAATGTGGAGCCGAAGATGATCGGGGCGTCAAGCGAGTCTTGGCGGGGCGGCCGAAGCAGGAGGGCCGATGCCCGTGGCCCGAGGGCTCCTTCCAAGAGGAGCTCGGCTTGGCAGCAGCGAGGTGGTTCTATATCACCGCTCCAAAGGGCAGCAGAGAAGCCGCCGCCTCCATTCCGCTCGGGACCTCCACGACGGTTGATGTCGTGGGACAACCAAGGGCTCAATTGGGGCCGTCAAAAGACGTGCCCCTATTGCAGGGCCGGTTCGAGACCTCAAGCGAGGGAGATCGATCCGTCGTGGTGGTGCAGGTCATGCTAATTAGGTGTCTCTGCCTCAAACGCCGTCCTCTCCGCTATGGGAATTCAATCCGGAGGGACCACGGATTCTCCAACACTTCATGGGTACGACACCGTGGAGATGTACAAGTTGTTCTTCGGATCACGGAGGTGTGTCCGAATTGATCGAGATGCCGGCCTAAGCTGCAATCGCCCGATACTCAAGTAAGTAGCTCGGTGTTCGAGACGTACCATTTGTTTGCCTTTCTACAATTCGCCTTTTAACCCGTTATCCTTCAACAGAGTGGATAGCGCAAGCAAAGCTGATCGGTGTCCGGCCCCCTCCACACCGCGCCGAGCCCGTCTTTGGTCGAAATGTTGGAGGTTGCGCCTTCAGAAGAAGGCGAAGGGGAAAATGGAGGAACTACCACTTCGTCCAAGGGGGCGCTTGAAGAAGGGGGGATCGAGAATGCCTCCCTCCAGGGGGAGAAGAGGACCGCCTCCGAAAATCCGGAGGCCAAAGCCCCTAAGCGGGGGAAGAATTCTTCACCAGAGGGTCCTGCATCCGGGGAGGCCCCGGCCGCACAATCTCCCCTAAAGCATCAGCCCTCCAGCGAGCCGTGAGTAGAAAAAGGGGGAGTTTGTTAATAATAAACATCCCTATTTGTGCTTCTGAGGATAACCGAATTTTTTACCTTGTAGTTCGGACCTGCGACCTTCTCAGATGAGCTCGTCTTCGGGGGATCTTCGTCCGGAGATGATGGAGAGCGAGACGCCTCCGTCTGCTGCGCTGTCGGATAGGGCGGACGAGCCTGAAGTGTCGCCACGGAGGGTATCCCGAGCCAGCAGAGCCGAAGAGTTCGCGCCGACTAGTGTTCGGCGGGAGCTGAAGGATCTTCTTGAGAGGGCGTCCATCTCAGAAGATCACCGTGCATTGATGAGTGCGGTGATTGGAAGGATTTCGTCCGCCGTAAGCGGGTTGCATAATGCCGTCAGGAGTTTGCTGGCGGGGTTTGAGGTACGTAAAAACGACACCCCTTTTTGACAGTTTTGCACATGAAAGTGCGCCCTATATAGATAGTAGCCCCTGAGACTCAGTAGGTTGTCGAAAGCGACAGCGTGTTGAGGATCAAAATCGCAGGTATTGAGTGTCGCCTTTCCTATGCAGGTGGCGGATAGTCTAGGGGCTAGCCGGACTGATGGAGTTGCTGAATTAATACGGCAACTCGATGTTGCGGATGCAAACATCGCGCTAGTCAACAAGCGACTTGACGAGTCGCAAGGTAAATTGTTTCTCCGCAGTCACTTATTAAGGGAGCTAAAGCCCACCTCTTACAATATTTATGCTTGACGCAGATGGTGCTTTGCTGCTTTGTGGAGAGCCTTGAGCGAACTTGCTCAAGCCAAGGAGCAAGCGAGGAAGGAGTGATCTGGCTGCCTCGAGGGCGGCCGAGGAGTTAGAAGCCGAATGGGCTGCACACTGCCGAAGCAGGGAAGAGATGGCCGAATTGTGACACCCAAAATTTTGACCTTGTTTTATTAATTAAAATCTTGCCAGGAAATTAAAACTTTTGTTTTCTGGGCTCCCTTTTGATTTTTGAAACTCTTTCTCCCTTGCTATTATGGAGTTTTCCCCCATAGAGAAAACTTTTCAGATATGTTATTGGACTTATTTAACCTCTCAAGAAAAACTTTTCTTTTATTAGTAAGACTAATTACATAATTATTTTTGCTTGATCTTTATTTTCTTGAAAAATGGTTTTCATGGCTATATGGCCCTATTTGAACTACAACCATTTGATTTATTTATCTAAAAATCAACCAAAATTTGGAGATGTCATGTGATGTTTTTAAATCACTTTTATACAAAAAATATCTTTTACTCTTGAAATATTTTGAGTGCTACACATGCTTTTCTTCTCTGGTCCAGAGAGCAACTTTGCACTACAACCCTTTTAAATAATTCTTTCTAGCCTCCACCAAAATTATGGGATGTCAGTAGGAGCATATCATTCCACTTTGTGCAAAAACCAGTTGTGTTCTTTGAAAATTTTGAGTGAACCATCCTCATTTCCATTCTGGTCCAACTTGAGGTTTTGTACTACAACTATATTTTAACTTGCTCTCTGTGCTGTGATTATTTCTCCTACTTGTAGCCCTCCCTACTAAACCCTTAAGTCCAGGAGAGTGGACCCATAGGATGATTCTAAGTGCTTGCAACATTGCCTTTTGCTTTCTGTCCAGAATGGAAGTTTTGCAAAACTTGCACTAGCAAGTTTCTCCTTTCTGCAAACTAACTTCACCACTCCCTCTTGCATCCAAAGAGACCCCACTATGGAAGTTTTGGCCACTCCAAGAATTGCCTAGATGCCTTTGGCATTTTATCAAGCACCCTATGTGCATGTCCTGAATTGGCATGAGTTCAAGTTTGCACTATGAACTTGCACCTCCGATCAAACAAGCATGTCCACTAGACTCCCGTTACTCCTAACCTAGAACTGCTAAGTGCCAGCCTCACCCAAGCTCAGAGCATGCTCGGCATTTCGTCGAAACACGTCCGTGCACGCCCAGAGCGCGAGCGAAGCGTCGCTTGGCACGCATACGCGCCGAGCCGACACGCTGGCCCCACGGCTTTGTCCCGCTCTGCGGCACCACGCGACGCTCCGTGTTCGCAGCAACGCGCCATAAGCCACCTGGCGTGCCTCTGCGCCGCCAGCAGGGCTTTGGCGGCACACCGGCGCCAGCAGCGCCTCTGCCGCGGTCGGCGCCGCCAAGCCACCCCTGCTCGCCACAGCCCCTAGCACAGCCCGAGCTCTTCCACAAGGGCGTCGCCGAGCCTCGTCGTCTCCACGTTGCCACAGCAAGCTCTGAGGCGGTTCGCGGCATCCTCATCCGCCGCCCTGAACCGACCTCGACGAGCTATAAAAGGAGGCCCCGAGCTTCCCGAGCACGCATGCAGCCTCGAGCCACCCCAAGGACACCCCACAGCCCGCAATCGTCCGGAGGCGCCGTCTTCCTCATCTCCGGCAACCACGGCGCCGCCATCGCCTCGTTCACTCCGGCGCCACCAGACCTCCCCTCTCCGTTCTCTTCACCAAGAGCTACCTCATCCTCCGTGAACCATTCCCTAATCAATTTTGTTAGGGAGCCATCGCCACAAAATCACTCCGTCACCGAAGCCTCCTCTCCGCCGCGGAGCTCGCCGCCGGCGACTCCCTCCACCCCCGGCGACCCTGCGACCACCAGAAGGACCGCCTAGGAGTGGCGGATCCATCCCCGCACTCAGATGCCCGCGAAGAAACGCCGCTCGCCGGCGACGATCGCCGAACTCCCCGCCTCGGCTCGGGACAGAGGAAGAGGAGGGAGGGCGACTAGTCAAACCTGACTAGTGGGCCCCCCTGGACCCACTGTCAGTGACTTCCCCGCGCTCCACGCTGGATAAGTGAAAGCGTAAAAAGCCAAAGTACGTTTTCCCGCTTCGAAAGCGTGTTCCCCTCTGAAACGTTTTCTTTTTTCTGTTTTATTTAAAAACCAGATTTGACCAGAACTTTGACTGGCTATATCTTTTAAAATATAGCTCCAAATGAATTAATTCTTTTTCCCACCTCTCTGAAATATTGTCTAGTTTATTTTAAGATTTATTTGAAAAATTTCCAAACAACTTTTGGTGCTGTTTTATTTTGTGTGTTAATTCTTTATATTGCTAAAATAGGAATTTTGAAGAGAGGAGAAAACTTTCAAATGTTTTGAAGTGCACCTGCCTTTCCACACATTGAAGGCAAGCATTCGAACCCGGCATAATATTTTGGTGTGTTTGTTGACACGTTTATAACACCACCTTCTTTGAAGGACTCGTTATTTCATGTGATATGATCATTTGCATGGATGCATATTGGTGATTTCCATCTTGTTGGAAATGAGTATACTTGTGATGGTAATCATCCTCATGTATCTTGCATGCATGCGGAGAGAAATCCGGAAAAGCCTCCGCCTTGGGTAGGTGTGAGCTTGTCGCCGGTCTCCGTCGGGACGGGTATGTCCGTATGGCATGGTAAGATATAATGAGTGTTGATTGGATTGGTTGAAATATATTTGTTATACATGTCATGCAGGAACTATAAACCTCCCGAGTCGACTGTAGATCGAGTCTTGTTCGATAACCCCACACTTGTTTCGTGCTACCACTTGTCCCTCCCATGTAAGGGTGCAGTTCGATAATTTGTCAACTCCTTTCTAGCACACACCGCATGTGAGGGGCGGGATGAGGGTACCATGGCCATGGATTAAAGCCACCATCCGGTGCAGGGGCATGGGTGTTTCGGTTGGGACCGAGAGGAGGCCACCCCTTAGTCTTGCTGATATAAATTTGATCCCATGCTACTCGAGGTTGTAGCCTCCCACTTAGAGTTTGCTTGACAAGTGTCGTGGGTGATTCGGACACGAGTGAGTTAAGCTGGTGTGTGCAAGTCGGTGTGTTTTCATTTAAAAGACCGTAAGCGGAATTAGTCCCGATGGACTGAAGGAATCCGTTACTCGTGGGTAAAGAGTACATCCTCTGCGAGAGATCAAAACCTATTCAATAGCCGTGTCCATGGTCAAGGATTACAGTCTGGGACGGGTCAAGCGTCGGTCTTAGTGTCGGTCTTCGGAGGTGAAGCTGTTAACCAGAACTGGAACAACATGGATTGTGACTTGTGACTTATGATGATTATGGTTATTATTATCGTTGACTAACCCGTGATATTATTGTTATTATTGAGTATCTCTGGGATGGTTCTACCTCCGGGGTACTCACTATGATTGTTCATTTTTAAAGCCCTTTATGCGGTGTCGCCAGACGCCTTGACCGTGGCATTTCTTTTAAAGCCCTTTATGTGGTGTCGCTCGACGCTCGATTATGGCATTTATTTTAAAAGCCCTTTATGTGGTGTCGCTCAGACGCTTGATCGTGGCATTTAATTTAAAAGCCCTTTATGTGGTGTCGCTCGACGCCTTCCGTGGCATTTCTTTTAAAAGCCCTTTATGTGGTGTCGCTCGACGCCTTGATCGTGGCATTTATTTTAAAAGCCCTTTATGTGGTGTCGCTCGACGCCTTGATCGTGGCATTTATTTTAAAAGCCCTTTATGTGGTGTCGCTCGACGCCCATTGTGGCATTTATTTTAAAAGCCCTTTATGTGGTGTCGCTCGACGCCTTGATCGTGGCATTTCTTTTTAAAGCCCTTCATGCGGTATCTCAGGATGGTTCTACCTCCGGGATATTCGCTATGATTGTTATTTTACAGCCCTTTATGCGGTGTCGCCAGACGCCTTGATCGTGGCATTTCTCGTTATTTACTTCATAAATTTTAATACTACTATTTCATTACACATTCATAACTAACTTGCTTGCACGCATCATAGTTATATTTATCTTGGTGACTGACGTCATGAGCATCAAATATTTTTCATCACACCATTGTTATGTTATACCTGTGTTCATAATGTTTGCGAGTACATTCAAAGTACTCACTGGCTTGTCCCTGGCTATTGTCTTGGCCAGATTTTCGTGCACGGAGAAGAGCGTCACGATGACAGCCCGGAACCTAAGCAATGGAGATAGCAGCCACGCGAAGATAGGAGTTAACCTGGTCACTGTTCTGTGGGAAATGGAGTCCCATAGACACCGATGATCCACAAACCGCTTCGCCATCAACCACTAGAAACCTTTTGTTGTACTCACAGCCGAATGGTCTTGTACCACATATTTTGTATTTTGCTTGGAATTTCAGTATCAAGATGGAGCCTCATCATTACTTGAGTAATCACTGGGCTGATGAGCACGACGGTCTTTTCGGAAATTGATTTCCGGAAAACCGGTCGTGATGCAGACTTGGTATCGAGCCCAGTTGACCATTGGCTAATCCTATCTTAGCGGTCAACAAACTTAGGCAAACCAACCCACCAGGCCATAACCAAAACCCAGCCAAGCTTCTCGTGCATGATAGCCACACAGTGACCCCGACATTTTAGGCAGTCGGTGCCCAACCTACCAACCTAGCTTGTCGATCACGCGCCAGTAACCAGCACCGAGGATGTCTCCCCACAAGCGTGCGAGGAAGACTCCGTCCCCTTTTCTATAAAAGGGCACGCTAACCCCAACCCAAAGACAGCGTCTTCCCCAACTTAGCCACAATGCAGCCCCATAGTGCACAATGAGACCACAGCAACCAACCTTGGAGGTTTTGTGACCATCCTCGCAAACCTCACCCGTCGTGCCTATCGTTAGAGGAGCCACGGTATGTTGTGTACCAAGGACCCATGAGCGGTGAAGACCGTCAATTCTGGGCCACTGTGCACATCTACGGTAGGGGTCTAGCGCCCGAACGCCCCTACAGGTTCACCGGAAGAACAACTTCCTTTGAGCCACAAGCCATTCAACTAGCTGCTCGAGAGGCTATAGTTCATCTCAGGCACTTGTCGCCCAGAGTTAACTGTCGCTCGTTCCACTACTACCCCAGACGCGAAGGATATGGTAGACCACCCCAAGTAGCCAACGGAGATCACGAGATGGATCCTGCATTGTTGCACCTAGTGCGCTATGTAAGTGCACTAGAGGCACTGTTCGACCAGATCACCATTGATCTGATCGCAGCTCGAGGAGAGCTGCTTCGTCGAGCCCCAGCTAGAAGAGAAGACGAACCCGACGCCGACAACCCAGTCGTGCTGTTTGGACAGCCGATCGAGACCCTGAGGTCAGCTCCAGCCATCAACCGAGATGCTTTGATGACCCCAGAAGTGCTTCGTCACCTTTTGGGAGCACACACCAACGGGGTTGTGGCCAACAATCCCCGCGATGGTCATCATCGCTACCCCGACCCTGTCGTCCCTCCGCCATCTCCGACTAACCCCGGCAGTGAGACACGTGGAGAAGACTCAACATCCACCCGGCACGCCCGTTTAGACATAAACGAGGTAGATTAAGCCGTACGAGTAGTACCGAGTCCCAGTGTATCCTTACTTTGTAATCGTGCAACCGTGTATATTAACGCAGCCTGTTGATGTGCCCCTATTTTAATAGAATGGCCTTGCGTATTTTGTCAGCACGCAATTGCATAATTTCCGGGCACAGCGACCAAGACCAACCTTGGCGACAACCACGGTAACCGTCGCTTTTATGAGATATGTGTATCTCCGGCACGGACCCCGACTCTTGAGGTAATCTGGCAGATTTATTACCTTTCACCACGGTAAATAAACCAGCCCAGATGCTATAAAAAGGCCACCTTGTGACCTTACCCAGCAACCCTCACCTCGTGCACCACTCTCACAACCACCTCTTGTCATGCCGAGCCATAGCATTCATCTGAGAACCCCAGATGCAACCCCAGGTGGCTTTGTCAAAATATTGTGGGACTTTACCCGCAGTACCATGGGTTCTACCCAGCCACCCCAGTACGAGCTGTTCAAATCAAGGATCTCCCCATCCACCTCGGAATATTGGGCAGCAGTACACATTCCTCCCATAGACCCTAACCAAGATCCAACAGAAGTTTCCTTCATGGGGAAATCTATGCCAACCCCACAACTGGCCATAGAAGATGCTGCGAAAGAAGCGATTGCTCGCCTTCGATCCGCAGTACCCTATGCCCGCGAACGCGGATATTATTATTTTCCGAGTCGTGCATCACCCGGAGGAGTGACGTCTTTTCCCGGTGGGCGTATTGAGAAGGACCCAGTACTAGCCAACCTTATCTAGTATATCATCGCTCTAGAGCATTTGAACCAGCGGGTGATGGATTATCTCCGGAGCTTCGCTGATTTAAATCCTCAGATTGCAATCGGCAGATCACTGAGGCCCGACCCGGAGAGACGCATACATAGACTGGTCAATCCATTGCCTCCGATAGACGAGGAGTGTATCCCTCTACCAGAGACATTTTATCAGGACCACACCCAGTTACCGTTTTCCTTTTAGACGTCACTGTTGTATTCGTTTTTGCAGCATTTATATTTGCATTGTAACTTACGCGTGGTACCTCAGATTTGTGCGGTGAGTCGCGTATTTAGTTTCTACTAATATGAGTACGTTCCTTCGTGAATAACTGGTGTAACCGCGAACAATCCTAGTATGAGTTTTCTCCTTACCAGATTGCTGCATCTTACATTTCTCCCGACATGAATTATTTTATTTCACACAGCACAACGACCACAGACACTCGACCATAATCATCCGAGCGCCTACACTGTTTGCAAAACTTTACAACAGTGTTACATCTGGCTAACCACCCCTAACAACAGTTAGCACCCGGCACACCCCACCTACTCCTCGTGTTTACCGCCACCACGGAGAGCCAACACCCGAGCAGCAGCATCACGGCGATCATCAAGGATCATCGCGCACAGGAGCACGGAGAGCCCCAGCACCGCTGCCAGCCCTCCGCACAACAGGATCACGTACCAGTCCGGCACCACCTCCGCCATTAGAGCCTCGTCTCGAGCTCCGGCCAGCAGAAACAGAGGAGAAGAAGAGGGAAGGAGGAGCGAGGCCAGGTGTGAGGAAGAAGAGGAGAACGCCCGCGGTCATTTTATAGCTCGAGCTCGGTGTACGGTGGGCGAGGTCCACCAGCGTCGTTAAATCGCCGATCGCCCGGTGTTGGAGGTGAATCCGCGGCGATGGCCGACAACAAGACTGCCCATGAGGTGAGTGCACACTGCACCGCCGCAGAAGCACGCCACAAGCACTACCGCGAAGACGGCCTAGATGCCCTACGGCGCTAGACGTCGCCGTGGAGAAAGCCGGAAAGCGCCGGGAGAGAGGAAGAAGAGAGAGCTAGAGGAAGAAGGAGAGATCGACGGTGGGCCCCGGTCCGCATGTCGACCAGAGAGAGCATCAGGTTTCTCACGACTCGACCAGATATGTTAAATTTAGAATTTATTCTAAATTCACGGCGTCCAGCGTAGAAATCGCCCGTTTTCATAAGCATGGATTTTTTTTTTCTCTTCACGCAGCGCCGGTACCACACTGTAGTTACTCACCACTTATTGCTCTCTCACTGTAGCCTCTTTTTACCGCCTGTGTAAAATGATCTTTTGACCAAGTAAAAGTATTTTTTCTGTTTTACAACTCTTAACAAATCTCGAGGACGAGATTTTCTTTTAAGGGGGGTAGTGTTGTGACACCCAAAATTTTGACCTTGTTTTATTAATTAAAATCTTGCCAGGAAATTAAAACTTTTGTTTTCTGGGCTCCCTTTTGATTTTTGAAACTCTTTCTCCCTTGCTATTATGGAGTTTTCCCCCATAGAGAAAACTTTTCAGATATGTTATTGGACTTATTTAACCTCTCAAGAAAAACTTTTCTTTTATTAGTAAGACTAATTACATAATTATTTTTGCTTGATCTTTATTTTCTTGAAAAATGGTTTTCATGGCTATATGGCCCTATTTGAACTACAACCATTTGATTTATTTATCTAAAAATCCAACCAAAATTTGGAGATGTCATGTGATGTTTTTAAATCACTTTTATACAAAAAATATCTTTTACTCTTGAAATATTTTGAGTGCTACACATGCTTTTCTTCTCTGGTCCAGAGAGCAACTTTGCACTACAACCCTTTTAAATAATTCTTTCTAGCCTCCACCAAAATTATGGGATGTCAGTAGGAGCATATCATTCCACTTTGTGCAAAAACCCAGTTGTGTTCTTTGAAAATTTTGAGTGAATCATCCTCATTTCCATTCTGGTCCAACTTGAGGTTTTGTACTACAACTATATTTTAACTTGCTCTCTGTGCTGTGATTATTTCTCCTACTTGTAGCCCTCCCTACTAAACCCTTAAGTCCAGGAGAGTGGACCTATAGGATGATTCTAAGTGCTTGCAACATTGCCTTTTGCTTTCTGTCCAGAATGGAAGTTTTGCAAAACTTGCACTAGCAAGTTTCTCCTTTCTGCAAACTAACTTCACCACTCCCTCTTGCATCCAAAGAGACCCCACTATGGAAGTTTTGGCCACTCCAAGAATTGCCTAGATGCCTTTGGCATTTTATCAAACACCCTATGTGCATGTCCTGAATTGGCATGAGTTCAAGTTTGCACTATGAACTTGCACCTCCGATCAAACAAGCATGTCCACTAGACTCCCCGTTACTCCTAACCTAGAACTGCTAAGTGCCAGCCTCACCCAAGCTCTGTAGCATGCTCTGGCATTTCGTCGAGCACGTCCCGTGCACGCCCAGAGCGCGAGCGTGCGTTTGGCACGCACATGCACCGAGCCGACACGCTGGCCCCCACGGCTTTGTCCCGCTCTGCAGCACCACGCGCGCTCCGTGTTCGCAACAACGCGCTAACCACCTCGGCGTGCCTCTGGCGCCCGCCGACAGGGCTTTTTGGCGGCACACCGGCGGCCGCAGCGCGCCTCTGCCGCGGTCGGCGCCGCCCAAGCCACCCCGGCTCGCCACCTGGCCCCTAGCACAGCCCGAGCTCTTCCACAAGGGCGTCGCCTAGCCCTCGTCGTCTCCACGTTGCCCTGCAAGCTACAGAGAGGCGGTTCGCCGGCATCCTCATCCGCCGCCGCGGAACCGACCTCGACGAGCTATAAAAGGAGGCCCCCGAGCTTCCCCGAGCACGCATGCAGCCTCAGGCCACCCCAAGGACACCCCCACAGCCCGCAATCGTCCGGGAGGCGCCGTCTTCCTCATCTCCGGCAACCACGGCCGCCGCCACTGCCTCGTTCACTCCGGCGCCACCAGGACCTCCCCCTCTCCGTTCTCTTCACCAAGAGCTACCTCATCCTCCCGTGAACCATTCCCCCTAATCAATTTTGTTCGGGAGCCATCGCCGCCACAAAATCACTCCGTCACCGAAGCCTCCTCTCCGCCGCGGAGCTCGCCGCCGGCGACTCCCTCCACCCCGCGACCTGCGACCACCGGAAGGACCGCCTAGGAGTGGCGGATCCATCCCGCACTCGGATGCCCATGAAGAACGCCGC
This sequence comes from Aegilops speltoides, assembly GCA_021437245.1. Classification (NCBI taxonomy): domain Eukaryota; kingdom Viridiplantae; phylum Streptophyta; class Magnoliopsida; order Poales; family Poaceae; genus Aegilops; species Aegilops speltoides. The sequence continues at coordinate 441,675,927 of CM038147.1, forward strand.
TCGCGGCGACGATCGCCGGACTCCCGCCTCGGCTCGGGACGAGGAAGAGGAGGAGGCGATTAGTCAAACTCGACTAGTGGGCCCCCTGACCCACTCGCTGACTTCCCCGCGCTCCACGCTGGATAAGTGAAAGCGTAAAAAGCCAAAGTACGTTTTCCCGCTTCGAAAGCGTATTCCCCTCTGAAACGTTTTCTTTTTTCTGTTTTATTTAAAAACCAGATTTGACCAGAACTTTGACTGGCTATATCTTTTAAAATATAGCTCCAAATGAATTAATTCTTTTTCCCACCTCTCTGAAATATTGTCTAGTTTATTTTAAGATTTATTTGAAAAATTTTCCAAACAACTTTTGGTGCTGTTTTATTTTGTGTGTTAATTCTTTATATTGCTAAAATAGGAATTTTGAAGAGAGGAGAAAACTTTCAAATGTTTTGAAGTGCACCCTGCCTTTCCACACATTGAAGGCAAGCATTCTGAACCCCGGCATAATATTTTGGTGTGTTTGTTGACACGTTTATAACACCACCTTCTTTCGAAGGACTCGTTATTTCATGTGATATGATCATTTGCATGGATGCATATTGGTGATTTCCATGCTGTTGGAAATGAGTATACTTGTGATGGTAATCATCCTCATGTATCTTGCATGCATGCCGGAGAGAAATCCGGGAAAAGCCTCTGCCTTGGGTAGGTGTGAGCTTGTCGCCGGTCTCCGTCGGGACGGGTATGTCCGGTATGGCATGGTAAGATATAATGAGTGTTGATTGGATTGGTTGAAATATATTTGTTATACATGTCATGCAGGGAACTATAAACCTCCTGAGTCGACCGTAGATCGAGTCTTGTTCCAGTAACCCCCACACTTGTTTCGTGCTACCACTTGTCCCTGCCACAGGTAAGGGTACGGTTCAGTAATTTGTCAACTCCTTTCTAGCACACACCGTACAGAGGGGCCGGGATGAGGGTACCATGGCCATGGATTAAAGCCAGTCATCCGGTCTGGGGGCATGGGTGTTTCCGGTTGGGACCGAGAGGGGAGGCCACCCCTTAGTGCGCGCGATATAAATTTGATCCCATGCTACTCGAGGTTGTAGCCTCCCCACTTAGAGTTTGCTTGACAAGTGTCGTGGGTGATTCCAGACACGAGTGAGTTAAGCTGGTGTGTGCAAGTCAGGTGTGTTTTCATTTAAAAGACCGTAAGCGGAATTAGTCCCGATGGACTGAAGGAATCCGTTACTCGTGGGTAAAGAGTACATCCTCTGCAGAGATCAAAACCTATTCGAATAGCCGTGTCCATGGTCAAGGATTACAGTCTGGGACGGGTCAAGCGTCGGTCTTAGTGTCGGTCTTCGGAGGTGAAGCTGTTAACCAGAACTGGAACAACATGGATTGTGACTTGTGACTTATGATGATTATGGTTATTATTATCGTTGACTAACCCGTGATATTATTGTTATTATTGAGTATCTCTGGGATGGTTCTACCTCCGGGGTACTCACTATGATTGTTCATTTTTAAAGCCCTTTATGCGGTGTCGCCGACGCCTTGACCGTGGCATTTCTTTTAAAGCCCTTTATGTGGTGTCGCCAGACGCCTTGTAACATTTATTTTAAAAGCCCTTTATGTGGTGTCGCCGACGCCTTGATCGTGGCATTTAATTTAAAAGCCCTTTATGTGGTGTCGCCGAGGCGCTCGATTAATGGCATTTCTTTTAAAAGCCCTTTATGTGGTGTCGCCAGACGCCTTTTATGGCATTTATTTTTAAAAGCCCTTTATGTGGTGTCGCTCGACGCCTTGATTATGGCATTTATTTTTAAAAGCCCTTTATGTGGTGTCGCCGACGCCTTGATCGTGGCATTTATTTTAAAAGCCCTTTATGTGGTGTCGCTCGGGCCTTGATCGTGGCATTTCTTTTTAAAGCCCTTCATGCGGTATCTACGATGGTTCTACCTCCGGATATTCGCTATGATTATTATTTTACAGCCCTTTATGCGGTGTCGCCAGACGCCTCGACCGTGGCATTTCTCGTTATTTACTTCATAAATTTTAATACTACTATTTCATTACACATTCATAACTAACTTGCTTGCACGCATCATAGTTATATTTATCTTGGTGACTGACGTCATGAGCATCAAATATTTTTCATCACACCATTGTTATGTTATACCTGTGTTCATAATGTTTGCGAGTACATTCAAAGTACTCACTGGCTTGTCCTCGCTATTGTCTTGGCCAGATTTTCGTGCACGGAGAAGAGCGATGCGATGACAGCCCCGAACCTAAGCAATGGAGATAGCAGCCACGCGAAGATAGGAGTTAACACAGTCACTGTTCACGTGGGAAATGGAGTCCCATAGACACCGATGATCCACAAACCGCTTCGCCATCAACCACTAGAAACCTTTTGTTGTACTCACAGCCGTAATGGTCTTGTACCACATATTTTGTATTTTGCTTGGAATTTCAGTATCAAGATGGAGCCTCATCATTACAAGAATCACAGGGTTGATGAGCACGACGGTCTTTTCTGGAAATTGATTTCCCGGAAAACCGGTCGTGACACGAATTGGCCGTTAAATTGAAGGATGCTACCGACCGCAATGAGGCTCTTGAAAAGGAGCGCCTATCGGAGCGAGAAGACCTGGGGAAGGCCACCGCCGAAGCCAAGGATGCCCGTTTTGCAATGCGGGCTATGAAGGAGGAGCTGCGCCAGGCCGGAGACATTGTGGCTGGCAAGCCTTTTTTGCTACGCCGCAGGTTTACGGATCCAAAGTATGCCCAGCTTGGCTAGCTGTGGGGTCCGGAGGATCCATATATGGACTTAGCGGCGAGTGCGGCGGATGCCGTTGTGCACTTCCGAAGTCAGAAGGATCACAAGACGAAAGAGCTATTTTGGTCTCAATTCCATAGTCCGAATCGTTCACTTCCGCTGACCGATCGGTTGGCCGAATGGGCTGAGCTGAATAGGTTGTCCGGACTTGCCATGACGGATATCATGACTCATGTCTGGCCGGAGAGGCCCAAGCCGACGAGCTATTTTGGCTTATTACAGGAGTTTCTTGTGGCGGTGCCGCATATCAAGGAGATGAAGCGGTCGGCTTGCATAGAGGGTGCGCGGATGGCTCTTGCCCGTGTGAAGACACATTGGACAGAGATGGATGCCACCGCTGTTGCAACCCAGGGTTTGGACGAAAGCCGGTTACCCGCCGAGCACTATTTCAGGGAAGTTATGCGTGGTGCTCGTGTAATAGAGTCGCAGTGCTCAAAAAATGTCACGTTCAAATGAACGTTTTATTTTGTAAAACAATGGTTATGATGTAATCGCTTTTTATACTTGTGCGTTCCAAGTATTGAAATATCTCCTATGCGGCCGTTTATGTATACGTGTGTATAACACGAAGATGGCAGTCTTGACTTCAGCCCCCACGCACAAGGTGCGGGGTGTTCGCAAAATAGCGATTTTCACACTTAATCCGACGTCTCGGTCTGTTGAGGAGGTGGTAGCATAGCAAGCGAGGCAACCGGACTATGATGCTTTATCACTTTCACTTAGCCATTGGAGTTCGAGGTGTGGCTACGATATAGCCCACAGGGCACCGCGCTCTCGAATTGAAGCGCGTGTGTGCTCTGACAGAAACGGTCCTTCGTCAAAGCGAAGAATTCTAAACATTCCGGTGGTCGATCGAGTGGTTGACCAGTCTCTCGCTGTATCATGACGATCGGTTTTGGCTTTCTCTCTTGAGGTGCTCGCCCGGCCCGCGGGGCACAATCGCGATAGTTCTCTTGGTGCCGCATTAGCCGATGATACGGAACGTAAGGCAGCAAAACACAGGAGCCGGGCAAACCCAACATTTGAACAAAGGCATGATTCGGAGCTGATGCATATAAGGCCTAACTCGAGACGCCGAACACTCCCTAAGGTGTTCGGTCTTTTATAATAACGGGCGAAACAATGCCCTAAGCCCATTGTGTCCAGGTACGGGCGAGGTCCTCTGACGCGGCCGATGCCAAAACGTCAGTATCCTCTCTGGTTATCATAAAAAAATAAAGAGGCTGTAGACCCCCCACGTCAAAAAATAAAGAGGGTGCCTGGTTGGATAGACGGCCAGATGATAGGCCAAATTCTGAAAGCGGCGCCGCACATAAACCAACTAATGAACCTGGAAAGACAGATGGCCCAGCCAGGTCCATTTACGGGCCAACGAAGAAGTCCCCAGGAAACAAGGCAACACGTCAAGTGTCTGAAGATAGTGGCACACCCAAATACAGGGGCGCCGCACACCCACTGTGTTTCACCGATGAGGTGCTGGACCATGAATTCTCAGCAGGATTTAAACCCATAAACATAGAGGCCTATGATGGAACAACAGACCCTGTAGTCTGGATAGAAGATTATATACTACATATACACATGGCCAGAGGAGATGATCTTCACGCCATAAAATACCTACCCCTCAAGCTCAAAGGGCCAGCCCGTCATTGGCTTAAAATCCTCCTAGAAAACACCGTGGGAAGTTGGGAAGAGCTCGAGGACGCGTTTAGAGCAAATTTTCAAGGGACTTATGTCCGCCCTCCGGATGCAGATGATCTAAGTCATATAACTCAACAGCCCGGAGAGTCAGCGCGCAAATTCTGGAACAGGTTCCTCACAAAAAAGAACCAAATAGTCGACTGTCCGGACGCCGAAGCCTTGGCAGCTTTTAAACACAATGTCCGAGATGAATGGCTTGCCAGACACCTCGGCCAAGAGAAGCCAAGGACAATGTCCGCGCTAACAAGCCTCATGACCCGCTTCTGCGCGGGAGAGGATAACTGGCTAGCAAGATGCAGCACCAGCGACCCAAGTACATCCGAGATAAGAGATGGAAACGGAAAATCATGGCGCAGAAAAGAGCAGCGCCGGAATAAAGAGAAAAGCCCAAAGAGCACGGCAGTCAACGCCGGATTCAAAAGCTCGCCGCCAAACAACAAAACACCGCCTCTTAAGGATGACGGCGATGAGCTGTCCAACTTAAACAAGATTTTGGGTCGGATATGTCAAATCCACAGTACCCCGAAGGCCTGCAAACCACACCCATCGAGATTGTTGGGTTTTTAAACAGTCCGGCCGACTAAACGCCGAACACAAGGGGCTCGACGCGTCAAGCGAAGACGATAAACCCCACCAGCAGAGCACCGGAAAACAAAAGACTTTCCCACAAGAGGTCAAAGCAGTAAATTCACTTCATGTGATAATACGGAAAAATAGTGTGGCACTTTCTAAAAAGAGCCTCGCACGGTCCAACCCAGCAAACCATAGAGATTGGATATCAAAACCAATCACTTTCGACCACCTGGACTATTCCAGGAGCGTTCGAAACACGGGACGGACTGCCCTGATATTGAATCCCATAATCGACGGACTACAATTTACTAAAGTCCTAATGGACGGAGGCAGCGACTTAAACCTGCTGTATTCAAACACAATCCGCAAGATGGGGATAGACCCTACCAAAATTCGACACAGCCGCACTCCCTTCAAAAGAGTGACACCAGGCCCTTACGCCAAGTGCACAGGCTCCCTATTACTAGAAGTTGTGTTCGGATCACCGAACAACTTTCGGCGCGAAAAACTAATTTTTCATATCGTCCCATTTAAAAGTGGATATCAAGCACTCTTGGGACGAACGGCTTTTGTCCGTTTCAACGCCATACCGCATTACGCGTCTCTTACACTCAAGATGCCCGGTCCACGTGGCATCATTTCAGTGCAAGGGTCACTTAAAGACCCCGGACTCGGATAGACGAGTCCGGATTCAGTAGGCTAGGGGTTCCCTAGCCACACACCTCTTCACAGGGGGCTGCGCGCACAAACAACCGCGAGTTCATACAAACCCCGCTTTACTTATTTATATTTCTTCTTTCACACATACCTTTTTCGCATTTAATTGTTTTCAAACTAAGCGTTCCTCTCTTTTCTGAGATGAACAACGTGCATACCCGTCCCAGATAACGGCTGCGCGGAGACACATGCGCAGACGTGCAGTAGGGACCCGTTGTGAGGATTCTTTTCAGATTAAGACCCTGCATAAACCTTTTTTACTGTCTCTTGTTGTTATTCTCCCTTGGTTTCTTCCTATAACCAAAGCGGAGCCTGACGTTTTGGCATCGGCCGCGTCAGAGGACCATGCCCGTACCTGGACACTAGGGGCTTAGGGCATTGTTCGGCCCATTATTATAAAGACCGAACAGCTTAGGGAGTGTTCGGCGTCTCGAGTTAGGCATTATATGCATCAGCTCCGAATCATGTCTTTGGTCAAATGTTGGGTTTGCCCGGCTCCACGTGTTTTGCTGCCTTACGTTCCGTATCATCGGCTAACGCGGCACCGGAGAACTATGCGATTGTGCCCCGTTCGGCCGGGCGAGCACCTCGATGAAAGCCAAAACTTTGTCATGATATAGCGAGAGACTGGTCAACCACTCGATCGACTACCGGAATGTTTAGAATTCCCCGCTTTGACGAAGGACCGTTTTCCGGTCAGGCACACACGCGCCCCGAACTCGGAGAAGTGCGGTGCCCCCAGGGGCTATATCGTAGCCCCACCCTCGAACTCCACCGGCTAAGTGAAAGTGATAAAGCATTATAGTCCGGATTGCCATGTTTGCTACGCTACCACCTCCTTAACAGGACCGAGACGTCGGATTAAGTCTGAAAACGCGCTATTTTAGCGAACACCCCCGCACCTTGTGCGTGGGGGCTGAAGCCGAAGACTGCAATCTTTCAGGTTATACAAATGTATACGTAGACGGCCGCATAGGAGAAGTTTTATTACTTGGGACGCACAAGTATAAAAAGCAGTTATAGCATAATCATCGTTTTACAAGCTAAAACGTTCATTTGAATGTGACATTTTTTGAGCACTGCGACTATTACACGAGCGCCACGCATAACTTCCCCGAAATAGTGCTCGGCGGGGAGCCGGCTTTCATCCGAACCCTGGGCGGCAATAGCGGTGGCATCCATCTCAGTCCAATGCGTCTTCACACGGGCAAGAGCCATCCGCGCGCCTTCGATGCAGGCCGACCGCTTCATCTCCTTGATATGCGGCACCGCTCCAAGAAATTGCTGCAGTAAGCCGAAATAGCTCGTCGCCTTGGGCCTCTCTGGCCAGACATGAGCCACGATGTCAGTCATGGCAAGTCCGAACAATCTATTTAGCTCGGCCCATCGGCCAACCGATCGGTCAACGGAAGTGAGCGATCCGGACTATGGAATTGAGACCAAAATAGCTCTTCCGTCTTGTGATCCTTCTGGCTCCGGAAGTGCTCAACGGCATCAGCCGCACTTGCCGCTAAGTCCATATACAGATCCTCCAGACTCCACAGCTGGCCTAATTGAGCATACTTTTGATCCGTAAACCGGCGACGCAGCAGAAAAGGCTTGCCAGCCACGATATCTCCGGCCTGGCGCAGCTCCTCCTTCATGGCCCACATTGCAGAACGGGCATCCTTAGCCTCGGCGGTGGCCTTCCCCAGGTCTTCCCGCTCTGATAAGCGCTCCTTTTCAAGAGCCTCATTGCGGTCGGCAGCATCCTTTAATTTCATGGCCAATTCGGCCATCTCTTCCCTGCTTAGACAGTGTGCAGCCCTTTCGGCTTTCAACTCCTCGGCCGCCCTCGAGGCAGCTGCGTCACTCCTTCGGGCTTGCTCCTTAGCTTGAGCAAGTTCGGCCCGAAGACTCTCCACAGCAGCAGCACCGTCAGATCACAGCATATAATTTATCGAGGAGGGCTTTGACCCCTTAATAAAGCGATCATGGATAACTCATTTACCTTGCGACTCGTCAAGTCGCCGGTTGACAAGTGCGATGTCCGCATCCGCCATGTCAAGTTGCCGCATCAACTCGGCAACTCCACTAGTCCGGCTAGCCCTCGGACTATCCGCCACCTGCATAGGAACGACGACATTCATTACTTGCGATTTTGATCCTCGGCACGCTGTCGTTTTCGACAACCTACCGAGTCTCAGGGGCTACTATCTATACAGGGCGCATTTTTATGTGCAAAACTGTCAAAAAAAGGGGTGCGTCATTCTCGCGTATCTCAAATCCCGCCAGCAAACTCGTAGCGGCATTACGCAATCCGCTCTCGGCGGACGAAATCCTTCCGATCACCATACGCATCAACGCACGGTGATCTTCTGAGATGGACGCCCTCTCAAGCAGATTCTTCAGTTCTCCCGGCCGGATACTAGCGGGTGCCGAACTCTCCGGCCCCTCCGGACTCGGGGATACCCTCCGTGACGATACTTCAGGCTCGTTTGCCCTATCTGACGGCACAGCAGACGGGGGCGTTTCGCTCTCCATCATCTCCGGAAGAAGGTCCCCCGAAGACGAACTCATCTGAGAAGGCTGCAAATCCGAACTGCAAGATAAAAATTTTGGTTACCCACAGAAGCACAAATGGAGGTATTTTCTTACTAATGAACTCCCCTTTTCATACTCACGGCTCGCTAGAGGGCTGATCCTTTGGCGATGATTGTACGTCCGGATTCTCCCCGGATGCCGGACCCCCCGGTGAAGATCTCTTCCCCCGTTTAGGGGCTTTGGCCTCCGGATCTTCGGAGGCGGTCCTCTTCTCCCCCTAGAAGGAGGGGTTTTTGATTCCCCCCTCTTCAGACGCCCCTTTGGGCGAAATAATAGCTCCTCTATTTTCCCCATCGCTCCCTTCTACGGGCGCGACCTCCAACATTCTGACCAGCACGGGCTCCAGTGCGGTCTCTGGGAGGGGAGCCGGACACCTTATCAGCTTCGATCGCGCTACCCACTCCTGTAAAGAGTAATGGGTCAGGAGGTGAACTCTAGAAAAGCAGATAAACAGAACGTCCGAACTCTGAGCTATTTACCTGAGTATCCGGGCGATTGCTGCTTAGGCCTGTGTCCTCGGTCAATTCCGGACATGCTACCTGCGGTCCGAAGAACAACTTGTACATCTCCACGGGTGTCGCACCCATGAAGTGTTGGAGAATTCGAGGTCCCTCCGGGTTGAACTCCCATAGACGGAGAGGACGGCGTTTGCAGGGCAGAAGACGCCTGATTAGCATAACCTGCATCACCACGACCAGATTGATCTCCCTCGCCTGGAGGTCTCGAATCCGGCCCTGCAATGAGGGCACATCTTCTGGACGGCCCCAATTGAGCCCTTGGTTGACCCACGACATCAGTCGGCGTGGAGGTCCCGGGCGGAATGAAGGCGGCAGCTTTTGCTTGCTGCCCTTCGGAGCGGTGATATAGAACCACTCCTGTTGCCACAGTCCGAGTTCTTCTTGGAAGGAACCCTCGGGCCACAAGGCATCAACCCTTCTGCTTATGGCCGCCCCGCCGTACTCCGCTTGACGCCCCCCGATCATCTTCGGCTCCACATTAAAGGTCTTCAGCCACAGGCCGAAGTGGGGAGTGACGCGGAGGAAGGCTTCACAGACGATAATAAATGCGAAGATATGGAGGATGGACTCCGGAGCCAAGTCGTGAAAATCCAGCCCGTAGTAGAACATGAGCCCTCTCACGAAGGGGTCCGTTGGGAAGCCTAAACCCCTACGGAGGTGGGATACGAAGACAACGTACTCACCGGGCTCGGGGGCGGGCACGGCCTGCCCATGGGCGGGCAACCTGTGCGAAATCTCGTAGGACAGGTACTTGGCCTCACGCAGCTTAAACACATCCTCCTCCGTGACGGAGGAGGGCATCCACCGGCCCTGGAGGTCGGAGCCGGACATGGTTGAGAATCCGAAGCGCTCGAATCTGAGGCTCTGGGTGTTGGAACTAGGGGCGAGGAGGAGATTCAATGTGAGATTGAAGAAAAAATAACGAACCTTGGTCCTCTTATAAAGGGGAAAAATACCAAGGGTCGTCTCCGTGACCGTTCGGGATTCACCTTCGATGGAGGAGGCGTGGCGACGGGCACGGTTGGGTTACCCACGCATGTATTGATGAGGATCCCGAAATAAGGGGAACACGATCTCTGCTTCGACAAGACGTGCCAAGGAAACCGCTTCGCTAAACGTGCTGATGTGGTATAGTAAAAAACAATTCAAGTAAAAGCCTGGTAGCGGTGTGATGCCATGCCGCATAATACGTCAGCAGATTGGACTTGTGTGCATTTTATTCTCTCTACGGTGGAATGTGGAATTTATTTTGCAGAGCCGGACACTATCCTGGTGTTCATGATCTTCTCTGATTATTCAAGGAGGAACCCGCCTTGCAATGCCGAACATTATGCACGCCGGACTTATCGTCATTGAAGCCTGGTTCGAGGGCTAATGAGGAGTCTGGACTAGGGGTGTCCGGACAGCAGACTATCATCGTCCACGGACTCCAAGACTACGAAGATACAAGATCAAGACTCCGTCCCGTGTCCGGATGGGACTTTCCTTGGCATGGAAGGCAAGCTTGGCAATACGGGTATGTAGATCTCCTACCATTGTAACCGACTGTAACCCTAGCCTCCTCCGGTGTCTATATAAACCAGAGGGCTTTAGTCCGTGGGACACAACATACATTACAACAATCATACCATAGGCTAGCTTTAGGGTTTAGCCTCCTTGATCTCGTGGTAGATCCACTCTTGTACTACCCATATCATCAATATTAATCAAGCAGGGCGTGGGTTTTACCTCCATCGAGAGGGCCGAACTGGTAAAACATCGTGTCCCTCGTCTCCTGTTACCATCCGCCTAGACGCACAATTCGGGACCCCCTACCCGAGATCCGCCGGTTTTGACACCGACACCCTCCGTGATCGATTCCTCCTCCGGCGGAGCGCTGGAAAAGGCCCCAAGATGGGATCTCATGGGTACAGAAGGTTCCGGCGGTGGAAATAGGGTTTCTTGGTGCTCCTGGATGTTTTCAGGGTATATGAGTATATATAGGCGAAAGAAGTCGGTCAAGGGAGCCACGAGGGTGGGGGCGCACCTACCCCCCTGGGTGCGCCCTCCTGCCTCGTGGCCGCCTTGTTTCTTTCTTGACTTCAACTCCAAGTCTCCTGGATTGCGTTTGTTCCAAAAATAACTCTCCCGAAGGTTTCATTCTGTTTGGACTCCGTTTGATATTCCTTTTCCGCGAAACACTGAAATAGGCAAAAAACAACAATTTGTACTGGGCCTCCAGTTAATAGGTCAGTCCCAAAAATAATATAAAAGTGCATAGTAAAGCCCATTAAACATCCAAAACAGATAATATAGTAATTTCAAAATTTTCCTACGCACACGCAAGATCATGGTGATGCATAGCGACGAGAGGGGAGAGTGTTGTCCATGTACCCTCGTAGACCGAAAACGGAAGCGTTATGACAATGCGGTTGATGTAGTCGTACGTCTTCACGATCGACCGATCCTAGTACCGAACGTACGGCACCTCTGCAATCTGCACACGTTCAGCTCGGTGACGTCCCATGAACTCTGATCCAGCAAAGTGTCGAGGGAGAGTGAGGGAGTCCTGGACTAGGGGGTGTCCGGACAGCCGGACTATCATTATCTGTCGGACTCCAAGACTACGAAGATACAAGATTGAAGACTCCGTCCCGTGTCCGGATGGGACTTTCCTTGGCGTGGAAGGCAAGCTTGGCGATACGGATATGTAGATCTCCTACCATTGTAACCGACTCTGTGTAACCCTAGCCTCCTCTGGTGTCTATATAAACCGGAGGGCTTTAGTCCGTAGGACAACATACATTACAGCAATCATACCATAGGCTAGCTTCTAGGGTTTAGCCTCCTTGATCTCGTGGTAGATCCACTCTTGTACTACCCATATCATCTCCTATTACCATCCGCCTAGACGCACAGTTCGGGACCCCCTACCCGAGATCCGCCGGTTTTGACACCGACATTGGTGCTTTCATTGAGAGTTCCTCTGTGTCATCACCGATAGGCTTGATGGCATCTTCAACCAACAATGCTGTCCAGGGTGAGACTTTTCTCCCCGGACAGATCTTTATATTCGGCGGTTTCGCCGCGGGCCAATTCACTTGGCCATCCGGAGCAGATCGAAGCTACGCCCCGCTGTCGGTCGATTCGAAGCTTAAACTTCACGGCCGATGCCCGTGGAGACTTGATCTTCGACGGACTCGAGCCACAGTCAAGCGCGCCGCACTGTCACGATGGGCATGACTTAGCTCGCCATCGAGCAAAGGCCTTGGTGGCGCCTGCGGATCCGCTTCGGCCATTAGCCCGGAGCCGATCGCCCAGATCGAGGGCCGGTGGATAGACGCCGCCCTGGAGGCTTCAACATCCACGGCGATGGAGCTGAATACTAATCTTGTCCCCTGCGAAACTCGTGATTCGAGGCGCCGACTCCTTGCGGACTCAACCTCCCGCCCCTACCAATCGATCCGGATTGGGCGCCGGTTATGGAATTCACTGCCGCGGACATCTTCCAATACTCGCCTTTTGGCGATATCTTGAATTCACTAAAGCATCTCTCGTTATCAGGAGAGTCCTGGCCGGACTATGGCCAGGATGGTTGGGGTACGGACGACGAAGAAATTCAGAGCCCACCCACCACCCACTTTGTAGCCACTCGTCGATTTATCTAACCGATATGCTAGACTACGACTCAAGACATCGACGCTATGGACGACGATGCCGAGATTTAACAGAACCAGCGCCTATAGGGCAATCGAAGACCACCTCACATATCGACATATACATGGTGGACACCCCAAAAGACGGGACGGCGAAGAAAGCAATGGAGGCGACTCTTTAAAGAAGCAGCCCAAACGCCGGCGTCGGTGCGCCGCTCTAAATCCCGCCACAGCAAGAATGGAGATTCCGGCATAGGAGATAATAATACTCCAGAGAGTGCCGAAGACAATCCCCTCTAGCAAGACTCAGCGCAGGAGGATGTAGAAGCAAGCCCTCACGAGAGGGCGGCAGATGAAGAGGTCGAGGATCATAACTATATGCCTCCCTCCGAAGACGAAGCAAGCCTCAACGATGATGAATTCGTCGTACCCGAGGATCCCGTCGAACAAGAGCGCTTCAAGCGCAGGCTTATCGCCACAGCAAATAGCCTAAAGAAAAAGCAGCAACAGCTTCAAGCTGATCAGGACCTGCTGGCCGATCGATGGACCGAGGTCCTCGTGGCCGAAGAGTATAAACTCGAACGTCCCTCCAAAAGTTACTCAAGACGCAAGCTCCTCCCTCGATTAGAGGAGGAAGCATACATACCTCCATCACCAGCGCACGATATGGCTGACCGACCACCCCGTGGTCGTGACAGAGAGGCATCCAGGCCCCCAGCCAAGACCATACCCCGGCATCGTTCCAAAAGTACGAAACCAAGAGGGAACGCGCCGGACTTGCGAGACATATTGGAGGACAAAGCAAGGCAATCCAGATCCATCTATGGATCACCTGGGCGCCCTACAACCCACGACGAATACCGTCGCACCGAATACAATAACCCTGGCCGGGCCTAACACATCAGACAACACTCTCTCGAGCTGCGTCGCGATATTGCTCAATACAGAGGCGCCGCACACCCGCTATGCTTCACTGACGAAGTAATGGATCATCAGATGCCCGAAGGGTTTAAACCTGTAAACATCGAATCTTACGATGGCATAACAGACCCCGCGGTTTGGATCGAAGACTACCTTCTCCACATCCATATGGCCCGCGGCGACGATCTCCACGCCATCAAGTACCTCCCACTCAAGCTTAAAGGACCAGCTCGGCATTGGCTTAACAGCTTGCCCGCAGAGTCAATTGGGTGTTGGGAAGACACGAGGCCGCATTCCTTGATAACTTCCAAGGCACATATGTGCGACCACCGACGCCGATGACCTAAGCCACATCATTCAAAGAGCCGCACAATTCTCGACACGGTTCTTGATGAAGAAAAATCAAATCGTCGATTGTCCGGATGCAGAGGCCCTTGCAGCCTTCAAACATAACATCCGGGACAAATGGCTAGCCCGGAACCTGGGCAGGAAAAGCCAAAATCCATGGCAGCCCTCACATCGTTAATGACCCGCTTTTGCGCGGGAGAGGACAGCTGGCTAGCCCGCAGCAACAATCTCCGTAAAAATTCTGGCAGTCCGGATACTAAGGACAACAACGGCAGGTCACGTCGAAACAAAAACAAGCGCCGAATTAACGGCGACGATAAGGAGGATACGGCAGTCAACGCCGGATTCGAGGCTCTAAACCCGTCGTGGAAGAAGCCATTCAAAAGAACCACTCGGGTCCGTCCAATCTGGACCGAATACTCGACCACTTATGCGGATACATGGCACCTCCGAAAAGCCAGCTAACCACACTAATAGAGACTGCTGGGTGTTCAAGCAGCCAGCAAGTTAATTGCGAAAACAATGACAAGGGCTAAACAATGACGACGAGGAAGAGACCCGACCGCCCGAACAACAGAGGATGATGGGTTTTCCCCACAAGTGCGGACGGTGAATATGATATCGCGACCCACATACCCAAGAGGGAGAGGAAGCGCGCACTAAGGGACGTCTATGCGATGGAGCCACGCCCCAAAGTTCAACCCATGGTCCTCTTGTCCGATCACTTTCGATCGAAGAGACCATCCGACCTGCATACGCCATGGCGGATTCGCGCATTGGTTTTAGACCCAATCGCCGATGGGTTCCACCTCACAAGAGTCCCGATGGGCGGCGGCGGCAAATGAACCTGCTTTATCGGGATACGGTCGCAAAATGGGCATAGACCCATCAAGGATTAAACCTACGAAGACAACCTTTAAAGGTGTCATACCAGAGTGGAAGCCAACTATGCGAGCTCGATCCACACCGGAAGTGGTCTTGGATCCCGGATAATTTCCGAGCAAAGAGTTAATCTTCGACATAGTCCCGTTTAGCGGCGGCTATCACGCTCTGCTTTCGGACGAACCGCGTTTGCAAAATTCAGCGCGTGCCGCATTATGCATACCTAAAGCTCAAGATGCCAGCCCTCGTGGAGTCATCACGGTCAATGGGAATACGGAACGCTCCCTCGAACGGAGGAACATACAACGGCTCTCGCGGCGGATACTGAGCAGCCTTCTAAGGCAATTCTCGAGTCCGCCGTTAAAGGCCGAATACAGACAAAAGCGCCCGAGCAATGCCAACCAAGACCACTGGCGCGATCGAGCACGCCAGAGTAATGCGGCTCCAACCTCGCCCATGCATGATCGCAAGAATAACACTCGCATACATCATTACGCTTTGGAGATACCATGGGCACAGGGGGGGGCACGATCGCGGACCCAGTGCGGTTCGACCACACCGGGGCTCGCAAGTGTGCCCCTTTTATTTATTTTATTTTTCTTCTTTTATGTACACAGGACTCGTTAACGAAGCCTGTCGGTGGCGAACCTGCCGAACTCATGATGCAACAGTCAGGGACTAAAGAAGGCCGCGACGAACACTCAGGTGGTCTCAATTACGAGCATTAAATTCGATTATATACACCAAGTCCGCAGCTCATCCCTGGAGGGGGACATGTTTACTTAGTCCAAATCCCTTGCTTACCGCACTATTTGTATCAGTCCACTCCACTGGCAGATTTTCTTTCATAAATAATGCAGCACCTTTTCGATTGCAATTGCATTACCTTTTATATATATATGCTCATTGTATGACATCTTGCACCCGTATATTTTGGTACGGCCTAATACACCGGGGGCTTATGCTCCCCACTCTATGGTGTGATAAGTCCGAACACTTCCACAAGTGCGGCACCCCGAACTTATAGAATTATATGAATCGGCTCCGAATCATGTCTTGGGTCAATAGTTGGGTTTGCCCGGCTCCCACGTTTTGGTGCCTTATGTTCCGTTCCGTCGGCTAAGGTGGCACTGGGAGAACCACTGCGATTGCGCCCCGATTGAGCCAGGCGGCGCCTCGATGGAAAGCTAAAACCGACCGGCATGATAAGGCGAGAGACTGGTCGCTGTTCGAGAGGTTTTTTTCGGGTCCTTAAAGACTCACGCCGCTTCGAGTGAAGTTCCGGACAATGTCCGATGAAGGCATGGATAGCGCCCCGGATTCGGTCTTCCGAACACCAGGGGCTTCGCCAAAATTTAAAATTATAGAATTCTATGGCTAAGTGAGAGTGTTCAAGCATTATAAGTCCGGTTGCCTTGTTACGTTGTGTTGGCGCCTCCTCGATGGACCCAACAATCGGAACAAGAGTGCTCAAGTTTATCCCGAACACCCCAGCACTCGTGGCTTGGGGGCTGAAGCCAACGACTTGCCATCTCTCAGATTTTATAAACAGCCACACAGAAGGTAATATTTTAAATTAAACAAGCGTTGCTTCACGCGCACATGAACAAAGTTTCAGCGCGCAGGATAATACATAGCAAATTCACTCAAAGATTACATTTCGGGGGCACTCATCCGCAATATTGCGGGCTCCCTTCAGGACAGTTTTATAATACATCTCGGGCGTGCGATACTCCTTGCCCGGCGGCGGTGGGTCCGTGAGAAGCTTCTCCGCATCCAACCTGCCCCATTGCACCTTGGTGCGGGCAAGAGCCCGGCGAGCGCCTTCAATACAGGTGGAGCACTTGATGACATCCACCCAGGGGCATGCATCCACCAGCCACCGCACGAGGCCAAAGTAGCTCCTGTGCATGGCTTGTCCGAGCCACACCGGACTATAAGGCCCTTCATGGCCTCCTCGGCTACCTTGTGGAGTTCGACCACTGCTTGGTGGTTGCTTGGGGGCATCGGGTGTCGGCCTCAAAGATCTTGAGACCAGAAGACTTTTTCCGTCGAGCTCCCTCCTCGCCACGATAGAATCTGGCGGCATCGGACGACTACTGGCGCAGATCTGCAAACGCCGCCGAGAGCTCCGAATGCGGGTAAGTGTCAGGTATTTTACATTAACATGCTTGCTTTGCATGAAAAATGCCTTACCCGCCGCTATTTTCTTTATATCTTCAACCTCCTGAAGGGCCTTATGGGCCTCGGCCTTGGCGGACTTGGCACTTTCGAAAGCCGAGGCAAGCTCGGACTCTCGAGTCTTGGAGTCACGCTCCAAACTCTCATGCTTTTCCATGAGAGCCTAGAGCTCTTGCTGAACTTCCGCCACCCGTGCCTCCTGCTTCTCCCGCTCTGCCCGCTCCGCGGCCGCACTGTGTTCGGCCGCGGACACAACATCCTTCAGGGCGGCCACCTCGTTAGTGGCCCCTGCGATACACATATTATCCTGGTTAATTTTAGTGCAACCAAAATCCTTTTCTGTAAGGTAACTATTCAAAGTGGTGTTACTCATCTTCTTTGTCCTCGAGCTGCTTCTTCGCATGGCCGAGCTCTCGCTCGGACCACTCGAGATCCTGCTTCAGCACATCGACCTCCGCCGTTAATGCGGCAGAGGCCAGCAGCGCAGCCTGCAAACCCATATTGACATATTCTTAGCAACCCTGCGTATATCTTGTTAGATCCTCAGTCCGGCTTTTCTTTCCGAACACGGAACGAGCATCGAAACTCTTGTCTATGCGGTATTACATTACATAATTTTAACTTCTTACCTCAAAGCCTGTTAAAAGGCTGCTGCAGGCTTCGGTCAGCCCGCTTTTGGCGAGCTGAACCTTCTGAATCACCGCACTCATGATAGTGCGGTGTTCTTCCTCGATGGAAGCGCCTTTAAGCACCTCCAACAAGTTATCCGGCGCCTCCGGTTGGACGGAGGCCGCCTGTGTCACGGTCTTGCCCTTCTATCGAAGGGGCCGCTTGCCGGACTCTGGAACCACCGCGGGTTCTGATGTAGAGTCCGGCACAAAGTCCGGGAGGCTGCCTGACGGCGCCTCCGGAGCCTCCTCCTGATGGGTCCCTCTCTGGGATCCCACCTCGACGTCCTCGTCGGCGCGTGGGGTTGAGGCAGTCGGAAGTGAATTCACATCCGACGAGGCCAATGACCTGCTCGCTGAGTCGGGGAGATCGTCATCGGCCGGACTACGGGCAGAATGCGGCGTTAGAAGGATACTACGTGACATAAAAGATATTGCATATAAATGAGCCGGATACTTACGATCTTGCCGGACGCCTGGCCCTTGGAGGCCACTCATCCTCGCCAACGCTGGTGTAGGCGAAACTGTCCGGGGGGATAGTTCTCCCCCTCTTGGACCCTTCGGCCTCCCCGATTGGGGAAGCCTTCCTCTTCTTCTCTCCCTCCTCCGGGAGAGAATACTCCTCCTCCTCGTCTTCGGGGAAGGAGTCCGCGTCGTCGTCAGACGCTTTGATTCTGGGAACTCTTCGAGTCCCCGGCCACCATCTTGGCCTTCTTCTCCGCACCACGTGCGGTGCGGAACCAACAGCCTCGTTAAGCAGGCGTCCACTGGAGTCTTCGGCATGGGAGCCGGGCTGATAAGCAGCTTGGCCTTCTCCATCCATTCCCGTCAAAGGAAGAGACAGAATGAAACCCCACTAGAGTCAATTTAATTATCACAAGTGTCCCGTAATGGGGTTGAATCACTTACCTCGTCGGTTGGATCTGCGAGCTGAATCGCGATCTTCCGTCGCGGATGCGGGGCTTGCGCCCTGAACAGCACCCTCGGCGCCTTTCAGATGTTGTATCGAAGAGCCCGCTTAGTGCCTGGTGCTGTTCAGAATTGAACTCCCACAAATTGAATGCCCGTTCTTGGCATGGGAGAATCCGGCGGATGAGCATGACTTGGACCACGTCGACGAGCCTGAGCTTATTGCTCACCAGCTTCTAGATGCAGGCTCGGAGTCCCGTCACCTCCACCGGATTGCCCCACTGCAAGCCCTTATCTTTCCAGGAGGTGAGCTGCGTGGGGACGCCAGATCTAAACTCGGGGGCCGCCGCCCATGTAGGCTTGCGCGGCTCGGTGATGTAGAACCACCCCGATTGCCACCCCTTGACGGAGTCCACAAAGGCCCCTTCGAGCCAAAGGACGTTGGGTAATTTACCCAACATGGCGCCTCCGCATTCCGCTTGCGTGCCCTTCACAACCTTCGGCTTGACGTTGAAGGTCTTGAGCCACAGGCCGAAGTGGGGCCGGATGCAGAAAAGGCCTCACACACGACGATGAACGCCGAGATGTTGAGGATGAAGTTGGCGCCAGATCGTGGAAATCGAGCCATAATAGAACATGAGCCCCGGACGAATGGATGGAGCGGAAAGCCCAGTCCGCGGAGGAAGTGGGGAAGGAAGACGACCCTCTCGTGAGGCCCAGGGGTAGGGACGAGCTGCCCCTCGTCAGGCAGCCGATGCGCGATATCGCCGGAGAGGTATCCGGCGTTGCACAGCTTGGTGATGTGCTCCTCCTTAATGGTGGAGGCCAACCACTTGCCTCCCCCTCCGGACATATTCGGAGAAGGTTGAGGCGAGATGCGCGAGCTTGGGTGTTGGAGCTTAAGTGCGCGGAGATGGATAAGCAAAGGAGGAAGAAGGCGTAGGTGAGAAGGTGAATCCTTATCCCTTATATATAGGCGGACGACAACTATGCGTCTCCCACCAGCCTGGTAAAACTCGCTTATCTCCCAAGCGCCACCATCAACGGCGCGGTTGGGTTACCCACGTCCGTATTGATGAGAATCCCGAAATAAGGGGAACACGATCTCTGCTCGACAAGGCGTGCCAAGGAAACCACTTAAGCTAAGCGTCTTTGAGGTGGTATGGTAAAAACAATTCAAACAAAGGCTTGGTAGCGGTGTGATGTCACGCCGCGTAATCGTCGCCAGATTGAACTAAGTGTACATTTTATTCTCTCTACGGTGGAATGTGGAATTTATTTTGCGAGCGGACACTATCCTCTGGATTATTCAAGGAGGAACCCGCCTTGCAATGCCGAACATTATGCGCCACGGACTAATTGTCATTGAAGCCTGGTTCGAGGATACTCTTGAGGAGTCTGGACTAGGGGTGTCCGAACAACCGGACTATCATTATCCGCGGACTCCAAGACTATGAAGATACAAGATTGAAGACTCCGTCCCATGTTGGATGGGACTTTCCTTGGCGTGGAAGGCAAGCTTGGCGATCTGGATATGTAGATCTCCTACCATTGTAACCGACTGTGTAACCCTAGCCTCCTCCGATGTCTATATAAACCGGAGGGCTTTAGTCCGTGGGACAACATACATTACAACAATCATACCATAGGCTAGCTTCTAGGGTTTAGCCTCCTTGATCTCGTGGTAGATCCACTCTTGTACTACCCATATCATCAATATTAATCAAGCAGGACGTAGGGTTTTACCTCCATCAAGAGGGCCCGAACCTGGGTAAAAACATCGTGTCCCTCGTCTCCTGTTACCATCCGCCTAGACGCACAGTTCGGGACCCCCTACCCGAGATCCGCCGGTTTTGACACCGACAGAGAGTTTCGTCAGAACGGCGGTGTGATGACGGTGATGATGAAGCTACCGACGAAGGGCTTCGTCTAAGCACCGCAACAATATGACCAAGGTGGATTATGGTGGAGGGGGGCACCGCACACAGCTAAGAGATCAATGATCAACTTGTGTGTCTATGTGGTTCCCCCTCCCCCGTATATGAAGAAGTGGAGGAGGGGGAGGGCCGGCCCTCTTCTATGGCGTGCCCTGTGGAATCCTACTCCCACCGGGAGTAGGACTCCCCCCTTCCAAGTATTAGGAGTAGGAGAGAAGGAAAGGGAAGAAAGAAGATAATAAAGGAGGGGGCGCCGCCCCTCCCCCTAGTCCAATTCGGACTAGGCCTTGGGGGCGCGCGGCCTACCCTAGGCAGCCCCTCTCTCTCTCCCTTAAAGCCAAATAAGGCCCAAATACTCCCCGATGAATTCCCGCAACTCTCCGGTACTCCGATAAATACCCAAACCGCTCAAAACCTTTTCGATGTCCGAATATAGCCTTCCAATATATCGATCTTTACGTCTCGAACATTTCGAGACTCCTCGTCATGTCTCTGATCTCATGCGGGACTCCGAACAACATTCGGTACATCAAAACACATAAACTCATAATACCGATCGTCACCGAACGTTAAGCGTGCGGACCCTACGGGTTCGAGAACTATGTAGACATGACCGAGACATGTCTCCGGCCAATAACCAATAGAGGAACCTGGATGCTCATATTGGCTCCCACATATTCTACGAAAATCATTATCGGTGAAACCGCATAACAACATACACTACAAAAAAAGACACATCCGTGACATTTGGGCCGAACGAATTTTTTTTTCTATCATACTTGTGACACTTCTATGACGATAATTGTGACAAAACCCAGTATCATCATAAATGTGGTGGGCTCTTACTTCTATGACAAAAAATCATGACAAAAAATGGGCTTTTCGTCCTGGGCAGGCCGGAGACGCAGCTGCATGACATTCTTTGGGCCGTCCATGATGGAAAAAACCGTGGTAGAAGCGAGGGCGAGGAAAATTTTGGTGAGTTCCCGGTTACGGTGGGTGGTCGGGGGCCAAGCGATGCGCATTTCTCTCATACACGTACGCGAGTGTGTGCGACGAGTTGGGCTCTAACTGAACCTGAGCGATTGCACTGCAGGCTACGCGTTACTGAACTCGAGTGATCGATCGATGGCTGTTAACTGAACGCGATCGAGCAATTCCTTCGCTACTATTGCTAACTGAAGCCGATCGATGCTTCCTCTGGATGAACAGTAAGCATTGCGGGAGGGAGGGGGTGGGTTTGGATGAACAATGAGCGGTGGGGGTGGATGAACAGGACCCCGTGGTGTTTCCTCTGGATGAACAGGACCCCAATCAATCGAGCCGGTTGGGGCTGGATGAACAGGAGCCCGTGGAGGGCTGGATGAACAGGCGACCCCATGGAGGGATGGATGAACAGTAGACGGTGGAGGGGTGGATGAACAGTAGCCCGTGGAGGGGTGGTTGAACAGGAGCCCGTGGAGAGGGGTGGTTGAACAGTAGCCGATGGAGTAGCGGGCGGTGGAGGCTGGATGAACAGGAGCCCGTGGATGAACAGTCGCAGGTGGAGGCTGGAGGAGGTCGACGGTGGATGAACAGTATCCTGTGGAGGCTGGAGGAGGTCGACGATGGAGATGAACAATATCCTGTGGAGTCCCATTTTGCGGTACGCCACACCCCTCCCGATGAACAGGACCCCCGTTTTGACCGTAGCACTCCAACACAAGTCTGTTTCCTCCGTTTTGCTGTACGCCACACCCCTCCCGATCAACAGGACCCCGTTTCGACCGTAGGAGGTCCAATACAAGGCTGTTTCCTTCGTTTTGCGGTACGCCAAACCCCTCCTGATGAACATGATCCCGTTTCGAACGTGGTCGGTCGAACACAAGGCTGTTTCCTCTGTTCTGCGGTACGCCAGGCCTCGTTTCCATCGCCTGTTCTGTCCAAGCCGGTTGGCTCCCACGCATTCTGTTGCCTCCCGATGAACATGACGCATTCCGTGGCCTCCCGATGAACACGACGCATTTCGTTGCCTCCCCATGAACACGACGACGATGCAGTTTCTCCATTCCAACCCAGCCATGTACACGAGCCCTAGCCGTACGTATGCGCGAGTAGGCGTTCGAGACCCCGCCCGTATGTACGTACGTGGTCGTATTTACTTTCTTGCACCCTGGCCGCTATACGTACGTGTATATGCTACGTGCACACCTCTACTCTGACACGTGCGCGCCTCTACATCGACCAGCATGTACGTACATGTTCGCGATCAAAATGACAACGCTACGTACGCTTTGACCAGGTGGGTCCCAACTGTCAGGCACTTCCTTGCGTGCGGAGATGTAACTGGTGGGTCCCAGAAGTCAGGGGCGAATCATTTTTTTGGCCTGTAATATGGAAGCACTTCTTGCGTGCGAAGATGTAGCTAGTAAGTCCCAGCAGTCAGGGGGGAACAATTTTTTTTCGCGAAATACGGTGGCCCGTCCGGTGGGTCCCTGCTTTCAGGTGGAGGAATCATTATTTTCCGCGTAATAAGGAGGCACTTCCTTGTTGCGGCCGTGGACCCAGCTAGCAGCCTCTCCACGTACAGTCCACGTCCGATGGAAGTCGTTCCTTGACCACATTGACCACGCCGCGCCGAGAGCACCAGGCCGATGGACGACGGCGAGGCCTAGGAAGGGGACGACGTGGAGCCGGGGAAGACGCGGCAGTGGATGCCCACGCGGAGAGGAGTACAAGGGTTCACTGGTTCGGCTGCGTTGTGAGGCTACCGTCACCGCAGAATAATAGGGGGTGTGGGTGAGTAGAGGTATGGCCTGGCCAGCGGTGAGGCCTCCGCGGCATCACAGTCGGCCACAGGAGGCAGGAGCATGCGGCACGACCGGCGCTAGTTTGGGCGGCTGGAGCAAGAAGACCAGAGGTTGAAGAAGCACTACGACCGTTGGATGAACATTGTACGGTAACAAGAGCTAGAATCGTTCATATTAACTAAGTTGACAAAGCCCTCCGTCCCCGTCAACTTGGTAGTCCCACAAGTCAGCCTCCCACTATGCTGGGTTCCAGCTGGCAGGGGGAGTATTCATTTTTTTGTGCGTAATAAGGAGGCACTTCCTTGCGTACGAATATAGCTGGTGGGTCTGACCAGTCAGCCGGGGGCACGTTTTTTTCGCGAAATAAAGAGGCCCTTTTGGTGGGTCCCAGATGTCATGTGGAGGAATCATTATTTTGCGTGTAATAAGGAGGCATTTCCTTGTGTGCGGCCGTGGACCCAGCTGTCAGCCTCTCCACGCACAATCTACTTCCGGCGGTGTCGTTCGTTGACCACGTTGACCATGCCGCGCCGAGCGCATCTAAGGTGGTGGACAACGGCGAGGCCCCGGATAGCAATGAGCCGGAGATGGGAAGACGCGGGAGTAGAGTCGCAGACGGAGACGTGTACGAGGGTTAACTGGTTCTAGTGTGGTGTGGTTCGGCAATCGGTGGAGAAGAACAGGAGGTGTGGAGGGTGGAGGGATGGCACGGCCAGCGGTGGAGTAGTGCTTCACAAATGAGCGTGCTAAGTGTAGAGCTGCTAGCAGCAGGAGGCGAGAGGTGGTCCCGGCAGCGCTGGAGGAAGAAGATGAGAATTGAAGATGGATGCCGGTCGTTGGATGTAAATCCAATGGCTAACGATGTCAGAATCATTTGTTGACTAAGTTGACAACGACTTGCGTTGGCTTCGACCTATTGGCCCACATTTCGGCCTCCAAAAATGTGGCACGTATTCAACCCATTTTTTTAGAATTTATAGTCTTTTTTGCGGGATAGAATTTACAGTCAATTTGATCTTTTTTTAATTACAGTCCATTAGCTGGGCTGGGTGAACAAATAATGTAGCGTCCATGCGGCCCATTTATTTATTTTTTCTAAAAAATTACAGGCCATTTGCACTTTCTCGAAATACACAATTTTGCTGGGCTGATTCTAATTATAATGTTGGGTTGGGCCAGCAATGTTATCAAAAAATAAATAGGGGCTGAGCATTTTGTTATAAATATATTTAAGTAATAAGTGATATTATTACATTCGTCCTTAAATCTTACCAAGCTTTTGTACACAATCACTAGGATTTTCGTGCCAAAACAATCTAGGATTTTATTGTTAAGAAATTATTTTTATAAGTTAATAAGATGTGGGATATTGTTTTCTTACATATGTAAGTATCTGTTAAATATATGATGACAATAAAAATAATATATAACATATAAAATAATTTAAATATATATAATATAGTTAGAAGGGAAACATAAGTTGGACCTGGCGTTCCTATTCTTATATAGAAAAATAGAACAGACCTCTGCGTTTTCTTCAAAAAAATACATAAATTGGGTTGCGATATTTCAGGAAAAATAAAACCTCGGATGGGAGGTCCATAGGCCGGTCGATACATGACGACCTCAAGAAAATACAAACAGGCCTATGGACCTCCCATCCGAGGTCGTGGGCTGCACATGTTAAAAAAGAAAGCCTAGACGGGGCAGCCCAAAACCCAGTTGATACTTGCTGCCCCAGTGATAATAAATGATACCTGCCAGCTCCCCGGCTTCGTTGTGAATTTATCTCCTATAGTAACTACGTTGAAGCACCTAAAAAATGTAACTATGTTGACAAACCCGTGGGCCCCAACGTCAGTATAGCATTAGGAGGAAGTATTTTTTCGACGAGGCACTTGCTTGCGTATGACCATAGACCTGGTGGGTATAGACTATCCGCCTCTCCACGTACATTCCTCTCCAGATTCCTCTCGTTTGTTCAGCATGTTCACAACGGCAGACAGTGGCATGCGGCGAGCGCACAAAGGCGAAGGAGGAGATCCGACCAACTGAGGAAGTGCCTTATTATTAACAAAACTACTGAACTAGCCTAGTGGCCATGTGACACTACCTGACAACTGTTCCACCCGGGTTCGATTCCACCTGTGCAGGGAAAATATCTCCAAATTTTTTGCCTCTGCCTTTATTGACATGTGGGTCCCCATTGTCATCTATGCACACCACGTCCAACACTTGCCAAAACTTCGTCCCTCATATTCTCAGTGTTTCGCACACTTGACATTGTGTGGGCATTTTGAAAATAGCATATCTTTTTGACTGTGCATCATATGAAGATGTGCTATGCATGAATGTTGATCAGCATGATGTTAACTGGATGGTAGTTCCATTTTCGACCATAAATAAAACTTCCAACATGATGTTAACCGTGTTTGAAAAGGTCGTGTTAATATAAATGCTCTGCCTCTAAAAGTTGCAGTTTCTTATCTGAAACTAAACCCGCAGTTTCTTATCTGAAACTGAAACTTGCAGTTTCTTCTCTGAGAAACACATTGTCTGCACTTTTATACTCCTATGAAACTACATTTTTTAAGTGCTAAAAATAGATCTCTGGAATTCATAAAATACTTCATATGCTCAATACTGCAAATCTAAAATTCAAAAGACATTCATATCTGAAAGTACTCTCAAAATACGGAACACAAAACACAATTCACAACCTGCAAATACCGACAACCCTAAGCTCCTCCTGACAATTCACAACCTGCCCAACTATTGGGCTGGGGGGCAGTCCCCTCCTATTGCTCGGCGGCAGACAGCCGCCCCGTGAGACGATGTGAACGGCAAGGGAGAGGATGGCAGGGAAGCGTCTTCGGGCCAACTGCTTTTCTCCTGTTGCAGTTTGGTTCGGTCGACGAAGACTCCACCGGCTCGCTCTGGCAAGACACCCTCACAAATGCCTCCCTATAGATGCTCGATCCTTCAATCTCTAGTGGATGCTCCATCTGGGATCGATACTCCCACCACCGCTCCCTCACGATCGGATTCGGTGAATCTGTTTGCTCCATGGCCCAGAGGAGCAGCTCTATGTACTCCTGCGCGACTCTCTTCGGGAGTATCGCTGCCTTTTCGCTCTGTTGCAGATATTTGGCCATGGATGTCGCTGTCGCCACTAGTTGGTCCTTGTTGTCAAACCAAGACTGTATCTCCAACATCCTAGCTAGCTTCACAGGGTTGCCATCTGCAATCCTCACGTATCGGTTGTACTCCTCCATCGATCTACTTCTCCACAGCACCTTCACTCGCCGGCGGTGGTTTCTGAATGGAAGAGGAGAGGAGCAGCGCTAGTTTTGGATTATAATGGGAGAGGAGCGACGCTGGTTTTGGACTGGAACAGGAGAGGAGGGGCTGTGGTTTTGAAATGGAAGAGGAGATGAGTGGCGCTGGATTTAGATTGGAACAGGAGAGGAGCGGCGGTGGTTTAAGAGGAGAAGAGCGGAAGAGCGGCGCTGTCTTGGAAGTATTTATTTGTTTTGCGTATTTTGGGTCAAAGTTTGACCACGTACTGTATTTGACAAGCAAAATGTGAATGCATGTCACTAAAAATTGTATCTTTTGGTTCGTATCTGAATGTACTTTCAAATTATATTATTTTTGCAACGTATAACATATATTTTATTTGCTAAAATCATGGTCAATTATGACCCAGAATAAAAGGGAGACTAGTTAATGTGGGGTCGCTTTCTTAATTGAAGGGTAAATTGATTTTGATTTTGATCCAGTCACAGCGCACCAGCCCTCTCGTCCAATCCTAAATCGTTGCCGCATGCTCCTCTCCCTCTTCTCCATTGCAAAACCACCTCCTCTCCTCTCCATCATCTCCATTCCAAAACCACCGTCTCGCCTCTCCCTCATCTGGTCTTCTCCATTGCAAAACCACCTCCTCTCCTCTCCATCATCCCCATTCCAAAACCACCATCTCGCCTCTCCTTCTTCTCTATTGCAAGACCACCGTCTCTCCTCCCATCTTCCAAAGCTAGCACCAGATCACTCAGAAGGACATCTATGGAGAGGATGCAACAGCGAATCAGGCAGATCGCCAGCGGCAACCAGGCAAAGTTAGCCAGGTTGAAGGAGATCCTTACTTGGTTTGACAATGAGTGGGAGATTTCGAGGACGGTGAGGGCCATGTGGCAATGTATCCGAAAGAGCGAGACGACGGCGATGTACATGTACTCCTCGGCGGCAGTCACGCTGTAGTCCTTCGAGTTCATTGAGTATCTCCTCTGGGCGATGGAGCAGACAGATTCGCCCGAGGCGACAGTCAGGCGGAGGTGGTGGGCGTACAGGTCGAAGGTCGAGCACCCAGAGGATAATGAATCGATCAAGTATGGTGTGCCGTTCATGAGGGTGCAGAGCTAGCCGGAGACACAGGAGTATTCGTTCTCCCACCACAAGAGGAGGCCGGATGGCGTGACGTTGCTTCCCCGCTGTTCTCCATGGTTCCATCGACGCTAACCTCGTTTCAACGGCAGTGGTAGGGTTTAAGGTAAGCTTCGTACTAACCTAATCTTCCACCTGCTCATGCTTACAATCAGTGTGACAGCTAGTGAAAATCATGATTACAATCAATCTCCGAGTACTACACCAATCACCCTAAAATAGCTCTGGGCCTTTGGGTCAAAGTTGTGACACAGTGTACAAATAAAGAAAAATAGATTGGTGCTTCTTTCAGAAAAGAGTACTCCCTAGAAAACTGCCAATATAAGCTACTAGTATTTGGTTAGAGGATTTGCTGCCGAAAAAGATCTGTCCACAGAGAGCGCCACACATCCCACTAGTGGTGGTGGATGTCAATGCGTGCATGGAGCATGGTTGGTGTCGGTAATTTTTACTTGGCACACCTCGCACTCTGCATATATGCCGGTTCCATACGTACATTTGTGCAGTTCCACCAAAATGCAGCTGAATAACCCTATTTGCACAGGTAATGAAAAAGCGTGATTACATTATAGTGGCACTAGTTGATGAAACACACAAAATAAATAGAAGAAAATATTGTGATAGTATCATAGTATGCCATGCTGCGAGGGCGAGATGGGCCCTGCGGCGCCTCATACGATACGCCTCATACTGGAAATCGTCTCAAGTCTCCCAGATACACCTTATGCCAGTGATGAACATCGGTGTACAACGGTAGTACAAGGAGGCGCCTTGAGATATTCAAATCTCCATTTTTGTATAGATCAACTAAAATTAAGCACCCCAGTTTGCAAAAATGCTTAAACATTAACAATGGGACTAGTTGATGAAACATACATTAACAAAGAGAAGCACTTTCTTTATCTACATTGGAAATGAAATGATAGAGAGGAGACTCACTCTATTTTAACTGTATTATTACTTCATTTTATCAGTGACACTAGGGTCGAGCAGGTGGCAAACGAGGTGTACCGTGCGTCGCAAGGATGGAGGCCGGGGGTGCTTAGACTGGGATGCTGAAGCTGGCTCTTTCAGTCACCAACATGGATGATCCAATTCATGGGACCTTTTGGTGCAGTTCACCTAAAATTAAGCAATGTCCCATGAGCTAGCAGCTTCTTCTTCATTTTTTTAAGAAAAGAGCTCCAGCCCCGGTTCCATTTCCATCAGAAAACGAAACCCACAGAGCTTCTTCATTAGTTGCAATAAAATTGAGCAACATCAAGGTTGGTTGTGAAGCTCCTGGAATGTTCAACTATAATTTGGAGATCATTTCTGCAGTTCAACTAAGATCGAGCGTGAAATGTATATCTCTGTTGCGCAAAAAAGGTGGAAAGGAGGGTGACTAACAAGTGATGAAACATGCATCAAATGAAAAGAAGCATGTTCCTTATCTGAATGGCAATCCTACAAGGACAGTAACAATTTCTAAAGCAAAGGCATTGCTAGATATTAGTGTGGGCATTAGGATTAACTATGACAACCGTTAAATACGACATTACTTTGGGCACGGGAGAGTAGGCGGACCAGGACAGTTGCATTTCTAACGAAAAGAAGCAACTTATCTTAATGGGAAATTTAGCAGGACATGTAAAAAAGTTCTATTGATTCATATTACTGGAGGCATTACATTGAAAACTGTCACATCCCAGGTTCTGACAATGCCTAGTGCATGCATTAGAGTGTTGCATCATGTTTAAATTTCATGAAACTTGAAATGGGGATTGTTTAAACCCTAGCACCAAATGAATTCAACTAGGATCAAAATAAAATCTTTTTCATTGAACTCAAAATGCCCTCTAAAAATGTTCAACATTTCTGGTTTGAGGTGAAAGCATCTACCAAAAATGGTTTATATTTTTGCAGACATATTGGGCTCAATTAAATCATACTCTATTTGCATTTGGGCATTTAAATGCTATAAAATATTCTAAATGCCCAAATAATTCTGAAAATAAGTGTGGGCTGTTGGAAATAATCTAAATAGAGCCCCGATTATTGTCGGGATTTTAAGGATGCCTAAGTATTTTAATAAAGCCCTACAGATTCTAAATAATAGAAAACAGAAATAAAGCAGAGAGAACTTACCTCACCACTGGCGCCTACCAAGCCCACTGGCCTCACTGGCCGGCCCACCGGCAGCCCAGCCACCAGCCCAGCCCATTAGCCTCCCCTGTCGTCTTCCTCGCGACAAGAGGGGCGCCGGGCGTGTGCCCGTGTCTTGTGAGGCGCGCCACGCCTGCCACCTCTCCTTGCCGCCTCCCCTCGACGCCCTAGCCGCCCCTCGTGATGCCACGCACCTCCCGGACCTCCTCGCTCTCTCCTCACCTCACTTCCCCCCCTCTCTCTTCCCCACCGAAGGGGCTCATCGCCACCGACGCCTGCTTCACCGTAGCCACCGCCTTCCCTGAACCTCTCTCCGCCTCGGAAGATCTCCCGACCACCTCTTCCTCCTCGACGAGTCACGCGAGCTCGTCCGCCGCACATCGCCGCCAGACGCTTTCTTCTCCTTCGCCACCGAGATCGCGGTGACCTCCGTCGTCACCAACCCCTCCCCGAGCTCGCCGACTGCCTCGCCCGAACCGCCGTGAGCTTCTACGCCGTCTCCCCTCTTCTTTGCGTCGTTTATGCCTCTAACCGCCTCCTCCACGGGCCGAGATGCTCCGCCGCAAGAGCTTGTCGCGGCGTTGCTCGGTGACCATTTGGTCGCGCCAATGTGCCAATCACGCCCGCCGCACCGCGTAGTGCCTCGCCCGCGCTTTAGTCCACACGCTTGCTTCGCTGCAACCGCGGCCCGTGCATGCCGAACTCCGGCCGCCCATTGCCGAGCTCGCCGGCGTCGTTCCGGCGTCCCGTGTCCAAGCACTTTCGCACCAATGGATGCGGTAGCTCCCACCACGCCAGAAGCGCTTCTCCGCTGCCGATTTGGTTGACGGAGGACCAAATCCGAAGCCCGCCGCCGCATCTAGCCTCGCCGGCGGCTAAACGCCGGCGTGTTGACCACTTTGACCGGCGGGGTTTGACCCCCCAGAGTCACTGACGTGCGGGCCCGTCTCTGTTAACCTCTAGTCAAATTTAGATTAGTGCTAATTAACCCTGACAGTTAGCTTAGTCACTAACCAATGGGCCCAGGCCCTAATTAACCTAGGTTAGTGTTGACGTAGCACTAACTAACCTCGTTAGTTAGTCGTTACACCGACATGTGGGCCCCAAATAGTCAGTTTGACCTGGACTGGCGCTTTTGACCTGATGACGTCACCCCGACGTCATGCTGATGCAGTAAATGATTTTCTGTATTTATTTTTATACAGGAAATTCCAGAAAATTGTATAAACTTCTAAAATTCATATAAAATCAACCATAGCTCCAAATCAAACAAATTATATATGAAAAATTATCAGAAAAAATCAAGGAATCCATCTGTACCATTTTCATGCATGTTTGAACAATGTTTGTCCTCTGTTTTGGACAAAACAAATAAAGGGCATTTAAATAATCATATATGGAGTTTGAATTTGGATAAAGTATTCAAACCAACTTCATTTAAATCATAGCTAGGTGCATTAGCTCAAATCACAGCATATTGCCATGTCATGATCATGCATCATATTGTAGCATTGCATTGATTGTGTTCTTTCTCAGTTGCCGGTGTTTGTCCCCTCTCGATAGACGTGGTTCCGACGACGAGTTCGATGACACCGATGAAGAACTATATTATCTTCAGAAGTGCCAGGCAAGCAAAACCCCCTTGTTCATTCCGATACAATCCCACTCTCTCACTCCTGCTCTCTTTTACTGCATTAGGACAACAACGATTCATCTGTTACTTGCTGCGGTAGCTGAACCCCTTTATCCTTTGCATGACTGTCATTCCACAAGAAATAGATGAAACCCACTAGCATGAGTAGGAGTTGTTTGAGCCCTGTTGTGCCTACTCATTCATGCTTGTTTGTCATGCCTGCTCTTGCTTAGAGTTGAGTCGGTCCGATTCATCGAGAATGAATCGAGGTGTGTGAACATGTCCTCTTGTGTGTGAGCTAAGTGTGTGAACACGATTTGGTAAAGGTAGCGGTGAGAGGCCATGTAGGAGTACATGGTGGGTTGTCTCATTGCAGCCGTCCTCGAGAACTGAGTTCGTGTTTGTGATCCATGATTCAGCTACTACCACGCATTGGGCCGAAACCAATGGACCCTCTCGGCTTCTTAATCACCCTTGTCCTCTGTCCGGGAGTTGCAAGTAGTTTACGTGCTTGTAGTATGTTTGGAGGCCGTCTTGCAGCTGACCGTAGGGGTGGGATGTGATGCGGTAGGCACGTGGCACGGTGTACCGGGCGCCTTTGGTGTCTCGGGAACCCTGTTCACATCGTTTGGGGCTGTGGCGAAACTTGGCCGAACTCCTCATAGATGGAACCCAAATAGGCGATAAACCTGGACTAGGGACTTGAGTGTTTAGGTAGGCCGTGGCCGACACCCACGTTGGGCTTCCGCTTGAAGGTTGCCGAGTACATGTCGTGTAAACGGCGGTAAGTGGTGAGAGCGTGTGTGAAGAAGTACACCCCTGCAGGGTTAACATTATCTATTCGAATAGCCGTGTCCGCGGAAAAGGACTTCTGGGTTGCTTATAACAGTTCATAGACAAGTGAAAGTGGATACTCTAAAATGCGCAAGATAAGCGTGAGTGCTATGGATGGCGTTCTCGTAGGGAGACGGAGCGGATCCATAGTGGTGTATTGCTATGGTGAATATGTGGACTCGTGTGCGCCACCTCAAAGAGTTACTTGCAGTCATAGTTTAGGATAGCCACCGAGTCAAAGCTGGCATGCTGCTGTTAAACTCCACCATTCCCTTGTTGATAATGATGCATATGTAGTTAGTTCTGATGTAAGTCTTGCTGGGTACATTTGTACTCACGTTTGCCTATTTTATGTTTTTGCAGAGAGACTTTAGTCTCGCTAGTAGTTCCACGTGGACTTCGACGTTTAGCTTGTTACCTCAGCTACGATCTTGTGCCCTCGGCAGATCTCGTAGATAGTCGCTTTCAAGCCTTTTTCATTTGTAGATGTCGTACTCGGACATATTAGCTTCCGCTTGTGCTTTGACTTGTATGCTCAATGTTGGGTCATGATACCCTGTTTGTAATATCTCGCTCCTCGGGCCTAATGAATAAATACTTGAGTCGTAGAGTCATGTTGTGATGCCATGTTGTATTTGCACATATCGAGCATATTGTGTGTATGTTATTGAAATGCTTGGTATGTGTGGGATCGACTATCTAGTTGTTTATCTTTAGTAGCCTCTCTTCGGGAAATGTCTCCTAGTGTTTCCACCGAGCCATGGTAGCTTGCTACTACTCCGAACACTTAGGCTGGCGGCATGTGTCCTTCTTCGTCTCTGTGGTCTGTCCTTCGGGAAATGTCACGCAATGAGTACCGGAGTCCTGTTAGCCCGCTACAGCCGGTTTATCGGAGTCCTGCTAGCCCAAAGCTACAGCCCGAACTTACTTGCGATGACCGACACGCTCGATGTTTGGGTCATGGATGCTGTCCTCGTAAGTCTGTGCCACTTTGGGTTTACGACTAGCCATGTCAGCCGGGCTCCTTTTCATATGGATGCTAGCGACACTATCATATACGTGCCAAAAGGCTAAAACGGTCCCGGCTAAGGTAAGGCGACACCGTTGGGATACCGTGCGTGAGGCCGCAGTTTATATGATGTGTTACAGTGCTAGATCGATGTGACTTTGAGTCGGGTCCCGACAGCTTTGGTATCGAGCTTGACTGCTCAGAGGATTACCAAGCCAAACCGGTCAAGTTGAGTCTAGAAATGCTTTAGTTATGTAGGGAATTGATTGTGGGATGGGAACGTAAGGCTCTTTTTACTCCTTATACCTCATGGCCTTCGATCCGAAATCATCCTCTTCTCTTCTACGGGGATTAAGAACTAGGCCTTCTCATCTATCTATTAGGATGACGTGTTACTAATCCATAGACTTATGCAATTGTTAGCTTCAAATCTCAGCTCAGTTTTTACTACTTCCGTATGTTCATAATCATGATCTCAAACCTTGATATTGTGCTTGGAGTGGCTATGCCACCATTTTTGTAGCATGTCTCCAATCTTTTGAGCATTTACAGCCGTTATGTCAGTCCGAGTCATCCTGTGTTTCTAAACAATCGATGCACTTGCAAATCCTTTCCCTCTGGTTTTGATGTTCCTTTGGGCCAAAGTTAATCACACTAATTGCTGAGTTGAGGTATTCTATTGCCTCGACATATATGTTGGAATTATTATTATGACCCTAGGTGTTTTAGGAGTCATCTAGTAATTTAGCCATGATTTGTGTCCCAAAGTGATGATTACGCCTTTATTCTCGAAAGCATCCCGTGATGCTACTTAGTAGTAGGTATTCTATTCCTGGGTTTTGAACCCAAGACTCACCCTACTTACCTCATGCTGATAGTGCTTGCTAGTTCCTTTAGGAAATTAGTAACCTTTGCATTAATCCTCGAGGTCCGTGGTATTTCCCTCTTCCAAATACTATGAACCACTTATGGCGGAAGTTTGTTGGATCAAAAGATCACAACAAGAGTGCTCTTGAGGAGCTCTCCATTCATAAACCGTGACTCTGCCAGTTCTACCTTTCCGCATGGATTATCCGGAAGAAATTTGTTGAACTTGGTTCGACATACTAATCTATGCATCCACAACTCAGAAAATCATATGTTCCTTTGAGTTGTCCCCCTTTAGTTGTATCCTAACCTTCGTCTATCAATTGATAGTCAAGAGTATGCGTGCATTCGTTTATCGATGCCTATCACTCTTGTGGCCCGTCAGGCCATTCTATTCCAGAATGACTAGGAGAAACAAATTCCAGAACCTCATCCATATCTAGGATTGGGTCAAAGCAATTGTAATTCGCAAATCAAATTGCTAATCTAGCTTCTGCTCTGTTCTACCTTGGAGTATTACCATCTTGACATTAAGAATATCATGAGAATTGCACTACCTCTTATGAATTCTTGACGTAGTAATACTTCTCGCTATCATTATTCATTCCTCGGTCCCCGTGTTTTTGCAACCGGAATACCGGCAAGTGAATCGTAATGTGTGAAATCTATACTCCTAGCAACTCCGTTGCTTGGTAGTTGAAGGACAATAATTTCATCCTTAGCATGTTGATTCTTGAATCATCATCCTAAGATAGATCGTGCTACCTAGTCCTTACCTACGGTGCACTCTTCGATCAAAGAGTTAGGATTGTGCCAATCCCTCGCTCTTGTGATCATATCGTCTTGCCCTGAAAAGCAAGATTGTTCTCGAGCTTAGTAACATATCGGTGGTTCATGATTCTCCGATTGTCTTCTCGGAGGTGTCACCAGGTTGTCACCTGACCGCTATGTTGAGTTCGTGATCAAGTTGGTTTTTCATACACCACTCCTTCTCCAAGAATCTGTGTTGGATATCCCTGAGCTAGTTGGTTGAGCTAGACAACAACTTGGAGAGTTGGAAGATAAAAGCTTGTCTGACTTAGTTCATCTTAAGGGATATCTCGTATGTGTTGTAGAAAGATGATTTCTTCATCGATTGGTCCTCGTGATCAGTTGTTGAACTTATCGTCTTGTCCAGACCTTGATTTGAGTATGGGCTATCCTCAAATCAAGTCAGGACCAACGGTGTTCGTAATGTTGTCTTACTCATGGATTTTCCTCGAGCATACACCATTATATCTTTTGGGTCTGACCAATGCTATCACTTGTTCTCATAATTATGGAATTCCATCTTCATGGAAAACCAGGATGAATTGTTGTTGAGCCCATCGACAACATCCTTGTCTTCTCCATAATTTTGTTGAACATTAAGCTAGTGTTGGAAACTTTTTAAAGCATTTGTTCATGCTAGCTCATGAAGCATATGTTCAGATGTAAGAAGTGACTTCCTCTAGTTCATGTGCATTAGATGTAAGTTGCCGCCGAGGATTCGGGAAAGTCAATGTTGCTTCCTTTGGAATCATCCCAAATCATTCATGCATACGCATAAGTATTCGTGGTTCGAAGACTTGCAACCTTCATTCTATATGTATTCCTAGCACACCAAGCCACTGATTGAATTGTTCAAGGAGAAGAAGTTCCTTCTTAAGAGCAAGACTTATGCAAGGACTTCGATATCCTCGATGATGGTTTCCCACCTGAACTCGGTAGTGTTTTATCATAAGACTACTATGTGGTCATGCTTGTCTGGGACAGCGTGTTCACATGTGTTTAGCAGAACCAGCTCATGTTTTGGAGCTTACTACCGTAGTCCATTTCCTGAGAATCTCGCAACATCTTCTCGTCGACTTGTGTTGCAAACTTACATTTTACTTTCTAGACCTTATGAGTCTGGAATACTCTGACGCCAACCAGATCTGAATCTCAGGCAGATATGTTAGTTGGAACATCTCCCAAGAACTATAATATTGGTCTCTCGATAACCGGTAAAGAGGATGTCGTGGCCAACACACCCCGCCGGAAGACCTATTATTGCAGTATTTTGATTGAAGAAGTTGGCCGCCTCCCCATAAGGACTTTGTAGGATTTACTCCCTAGTTGTCCCTTATGGACTTTTGTGTTTCCGAAGTCCGACCTTTACTTGATGTCCTAGATACCAGACCATATCTATGGATGGGATACACTGGTACATCAAGGAGAACATTAGAAGTGGAGTGCTAAATGCCTCTCGGTCGATCATCCAGATTTTGTTTCCTTGGCCTCGCTAAGGTGAAATCTGAGAAGGTGTTATCTTCCTTTGCATCTGCATCGTCCATCACTATTCATCATGGTAGTATGATGTGTTGCCAGGATCCTCGACATGGATGTTGGTAAAACCTTGATGATTATGGAAATGCTCAAGTTCTTGAGAGCACGCACAAGCGCTAGGTGTTATCATCGGCACTAACTGGGCTTGCTCTCAGTCCCTCGGTTATGCTATAACTTCTCCAACAGTGGAATCACCCTCTACTGTTGAGCTTCTCCCCAGTTACTAAAATCATCCTTTGTGTTGTCTCCAACAAGGTAATCCACATCATCCATTCTAGCCCGAGAATGTCATTCCTTCAGACTCCTTCAAATGATCGATGGTGAATTGCCTTAGGCTGGTATAAAGAATTTCAATGATCTCTAAATCAAAGGTAATTCTTTTTGCCACTTAAGGGGATATATCTACGAATTGCCTTCCTCTAAAAATGTCTCGCTGTGGTATCATGGCAACTCAAACTCTTGCTACGTTGACAACTGTTCACCACCCTCTTAGGTGTGGAATTATTGTCTACCTAGTGAACCCTCGTCGTCTGTTCCACTCCAATCCTCTAGATGTGTGCTTTGTATCTCAGCTTGCTAGATGTTTTTATGACTCATCCCGCGAGCCGATCCTAAGTTGTTCGATCTTCGAGAAGATCGATCCTTCTAGAGTTTTCTTTCTCTTCTTGTTGTCATGTCGATTAGAGTTCTCAGAGCAAGACTTCGAGATAATGATGGTGATCGAATCAACGTTCATTTGAAGCGCAACTTGGATCGTGAAGATTATATTAGTTTGCGCTTTCCTTTCATCTTACCCTACGCTTGAATCTCGGGTCGAGATTCTTGTTTAGTGGGGGTGAGCTGTCACATCCCAGGTTCTGACAATGCCTAGTGCATGCATTAGAGTGTTGCATCATGTTTAAATTTCATGAAACTTGAAATGGGGATTGTTTAAACCCTAGCACCAAATGAATTCAACTAGGATCAAAATAAAATCTTTTTCATTGAACTCAAAATGCCCTCTAAAAATGTTCAACATTTCTGGTTTGAGGTGAAAGCATCTACCAAAAATGGTTTATATTTTTGCAGGACATATTGGGCTCTGAATTAAATCATACTCTATTTGCATTTGGGCATTTAAATGCTATAAAATATTCTAAATGCCCAAATAATTCTGAAAATAAGTGTGGGCTATTGGAAATAATCTAAATAGAGCCCCTGATTATTGTCAGGATTTTTAAGGATGCCTAAGTATTTTTAATAAAGCCCTACAGTTACAGAAATAATAGAAAACAGAAATAAAGCAGAGAGAGAACTTACCTCAGCTTACCTGGCGCCTACCAAGCCCACCTGGGCCTCACCTGGCTGGCCCAGCTGGCAGCCCAGCCACCAGCCCAGCCCACTAGCCTCCCCCCTGTCGTCTTCCTCGCGACAAGAGGGGCCGGGCGCGTGTGCCCGTCTTGTGCCATGCGCCTGCCACCTCCTGCTTGCCGCCTCCCCCTCGACGCCCTGGCCGTCCTTGGTGATGCCACGCACCCTCCTGGACCCTCCTCGCTCTCTCCCTCACTTCCCCCTGGATCCCTCTCTCTTCCCCACCGAGCGGGGCTCGTCGCCACCGACGCCGTTCACCGTAGCCACCGCCTTCCCCTGAACCTCTCTCCGCCTCCAGAAGATCTCCCACGACCACCTCTTCCTCCTCGACGAGTCACACGAGCTCGTCCGCCCTGCATCGCCGCCTGCATCGCCTTCTTCTCCCTTTGGCCACCGAGATTGCCAGCGACCTCCCGTCGTCACCAACCCCTCCCCGAGCTCGCCGACTGCCTCGCCCGAACCGCCGTGAGCTTCTACGCCGTCTCCCCCTCTTCTTTGCGCTGCTTATGCTTCTAACCGCCTCCTCCACCGGAGCCGAGATGCTCCGCCGCGAAGAGCTTGTCGCCGCGTTGTTCGTGACCATTTGGTCGCGCTTAATGTGCCAATCACGCCCGCCGCACCGCAGTAGTGCCTCTCCCGCTTTAGTCCACACGCTTGCTCGCCGCAACCGCTGCCCGTGCACACCGAACTCCGGCCGCCATTGCCGAGCTCGCCGGCGTCGTTCCGGCGCCCTCGTGTCCAAGCACTCGCACCGATGGATGTGGTAGCTCCCACCTACGCCAGAAGCTTCTCATTGCCGATTTGGTCGACGGAGGACCAAATCCGAAGCCCGCCGCCGCATCTAGCCTCGCCGGCGGCTAAACACCGGCGTGTTGACCACTTTGACCGGCGGGGTTTGACCCCCCAGAGTCACTGACGTGCGGGCCCGTCTCTGTTAACCTCTAGTCAAATTTAGATTAGTGCTAATTAACCTCGACAGCTAGCTTAGTCACTAACCAAAGGCCCAGCCCTAATTAACCTAGGTTAGTGTCGACGTAACACTAACTAACCTCGTTAGTTAGTCGTTACATCGACATGTGGGCCCCACCGTCGGGTTTGACCTGGACTGGCGCTTTTGACCTGATGACGTCACCCCGACGCCATGTTGATGCAAAATGATTTTCTCAGATTTATTTTTATACAGAAATTCCGAAAATTGTATAAACTTCTAAAATTCATATAAAATCAACCATAGCTCCAAATCAAACAAATTATATATGAAAAATTATCAGAAAAAATCAAGGAATCCATCTGTACCATTTTCATGCATGTTTGAACAATGTTTGTCCTCTGTTTTGGACAAAACAAATAAAGGGCATTTAAATAATCATATATGGAGTTTGAATTTGGATAAAGTATTCAAACCAACTTCATTTAAATCATAGCTAGGTGCATTAGCTCAAATCACAGCATATTGCCATGTCATGATCATGCATCATATTGTAGCATTGCATTGATTGTGTTCTTTCTCGCTTGCGGTGTTTGTCCCTCTCGATAGACGTGGTTCCGACGACGAGTTCGATGACACCGATGAAGAACTATATTATCTTCGAAGTGCTGCAAGCAAAACCCCTTGTTCATTCCGATATAATCCCACTCTCTCGCTCCTGCTCTCTTTTATCGCATTAGGACAACAACGATTCATCTCATTACTTGCTGCGGTAGCTGAACCCCTTTATCCTTTGCATGACTGTCATTCCACAAGAATAGATGAAACCCACTAGCATGAGTAGGAGTTGTTTGAGCCTGTTGTGCCTACTCATTCATGCTTGTTTGTCATGCCTGCTATCGCTTAGAGTTGAGTCGGGTCCGATTCATCGAGAATGAATCGAGGTGTGTGAACATGTCCCACTGTGTGTGAGCTAAGTGTGTGAACACGATTTGGTAAAGGTAGCGGTGAGAGGCCATGTAGGAGTACATGGTGGGTTGTCTCATTGCAGCCGCCCTCGTGAACTGAGTTCGTGTTTGTGATCCATGATTCAGCTACTACCACGCATTGGGCCCGAAACCAATGGACCCTCTCGCTTCTTAATCACCCTTGTCCTCTGTCCGTGAGTTGCAAGTAGTTTCGGTGCTTGTAGTATGTCGGAGGCCGTCTTGCGCAGCGCTGACCGTAGGGGTGGGCTGTGATGCGGTAGGCACGCGGCACGTGTACCGGCGCCTGCTTGGTGTCTCGGGAACCCTGTTCACATCGTTTGGGGCTGTGAGCGAAACTTCGGCCGGAACTCCTCATAGATGGAACCCAAATAGGTGATAAACCTGGACTAGGGACTTGAGTGTTTAGGTAGGCCGTGGCCGACACCCACATTGGGCTTCCGCTTGAAGGTTGCTGAGTACATGTCGTGTAAACGGAGGTAAGTGGTGAGAGCGTGTGTGAAGAAGTACACCCCTGCAGGGTTAACATTATCTATTCGAATAGCCGTGTCCGCGGAAAAGGACTTCTGGGTTGCTTATAACAGTTCATAGACAAGTGAAAGTGGATACTCTAAAATGCGCAAGATAAGCGTGAGTGCTATGGATGGTGTTCTCGTAGGGAGACGGAGCGGATCCATAGTGGTGTATTGCTATGGTGAATATGTGGACTCGTGTGCGCCACCTCAAAGAGTTACTTGCAGTCATAGTTTAGGATAGCCACCGAGTCAAAGCTGGCTTGCTGCTGTTAAACTCCACCATTCCCTTGTTGATAATGATGCATATGTAGTTAGTTCTGATGTAAATCTTGCTGGGTACATTTGTACTCACGTTTGCCTATTTTATGTTTTTGCAGAGAGACTTCAGTCTCGCTAGTAGTTCCACGTGGACTTCGACGTTTAGCTTGTTACCTCAGCTACGATCTTGTGCCCTCGGCAGATCTCGGTAGATAGTCGCTTTCAAGCCTTTTTCATTTGTAGATGTCTCGTACTCGCACATATTAGCTTCCACTTGTGCTTTGACTTGTATGCTTCAATGTTGGGTCATGAGACCCTGTTTGTAATATCTCGCCCTCGGGCCTAATGAATAAATACTTGAGTCGTAGAGTCATGTTGTGATGCCATGTTGTATTTGCACATATCGAGCATATTGTGTGTATGTTATTGAAATGCTTGGTATGTGTGGGATCCGACTATCTAGTTGTTTATCTTTAGTAGCCTCTCTTACGGAAATGTCTCCTAGTGTTTCCATCGAGCCATGGTAGCTTGCTAATGCTCCGGACACTTAGGCTGGCCGGCATGTGTCCTTCTTCGCTCTGTGTCTGTCCCTTCGGGAAATGTCACGCAATGAGTACCGGAGTCCTGTTAGCCCGCACAGCCGGTTTATCGAGTCCTGCTAGCCCAAAGCTACAGCCCGAACTTACTTGTCGATGACCGACACGCTCGATGTTGGGTCATGGATGCTGTCCTGTAAGTCTGTGCCACTTTGGGTTTACGACTAGCCATGTCAGCCGGGCTCCTTTTCATATGGATGCTAGCGACACTATCATATACGTGTGCCAAAAGGCGCAAACGGTCCCGGGCTAAGGTAAGGCGACACCCGTTGGGATACCGTGCGTGAGGCCGCAAAGCGATATGATGTGTTACAGGCTAGATCGATGTGACTTTGAGTCGGGGTCCTGACAAAAACAACATTGGTTTAACGTGTTCTTACTTTTAACAATGCGACTGCTATATTTTACCAGTGGCAATACATAAGAGTGGCTCGGGGCAACGAACATCAGAACATGATATCTGGGTTGGTCCCACTTTTGTTCGGTATAGCCACCTTATACTGTGTGAGGCTAGCAAATCTAGTGCTAGACTTACTCTGTTGACTTGTCCCCCAGTCCCCACTTTCTTTCCTTTTTCAACCAATAGATCAGGTTTATATTGAGTCTGTACTACGTTTCCCTTTATTTCCTATTAGACCTAGAGACCAGTTGGATAGCAGCCTCTACTACTTTTTGCCCCATTATTTCCTCTTTCACCAAGTCCTAGATTCAGGTAACAAATCTTCCCCACCCCCACCCCTTTCTTCCTTGTTTGAACCAAGTAGTACTAGATTCGAGTGCATGAACTAGTTTTACCTCTTAACCGTAAAAATTTAGGTGGTTTTCAGACAACCGATCGATCCTATCTATGAGGGGGCCTGAGAAATAGTAAAAGATACAAATGCAGCGAGGTCAGGAGCTCAGGAAGTAGAGCAAGGCCGGTTTTGAAGGAAGTTATACCCGATGGTCGCCGGGATGTCGCTAGGTGGGCGGCGGGAGGCCGGATCTGCCCACACTACGACAGCGAGGAAGAAGGGGTCGGAGGCCCTCCCTCGCCAGCGGTGCTTGGGAGAGAACGGCAAGGCACGCTGATCGGGACGCGCTGGCAGTGGGTAAGAGCCATCGCCGAGGGCGACTGCGTGAACGTTGAACCTTCTCACCTTCCCTGGCAGAGAGGATCTAGCTGGATCTGTGAGCAGAGAGAGAGAGAGAGAGAGAGAGAGAGAGAGAGAGAGAGAGAGAGAGAGAGAGAGAGAGAGAGAGAGAGAGAGAGAGAGAGAGAGAGAGAGAGAGAGAGAGAGAGAGAGAGAGAGAGAGAGAGAGAGAGAGAGAGAGAGAGAGAGAGAGAGAGAGAGAGAGAGAGAGAGAGAGAGAGAGAGAGAGAGAGAGAGAGAGAGAGAGAGAGAGAGAGAGAGAGAGAGAGAGAGAGAGAGAGAGAGAGAGAGAGAGAGAGAGAGAGAGAGAGAGAGAGAGAGAGTGGCCACCGCTCTCGTGTTTAGATCTGGAGAGGACGAGACATGTGAAGAGAGCAACACTAGCAAGCAAGCGCGGAAGCTCCTGCCTATATAGGGGAGTACTAGTTTTCTTTGTTCTACCGGAGCTGACTTGACCTCGTCAATGACTCTCGAGAAGCCTTCATGCATGTGGCCCAGAGGCGCAGTTGTCGTCATTTTGATCTAAAGCACTGGATTATAACATATAACACGAAAAAATGCCACATGACAAGAAATCATAACCTCACTGCCCAAAGGAGACAACATGAATCCCGACGGACAAACTAGACGAGGATCAAAGCTCAAATTAAAAATAAACTCGTAGAAAAGGGGTCCGTCGATAGATGTCCTAATTAACATAGCCAGCTTGACCTAGATGGCAGCCGAGTAGTCTTCGTGCATGTGCCCCCAATGACTAGCCCAACTCAGATGTCGTTGTTTAACCCTCGCAGTGATCCGAAGCACATGACACCTAATTTTGCGAGATGACAAGAAACCTTTTTTAGATTTCTCACCAGAACTACAACCCTGTACAACATAGCCTGCACGATATGTAGACGATAGCCAATCCAGGCGTGTCTGCTGAAGTCTGGTCACATGCATGGACGAACTGATCTTCCGTGTCTTGCAGGGATCGTCCAGGCACCAACGTAGTACAACACTTCTCTAGTACTATCGCTCGTCTCTATCTTCTA
Source organism: Aegilops speltoides (assembly GCA_021437245.1). Lineage (NCBI taxonomy): Eukaryota > Viridiplantae > Streptophyta > Magnoliopsida > Poales > Poaceae > Aegilops > Aegilops speltoides. The sequence goes on from CM038147.1 coordinate 441,719,199, forward strand.
TTAAGTCACCCGACTTGCAAGGCCGGGGAGTGTGCCTATGGTCAGTTCTCAATTGTGGTCCCACATTTGTGTGCAAACACAATATGACGCACGTTCCATTCAGAGAGCAGCGTGCCAGACCGACCGACCGTCTTGAGTGCAACGCGAACGCAACGGGCGTGCTGAAGGAAATATGCCCTAGAGGCAATAATAAAGTTATTATATATTTCCTCATTTCATGATAAATGTTTATTATTTATGCTAGAGTTTTATTAACCGGAAACATAATACATGTGTGAATACATAGACAAACAAAGTGTCACTAGTATGCCTCTACTAGACTAGCTTGTTAATCAAAGATGGTTATGTTTCCTAACCATGAACAAGGAGTTGTTATTTGATTAACAAGGTCACATCATTAGTTGAATGATCTGATTGACATGACCCATTCCATTAGCTTAGCACACGATCGTTTAGTATGTTGCTACTGCTTTTATCCATGACTTATACATGTTCCTATAACTATGAGATTATGCAACTCCTGCTTACGGAGGAACACTTTGGTACTACCAAACGTCACAACGAATCGGGTGATTATAAAGGAGTACTACAGTGTCTCCAAAGGCGTATGTTGGGTTGGCGATTTCGAGATTAGGATTTGTCACTCCGATTGTCGGAGAGGTATCTCTGGGCCCTCTCGGTAATACACATCACTCAAGCCTTGCAAGCATTACAACTAATGAGTTA